>CM053586.1:342085346-342130385 GCA_028646515.1 Pseudochirops corinnae | reverse complement strand
CAGTTACCAGAGAGGGAAGCACCAACCTCTGAGTTTTTCACAGCTGGGGGGCTCAGCGGCTGCCCAGAGTCTCTTCTGGCCAAATCACACAACTCTTCTCAAAGTGAGCCCCAAACCAAAACCTCACATCAGGGCGTATATACAGCCTTCTCCTGGCTTGGAGAATGTCACAGCCCTCTGGACCCGCTGCCCAATCACAAAGCTACAAGGCAGGGGCATTCCTAAAAAACAAGCCTGGCGCCACAGGCTCCACGTGACCACATTGAGCCTATTAGGGAACAGAGTATACTTTCAAACCTGGGAAGGTTCTCAGAGTCAGGTAGCCACTTTAGCAAAGGGCCTAGGGGCAGGGAAGATCTTCAGATTCCCATAACACCAGGTTGAGGGCAACCTCAAACCTGTTGGACGCCAAGGTCATCCACTGCATCCCAGGCCATTGCCAGGCATCTTGACTTTTGTCTTGCAACTCTGGTGGCTCTGGAGGAGAGAGTGAGGCTGGGGACTTTGTGCATCTCCGCCTCACTTAAAGCCAAGTTATGAGCAAGTCAAGACATGTCATTGGTCCTCTTTGAAAACAAAAGAGAAGCAATAATAAGCCTGTTGGTGGCAGGGGGCTCCTCTCCTCACCATTATTTGTCTGATCCCGCCTTGTACCCCCCCCCCCCTTTAGTTGAATGTAAGCTCCCTGAGAAGGGAGTGCTTTGTTTTTCACTCTCCCCCCATCACAGAGCAGAGTGTCTGGCCCATCGTTGGCACTTAATAAATGCAGAATTGAATTAAATGGCAGTCTTTGTCCTTGGGGAGCTCATAGACTGACCGTGAGGAGGAGAGGAGGAAATGTGTCATGTGGACACAGAGAAGCAGGATGTCCTGCCCCCCAGGATCCACTTGGGTTTCGTGACTGCTCCTCCGCGGTGCATCTCACCAGCCACTTCCCCTGCTCTGTGTGGGTGCGTGTCACACCCTGCTGGGGGTTTCCACGTGGTTTCTCTTGAGGATCTTGTTATTCTCCAAGAGTTCGATGATCATCCCTATGCAGATGATTCTCAGGTTCGTTTCCCCCCAAATCACGCATTCTCCTAACTTTCCCATTTCTGCCGAAGGCATGGCCATTCTTCCAGTCAGCCAGGTCTTCAATTTTGGAGTCATCTCCAACTCTCTGATCAATCAATCAACATTTATGAAGCACCTATTATGCACCAGGTACTAAGTGCTGGAGATACAAAAGACAGTCCCTGATCTCAAGGAGCTTACATCTAATGGAGGAGATGGGATGCAATGTATATATACACATACACACACATACGCAAAAGCAAAGCTATATACAGGATAAATAGTAAATAATCAACAGAGAGAAGGTTCTTGAAGATTATTTTATTTTAATTTTTTTTGCTTTTTGGAGGGGCAATTGGGGGTTAAGTGATTTGCCCAAAAATACACAGCAAGTTTTGTGTTAAGTGTCTGAGGCCACATTTGTACTCAGGTCCTCCTGACTCCAGGGCCTGCGCCCTACTGACTGCGCCATCTAGCCGCCCCCTTGAAGAAGATTATTTTAGTTGGGGCTTAAGGGAAGCCAGGGAAGTTATTAGTTGGAGGGGAGGAGGAGAACATACCATGAATTGGGGACCCAGGGAAAATGCCCAGAGCAGAGAGGGGAAGTGTCTTATTTGTGGAACAGCCAGGAGGTCGGTGTCACTGGGATGAAGGGAACATTTTGAAGAGTAAGATGTAAAAAGATTGTAAAGGCAGGATGCCAAACAAAGAATTTTGTATTTGTTCCTGGAGGCAATAGGGAGCCACCAGAGTTCATTGGATAGAGAGAGGTCTGATGGTCAGATCCAAGCTTTGGGAAAATCACTGATGTTTGAATAGAGGATGTACTGGAGAGACCTGAGAGGCAGACACAGAAGGCTATCTTGGTAGCCCAGTTGAGATTTGATGAGGACCCACACTGGACAGGTGGGAGTATCAGAGGAGAGAGGGGGTGTATCCTAGGGGTGAAACAGAAGGGTCCTGGCAAAAGTTTGTGTGGGAGCGAGAGATAGGGGCCCGGGATGACTCCTAGGCTGTGAACCATAGGGATCAGGAGGATGGTGTTGCCTCTATAGTAACAGGGAAGGTAAGAGGCAGGATGGTTTTGGGAGAAACGTAATGAGTTCTGCTTTGGACATACTGAGTGTAAGATGTCTGCTGGACATCCAGTATATCTAGAGATATCTGGAAGGCAGGTGGAGATGGCAGATTTGAGGCCAGGAAGAGAGAATGGCCAGGAGGGGCAGATCTAAGTATCATCAGTGTAGAGAAGATGATGGAATCCATGGGATCTGAGGAGATCACCGGGGAAGGAATACAAAAGGGGAACGGGGCCAAGATAGAATCCTATGGAACAGCTGTGGTGGAAAAGTCAGATAAGGGGGGAAAGAGGAAAGCTCCCCAACGTCCGTTTGTCTGCTGCCTTCTTCCATTAGACCAGTGGTTCTCAACCTTCCTACTGCTGGGATCCTTTAATACTCGCATGTGGGCGTATCTGCATGTGGGCGGACATACCAGGAGACAGACAAAGGAGTGATGTCTCTGTTCCTAAGACCATCGGAAATAAGTGTTTTCTAACGGTCTTAGGCGACCCCTGTGAAAGGGTCATTCGACCCCCAAAGGGGTCGCAACCCACAGGTTGAGAACCGCTGCATTAGACTGTGAGTTTCTCCAAGACAGGAACTATCTTTTCCTTGTTTGTATACTCAGCACTCAGCACAGAGCCTGAAAAGTAGTAGGTAGGTACTTGATAAATGTTTGGGGCAGCCAGGTGGTACAGTGGATAGAGTGCCAGGCCTGGAGTGAGGAAGACTCATCTTCCTGAATTCAAATCTGGCCTCAGACACTTACTAGCTGTGTGACCCTGGGCAAGTCACTTAACAATTTCCTCACCTGTAAAATGAGCTGGAGAAGGAAATGGCAAACTACTACACATCTTTGCCATGAAAATTCCCAGTGGAGTTATGAAGAATCAGACAGGACTCAACAACAACAAAGAAATGTTTATTTATCAGCAGTCTTAATTAGCTCTTTTACATTAAAAAAAAATTTCCCAATTGCATGTAAAGACAATTTTTGACATTCATTTTCAAAAATCTTGAATTCCAAATTCTTTCCCTCCCCCTACTTTTCCCTCTCTGGGATGGTAAGCAGTTTGATATATATAGGTTATGCATGGGCAATGAGGTGAAAGATAGTTCCTTTATTAGTCATGTTGTAAAAGAAGACACAGACCAAGAAAAAACCCACAAAAATAAAATGAAAAATAGTCTGCTTCCATCTGCATTCTGATTCCCTCAGTTCTTGCTCTGGAGGCGGAGACCATTTTTCATCATGAGTCCTTTGGAACTGACTTGGATCAGCATTGCTGAGAAGAGCAAAGCCATTCACATCTGGTCCTTGTACATTATTGCCGTTACTGTGTACAACGTTCTCCTGGTTCTGCTCGCTTTACTCTGCATTATTTCACGGCTTTCCAGGTTATTCTGAAACTACTCCACTCATCAATTCTTGTAGCACAGCAGTATTCCATCACAATCATCTAACACAACTTGTTCGGTAATTGCCCCATTGATGAGCATCCCCTCAATGAGCATCTGTTAATTAGCTGATAGTGAAAACCTTTACTCCAATGGCCTAGCAGGAACAATGGTTAGAAAAACATCCCGCCCTAGATCCGGGGTATACTCTCCTATAAATCCGTGTCACAGCCAAGGGGAGAGTGGGTACAAAAGAAAGCCACAATGGTAGCACATTTGTGAGGAGCACTCACATCTCCGGGTACTACAGGGCCTCAGTTTCCTTCCTAGCTTCTGAGAATCCCTCACTAGATTCCCTGGACTTGGTGATCATCACCACTACCTCAACCTCCAACTTCAGGGTCAGACCTGCTTCTCAGCTGGGCCGTGGCCACGCCCTTTCAGGAAAACAGACCCTTCTAGATGCCCGGAAGGCTTGCCTCAGCTTTTGAGGGCTTTTTTTACCTTCTAGTCAGGAAGTAGAAAGAGAAGAATGTTTCTCTTTTAAAGACCCTTCCTGATGGATTCAAGGGTTACATAGTAACAACAATCATTAGCATCTATTTAACAAGTTAAGGTTTACAAAAGCTTTGCCAAACTTCATTTCATTTGATCCTCACGACAATTCTGGGGGGTACGGCCTAGTATTTTCCTCACTTTACAGAAAAGGAAACTGAGTCAGACCAAAGTTAGGTGACTTGCCCAGGGTCACATAGCTAGTCAAGATCTGAGTGGTTGTTCAGTCATGTTTCAGGCGTGCCTCATTCTTCATTACCCCATTTGAGGTTGTCTTGGCAGAGACTGGAGTGGTTTGCCATTTCCTTCTTCAAGTTGTTTCAATGATGAGGAAACTGAGGTAAACAGGGTAAAGTGACTTGCCCAGGGTCACACAGCTAATAAGTGCCTGAGGCTGGATTTGAACTCAGGAAGAGTTTTCCTGACTTTAGGCCTGGCACGCTATCCACTGCACCACCTAGTTGCCCAAGGTCTGAGGCTAGATTTGAACTCAGGCCTTGCTGACTCTGGTTCCAGAACTTCATCCACTGTATCGACCAGCTATCTACCTGGCCGAGTCCCTTTGGTGAGAGGCTTTACCCTAACTTGTCATGACCATTTGGTACACAATCTTGAATGATCTTCTCTGCAAGCTGAGGCACACCCAGGCAATGGCCATCGGTCCATTTATCATCAAAAATCCCTGGAGTTCAAGGTTGCCCAGTTTAAACTCTGAGTTTCTCCTTCTGGTCTATGAAGATGACTGGCTGGGAAAGGATGCTGAGACAACCACTGCCAGGCTCAGATTCATGGCCTCTCCGGACCTTTTTGTATGCAAATGAACTGACGAAATTAGACCAGCAAGTGGTTCATTGTGGGCACTGAGTGAACCACACCGATTCTGCCTTGTGACTCAACCCTGGCATCAGCTCAGCTCCCTTTCTTTTCAATTTCTGTCTTGAGAGAAAACTATATTCAATTTCAAGAACTGTGAGAAAACTCTAGCCCTGTGAGTCTGGGAAGCTAGACCACCTCTCCCTGCTGCTTAGAGACTCTTTAACTAAGGTCCTTGGTTATGCTGAATAGAAACCTGGTCAGATCCAAAGATTGAAGCAAGAAGTTTTCTCCCAATTATACATCTCAAGCAATGCATGTGTCTTATCTGAAAACGGGTCCCATAATGATCAATTAACTGTTGTTTCCATGTTTCTCTGATTGTATGGACACTCTGGGGGTGAGGACACCCCTTTTTCTCATTTCAGGGAATTGCATCTGTTCACTCTCCCCCTCCCAATTTGGAAAGTCTCTAATCTTTCCTCCACTTAAAAATCAGATTGCCTAATTTTGTATCCTGATCAATTGTTTTCTTTTTATTAATTAGTTTTGTTTAATTGTTTTTAAAGCATAAAAATCTGTGTCCCCCAGTAATCAGGGTCCAGCGCCGAGCTGAGAAGGCCTGGTCCCTGTTTTTAGGCAATTGGCATGCATTGCTTACTAAATCCATATGCTTGCAAGCTGGCACATCTATTTCCTCAGTTATTTCATCTTTCACCCACCACAGGACTACTGAAAATCTCTAACGCTTTACTGGGGTGGAATGACTAAATCGCACCTGGAGTATGCTGGACTGGATTTAGACTCAGAGAAGAGGCTGTTAAATTTTCATTATGAGTATTTACGCCTTGGGAAAACAGCCAATGCTACAGATTTGGGCTTGGTTTGTCGTTCTGCTGATTTTCTCGAAATAAGGAGAGAACATGTGAATAGCACAGATCAAATCTAAGTGTGACGTATTTTTTTTTCTTGGAGAGCTAGTTGCTAAACATTTACCAATACCACTTCTGTCCACGACGGAGATGGCCTTGCTCTGTTGCTGTTCAATCATTTCAGTCATGTCTGACTCTCTGTGACCCCCTCTGGGTGTATCTTGGCAGAGACTGGAGTGGCTTTTCTTTTCCTTCTCTAGCTCATTTTACAGATGAGGAAACTGAGACAAGCAGGGTAAAGTGACTTGCTCAGGATCACTCAGCTACTAAGTGTCTGAGGTCAGATTTGAACTCAGGAAGATGAGTCTTTCTGACTCCCAACCCAGCACTCTATCCACTGTGCAACCTAAGTGCAAATATAGAGTGGTTAGGAGAACGATCCATTCACGTCTGACTCACCCTTGCATATTTCCTTCTATTTCTGACTTCCCCTTTATATTCTGCAAATTTTCCAGAGTCTGAAAGGGGTATACCCTTACTTAAAGTTCAGATATTATACAATCCCTTCCCCTCATGGAGCTCCCATTCTAAGAGAAGGCTGAGATACAAACATAGATAATTATAGAACACAGTATTATATAATATGTGTATTGGAGAGGTGGAAATCAAGTGCTCTGTGAGGGACACACATGAAGGGACATGTGGCTACTAGAACAAGGTGATCAGGGAGGCTTCCTGGAGGAGTAAGGACCTGGAAGGACAGGTAAGATTTTGAAAACCCAACATGGAAAGAAGAGCATCCCTTGGAAATAATTCTCATGCTTTTATTGCATGTCTTTATATTAAATTCTCCGACCAGACTGACACTTCCCCAAAGGCAAGAGTGCTGGCCTATGCCTATTCTCCTAACTCCCCACTCCTATCTCCTAGAGTGCCTCATTACATCTCGCTCTACCCAGGAGGCCCTGGACTGACTGACTGTGCATCTCTGTTCATTATCATCATGTCCATATGCCCTGACTAGGGGTCATCTCGGCACAAAAAAAGAAGCTGGAGGACCCAGCCAAGCTCTAAGGTCAAGGACAGACACAGGGCTCATGTTTCTTGCTAAATGATCTTAGGCCTGGCAAAGACTTTGTGGATGCTGAAGCAGCTAATGGGATCTCAGACTCCATGAGTACAAATCTCATGTCCTTAGTGAGGCAACTGATAGTCCCATCCCCCTCTGCTGGGATGGGATTCCATCTGGGCCACTGAACTCAGTCCTGGGAGCCACATATTCCTAGGCACAAACTGGAGTACAGCCAGGTACCAGGAGTCATATCACAAGAGAGTCAGCATGGCGGAGTCAAAAAGGGCACTGGATAGCTTGAGTTTGAATCTTGACTTTTATGCTTACTGGGTGATTCCAAAGTCACTTAACCTTTTCAAAACTTATTTTCCTACTCTGTAAAATGGCTATAAGAGATCTCCTGACCGTTACCCTGGGAAATTACCTGATTTGAGGATGAAAATTACTCACCATGCTCTGAGCCCCTACTTTTCTCTTTGGATCAGCCAGAATCTACCATGTGACCTCACACTGAAGTAAGATTAAAAATGATTTACTTTATGATCTCCTAATGGTTTACTCAGCATGGGGCTAACCTAGAAAGCATTAATCATGGTAGCTAGCTGGAACAGTGGGTACAGTCAGGAGGACCTGATTCAAATTTGACCTCAGACAGTTACTAGCTGTGTGACCCTGGACAAGTCACTTAACCCAATGCTTGCCAAAAAGAATAAAAAGAGAAAGCATTAATTAACAAATGACATGTGAGACAAAGCCAATGGAGTCCACCTTTAGCTGCCTCCTCCCACAATCCCACTCCCCACTATGGTGGAAAACAGGGTGCACCTGGGGTTCTCCTCTTGACATGAGGAATGACATTTTAGAATCAGCCTCTATTTGGAGGGTAGCCAGCCCCATCTAATGCTTGTGTTTTGCCTTCTCGTATCCTTGCCCAATTCTTGTGCAAGGACAATCCAAAGACAGTGTTCACCTAGGTTGGGCCTCTGAGCTCAACAACAGAGAGCAGATTAAAGTCTCTTTCCCCTCCTGAGGAACACAACAAACTGCCCCAAGGCCAGCAGCCGACCAGTTGTCAAGCCAACATGACTATGTGTTTTCTGTATTCTATAAATACCAATGGGGAATGGCCCCTATTCAGAAGTTTGTTTGCCCTGGAGAGACACACACTTCCCTCAGCTCCAGCTGATGCTTTTCTCTGCCCTGACAAAGTACAGAAAGAAGCCTTTTCCTGACTTGTATTCTAAGCTGTAATAAAAAAGATTTTCTTACTGCTCCACAACTCTGAGATAATGGACTGCAAGGGTCTAGCTAGGGAACTGGACTGGAGCTTCTCCCAATCCTGGGAGACAGGGGTAGGTGGGCTAGGATTTTCCATAGCTAACCATGAAAGGTCCTGTATCTTGGTGCATGGGCTAGCTGTGGCTTTTGTCACTGGACGGATGAGTCTTCTGGGGTCTTGAATCTCCAGTATTAGAAGGGTGAAGACTCAAATGTTGAAAGTATGAAGGAAGTCCTCAGGCTAGTATTAGTACAGATAGGAGAAGTCTTACTGGAACCCACCCTGAGCTCTGGCATCAGACCTCAATGTCAGCTGCAGCAGCAGCATGAATGAGAAAGTATACATGTAATAAAACGTCAATACATGAATGAATAAATATCCATGCTTCTCCGTCACTGCACTGTATATAAATGCACAAGCAAGCCAGGCCCTGACCTCAGGGGACCTAAGTTCTAATAAGGAAAGACAATACCAGAGAAGTGAAAAGTCCCAGGCAGTGTGGTCATAGAACAGTCAATTAACTCACTTTTCCTGAAACAATGTTTCCCTTACACCTATACGTATCTGTTGTCTCCACCATTAGAATGTAAAGCCCTTGGGGGCAGGGTCTATTTTTGCCTTTCTTTGTAGCTCTTGTACAGAGGCTGGCACTTAATAAATGTTCGTTGTCATTGCAGTGTTGGTTTCATTACTCTTCCCAAAGTGAGAGGTGGAAAGGGTGGGATTGGAACTCCAGCAGGAAGATGACATGGTTAGCTAGCTGAGGCCAGCTAGAAGTAGGGTCTGAGCTGGGAGGCTCTGACAGCCTGAGAGGCGAATCAAGCATTTATTAAGTACCCACTGTGTGTGGGAATGCAGACAAAAGCGCAGCAGTTGCAACAATCTGTGTCCTCGATGGGGATCCCCAGTTGCAGCTGTGGGTCTCACCAGAGCTATGCACAACAAAGGAAGGCAGCTTCAGGACTCTGCAAAAGCCCCAGCACCTGAAGCCCAGCAGAAAGCTACTCCTTGGGGGGTGTAGCTTCATGAGGACTCCACGAAGGGGAATGACCAGAAGGGTGAGTTACCCTTTGGGCTAATTAGCCCTCAACTCTTCTCAAGGGACTGGACTCCCAACTGGGGGGAATGTTCTGTACTACCTTAGTAAATACTCTTTTCTAAAAGCTAATTAACTCTTCTGCTGCTCACCCAATAAGAGTTTGTGAAAGATAGTACTAAGGTACATACAATACACAGATCAGTAGAAGGAAGATCACTGGAAGGGGAAGGCTGCGTTGCCTGGGAGGACCAAGGATAACTGTCAAGAAGAGTCAGGGGAAAAAGGATAATTGTCTTTGAATGTCTGAAAGACACACATATAAGAGGATCAGACTTGTCCTGCTTGGCCCCAGAGATCATAAAAAGGACGAACGAGGAGAATTTACAGGGAGCAAATGTTAGCTCAATATCAGGCAATCAATCAACAAGCATTATTTATCAAGCACTTACTGTATACCAGACACTGTGCTGCTACTGGGGAAACAAAGGCAAGAGTGAGACGGTCTCTGCCCATCAGGAGCTTCCTTTTTATTGGAGGAGACAACACGTACATATATTGCTATATGCAGCCAACTGATCAATCAATCATTCAACATGCATTTATTAAATGCCTACTATGTACAAGGCACTGAAGAAGAAACAACAACTGGAGCTGACATTGGAGAGTATGGTCGGGGAGGTTTGGGGGTTCTCTGTGAGGGGAGAATTACCCCCTGGCAGACAGGACTTCTAGAGCAGAGGGGTCAAACAAGTAGCCCACAAAACCCCCAGATTAAAATGTAACTTAGAAATACTTAACAAAATAAATAAAAAACAGATTTTTTGATGTTCAGTCATGCCTGATTCTTTGTGACCCCATTTGGGGTTTTCTTGGCAAAGATACTGGAGTGGTTTGCCATTCGCTCTTCCAACTCATTTCACAGATGAGGAAACTGAGACAAAAAAGTTAAGTGATTTGCCCAGGATCATACAGCTGGTCATTTTCTCTGAGGCCGGATTTGAACTCAGGTCCTCCTGACTCTAGGCCTGGCTCTCTATCTACTACGCCACTAACTGCCCTCCAAAAACCACAATATAACAGATAATAGTAATATATGATTTTCTAAGTTAATATGCTGCTGCAAGATCTCCAGTTTCTATCTGAATTTGACATCACTGCTCTAGAGTCTTGGACATTCAGAAAGTCTCTATTTCTATAAGGCAGAAAGGAGAAGGAGGTGGGGAAGGGAATGGGGAAGAGGGGGGAAGTAAAGGGAGAGTAGATCTGGGTATTTCAGCAGAAGTCTTGGATAATATTTTCTATAAAAAGGGCTCTTGCATCTTTTAAAAGATTATTATTCTGTCCCAGGAAATGTGGGGAGGGAAGTTAGGACATCTATTATTAACTATATGAGTTAATGAACATGACTTCCTTAAAAAATAAAGGCTACCACTTCCCCCTCTTTAACATTTTAATAAGGAAAAGAAATTTGCTGAGTAAGCCCAAAGAACAGCTGGCTGGTCCCTGGAGAGAAGAGAGTCTGCTTTATTGGACCAGAGATCTCAGGGTTTGAGTTTCTAGAAACAGAAACAGTCTAGAAAGACTGTTGATACAAGGGATGCTTAGCATATTTATGGAAGTCTCTACCACAAGAGCAAAAAAGGAAGCTGATTAGTGATCCAGCAATACCACTTCTAGGTCTGTATCCCAAAGAGGTCATATAAAAAAAAAAAAAAGAAAAGCACCCACATGTGTGAAAATATTTATGGTAGTACTTTTTGTGATGGCAAAGAATTGGAAGGTGAGGGGACATCCATCCATTGGGGAATGGCTGATCAAGTTGCAGTATATGAATGTAATGGAATACTGCTGTGCTATCAAAAATGATGAGCAGGTGGACTTCAGGAAAAAAACCTGGAGAGAATTACATGAACTGATGCTTAGTGAAATGAGCAGAACTGGAGAACACTGTATACAGTAACAGTAACATTGTATAATGACCAACTTTGATAGACTTAGCTCTTCTCAGCAATGCAAGGATCTAAGACAATTCCAAAAGACTCATGGTGGAAAATGCCATCCAAATTTAGAGAAAGAATTATGGAGTCTGAATGCAGAGTGAAGCAGCCTATTTGCTCTCTCTCCTTTTTGTTTTGTTTTGTTTCTTCTTTGAAGAAATGATGATGTCTTCTTGAAGACTGTCATGTGGATTGCACATAGATAACCTCTATCAAATTGCTTACTGTTTCAGGGAGGGAGGAGGGAAAGGAAAGAAAAAATTTGGAACTCAAAATTCAAAAATAAATGTTAAAAATTGGTTTTACATGTAATTAGGAAAAAATAAAATATTAAAAAAAAGATTGTCATGTGGCAGAGTATAGAACCATGACCAACAGAAGGAGGAAGATGCAAAAAGGTAAATTTAGGCTTGACATAAGCATATCAGGGTCTAAAAACCTACACTTTACAAAAAAAATTAAAAACAAATTTATTTATTTTTTTTTAAATCTAAATTTCTCCCAGCATCTTTCCCCCTCTTCCCTCTCCAGAGAGTTATCCTATATAGCAAAGAACATTTTTTTTTTTTTGCTTTTTGGAGGGGGGAAGGCAGGGCAATTGGGGTTAAGTGACTTGCCCAAGATCACATGGCTAGTATGTATTAAGTGTCTGAGGCCAAATCTGAACTCAGGTCCTCCTGACTCCAAGGCCAGTGATCTATTCACTACGCCACCTAGCCGCCCCGAACATTTTTTTTAAAAGAAAGAAAAAAGAGGAAGAGAAAAAAAATCAGCAAAACTGATCAATACATGCATATATCAATACATCAATACAACTATATGTGTTCCATACTGGTGGACCCTTATTACCCACCTCTTCAAAGGAACAGGGGAATATATCCCCTTGTATCTCTTCTTTGGGGTCATATCTGTTCTTTGTAATACTGTACCATTCCCCCTTTAAAAAATACATTTTTATTGATGTTTGTTTTATCACTAAAATTTCCCCCAGGATCCCTTCCCTTCCCCGCTCAGAGAGCCATCCCACATAACAAATATCAAAAGAAGAAAAAAAAAGAGGAAAAAAGGAAGAGAAAAAAATCAGCAAGACTGATCAATACATGTAAAAAGTCTTAAAATACATGCATATCCCACATGTGTGGGCCTCCTGCCTCTGCGCACCAGTGAGCTGCGCTGTCTTCTCATATCTCTTTCTGGGAGCCATATTTGTTTTCTGTAATGCTGCAATATTCAGTTGTGAGTTTTGGTGGTTACTCTCTCCGTTTTTCTTGTTGAACTCGTTGTATATCTTGTTTTCTTGGCTCTGTTGGCTTCTCTCGGCTTTACTTCATGTGGCTCTTTCCATGTTTCTCTGCATTCAGAAAATCTATCATTTCTCAACCACATTGCATTCCACTCACGGATCACAATTTGTCCAGCCATTCTCCCAATCGACGGCATTTACCTGATTTCCTGTTCTTTGCTATCACGAGTGCTGCTGCCGGGGATATTTTGGTGTCTACGGGAGAAGATTCCCCTTCTCAATGTGCAACTGAACCAATACATTGGACCTGCTCGAGCTGGTCCTGATGGCAGCCCCCTCCTGATTCTGGGCCCCCACTGAGGAAATTTCATCACTGAGAAGACAGGGGCAGAAGAGTCTAGGGGAGTACAAGAGGTCCTAGAGAAGGACAAGCTACCAGCTGAGTTGGTAGGTATACATATACATACGTACACACACACACACATACGTATATGTGTATATATATTATATAGATTGTCTTTTCCCTACCCATCCCTTATAACAGTGGTCCTCAACCTGTGGGTCGTGACCCCTTTGGGGGTTGAACGACCCTTTTACAGGGGTCAAAACACATTTCCGATGGTCTTAGGAACTGAGACACAGCTCCTCTATCTGTCTCCAGGCAGGTCTGCCCACATGCAGACACACCCAAATACAAGTATTAAAGGGTTGCAGCATTAGGAAGGTTGAGAACCACTGCTTTATAGCATAGAAAGGAAAAAGAAAAAAATGCAGTTTGACACAATTAATCAACACATGAACCTAATTTGAGAGCACAGACAATATTTGACACCTACAGTCCCTCAACTCTGCAAAAAGGAAGGGAGGTGTATTTTCTTATGTCTTATTCAAGCACAGTGTACAGCATGCTGGTCCTGGTATCAGGAAGACCTCAGTTCAAGCCTCAGACACTTAACAGCTATGTGGCCCTAGGTAGATCACTTGATCTCTGCCTGCCTCAGTTTCCCAACTATAAAATGGGGATAATAGCATCTACCTCCCGGCTGTTGTAAGGATCAAGTGGGATAAAATTAAAGTAATGAATACAGTGCCTGACACTTAGTAGGTGCTGCATAATGTCATAGAGATGGAAATGGCAAACCACTCTAGTATCTTTGCCAAGAAAACCCCAAATGGGGTCACAAAACGACTGAACAAGAAGTAGCCCATGAACTATGACTATTATTAACTACACAGCATTCAGTTTCATTAGTTGTGTGTGGCCTCTCCATGCACATTGTTGTAGTCATTGTGGATTTGGAGGGGACTGAATTGGAGCTTGCCCCAGGGAGTGTGCACCAGCTGTCCCCTAGGAATGCCCAGACACCCCCATGGACAGCTGTGAAGAAGGGTCAGTGCTTTGACATGAGGAAGCAATTTCCCTTTAAAGACTTACTGGCTCTTCTTGCTTGGTGGTCTAACAATATCAGGAAGCATGATACTGGGTAGCATGTGTAGAGGCATACTCCAGTAACACTGTCCTGGCAGACAGCTAAGCTGGGGTATGGGGAATCAGGCCTCAAACCCATTGGTGAGTTAAGGGGATGTCTTTCCCAAGCATGTGAAGACTTCCCCAGGTAGAATGGGCGAATGAGAACAATTTGAACAATTTGTTCCAATGGCCACTAAGGAGGCTGAAGCAGGCATGGTGGAGTACTTAGAGCTCAGTCAGACGTTGAAGACACCAAGGTCATCTAGTCCATCCCAGGCCAATCATTTTTTTCTTTTTTTTTTTCTGGAGTGGGGAAGGTAGGGCAATTGGGGTTAAGGGACTTGCCAGGGTCACACAGCTAGTTTGGTGTTAAATGTCTGAGGCCGGATTTGAACTCAGGTCCTCCTGACTTCAGGGCTGGCACTCTATTCACTGTGCCACCTAGCTGCCCCATGGGCCAATCGTTTTGACCTGTTTTGCCACCGGACTCTCGCGACTCTGGAAGACAGTGAGGTTGATGACTGTGCGTCTGTTTATCACTAAAATTCAACACACTTGCAAGTCAAGATGTGGGTGAAGTCCCTGGTTATCTTTGAAAAGGAAGGACAAACAACAACAAAGCAGGAATCCCTCAGGGCAGAGTCACTTCCTTCACTAGAGTGTTCCTGGAGATTCCTTCCAAACTGCAGCCTTCACTGACTGAGGACCCAGAACCTCTGGACCTCTCAGACTCACAAATAACTGCCTCAACTCCTCTCAAGATTGCTATTATGTTATAAATTTTTGTTGATTGACTGACTTATATAGGATCAGGCAAGGAAACACAAAGAAAAGGCAGCCAGAGGCCCAGGCTCAAACTCACCTTGCCAAGTCCCAGCTCTAGCTGCCCTGTGGCCAGTAGCTGCTTTGCTAGCCTCCCCTCACCCCTTCCCCATGGATGGAGAAGAAAAGAGGATCTTGATATGATCTGAAACTGGAAGAGAAGAGCACAACTGAAGACTAATCACGTCCTATTAAAGATACAAAGAACTGGCTCTTCTGACTCAGTGGACACAAATAAGATGGCTTCTTTTTTTCATCTCAAAGTTCAAGCCCTTCCTTGATGAGTCACACATGTCCCTGGAGGCCCTAGAAATCTCTAAGGCAGCTCTACCCCACAATCCCTGAAACACAACTATCACACTTGTATTGTTTTCCTGGTTCTACTTCTTTCACTCTGCATCAGTTCATGTAAGTTGTTTCATGATTCTCTGATCTAGTCATTTTCATTGTTTCTTTTAGTGCAGTTAACATTGTCTGTACTGGCACTGCCCCACTGAATGCTTGGTTTCTGCCAGACATGGCTCCACAGAGTGCATTATATCTGCCAGTCACTGTCAAATATTACTGCAATGGACATGTAGTTGCGGAGAATCTTTCTATTTGAAGTTTCTGGCTTTAGCTAGGGTGTAACTCGGGGGAAGAGTAGGCTCTGTCTTGCTCTTTTAAAGTCCGTAGGCTCTCTATGTTTATTCCAGAGTAACAGCCCTTACCACATGTTACTATATGATCCAGTATGTGTCTAAGAGAAAAAACCCAACCCCTCAGTTCTTTTTTCTTTAGGAACAGTAAAACATTTTTTCCTTTCAGATTCCTGACTAGAACAGGCTTTTCATTTCCCTCATCAGGAAATTCCTTGCCCATGGAGCCAAGCATGTTCAGCTAAATGGTCAGCCCAGTTTGGGGCCTAAGCCTCTCTTTGAACTCCATTTCCTGGCCACTTTGAACAAGTACTTCTCTCTAACTTAGGGTGGGCATTCCCTTTGTCTCTCTAGCTGTCTCTAGTAGCTAGACCGAAGGTTTCAAATACATGGCATCAGGGAAGTATGTAGCCCACAACATTCTCAAGTGCCGTCAAATCAAATTAAAATATAAAATAACATTTTAAGATATTATTAAATTATTAAATATAAAAATAAAAATAGGGACGTTGTTAACAAAATAAATAAAAATACAATAAAACATAGATAATGTTAATAATCGGTTTTCTAAGTCACTATGTGGCTTGTAGGTAGTAGCCTTAGGTGTCATTTCATGGCCCTGTTTCTATCTCAGTTTGAGAAAGCCTCTATGCTAGAGGCTATACTCCCAATATACCAACAAAATGCCAGAACTCCTGGGTTCTGGGGACCCCCAGTCTCTCAATTCCAACCCCTTTTGCTTTCCCACATAGAAGAAGTGAGATGGGATAGTTAAGCTATAGAGACAAAGCTAAGCCAGGGAGCAGAGTCAACAGCACATCTTCCTCTCCCATGGGCACCCGTCCCTGCCCCCCAAACACATTCCTGCCTTTTTTAGGTACTGACAGTCAGCAAAGCCCTTCTTTGAGATTCCTTATGCTAAACTATAGCGCCCAGAACTGGACCTTGGGAAAGACCAGGGCGAGGCAACAGGACTGGCCCCTTCTTTGCTCTCCACTCTGAATACGGCTTCAGAAAACACTGGCTGCTTCAGCAGTCACAAAGTCTTTGTTCAGACCTGAAATCACTTAGCAAGAAACATGAGCCCTGTGTCTGTCCTTGACCTTAGAGTTTGGCTGGATCCTCCGGCTTCCCTGTTTGTGCTGAGATGACCCCAGTCAGGGAGCAGGGGGTGATGGGAATGGATGTTTTCATGGCTCTGCCAAGGTAACAGGGGCTCCTGTCTGCAGCATGAGAAAGATCCTGAGGGAAGGGCAGGAAGCAGAGCATAAAGAATATTAAGAAGACCTAGTTGTTTCTTCTTTTTTTTTTTTTTGCTTTCTTTTTTGGAGGGGCAATTGGGGTTAAGTGACTCGCCCAAGGTCACACAGCTAGTAAGTGTTAAGTGTCTGAGGCTGGATTTGAACTCAGGTCCTCCTGACTCCAAGGCTGGTGCTCTATTTGTTGTGCCACCTACCCACCCCCAAAGACCTAGCTTTTGACTTGAGGGAGTCTATAGGTTCTAAACAGGGAACATCTGGGGGTGCTTTAAAGTTGGTGAAACACTTTACAAATATCAACTCATGTGTTCCTCACAACAACCCTGGGAGATGAGCGCTATTATTATTCTCACTCTACAGCTGAGGAAACTGAGTCGGAGGTGAAGTGACTTGCTTAGGGTCACACAGCTAGTAAGTATCTGAGACTGGATTTGAACTTGGACCTTCCTGATTCCAGGCCCAGAGTTCTATGACCACCTAGCTGCCTCTAGAACCACAGAATGTTAGAGCTGGAAGGGCCTTAGATTATCATCTGGTCAAATCCCCTCATTTTACTTAAGGGGCAAAGGAGGCCAGAGAGGTCAAGCATTGCAACCAAGGTCACACAGTATATGGGTGTCAGATTCAGGACTTGAACCCAGATCTCCTGATGACTAGTACAGAGCTCATCCAATCTCACACAAAAGTCCAGTCAGCAGGTGCCACAACATCTATGGGAGCTTGGAATCCCTGTTGATAAAAGTGGAACAATCTGGACAGGGCCTGTGCTCCCGTTAGAGCCTCAATATTTTTTCCTGAGGTTCTCATGCAAAATATTCACTTACTTTTACATTTTCTCCTTTGTGAAGTGAACGTGTTAGATGATTTCTCAGGCTCTTCCCAGCTCTGACATCCCCTGTTCTCAGGCCCTTCCCAGTTCTGACATTCCCTGTTCTAAAGCCCTATTCAACTCTAACCAGTTACGGTTTATGAGTCTAAATTAATGGGGGCTTTCTTGCTTAGATGGTGGGAACAGGCTTGCTTTTACTAGTCTCTCCACTGGGCACTGACAGCAGCCAGCCTGGGGAAGGGAACTCCCCCTTCCTACTGCAGAAGTGAGGGCTTTGGAAGGGGCTGCCTTCAGTAGCTGTAGCTTTACCTCCCTTGAGGGCTTTCATCAGACCTTGGAGGAGCATCTGTCAGGGGTGCAGGTGTGCGTTGCACCAGATGACTTCCAAGGATCTTTTTATGTCTGAACTTCTGTGAATCCTCCAAGGCAATCATTTCAGGTGCTGCCATCTTGGATTGTTGTGGTCTGCCCTCAGCTGTAACTGCTGCTGCTATTGTTGCTGTTTCTGTACAAAGCAGATCTCTTGCAGGAAGTTCACAGCACTAATTCATCTCCTGTCCCCAAAGTGACCAAAGAAGAAACCAAAATGTTACCTGCATTCCTTTTACTGATTGGGAAGGGGGTCAGTATGTCTGTGATGTCTAGCTAGACTGATTTTATCTCATTGATGACTGAGTAGGTAAGTCTTGGAGAGAAAAATGGGGCTCTTCCATTTTACAGATGAGTAAATCAAGGACCAGAGAAATACAAGTGGACTGTCCATGGTCACAGGGCCAATAAAGTGTCAGAGGCAAGGTCTGAAACCAGATCTTCCTGATTCCCAGGCCTAGTGGTATACAGACAGCACCCACTTTATATAAGTGGCTTATCCTGTAGATTTCTACCTACAGTGTTTTTCCCCCCATAATGCAACGAAGGGAGAGAGGCAGGTAGGCAGGAAGGGGGATACATGCCAATGGAGGGAGGGCATGGGCATACCTGGGCAGACACTTTGGGCCAGACTGGACAAAGACAGGAGAGTATGGATGACACAAAGACCTGGGGCAGACAGGAGGTACCTGAGCAGAGAGAAGACAGACAAGCAAGGCCAGACAAAGGTGGGCAGGCAGAGCAGGGCAGACAAAGGTCTCTCCAGGGTCTCTCCTACCATTCATTCTTCTGCTTCATTTGGAGGGATTTTTTTAGGGTTGGTTTTTTTTTTTTTGGTGGGGGGAATGTAAGGCCCCCGGGCTGAACTGAAGGACAGGAAGGGAGAGAACACAGCACTGTATAGTAAAGTTAACACGGGGTTTTTTTGGGGAATGTAGATTTCTTTCAGAATTCTTTGAAGTTGCATTTGCAATGGGAATTTATGTAAAAAGAACTGTCCGTACACATTTGTAATGGGTTTTGTATGTCTTACTTTCTCAATGTCTAGGAGGAGGGAGAGAATCTGTAAGAGAAAATTTAAAACAATTGAATGGTAAAGTCAATAAATAGACACACATCTGTGTGTGTGTACATGTGTGTATGCGTGTATGTGTGTGTGTGTGCACCTATAGTCACATGGAAGCTGGGGTGGCAGAGAAGGGGAGCCGTCCCTTTTCACCTCTCACAGGAAGTAGCTTGAAACAGTCCTGAAATGATCTGCAGCCAGAAAGAGAAGAGGAGAGAGATCCAGGGATGGAGTCACTCCCTTTTAAAGGTCCCCTCAGTCAGTGGCCAATAAGGGAATGCTTTCTCAAAATGAAAGAGGTCCTTCAGTTACATTACTCGTTGGCTGAAAGCAGCTGGAGAGTTGGGATAAGGAGAAAACCCATTTATCAGAGTGATTCCAGGGGTGCACTCTGAGCTTGCAGGTGATTCCATGGGTATACTCTAAGCTTGCAGGTGATTCCAAGGGTGCACTCTAAGCTTGCAGGTGATTCCAGGGGTACACTCTAAGCTTGTAGGTGATTCCAGGGGTGCAGTCTGAGTTTGCAGGTGATTCTGGGGGTGCAGTCTAAGCTTGCAGCTCATTCTGGGGGTGTACTCTAAGCTTGCAGGTGATTCCGGGGGTACAGTCCCCAGTGAGATTGAAGGCAGGGGTGGAGGTAGCATGGTCTGAGTAGGAAAAAGAAGCCTTGAATGTTTTCTCCCTGGGGACAGGACATCCCCTGGAAAGCCTGAGGAGGCTGGTGGAGACTTAATCTTTGGCACCTTTGGGGGGGAATGGGACTCAGAAATCCTCTGTATCCCAGCCCTGGTCTGCCTCCATCTCCAGGCAGTTTCCTTCCCTCTAGTCTAAGCCCTTTTCCAGATAGCAGGGGCATGATAGGGCTACTTGTGCCAGCTCATCAGTACCAAAGGCGTTGGGGTGGGGAAGGTGGCAGTAAACACCAGCAGCTGCCATAAGAAGCCAGAGAAGAGACAGGTTGAGCCAGACTGTCAGTTCCTTGGCATTCCCCTCTGCTCTCCTGATTTAGCACTGACTCTGTGTCCCAAACATGTGCCAGGACTGGTTTTCCTTGGCAATCTCAACCCCTTGATTTGTGATACCTTGGTGCAAACCCAGCCTGGCTTTGCAGTTTATACTGGCTCTCTTCCCAGGAAGGATGTGGCCCTTTTGCCCCAGGCAGAAGCCAGGCTGGTCTAGGCTCCTTGGCTTCCCTTCTTGTACACAGGTCGGGACCTCTGCCTTACCTCCCCTGAATCTTATCCCTATGCCATCCTTTCCTTTCCCTACCTTGAAGATGAGGCAGAGGGAAAAGCAGTGGCAATCCTTCTGTGGAACCTGAAGTTATCAACAAGCATTTACTAAGCCCTTTCTATGTACTAGGCACTGTGCTAAGTTTGGGGACACAAATGTAAAAGTGGTATCCCACAGTCCTCAGCTTCAATGAATATAACAAAATTCTCTAAGCCCATGTCTTTGTCAGGTGGGAACACCTCTTTGATGGAGAGGCAAGGCAGTCAGAGGTACAGACTAGGTGTGAACGACCCCCAGACACCTTAGTTGAATCGGCCCACTGTTCCCTAGCCTCTGTCTATACTGGTGAGATAGGATGGCCCAGATTTTGTTTGTAACCAATTCTTTTTACTACAGAACCCTGAAATATCACTTCAGTAAATATCCATTTCCAAGCTAATTAACTCCAGCTGACTAACTGATAATCAATGGAGGTAGAGAACAGGCCAGATGGGAGCTGCAGATCAACAGTTCTAGAAAACCATCCCAAAGCCTAGAGGTGCCCCCAGAAACCTGAAGGAAGAATTAGTCCATTGCCCTCTGGGTTGGGAGAACAAGCCCAGAGGGGCTGCTGAAGAAAGAAAAACCACAATTTCTGTCTCCCAAGAGCCCACATCCTCACATGGGAGACAACATACAAATAAACAGCAGCTCGATGGAGTCTCATGGCGTGCCTGCCCAGAGTCAAAAAGACTCATCTTCCTGAGTTCAAATCCACTTACTACCTGTGTGACCCTGTGTGTGGGCAAGTCACTTAACCCTGTTTACCTCAGTTTCCTCATCTGAAAAATGGAGATGGAAAGGGCAACCCCAAATGGGGTCACGAGGTGTTAGACACAACTGAAAAATGACCGAACACCACCGGAAATAATCCAGAGTGGAAACAAGGTCATTGTCGAGGGGAAGGCACCACCAGGCTGCAGCACAGACCAGGAAACACCTCTTGCTTCCGAAGGTTGTGTCTGAGCTAAGGTTAGAAGAAAACCAGGGATACTGAGAGGCAGGGGGAGGAGGGAGAACATTCTAGGCATGGGTAATATCCATAATACATAGGGATTAGCGAATGCAAAGATACGGAAATGGGAGAGGGAGGATCCTGTGTCCAGAACAAGACGGTTAGCACGACTGGATTGTAGACTCTATAGAGAGGAGCACTATGGACAGGTAGAAAGGGATGGGGGACGCTGGTGAAAGAACATTGGTTTCCTACCATCTCTATGACCTGTGTGGTCTAGCAGCGTTGGGAACCCTGAAATTCAAGGGCAAAAGGCACAGGTTGGCCTAGAAAGAATTTGACTCAAGCCTTTCAGTCAGAGACAAGGTTTATTGTATCACCAAAAGAAGTGGGTACCTTTTAAGAATCGGAGCAATTTAATGGGGGTCAGATAGGCCTTTTACACAGAAAGACTGTGGGGAAGATCTGAATGTGATCTAGGAGTGGCCAATAGCCTGGGGTGACCCAGAGGTAACAGACAATGAAGGGCTGGGCTGGGTCAGAGGTAATAGGGAACAGAAGATTGGGATTGGAGCCACCAAGAAAGTACAATTGAAAATATTAGTGGGATGGGGGCTGCCTTAGGTGAATGCCAGGGATCTGGGCTGTGTGGGAAAGTCCAGGGGCTTTTCCTTTTTTGGGCCCAGATCCCAAAGACATGGTCTTTTCTTTTAGGGGTCCAGCGTGAATCACATCTCCATCACAGATGGATCATATCCCAGGAGGCCAAGTGCTGGAGGCAGAGTCAGGAATCTGTGTTCCAATTCCAAATGGGACACCCCTTTGCTGTTTGAATCTGGTCCAGCTATCTCTCCTTTCCTCGTCCATAAAATGAGGGGTTTAGCTCAGAACCATCTCTCAGGTTCCTTCCAGTTCCAAAGTTAGGATCTCATGTACGTTGTGAAAGGGTGCAATTCCTGGTGAAAAGGGGATAGGTTGAAGTAACTGGAGATGGCTAGCCTGGAGAAGAGAAGCCTGGCAGGGCAGGGGGTTGGAGAGGGGCACCACAGTTAGTGAAAGTGATGAAGTGCAGGCTCTGGGACCCCCCCTGAATTCTCCTTGAATCTTTGAGGTACAGGCTCTGGGAAACCCCTGGAAGTCTGATTGAATCTTCCCACTTGATGAGGCATTTGCAGAAGCCATAAGTATTTCATTGTGGCTGGGCCCAAACCTGGTTACTAGCCTGGCCCTCCATTGTCCATCTGCTTCCCACCCTTGAGCCTATCAAAATACCAATCCACTCTTGCATTGACCTCATTAACTCCCCCTGAAGACCCTCCCCAAACTCCTCCTCTAGACCACTCCTAGATTCCTTTGTATATAAGATCCCATCTTCCCGCCATGGGGTGTGAGAGTGCCATAGAAATAGCTTAGCACAGACTTGCTCCGTAAGAGCATCATAGTTTTCTAGCACAGACTTGCTATGTGTCCAGTACAGGCGAACTTCTAATAAACTTTACTTTTCTTTGGCTGAGAAGACTTGAGTGGAATTCTTTCCGCAGGACCCGGCATGTTGGTATTTTGGGGTCTCACGCAACCCTAACCCTCTCTAGGTAAACCTTTTCAAAAGGAGGGGCTACCCTTGTTCTGCTTGGCCCAGAGGGAAGAACCAGGGGTGATGGTTCCCTTTTTGCCCCTTATCTGATAATCCTCAAGACTTATCTTGTGTCTCTTACCTTATTTCTTAGACTCTCTGAGATCTGAAAGGCATCAAGCATTTATTAAATGCTTACTGTATGCTAGGCACTGTGCTAAATGCCAGGATTAAAGGATAGTGCCTGCCCTCAAGGAGCTTACATTCTAAAGAGGGCAGATAATACTTAAAATGGAGTTGAAAAGGGGAAGGGAGAGGAAGGTCCAACTTGAGGGTGGAGGCGAGGAGAGTCAGAAGCACAGCTTCTGGGAAGGGAATGAAGACTGGCCAGCCTAGGCCCACCTGCAAAATGGACCTCTCCTCCTTCCCCTTCTCAAGGAACCCAGCTATGAGAGAAGGGAGCTAGCAAGTTGGAGAGATGTTGCTCTGGGGTGAGAAGATGCTGAGCACCAAGGGAAGTTCCAGGGTGAGAAAGAGCCCAGTCAAGGCAGCAAACTCCTGAGTGGGGTACACTCTCTGCACCCTCTGTGAAGACTCCTCAGAATGAGAAGGGAGAGAAACTATCTGGAAACCAGAGATAGACTTTTGTAAGACTGGACAGACCTGAGTCCTGGGTTTACACAACCTAGGACCCTTCCCCCCTTCCCTTGTCATTAGCATGAGGCCCCTTTCAGGAGTTTTTGACCCCTACCCTTGCTTGTGACCTTTTCCCTCCCTTGCTTTGGTAAGACAGGGCTTGACTGCCTTAGGGTATAAATGCTTATTCTGTCTTTTGTAACCCGCCTCCTCTCCTTGTCCCCACAGTAGAAAGGACTGCCCTCTTCCTGCGGAAGAAGAGAATAAAACTTCCTGTTCCTTCCTCAAGATGCCTCTGACTTTTGATTTTTCTTGGGGAGGAAATTTTTAGGGTCCCTGTACCCCACACACTCCAGAGAGAAAGAAGAGAGGGACTTCATGAAGTATCTGGTCTAATCTCTCTGCTAGTGCAGAAATCTCTTCTGTGATGCACGTGTCTGAATTTAACGTAGGCTCTGCTCGAATACTTCTAGAGCTCATTATCTCCCAAAGGGAAATCTCTCCCTTGTGGCATTTGTCAGAAAGCCCTTTCTGATTACGAGCTAAAATCTGTTTTCCCATGACATTTACGTACTGGTCCTAGTTTGTCCTCTGGGGCCAAGCAGATCACGTGGTCTTTTCATGACTGGTCTTTGAGAATCTGAAGACGACCACAACAGCATCATCGATTCAGAGCTAGAAGGACCTGGGCATCTGATCCAACTTCCTCACTTTACAAAAGAGGAAACTGAGGCTCAGAGAAGGTGAGTGAATTACCAGAGGTAAATGCCAGGACGGGATTGTGCCGCCCTCATTTTTTATGTCCGAGTGATTCAATTTCTACAATTTAAGAAACTTTTATTTTTCTCTTTTTTCAGGTTAAGTATTTCTGATTCTTTCACTTTCACTTTATTGTTTCCGATAAAGCCTTTATGATATGAAAATTATTTCTAATAATTTTCAATGTTACAAAAAAAAAGAAAAATCCTTCCAAACATCCCTTTCCTAACTCCCTGTTGCCATCTTGTGTTCACAACATGTCTCTCATGCATGGAATCTACTTTATTGCTAAAGCTGCAAGGACTCTTGTTCCAGTCCAGTATCCTCAAATTTTGTGGTCAGGAACCGTGTGTGTGTGTGTGTGTGTGTGTGTGTGTGTGTGTGTGTGTTAAATCAGCCTCATGTTGTTAGTTAATAGGCACTAAACATATTTTTAGAGCATTTTTCCATCAGCATTCTGCCACAGTTTTTAAGACTTCTACCACTGTGGAAAAGTTTGAGAACCATTGATCTGGTCCATCCCTCTCATTCTGTAGGTGAGGAAACAGAAGCCCAGAGAAGTCGAGTGATTTGCCCAGAGTCACACAGCTTGTTAGTGGCAACACTCTAAGGATAGCCAAGACCTGTTTGACTCCTGATCCAGCAGACTCCTCATTTGTCACCTGCAGTGGCCAGAGGGCAGGCCATGGCCTTGGCTCTGAGAAGCTCAAAAGAAACCTTCTCTGGCTCCTCTTTTATCTCTATAGTTAACTTTAAGCAAACTACAACAAGGTTCCCATAGCTACAAAAAATAACACCAGGACAACTATCTCAGTCCCACTACATCCCATACTTCCCTTTAGCATGTGCAGATCCCATCCTCATCACCAACTGTTTGGTTAATGTGACAAGATAACCTGATAACACACGGGAGGCACTGGAGTTTTCAGACTCCAGACTCTAACAGGTTCACTCTCGATCTGGTCAGACAGGCAGACACCTTCTGAGGGGTTAAGTAATCTTACCTTATCTCATTTTCTCACAAGGGTGGTTGAGCATCAATTCCTATAGCATTCCCTAATCACCCTTCTTGCAGGAGCTGATGAGAAGGGGGGGGGGGGCAACTCTCCCTACATCTCGATGGGGTGCCTCTTCCCCTAAATCCCCTCAAGCCTCAATAGGACCCAGTTGAGGCAAACCCGGATTCCCCCCAAGCCTTGATGGGTGCCAGTCAAGGCACACACAGCATTCCAGCTTGTGCATTCAACCCTAGGGGTTCCCCCTTTACTAACATCATCCACTTATTCATGTGAAAGGTCCTCACCCCGAAAGTGAAGCAAATATATCAACATCTGGGTTCACATTCACAGCTGGGGAGGCCCCCTTAATAACGGTTACCCAGAGTCACGTCCAGGAAATCAAAAAGGTTTCAGGCAAAGAGTCCTTCCTGTGAGTGGGCCCCAAGTCAAAGCATCAATTTCCCAGAATATATACTGACAGGCTCAGAGACAGAAGGCATCAAAACCTACGGAGACTCAGTACCTGATTTGCTCTGAGCCAAAAGGTGCGAAAGCCTAGGTCACCCAGCACCTAACTGGCTCTATGTGACCCAGCACAGGATGTGTTATAGCTGTGAACTGGGCCAGAGTTCAAAGGAGTAAGGCACCTGGGAACAAGAGACTGTTACGGCCATGGATTCTGGAAACTGAAATAGTTCGTAGAAATACCAACAAATATCCCACCTTGCTTATGCTTACAACATGATAAACTCCAGCGGCTTCCTCTACTATAGAAACTCTTCTGTTTCATCTTTACAGCCTTTCACAATCTGGGCCCTTCCTGTATTTCTGGTCTTCTTGAACCTTCCTGCCCTCCATATACTCTACGGTTTAGCCAGATCAGCCTCCACACAGGGACTTCATCTGCTGCCCGTGTGCCTCTGTACTGCCTGTCCCTGGTGCCCACTCCTCTCTGTCACTTAGAATTTCTGGCTTCCTCTGAGTTCCGATCAAAGCCACCCTCTTTAGGAAGTGCCTTGCATTTACTCTGCAGGTATCTTGTAAATACCCTGTTATGCACATGCTGTTTCTTCCAAGTTCCCGTGTCTGGCTTTTTTTGGTATTTACTCCTAGAGTTTAGAACAAGACCCACGTAATCGACTCCTGGTGATTAATGTGCTGATTGATTAGCCTGTGGCTCATTGGTCTGATCAAATGAGTTCTTGGCAGACTTTGGAGAACTCTCTCACTACAATTATTCTCACTCGGATAGCACCAAGCCAAGATGCCACTTGGGTCTGGTCCTCCCATGATCCGGTGGCAGGAATTATTATCCCCATTTGAGAGATGAAGAAACAGACAGGCAGAGATGGAAGCAGTGGTGAGGCCAGAAAGCTAAGGCAGAATCCCAGAGTCTCTGAGCTGCAAGGGGCTCAGCCCAGGCCATTAACCAAAGGGATCCTCCATGTGACATGGCTGATATGTGGTTGTCCAGCATCTGTTTGTTGGCTTCTAAGGAGGGGGAGCCCCCACCTCCTAAGGCTGCTCGCTCCACTTTGGGTCTGCCCTCATGGGCAGGAAGTTCTTCTGGACATCCTGTCTAAATTGGTCTCTTTCCAGCACTGCTCTTGGTTCTGCCCTCTGGGGCTGAGCAGATGAAGGTGATCCCTCATATTCCCAAATCTTTTCTCCAGACCCATTATCTCTAGTGCCTTCAACTTCTACCCCCAAGCATAGGCTTGAGGCCCTTCATCCTGGCTGCCCTGCTTTGTGTACTCCCCAGTTTCTCAAAGCTCTAGATTTGGAAGTTGCTAACCCTTTAAACCATGGAAGCTGATGAGATATCTAAGGCGAATGTAGACAGAAATAAGAGACAGAGAAATCCAGGAGAGAGCCTTGAGAAAAGGAAGCAGATGATGAGTCAGAAAAGGAGACCGAGAAGGAAGAAAAGCAGGCAGCAAAACCCCAGAAAGGAGTTACTAGAAGGGGAAGATTCACACTGTAAGAAGGTAATGAGGATGAGGGGCAGCTAAGTGGTAGAGTGATACAGTGAGTGCCTGACTCATCTTCCTGAGTTCGAATTCAGCCTCAGATACTTACTAGCTGTGTGACCCTGAAGTCACTTAACTGTTTGCCTCAGTTTCCTCATCTGCAAAATGAGCTGAAGAAGGAAATGGCAAACCACTGCAGGATCTCTGCCAAGAAAACCCCAAATGGGGTCATGGAGAATCAGACGTGACTGAATGACAATGAGAATGAAGAATGAGAAGAGGCCATTGGATTTAATAGGTAAGAGAGATTGGGGCCAGTTGCACAGTTGCACAGCAGCTAACTCAAGCCCTAGGCTCAGCATTTACTGAGCATCTACGATATGCAAGATAGCTTTACTGGGTGTTCCTGGGAGAGGAGATTAAACAAAAATGGAAATAATGCCCACTCTGCAGTTTACAAGGGGCTTTCCTTGTAACAATTCTGGATCAGGTGACCAGAGATTTAAATAGAAGAACCTTATATTTAAGATTAAATTAAATTAAATTAAATTAACTAATTTAAGATTTAAATAAGAACCTTAGCAGTCAACCTGTCCAAAGCTCTCATTTTATGAAAGAAGTGAGGCCCAAGAGGGTAAGTGACTTGACCAGTATCACATAGGTAGTATGTGGCCAAGTGGGAATTTGAACCTCTGACTCCATATCCAGTGCTCTTTCCAGAAACCAAGGCTAGAGAAGAGAGGTGACTTACCCACAGTCACATGTTGAGTGAGGAATGGAGTCAAAACTCAACTCTGGGTTTCCTGAGGACTAGGCTGGTGTCCCTTCTACTAGCCCACACTGCTTCTCTACAGATATTGTGAAAATGGCCTTTGAGGACCTTCAAAGATAGGAGCTTTTCAGAGATGAAAAAGAGGAGGCTGCTGGGAGAATGGCAGAACAGCTGAAGTTTGTACAACATCCTATGGATCACAGAACCACAGTTTGATAGTTGGAAAGACTTCAGCTGGCAGGTATCTAGTCAAGCTCATACCCAGAAGGAACATCTCTCTATGACATTCCAGACAAGTGATCATCCAGACAAGCTCACCACCTCCTCAGGTGGTCTAAATGGTGTTTTGGATAACATGTGTTTATTAAAGATGTATTATAGGTTAGTTGGGGAAGATAAGGTAGCATAATGGATAGAATGCCAGGACTGGAGTCAGGAAGATTCATCTTCCAGAGTTCAAATCCAGTCTCACTTACTAGCTGTGTGACCCTGGGCAATTCACTTAACCCTGTTTGTCTCACTTTCCTCATCTGTAAAATGAGTTGGGAGAAGACAATGGCAAACCCCTCCAATATCCCTGCCAAGAAAATCCCGAAAGGGGTCACAAAGAGTCCGACATGACTGAAAGGTGACTAATCAACAACAAATAGTCTAGACAAGCACTGGGGACACAAAAATGAGATAGTCCCAGCGCTCAAGGAGTTTATAGTCTATTGCAGGAGATATGGACATATACGAGTAGGTACAAAATACATCAGCGGGATAACCCGTCCACCTTCCCTTCTCTTCTTTTTCTCCATTCCTTCCCAGACCCCAAAGGGAAGCTTGGTGGGAAGAGTGGCCCAGAGGTAACTGGGCATCATTATCCTTCCTTGTTGACTTGACCATAGAGATGATTCTAGTCTAACGCCCACATTTTACACATGAGGAAATCGAGGCCCCTAGAGGAGTGTGACTTGTCCATGGGAGTGGCAAATTTGGGATTGGGGCACAGGTTTCTTGACTCCACTGACTGCGCCCTTAAGGCAGCCTGGTCCATCAGGGTGTGGCAGATCCGGGCAAGTAACAGAGTCTGTGAAACCCTGGAAGTCTTCTCACAGCCTTGGCTTCCTCACCCTGTAACATCCTTCCACCCCTGGTCCTCCTCCCATTAGTGAGTTCCCCCCAGGACCTCAATTTTGAGGAAGGGTCCAGGACAGCCTTTCTTTCCACTCTCAGCTCTGTTTCTGATTCTCCAGACTTTTCCAAGATGCCTCTGCACAATAGAGAACCTTCCCTTTCCTTCTTCCCCTATTAGAATGTAAGCTCCTTGAGGACAGAAGGGGTTGTTTCTTTGCTTATATTTGTAGCTCCAGTTCTTAGCACAATGCCTTGCACGTGGTAAGCTCTTACTCGCTTTTTGACTTGACTTGGTTTCTCCCATTTCCTTTAGTACTTTTACTCAGACGTGCAGATGGGATGAG
Source organism: Pseudochirops corinnae (assembly GCA_028646515.1). Taxonomy (NCBI): domain Eukaryota; kingdom Metazoa; phylum Chordata; class Mammalia; order Diprotodontia; family Pseudocheiridae; genus Pseudochirops; species Pseudochirops corinnae. The sequence goes on along the minus strand of CM053586.1, from coordinate 342,101,151 downwards.
AGCTTGCTGACCCAATTGCTCACACACTTTTTGGCTTAGCACCCCACCCACCACAGCTGCTCTTCCAAACCTCTTCATTCCTTTTCAAATCACCCCAGGCTCCCCTTCCCCCATCCTCAGCTGACAACTTTGCCTCCTGTTTTACTGACCAAACTGAGACCACTGGACAGAGCTCCCTTTCCTCCCTTCTCTCATTCTTCTCCTATCCTCAGATGCCTTCTGCCACTAGATACTGTCACTCCTGTCTCACATGAAGAGAAGGTGCCCCTTCTCCTTGCCAAGCAAACCCCCAACATGTGGAAGTGATCTCCTTTCATCCTGCCTTTTCCACCAGATTGCCCCCCCCTGTCATCCACACCCTCTCATTTACCTTCAATCTCTGTCTTCGGGTGGCTTCTCTATCGCCTACAAAAATGACCATGTCTCCCCCATGCTCAAAAATATCCTCACTTAATCTACTCATCCCTTTAGATCATCCTGTATTTCTTTTCTCTAAGCTTCTTGAGAAGGCTGTCTATGACAGCTGCCTTCACCTTTATTCCTCTGTCCTTAGGCTTCTGATCTTATTTAACTTGAACTACTCTCTCCAAAATGACCAACCACTGCTACCAGCCTATCTCGGACCCTCATCATCCGGACTATTGCAGTGGCCTCCCGGCTTCCTTCAGGCCCCAGCTAACAGAAGCCTTTCCCGCTCCCCCTCATCGCCAGTGTCTTCCCTCCACTGATTATCCCCAGTTAACACTGTATACACTCGGTGTGTGCACGTGGTCTCTCACATCAGGCTGGGAGCTCCTGGACAGCGGGGACCATGCCTTTCCCTTCTTTGTACCCCCACTGCTCAGTACGGTACACAGCAGGCGTTTACTTATTGTTCAAAGCTCGCTTTCCAGCTCCAGATCTAGGTTCTTCCTTTCTCTTTCCTTCCCCCACCCCCAGGCCATTAGGTCTCTAGGCACGGTATCTGGGTTTGGATCCCAGCTCAATCACCCGCGTACCTTGGCCAACGCCTTTCCCCCTTTCCGAGCCAAGTTTCCTACACCACAAATCAAGAAGTTGAACTAGGCAACAGGTGCTGCCCTTTCAACTTGTAAACAGCAGCGGACAGAGCGCTGGACTTGGAGTCGGGAAGACTGAGTTCTAATCCGGCCTTCGGCAGGACCCTGGCCAAGTCACTCACCCTCTCTGTGCCTCAGTTTCCTTACCTGTAAAACTGGAACAGCAAGAGCACCGACCTCCCAGGGTCGGGTGAGAAAACACACATAAAGAGCTAGGCGAGCGACATTAAGGTGGGTTACCTGCGCCGAGCAAATGCGCGGAAGCGCTCAGCGAACGGTCTTCAGAGAGGCAGGCGCTCAGTGAGTGCTTGGTCCCGCCCCCGCAGGCCCCGCCTCCCGTCGGCGCGCGCAGACTCAATAGGTGCACGTCTTTAGTCAAGGTCTGGTGGTCTCGGCGGCGCGCACTGATTGGCTAGCGGGGCGTCGCATGCGCGGCGGCGGCGGCGGTCATGGCGGGGCTGGTGGACTTTGAGGATGAGGAGCAGGTGGCCTCTTTCCTTGAGAATATGAAGGTGGAGTGTCACTACCAGTGCTACAAGGAGAAGGACCCGGACGGTGAGTAGGGCGCGGGGAAGGCGCGGGGACCTCGGGTGGGGGCTGTGGAAGCGGGAGGAGAGGCCAGGCCCAAGGCGACCTCCAGACCTGGCGTCCTTGTCCTCCTCCTCCTTCCTGGGGCCCCTGCCCCGGCCCTCACTCCGCCCAGTCTTTGATCTTAACCCCGCTCCGTCACCGCCCCTCCCGGCCTCGCCCGGCTCCCCGCCTGGATCTTCGGGGCGGCAGCCTCTGGGTGGGGGGTCCTGCCGCTCCCCGCCCCAGCTCCTTCTCTTCCCCCCTCCCCCTTCGCCGCCGCCGAGTGTGTCATCCGGCGGCTTCTTCCTGTCCCCAGGATTGATTACTAATTATAGCCCGGTCCGCGTCTGCCGCGCGTTTTGGGGCCACTCTCTGGAGGTGCAATTATTAAGTACCTGCTCATGCACGCGGCCCTGGGGCGACCCAGCGATAGAGGGCGGCTGCCCTCCAGTTTGAGTCACCTCGTCCCCACCAGCTCCGCACGGGATCAGTGGGAGATAAAGCCCCACGAGCGAGACCTCCTGTAGAACGGAGGGGTCTAGCTGGGACCTGAAGGAAGGCCGGCGTTCCAGGCAGGGGGCACTGCCAGGGCAAACATCCGGAGTCGGGAGATGGGGGTGGGGCAGCCAGGAGGCCGAGTCACTGGATCAGAGCAGATGGAAGATGATAGACTGGGCCCTGTGTTTGGTCTCGGAGGTGACAGGAGCCGCCGGAATTGTCGAGTCGGAGAATGGTGTGGTCAGACATTCTGTGCCAGATGTGGAATCGAGCCTAGGTTTTCCCAACTCTAGGCCAGCTCCCCATTCACTTTTCCGAGCTGAGCCGCCTCCCCCTTGTTTATGAATTTTCTTCTCTGTGCACCCCCCTCCCCCATATGTGCTTCTTAGGACTCAGACAGTTTATGATTCTTGTCTTTGTATCCCTAGTGCTGAATACATAGTAGATACTTAAAAGCACTTGTGGAATTAGTGAAGGATGATAGTAAAAATAATTCCTTCTGTGTTTCTGTGTAGTTAATATAAATTAAAGTCTCTCTCCCCCCTCTTCCCTTTTGAGGTTACCCCCATTGACTTTCTGTCTCTTTGTTTCTCTCCCTTTACTTTCTCTGTTCCTTTGCCTCTTAAAATCCCTAGTTTCTTTCAAGGCCCAGTCCTTGTTAACCCTGACAATACCAAAGAGCTCAAAGAGGTTGTAGGCAGAAGGCCTTTATTCCACTGGAGAAGGGAGACTAGACACACACACAAATGTCAGCACATGATCTTTCGTGTTTCTCTTAATTGTTGGTGCTCCTTCCCTTCTGACAGACACATCTTTTCCTGTTGATGTTTTTTTCACCCCAGTACAATATAAGCTTCTTGAGTATTGGGGCCATTTTGGGGAGGTGGTTTTTTTTGTTTTGTTTTTTGTCCTGAGCCCTTATAGTTCTTTGGACTCTCCCTACAGGAAGTCTTCAGTTTTCTCAGTGTGTCTGAGCCAAGAAAATGTGTTTCTTAGTTTGGTTACCTGCTGCTGTAGTGGAGATAAAAATTTTATTTTAGAGAATCCTGGTATTTGGGTGACTGTTACATGGTCTCATTTTCTTTTTTTTTTTATTTTTATTTTTATGTTTTGCTTTTTGGAGGGCAATTGGGGTTAAGTGACTTGCCCAAAGTCACATGGCTAGTGTGTCAAGTGTCTGAGGCCAGATTTGAACTTAGGTCCTCCTGACTCCTGAGCCGGTACTCTATTCACTGCACCACCTAGCCACCCCAGTGGTCTCATTTTCTTAGTAGTAAAGAAGTCTTCTAATAAAGCTGGACTAGATCTTGGGTTTAGTCATCAGAGTGGTTCACTTTAGTCTGTTAAGGTTTAGAAAATGTTTTCCTCACAACCACCCTGTGAGGTAAGTCAAATATGGGTCACCTCCGTTGTACAGAGAGAGATAGAGACTCCAGGAGGTGAAGGTGGTAGAGCTCCCAAGGTTGGAGCTGGGATTCCAGCCCACCCGAATTCCTGTGTCTTGAGTTTCATATCCTTTCTGACACACTGCTCTGGTTGTTCCTGGAAAATGTGTGTCGAGTAGTAGAATGGAGCCTGAACCCCAGTGTGGTGAGAATTTTTTGTCTTTTTAGTCTGCATTTTATGATTTAAAAAATACTGCATGAAATAATTTTTCTAAATTTGACTTCTACTGGTTGTGATCAGGTTGGTGGAGAGGTGCATAGAGGAGTAGGATACAGGGATAGAGTTGCTGCCCCTATTACCTGCTGACTTTCTACCTACTACTTAGTGGTTGTTCTAAACAGGAAGGGAAAGAGTGATCACTAGAGACCTCGAGGTAACTTAAGCCCTCAAAGACATGGATGGCTGGTGTGCTGGGAAAGAACTGGGGGAGGAGGGGATCCACAAGACCTAGGTTTGAAGCTGAAAGCTTTGGCAAATTCTGCATGACCCTGGGCAAGTCATCTGACGTCTCAGGATCCCAGTGCCCTTGTTGGTAAAATGCAGACCTTCTTTAAAGTCTCTTTCAGTTTTAAACCATTTGGAGACTCTGGTGTTGGGAGTTATGACTGTTTTCTAAGTAAAGAATTGGATGTGAAGTCAGTAACACCAGAGTTGGATTTCTGTTTCTGATGATGACAAGTTGTATGACCCTGGGCAAGACACTTAATCTCTCTTACTCTCAGTTTCCTTATCTGTAAAGTGGGAATAAATAGTAACATTTACTTCACTGGGCTGTTGTGAGGATCAAAGGAGATAACATCCAAACCACTTAGCCAACTTTTCGGGGCTCTGTCAGTGCTGGCTGTTAAGCTATTTCTGTTGTTAGCTTAAAAATCAAAGGACTGGCCTGGGAAACTGAAAGAAGGTGAATGAATTAGGTCTTGGCTTTCTTGGGACATATCTAGGCCACCAGCACCGCCTCCCTCAAAACCAGCTCAGGCACTGATGGCCTGTGCTTTCTTTGGTTTCTGCCCTAGGTTGCTACAGGCTGGTAGATTTTCTAGAAGGGATCCAGCAGAACTTTGATGAGGCAGCAAAGGTATTGAAGTTCAATTGCGAAGACTACCACCACAGCGACAGCTGCTACAAACTGGGAGCATATTACACAACAGGGAAAGGTAAAAAGAAGGGCCCCGACCCTACATTATTTCTGTTATCCTGTATATATGTCTTGTCTCCCTCCTGGATTGTAAGTTCTGCAATGGCTGAGACTGGATCTTAGTGCTTTGGGTCACTTTCACTGTGTCCAGTATGGAGCCCTTTACTCAGGTTGTCAGTAACTCTACCTTAAACTCAGCATATCAGAAACTGAATGTACTGTCTTTGCCCCTACGCCCTCCCTTGTTATCCTTGACTCTTCATTATCTTTCAGCTCCCCAAATCTAAGCTGTTGCCAAGGCCTGTCAGTCTCACTTTTGCAGCTTCTCTCCAAACACCCCCTTCCCTTCTCTGACACTGTCACCCTCATCCCCTCTTGCCTGGATTATTGCAGTAGTTTCTAGTGGGTTTCCCTGCCTCAAGTCTCTCCCCTCTCCATCTCATCCTCCATTCAGCCAACAGAATGATTTTCTTAAAGCTGAGGACTGACCGTGTCCTCTCCTTATTTGGAAAACTCCAGTAGCTCCATCCTTTAACTCCAGGATCAAATACCAGATCCTCTGTTTGGCATTCAAAGCCTTGTATGACCTGACCCCCTCCTGCTCTTCCATTCTTTTTGTATCTCACTCTCCCTTGCCCCCTCCTCAAGTATTCTGCGTCAGCGATGCTGCCTGTTGGCTGCTCCCTGAGCAAGGAACTCCACCTTTCAGCCCTGGGTGTTTCCACTGGTTGTCTCCAGGCCTGGGTGCTCTCTCCTCATTTACACCTGCTGACCTCTCTGGCTTCCTTCAAGCCCCAGCTTAAATCTCCCCTCCCCAGGAAGCCTTTCCCAGCACGTCTTAATCCTAGCACTTTCTCTCTAATAATTATTTCTGTCTGTTATCCTGTATACAGCTTGTTTGTGCCTGTTTGTCTGCCTGTCTTTTGCCTCTTTTTGTGTCTTTAGTGCTTAGTTTGCCTGGTGCTTAGTAAATATTTATTGGTAATAAATACTATTGATTATGTATGTTCTTGTATATTTGCATCTACTGTGCATGATCAGACATCCTTTATACTTATGTTCACATGGTGCTTTTACGGTCTGGGAGTATTCTATCACTGTCACAGCTTGTTCAGCTATTCTTCTATCCATCATTTCTAGTTTTTTGGCTATTTGACATAATGATTTTAGGTAGTTTTTTTTTTTTTTAAATAACATCCTCAGGCTTGGCCCCGACTCTTACAGTCTGTGTGACCTCACCTGCTGGGGCCTCCTCTGCCTTCCTCGTCTTTTAGATGAAGTGGTGGCCTCAGAGGGCCCTCACAGCTTTCTTGATTGAGTGCTGCTATGGTGCCTGCTCTCAGATTGATTTTTGATCATTACCTAATGTTGTGCATTTCTAAGGAACTGTCAGTCCCCTGTTTTGAACTTTATAACTTTCATGAGGGTGTTTAACCCCTGTGATTGGCACCAGGCACCAGAATTTGTCTTCACATTTGGTTTTTAGTAGTTGGTAGGATGCTTTCCCTTGAGAATGCGTTACCCCTAAGGAGACTAGTGAGGTCTTCAATCTCTTTTTTTTCTGGGTAAGTAATAACCATTTTATTAATTAGGCTAGCAAATAATCAATAAATTGATGGTTAGTGGTCTCTCTCTGTAATCAAAGACAAAACCCTGGAGATCCTGAACGCTGAAATACATTTGAAAAAGGAGGTGCCTCTGACAGGTGAAAATCAACCCGAATTGGTTAGCAATTAATGAGAGGGTGGACTTTATCCAATGAGAAGATGGGTTAAAAGTCTTCAGCTCCTCCTGCTGAGAATGTGACATGATCATGAGACTCAGCTGCCTCTGTCTCTCGAGACCTAGTAACCCATCTCCACCCAGGGGTCTTCAGTCTCTTAAATTAGGAAATATTTATGGATGCCCTTTTTTAACATTTCTGTCATTCCCAGTGATCTCTCCTTCCCCCAAAGAACCTGTCTCGGTGGTTTCGTTAAGCAGAACAAACCAGGATGTTGGCTGTGTCTGAAAATGACTGTGTTATCTCATCTCTGTGCAGAATCCACCATCTCTTTGCTGTGTGGTTGGCAGCTTGCTTCACAGTCCCTCAGCCCTCTGAAGTTAGGATAGGTCAAAGTTAATATATTTCTTTCCAAAATTCTCTGAGTTCTCAGCCCTTCTGTCTTCTCCAGCCCCGTTCCCCACTTCCCTAGCCCGGCTTGTCTGGTTCAGCCACACTAATAATAAACAGAATTATTTTTCCAATCCTCATCCCAGGTGTCACGGCTCAGCCACATTACAAGAAAGATGCTTCATGGGCTAAATAAAAACTAAGCTCATTCTGTAATTGACCGTTTTCTTCTAGGTGTTGCCAGCAGGTTTTTGCTCCAAGTATTAAAGTTCTGACCTGACGTGTATTTCTTTTTTCCTTTCTTTGCCCATAGGAGGATTAACCCAAAGCTTGAAAAATGCCTATGACTGTTTTTTAAAGGCTTGTGAGAAACCTGGGAAGAAGTCAATAAATGCCTGTCACAATGTTGGACGGCTGATCCAAAACGGGCACATCAGTGACGATAAGCCTGACCTGGCTCGAGCCCGAGACTACTATACAAGGGCTTGTGATGGCAGCTATGCCCCTAGCTGCTTCAATCTCAGTGCCATGTACCTCCAGGGATCCCCGAGTGTCCCCAAGGACATGGGCCTGGCTTTGAAATACTCTCTGAAAGCCTGTGACCTGGGTCACATCTGGGCCTGTGCGAATGCCAGCCGCATGTATAAACTGGGTGATGGGGTCGCTAAGGATGATGCTAAGGCTGAGGCCCTCAAGAACAGGGCCCAGCAGCTCCACAAAGAACAGCAAAAAAGCATCCAGCCTGTGACGTTTGGGGTGTGAGGTGATCAGCCTGTTTCTTCCCTCCTTTGGAAATGTACAGACTCTTTCACAGGGATGCACTTTTGGTGATGAAATGTGGGGTCAAGAAAAGCCTACAGTGTGTTGGCTGCTGGTATTACTTGTACCAGGTGCTATAGTCTGTGTTGCCTGTAAGATATTTATTTTCTTTAAAATGTCTAAATCAATATATGTACCATGGAGGCTGAGTTCTACCTAGCTCCCCCAAAGTGGAGGGAGCCACAGAGAGGTAAGAGATAGGGAGGAAGAACCAGAGGGGTGCAGGGAATCATGGAGGCATCTCACAAAGTGCTTGTTGGGGCACGTGTATGCACACAAAGGATGTGTGTATGTATCTGTGTGTCTCCAAGTTCACATACATTCCTGGGTTTGTATGGTTTCATTTAGGGGAAATTTTCTTTGTGTGAAATTGAAAATCATAAAGTGATCACTGTTCCGTGAGCGTGAGCTGTTGTGCTCATCCATCCTCTGATGTCTGTCAGTGCAGCTGTAATAATTTTCACCTCCTAGAGTGATTTTTGTGGAAAATAGTAATAATGTTCTGTTCAGAAGTAATACGCAGTCTAAGGAGTTACCTGTCATTGTCGTGCAGGTTTGAGAATAAGGACAAAAGATGTCCTGGCCCACACTTCCCTGGAGACCTCACACTGGCCAACATTAAATGACACTGACGTACCAAAGTGCCCATTTGCCTTAAATGTCCATGCCCTGGATTATTGGGTGTGTAGAGAAATCCGTGAAATGTTCTAAATCAAAAGATTGTAATGTTTGAACTGAGCCTTTGAAATTACATTATGAATAAATTAATTTAATTTATTATTGATTTATCATTTAACTAGGTTGTAGGTGGGAATTACAGGGAGAAGCATTTTTAAAAACAACTTTAAAAAAAGTTTCTTCTGTTTTTCTAGTAAGCCCTTGGTGTGGCACTAGGGGGCAGTGGAGCACAGTGGTTACAGATTATTTCTGTTTCTCCTTGCTTTGCACTTGGCATACGTGGAGGGGAGCTCTCTCTGATTGTCTAAAAGTTCATGTGGCAAATTGGACCATTTACATAGTACCAGTTGGCAGGTTCTGCCACAGGAGCAGAGAGAAGCTTAAGGCAATGCATTCAAAACAGTAAAATGTGTTTAAAAAAACAACTTTGGTATTATGAAAGCTAATTCAAAAGGCAAATTAGTAAAAATCTCACTTTTCCTTTTTAATGCAGAAGGCGTTTTTTTCACTTTTATTTTGAATTCATTGCTTTTTTAAATCTTTGTGGGCTTTTCCCCTCCATTTAAACTGGGGAAGCTGTTAAGGGTGACTCAGGCTTTTCTCTCTTCTTGAGTAGATCCTATCTGCCAATTTCTAATCATAAAACTACCATATTCTCATATGCAGATCTTTCATTGTCAGAGTCCATTGGTGACAAGACCAACGAAACAAGGAATTTGAAAATTCCTGAGTCACATAATGTGAAATTAGCTAAAACCATAATGAAATAAGAATTTTCCTGGATAAGTCTATTTTATATCCACTAGTCTTATTTTGGTGTAGGTGGTAAGGGGATCATTTGGGCAAAAAGCCTTTGCTTTTTGTGGTGAACGGGATAATTTTCAGACTAGCAACAGGAAGAAAGATTCTTTTTTCCCTTTCCTGTCCTCTATTTACACTTATTCCATGCTGTCTAGTTTTTTATTTAGCAGTGAAAAAAGGTGATTTTTATAATAAATTATTTTAAATTTGTTTATATTCAATTTTATAATCACTCAGGTTTATTCCACGTGATCCAAGAGGACAGAACTAGGAGTGGTGGGTGGAAGTTATCAGGATGGAGATTTTAGTTCTCACACTTTAGATCTCACACTTAGTGGTGGCCTTCTGTGGAACTTCTTCCTCATAAGCTAGCAAGCTTTTTTGTCACTGGGTATGTTCAGGTAGAAGCTGAGGAGTTGTTTACCCAGGTTGCTGTAGAGAAGATTCTTGCCTGGGGCAAGAGGCTGGAGCAGATGACTGTTGAGATCCCTTCTCAATTAAATTCTGAGATTCAGACAATTCTGATTAGTTTACAAGTAGAGTATTTCTTGATATCGCCTAGTTTAAAAAAATTAATTTGCCCTCTCTGCTTTTGCTGTCCTTTCCAGTGCCTTGGAATACGTTCTCCTTTTGTGCAATGTGCTTGGTCACTGAGTCCCTGGCACCCCTCAGAAGTAGACCAGAAGGAGCACTTTGTGTGTCCAAACAAGGAGGATGGCCTGACTTTGATGGGCCTGCCTGGTTCTATCAGAGTGTGCCATAGTATACAGACCTGTTAATACTCAAATGGTCAGGTTCTCCAGATGTTCCTCTGGATGGCACTGTGATGATTGCACCAAGGCTGAGACCAAGCATTTTTGAAGTTCTCTCTCCTAGGCGCTGGGGTTACAAAGGCAAAAATACAATGGCACCTCCCCTCTGGGAGCTTCCCTTCTAAAGAGGGAGACACTCAGAACTAACACAGGATAATCTGATTGTGGGGAAAAGCTTCATGTAGAAGGCAGCGTTGAAGCTGGGCTTTAAAAGAAACATTCTAGGGGGTGAGGAGGGAATGCACCCCAGCCATAGGGACAGACAATGCAAAGACTGGAAGGTAGGAGAAGCCATGGCAGCCAATTTGGCAAGGTAGTGTGTGTGAAGGGGAGAAGTGTGTAATAGTTGGAAAGTAGGTTGGGGCCAGGTTGTAAAGGGCTTTAAAAGCCAAAGCAGTAAAGAACCACTGGACTTTCAGTGATGGGGTCAGACTTGGGCACGTGTGCATGTGTGCGTGTGTGTGTGTGTGTGTGTGTGTGTGTGTGTGTGTGTGTGCGTGCATGATGAGTTCAAGAGGGAAGAGATTTGAGGCAGGGAGACCAGTTAGGAGGCTATTCTAGTAGGCCAGTTGAGGTGATGGGGATTGGAACTTGGGTGGTGGCTGTGAGGGGAAAGTAACATGTAGGCAATATGGTGGTGGAAATGGCAAGGTTTGGCAACTGATGAGCATGGTGGTGAGAGAGTGGTAGTCCCCATGACAGAAGTAAGCTTGGAAGATGGGTGGGTTTGGGGGGAAAGAAAGACCATATAAGAAAAACCCAGTGGAATAGCGCATGGGGAGTTAGCTTTGGTGTTAGGACAAGCCATGACTTTGAGCCCCATCTCTGACACATTGGGCAAGTCACTTAACCTCTTGGTACCCTCAGATAATTCTCTAAGGCTAAGTTGCAGACTGGGTGTTGATCTGCATTGGTAGAAGGATTTTTCCTCCCTGAGAGTTCCCTAGTGAAATCACAGATTGAAATTTGGTTGGATATGTGGTTGGAGAGACAGCCTTGAGAGCGGGTTCTCATTACATGCATCTTGGAAGGACGTGAGCTAGTTGGGCCCTGAGTTGGTTTGAAGGAAGAGAGTAAGCTGATTGCTTCTGGGAAATTAGGCAATGTTTTCAAGAGCCCTGAGTTTCAACTTGCAACAAAAACCTCAGCCTTTTATCTTTGAAAGTTCTATTGATGCCCTTTAAAAAAAAACCCCACTGCATTCACAGCCAAGAAAGCACACCGTCTACGATGCATTTACGGCATCCTGCTTGAAAATAGGAGAGACGGGTTTAATAATAGGAGAATAGGTAGTTTGATAAGATGAAGTAAATTTCATTTTTTGTGTTTTGTACCCCAACTTCTGACTCTCAAAGTATTTGAGTCATGTGGGGAGCAGGCTACTTAATGGTTTGCAAACCTCATTCATTTCTTAAAACTAAAGTGTCCTCTCTGCCCACCTTCACACTGTAATCATAGTCTGTGCACATGGTTCATGTGACTTGGAGGATCTTGGCGTGGTCTTCCTAAAATTCCTCTGCCTCGTCATCCTCTGCCACAAATGTTGGAGCCCAGATCATGGCTCTCTTTGGTCTTTTTGCTTATGCTCATTAAAAGCAATGTAAGGTGAACAGCCAGGTGTCCCGTGACATATTTCTTATTGCCTTAGAACATGTGATGAAACCAAATCTGCCGGTTTTCTTATTTGCCTCTCCAAGGAGAACTAGGGAGTCACCCTTTCATTGAACTGCAATTTCATTCCATGTTCAGATGTTATTTCTGTTGACAGTACTGATCTTGACATACTCCAGTTCCTCTAATAGTATTTCTATAATATACAGGTATTTCTTGGATGACCCTGTGATCTCACTGATGTAGGGAGCTCCCTCTAACAATGGAGAGAGCTACTCATCTGTGCCTGCACAATTGTGAGACACTAATTCATGTACTCTTCTAAGTCCACTGTGGAGAGTATGACCAATGTGCCAGAGCCCTCTTCTAGTTCTCTTGGCCTTGTGTGGATACTAATGGAGTGCATGGGCCTCATGACCAATCCATCCGGTCTTAGGTTTCTCCAGTATCATTTATGCTGCTCTTCCTGCATAGTTACTTGTTGGTTTTTGGTCTCCTTTGACCCACTATCACTTCTCAGTTGCCCACTGGATGACTAATTCTTTGGAGACTGATATTTTATGACTTACGAGATCATAGGATTATAGACTTAATGATGAAAGGGACCCCATTCCCTCATTTTACAGATGAGGAAATGTTAAATGATTTGCCAAGTTAGTATCTGAGGCAAGATTTGAACTTGGGTCTTCCTGACTTCAAGTCTTGTTCTCTACTAGGACACTTAGCTGCTTTATGGCAACTCAGGAAGAATATTGTCCAGATGTATTATGTTTATTTATAATTTATATATTTAATATTTAATATATATAATTTATATATTTATAATTATGTCTTAGGGTCATCAGAAGGCCTTAATAATTTACCAAGGCTATCCAGCTCTCTGGGCCAGTTACTGGATGAATCTATCCACAGTATCTGTCCTGATGAGCTAGCTCTGTGGGTTGTCCATTCAATTGCATGTTATATTCTGAACAATAGGCATCTTTCTTCCACTTGCTTTTTCTTGTGTGGATAGTTAGGCTAGATTCTTTTAAATGATTCTGGATTTCATTTCATTTCATTTCATTCTGACTTCATAGTGTCCTGGGGCTTGATGCAACTGATGTGCTGTAATTCACAAACAGAAGCATCTGGAGGGCCTCACTACCCCTAGGGAACTGCTCCATTTACTTTTCTCTCTGGACTCTTCCTTCATGGTTTCAAATGGCTTTGGCCAACATACCTTGCTATGTGACCACAGGCAGGTTATCTGACCTCTCAGTGTCCCAGAAAATGCTCAGAGACTAAAAATTACAGATGAATTGCTGAGCTGCATGACTGGAAGGAATTTTCACAATGGGAGTTCTATAAACTGATACAGTCACAGATCCAGACCAAGAAAAATACTGTGCTCTTGTCACACCCAGGACCTCAGCTCTCTGGAGAAAGTATTTGTAGTATATACAGTATATAGTTGTGAAGCTTTTGTGTAAGTCTGTAACCCTTTCTGTCTCTCTTGTTCATGTGGGTTCCAAAATATTAATATTTAGCATTTATTTATCGCTTTATGGTTTGCAAGTGCTGGCCATGTTATCTCATCAGGTATTCTTTCTCTGTCGTCCCCATGCCTCCTTTGTCATTGGAGACTATTAAATAACATACCGATTTCATTTGGAGGGTCTTTGGAAGTTCTTCCTGGACTTTTTTTATCTTCTCAATCCCTGCAACAGCTGTTGACCCATAAGCTGTGAGATTATTTTTATTATGATCTTTGTGCAATAACTTATCGTGAGCATCGCCATTTGGAATGGCCAAATGTTCTGTGAAGTGATGTTTCTGTTGCTTCTGAATTCATGACAAAGCCATCTCCATGAACTCCACCAGTCAGCTCCTTTCTTTGCTTCTCCAAGGGGAACCTGTGAGCCATTCAGCACTAAGAACGTGCCTGGTACATTGTAAGTGCTTAATAAATGCTTGCTAATTGACTGGTTGATACGAGTGGAACAGATTGACCACTCAACTTTGGATCTCCTGCCCTAGGGCTGAGTTGTTCTGTTTAGTAAGAGACAATGATAGCTAGCTGGCCCTAGACAACCAATCACCCTTCTCTACCCCCTTTTTCTCAAAATGTGTAAATTCTCCCCTTCTCCCCTCAGCCTCTTTTTCTCTAAAAGTAGTTAAAATAACACTATCTTGGCTTCTGGAAAGAATATGTCAAGGATTGTTAAGTGGCTACACTCACTATGCCTATGACTTCTCAGACCAAAACTCTCCACTGCCTTCTATGTTGTCTCCTCCCTATGAGTTTGTAAACTTTCTGAGGGCAGGGAGTGCATCTCTTTTATATTTGTATCCCAGTGCTTAGCGTTGCTAAGTTAGTGTTTATGGTTGAAAACCTGGTTCCTTGCACCCTCTGCTTTCATTGCTAGAACTCTGCCACCATCACTGTAGAAGCAAAAGATGGAGGTCAGGGCGTGAGGGCATGCCTAGTCTAGGGCCATTTTGTATTTTTCTTTGGTCATGGCACTCTGTGACCAAAGAATTCATGTCCAAGGGGCTGGGGATGAGCCTACTGGTGATGAGCCTCCCTGGTCCTTGGAAGGTAATTACTCTCAGTGTATTACTGGAACCATCCTCAAAATTTTGAAGTAAAGTAGAACCTACAAGATCTTGAACACTGCTGGCATAGCCTTCAAGAACCCAGGCATGGTGGTAGACTTTGTGGAGATTGTATGGGATAGGGATGAAAATTGGATCTATGATTTAATTGCTATAGGGAATTCACAGGTGAGAAACTCCCTCTGTGTATGCAGGCCAGCAGCTTCTTGGCAACTTAGAAAATTTACTAGAGCTCTAAGAGGTTAAGTGATTTATCCAAGTTCACATAGCCAGTAGAGGCAGCACTTGAACTCGGGGCTTCCTGGCTCTGTGTGCAGCTCTCTTCCTACCCACTTACTCCTGCATGCTGCCTGGAGGTTTTACTTGGTCATAATGATAAGAATGATAATTCACATTGAGACAGAACTTTAAAGTTCACAAAAATGCTTTCTTCGCAATAGCCCAGTGAGGTGAGCAATGCTGGTTGTCTCCATTTTGCAGATGAGGAGACCGAGGTGAGGAGAGGTGGTTTTCGTGGTGTGTGGCCGGTGTCTGGTGCTGTTTGCTGTGCTGCCTCTCAGTGGACGAAAGGACCCAGAGGTTACATTAATGGTTATTGATTATCCTTAGCGCCCTCTGTCCTTTTTCTTTCATTTCTGAAAATGGAAAAGTACATTTTATTGGTGCTTTTTGTCTTTACATCACAGTCATTTCTTCCCACTCCCCTAACCTTCTTGTAATGAGGGAAAACAATGAATTTTGTTCCTTTCAAAACAATTTTTTTATATCTGTTTTTTTCCATCACAATAATTTCTTGTTATATGCTGCATTCCCAATTACCCAGCCTCCCTCATAGCAGAGAAACAACAGTCGGCAAATACAGGAAGAGAGCAACAGTGTCTGTGCCTGTGACACTCAGCAACCATTGTCCTCTGACTCCTTGGATCAATATTGATCATTGCATTTATTCTGAACATAGGTGCCTTTCTGTTGTCTTTCTGTGGTGTTCTAATTTACAGTATGTTAGCCATTGTAATGACTATGGGCAAGTCACACAAGTTTCCTTGGGCCTCAGTGCTAAAACATATCCTCATTTATGAAATGGGAAATCATAATTTTTATCATCTGTTGCCGGAAAGCACTTTGTAGCCATCAAATTCAAGAAAGCTAAGCTAATTTTACAGAGCATCACAGTAACTGTGGAGAAACGAAATGTTTTCTACATCCTGTTTACATGGTTCTTGTCCTTTGTGTTCAAAGAGGACCAAAATGACATCACTTTATTGGGATCAAGGTACAGTGTGTCCAACTGTGGCTGATCAGACCAATATGAGCTTGGAATGCTCTACCAGATGTCAGGCACAAAGAGTTCATGTGAACATTTGAAGTGGAGATAGCTCTAAATTGGCACATTTCACATTTCTTTTGAGCTACTTCAATTCTGCTTTGCTCGTAGAGCACAGTGCCTTCTTTGATGTAGGCACACCATGCTGCATTGAATGCTTGATTATCTGCTGACAGAAAGTCACGCACCATCTCTCCCTCCACTTTCGTCTTGGCTTGTAGCCTTTATAAATAATGTAGCTGACCTTGATGCCGTTTTTGTCCTTGCTGAAGACAGCTAACAACATTGCTGAAAACATCATGCCAGAAAGCATGGGAGCGGGGGGCAGGGGGGGGGGGG
>CM053586.1:342058327-342084846 GCA_028646515.1 Pseudochirops corinnae | reverse complement strand
TCTCTTTGTGGTGGCAAAAAACTGGAAATTAAGGGGATGCCCATCAATTGGGGAATGGCTAAACAAGTTGTGGTATATGAATGTAATGGAATACTATTGTGCTATAAGAAATGGGGAGGAGATGGACTTCATATTTACCTGGAGAGGCTTATACAGATTGATGCTAAGTGAGAAGAGCAGAACCAGGAAAAACTTGTACACAATCACGGATACATCGTACGTGTGATGACCAACCTTGATAAACTGGACTCTTCTCAGCAATGCACAGCTATAAGACAACTCTACAAGTCTCAGAATAGAAGGAGATACCTACATTCAGAGAAAGATCTAGAAAGAACAGAGTTTAAATGGAGACTGAAGCAATCTACATGCTCTCGCTCTTTTCCATGTTTGGTTTTGTTTCCTTTTTCCCATTGTCCACTCCATTGGTTACAACCCTTCTATAAAACCAGACTAATGTCCAGTGTGAAGTTATTTGCAGATCCTATACTTGACTGCATGCCTCCATGGGTGGGAGGAGGGGAGAGGGAGGGGAGAAAACTTGAAACTCAAGGGACTCTGGAACTGATCTTGTAAACTAAAAGTAAATAAGCAAATCAATTTAAATTAAAAAAAAATAAATTTGTACTCAATGGTCAGAAGTGAAGAGGGAAAAGAAAAAGGGAGATCAAGGGAGAAGATGATTAAGAAATGGAGAGAGATGGAGAAAGAGAGAGAGACAAAGAGAAAGAGGGAAAGAGAAGGGGAAAGGGAGAGACAGAGAGAAAGAGGGAAAGAGAAAGGGAAGAAAATTAATCACTGTGATGTAAGACAATTAAGAAGATAGTTAACTGTTCATTGTATTTTGGTTTGGTGTAGATTTCTTCAACTGATATGGTACCCATCCTTGTTTTTATGTAGTTCTATAAATAAATTTATTTAATGGAAAAAAAAAAGAAGTGAGAGCCTGGAAAAGCAATAAGGGTCAAGGGATTGAAAGTCACTGTGAGGATGAAAAACAAGATTTGGAACTGGATGGCAGAGGGTGAGGCAGAATGACAAAGATTCTGATCAGAGAAGGGAATTTCAGAGTTCATAAACATCATTTGTGGGTGATGGCAAGGTCAAGGAATATGACCATCTGAGATGGGGTAGGAGAGCACATCATGTGAAATGAGTAAGCTTAGGACTAGGGGGTTAGGGTGTTTGAGGGAGTATCTATCTATCTATCTATCTATCTATCTATCTATCTATCTATCTATCTCTCTATTGAACTCCCCAAGTAAGAGCAGGAGTTAAGGAGGAGCCAGATACTGAACTCACTGAGAAAAGAAGGGAATGTCTTAGAGGTCCATAGACAAAAGCCACTAGAATCTTGATTGGGTGGTAGATTTGGATTGAGTGAACCAGAAAGGAGGACATATTACTAGTCTCCTGACCCTGCTCACTTTCCTTTGTTTCAGTTCATACAAGTCTTCTAAGGTTTCTCTGAAACTATATCCTTTATCATTACATACAGCCCCATAGTATTCCATCACACTCATATACTACAATTTGAATAGCCATTCCCCAGTTGATGGGCAACCACCCCTCCTCCCAATGATTTTTAGAAGCCTTGAGCCTCTATAACATGAAAAAAAATAGTTTTGGAGAAAGAATCAGCAGACTTTGGACATGATAAACACTGGCTAACAATGTAAAAGACAGAAGATTTATTATTGATTTGAGTTTTGCCTGAGTTAGCTGTCCTGAATTCAGTCAGACCACTGACATCTCAGAGCAAACATAAGAATTTGTCTAAAGCTAGAAGGAAGAAAAATAATTAGGAAACTATATGGCATGGAACCGAAATGACTTAATCCTGACCTATTTAAATAAACCCTTAATAGTGAAGAATGGGTTGAAGATAGTAGATATGACGCTGACACTGATTAAAACAATTTTATACAGGTGTTTCACTGGCGTAAATCAAAAGCCTTAAAAGTGCCTTGGTCAGCAGACATTTGATTTACTTGTCAAGCAGGAATACTGGTTTGAACTTGAGCATGTTTGTAAAATTTTACTTTTACCATCATGTGGTTGACAGAAAAATACAGGGAGAGAATTTGGAATTGAAAATAAGTTAAAATTGGGAGAAAAGAAGAAATGTTAACAATGAAGATGAAATTTAAAAGTGATAAAACTTGGCAATTGATTGGATATATAGGTTAAGGGAGAAGGAAGCATCAAGAGTGACACTGAGATCGTGAACCTGGGTGACCAGAAGGAGGGTGGTCTTCTCAGTGGGAGTAGGGAAGTTTGGTAGAGGGGCGATTTTGTGGGGAAAGATAATGAGTTCACTTTTGGAATGCTATGTAGATGTTTTTGTGATGAATAAAATAGAAAATAAAATACAAATTTACTTAAAAAGTGTCACTAAATTTGTAGGAGGCTTTTGTCACCAGTTTCTTACCAATGGGTATTTATAGCACAGCTCCTCTTGTGGGGGTCCCTGTCCTCATTGGCCCAGTTTGCATGGCTGGTTGTTACCTCTCCCTCTTGTCATGTGATCAACCCTTTTCCAGTCATGTTGATGATTTCTTTTATGTCACCTTGTGTTTGAAAGTCATGTTGAGTGAGAGGTGACAGTGTCTATCTACTAACTGACCCATCTCTCTCTCTGTCTCCATCTCTCTGTCTGTCTGTGTCTCTGTCTTTCTATGAATCATCAGCAATTAGAATTCTTTTGCAATCACAGGGCCCCAGGATTTGCAGCCTAGAAAGTATAGGTGTCAGACCCGTGAGAACAATGAAATATAAAAATAATAATAAGGGGCAGCTGGGTGGCACAGTGAACAGAGCACCGGCCCTGGATGGAAGGAAGACCTGAGTTCAAATCCAGCCTCAGATACTTAACACAAAAACTAGCAGTGTGACCTTGGGCAAGTCACTTAACCCTAATTGCCCTCCAAAAAGCAATAATAATAATAATAATAATAATAATAGTAATATAATCTGATAAGTACACTGAAGGGGAAAAGGTAGGATGGGGACAGAAGAAAATAATAATAAAAGCTAGCATTTATATAGCGCTTGAAGGTTTGCCAAGTGTTTCACAAATATTACCTAATTTTATCCTTGGCAATGCGCTGGAAGGGAGGCACTATTATTTTCTCCATTTGTTGGATGAAGGAACTAATCCTGAGAGAGGTCAAGTGATTAGTAGGTGTCTGAGGCCAGATTGGAACTCAGGTTTTCCTGATTCCAAGTCCCTGATCTATCCCTTGAACTCCCTATTATTATTTTGCTAGAGTGTACATATAAATTTTTTTCTTGAAAAATTATAAATAATTAGGAATTTATAGTTTTACATATGATTTTATTCCAAAATTGGTTTGTTTCCTTGTTTTTGTTAATGTCTGTTATGGTGGTATGGTGCAAAAGAAAGAACCCTGAATATCATGATAAGAGATGTGTTTGAACCCTGGCTTTGCCACTTATGACCTATGTGACTGTGAGCAGATCCCATGAACTTTCTGGGCTCCATTTTCCTCATATGTCTATAATAGGGTACTGACCAGTAAGCTCAGTTCTCAAGAATATGCATGAAGTTGCATCAGCTGATGCAATCCTACATGGATTTTAAAGTATATGCAGAATTCTCTAGCTTCTTTTTGGTTGTTCTTTTATTTTAGGTGAAGGAGTTTGGAGGTAGAGGTCTGGGAGTGAAGCCCAAGCAGGGTTTTAAAACCAGTCTGGCACTTATGCCTTTGGGACCTGTGGGACCTCTCAGCAGCTTTGGTAGCTGAACTAGGGACAGAACCAGAAGCAAAGCTGCCTTTGGACATGAAGTTGGTGGGGTCAATGTCATATAGAGCTCAGAGACTGAGGTGATAGAAGGGAGAGTTTGCCCCCCAAGTACTTAATTAGTTAAATGGAACTGGGGTGTTATTTATTATTAATGGACAGTAGATAGACCACACTGGATTGGTGGCTCAAGTGAATAACCTCAGAGAAGAGACATCTTAAGCAGCTCAGGCCCTGAGAGGGAGCTGCTTGGGAGGAGGCAGACAATCTTTGTTACCTTCTCCATGTCCCTCCAAGGAAATGGTGTGAATTCAAGAGACCCATCAGAAAGACTGTCTTCCTTTTTGCTTGTACGTCTAGCATTTAGCACTGGCACAGAGTAGGCACTTAATAAATTCTTGCCTGGTCATTGGCTTCATGTCCAATTCTCCACGATCCTATTTGGGGTTTTCTTGGCAAAGAGACTGGAGTGGTTTACCATTTCTTTCTCCAGCTCATTCTGCAGATGAGGAACATCATGAGGACTCTATGAAAGAAGAAAAGGACTTCCAAGAACCAAGATCTGTGAGCTACACCTTTACCATGAGTGTTCTCTCTACATGTGCCACAGAGTCACTTGTACTTTAGGTTTGTTCCTACTTTCCCTGTGGTTCCAGTGAATGTTTGTGGGAGTGTGTGCTTCATACTTTTGGGGAATTGTTCTTTGTATCATCTATTTGCCATTTCAATAAAGATCCTCTCCTAAAAGCTAGTTGAAGCTACTGGCTGATAATCAGTAGGGAGTGCATAGTATGGGGGCTCATTAGTAACAGGAATAGAAAACTCTAGCTCTAAAGGGAGAAGGAACAGCAACTTTTAAGGGATTCAGCCCCGTATCGGTGAGGGTGAGGGAGTAGTCCTAGAAGTCACTTAATTTCTCAGGCCTCAGGCAGCTTTTTAAGGCTACAAGCTATAAATCTGAATCTGGAAACACTCTGCTAGATGACCACTGTTGTCCCCTCCACCTCTTAAATTCTGTGATTCTATAATCCTTTGAAATTAAATCCTACATAATTAAAATGATCTAGTTTGGTCCCAAAGAAAAAGCACCCTTCTTATCATAGAGGTGTGGGATTGATACTATTGCTTGCTTTTGGATGGTAGCTTCAGCATGCTTGGGCGCTAGGTGGCACAGTGGATAGGGCACCAGGCCTGGAGTCAGGAAGACCCAAGTTCAAATTTTGCCTCAGACAATGATTAGCTGTGTGATTTAACCCTGTTTGCCTCCATCTCCTCATCTGTAAAATGAGCTGGAGAAGGAAATGCAAACCACTCCAGTATCTTTGCTAAAATAATCCGAAATAGGGTCATTACAACATCGGCATTCTGCTCTAACCACTGAATCAATCAGTTCCAAAGCCTGGGGAGAGAGCAGGCACTGTGTTCTCCTCTGGAGGGGTAGGACGTGCTCTCTCTGACAGAGATGGTCAGGGCTGATGACCAGAAGTGCTGGCATGATCCCCGGCTCACTCTAAGAGGAACTAGATTGCTATCTGCCAAAACTTTGATGCTCTATTTAGCCCCAGTGGGTCGAGCTGGGATAATAGGGGCAAAGCCTGAGTGTTGGAAGGGCCCACCTCCTCATTTTACAGATGAGGGAACTAAGGCTCAAAGAGCTTAAGGGACTTGTCCAAGGTCACACAAGTAGTAAAAGGCAGAGGTGGGATTCTCAGACTAATCAGGGAAAGCTACAGGGAGGCAGATATTCACTGACTCTGAGGGAGAACTGTCCAACACTGGGTCACCTGTCTTCAGAGGCTATGAGAGAAGGTGCTAACATCTTGGACAGCCACTGGGCAGGATAGGATCTGGGCACTGGAGAGGGATGGGAGGTTCATAGCTTTTAGAACCAAAAGAGACTGTAGAAATCAACAAGTCAAATTCTGTCATTTTACAGGTAAGGAAGCTGAGGTCCAGGTATCCTGATACAGCGGACAGATCATGGACTCTGATTTTGGAAGCCGGTTTGTTCCCTTCCCTGGGCCTTAGTTTCCTCATGTGCAAAATGGGCAGCTTGAATGAGATGATCTTCCATCTCTAAATCCGTGATCCCAGACTTGTCCAAGGTCACACAGGTAACATATGTCAGGGGTTGGATTTGAACCCAGGGCTTCAGACCCCAATCCAGTATCTCTCTCCATACCAGGACTTTAGTTTCCCATCTGTAAATTGAAGTAGACTAGATGACCCCTAATGTCCCTTTGACTTTTAAGATACTATAATTCTGAAATTCAGTGAGATCCTATTCAGTGATTTCTGAGAACTCACAGTTCTAAGATTTCACGGTTCTTTGTCAGGGGCCTTGGGGCAGTCTCCAGCCAGGGTGCCCCGGGCTCAGTTGGGACATTCATGAGATCGCTGAGGGCTGATGAGATGTGGCCAGAAATAATGGCCAATCAGGGTTGTCTCTGGGCACTGGTGAGCAGAGGAGACTGCTTGTGCAGCCAATCAGCCTCAGCTTGCCCTTGTTGGCACCCTCTGGGGCACTAAGAAGGAAGGACATTTTCCTCTGGGGGCATTGAATGGAAGTGACCTGGAGAATGAGAAGGGCTCCTTCCAGCTGGGGCCTCACTGGGACTAAACCTGGGGGGAGGAGAGAGGAGAGCAGCTGGTTCCTATTTTTGTCCCCTTCCTTAGGGAAAAAAAGTGTCAAATTACTGTCCTCAAGTGACGTAATAGAGAAAAAGCCAAGGACAAAGGAAGAACCTGTAATAATGAACAACAGTAATGGTACGTTACACCATGGTTTAAGGTTTTCAAAGTGCTTTATAAATATGTCTCATGTGATCCACACAATTCTGAGAGGTAGGTGCTATTATCATCCCCATTTGACAGATGGGGAAACTGAGGCAGGCAGTGGTGAAGTGACTTCTCTGTCTAGTTAGTAAGTATTTGAGGCCAGATTTGAACTCAGGTCTCCCTGACTCTAAGACTGGCTCTCTATGAAGGGGGAAGAACACTAGATCAGCAGCATGGGTTCAAATCCAAGCTGTGCCCTTCCTAGTGGTGGTTTACTTGGGGAAGCATCGGTTTCAATTTCCTCCTAGAATTATAGATACAGAGCCAGAGGGACCTTCGAGATCGTCTAGTC
Organism: Pseudochirops corinnae; assembly: GCA_028646515.1. Classification (NCBI taxonomy): domain Eukaryota; kingdom Metazoa; phylum Chordata; class Mammalia; order Diprotodontia; family Pseudocheiridae; genus Pseudochirops; species Pseudochirops corinnae. The sequence goes on along the minus strand of CM053586.1, from coordinate 342,077,951 downwards.
CAGCCCTCCCATTTTGCAGATGAATGCCAGGGAGGTTGTGATTTGCTCAAGATCACACAACTACTAAGAATGATTGATAAAAAGCACCATGTGCCAAATGCTGGGCTAAGCCCTAGAGACACAAAGAGAAAAAGGGAGACAGCCCCATCTCTGAAGGAGCTCACACTGTAATCTGGGAGATAGCACAGAAAAGGCTAAGTGGAAAAGGTCAGGAGTTTTAAGGGCACAGCTGTGGGGAGGATGGCAAAGCCCAGCAGTCTTTAGCTTGTATCAGTGGGTTAGATGGCAGCAGGATTTAGAGGGCACAGAAGTGGAGTATATGGTAAAAGTCACCATCCCCTTGGAAGGAATAGAATGGTGCCTCCCATCTTGGCCAAGCAGTGGGAGCAGTGAAGCTGCCTGGATGGGTCTTGGGCAGTCTGGGGCCCTGGGACTCTGACTTCATACCAAGGGTTCCATCACTCTCTTCATCTATATGATGGGAACAGTAATACTAAACTACCTACCTCTCAAGGTTGTTGTGTGAGAAAAGCAGTCTGTAGTGGGGAGCACTCTAGAATGAATGAAAGGGTCAAAAGGCACCCAAAGGTTGGAATACAATGAAATCTAATCATTGTAGCTGCTTATGTTTGGGTCCCAAAAGACCCAATGTTGCAAGGACTGGCTAGGCAGCTGTGGCTTTTCCAAAGATGCACAATGTCTATGAAAAAGATCTGTAGACTGCAAGTCTGCTCAAGATGAGCATGTGACATGGGGCTCCTCAAAAGCTAACGCTGACCTTAGCTGCCTCTACAGAGGCATGACATCCAGAATGAAGGCAGTTAGTTGATGGTCCTGCTTTGATCCGACCAAGTATGGCATGCTAAATTCAATCCTGGGCACGCAGATTTAGGAAGGACGCTGAAAACCTAGAGAGTAGGGGGGCAGCTAGGTGGTGCAGTGAGTGGAGCACTGGCCTTGGAGTTAGGAGGATCTGAGTTCAAATCCAGCCTCAGACACTTGACATACTTACTACCTGTGTGACCTTGGGCAAGTCATTTAACCCCAATTGCTTTGCCTTCCCCTCTCCAAAAAAGTAAAAAAGAAAACCTATAGAGTGTCCAGAGGAAAGCACCTGGGATGGGGAGAGGTCTGGAGAGTATGCCATAGTGGAGAGATCAGTGGAAGGATCTGGGGATGTCTAGCCCCATATGTCTCTTGGAGATGGGGAAGGGAAGGAGTAGATATCTAGCTGTGGCCCTTCTCTCGCTCTTCTCAAGGGGGAAGCTTGGTCTCATGGTCTTCCTTTAGGGAAGGGTAGGTTGGACCTCACATATACCTATTTATTGGTTCCTATGATCCACCCATCTATGTGTAGACAACCCATGGGAACATGCATGCCTTACTTGGGCACACATGTCTTAGGCAAGTGGAAGGCAATGTTCAAAGGGAAGGCATGATCAGCAGAGACATATGGATTAGTCCTGGCTCCACCACTACACCATGTGTCACCTCTCTGGGCCTCAGTCTCCTCACCTATAAAATCGAATGGATTCTTTGGAGTGGTACTTTCTAAGATCCTTCCAGATCTAAGATGTGATAATTTATATCTGTTCTTTATTGAGCTGAACTCTGTGACTCTGACCATCCAAGGTTCTACAGGTTGGTGATTCTGTGGGACTCCTGGGACTGGAGCCTGGGGGACAGGGCTCTGGGCAATGTGACTGGGGGCTAGAATGCTTGACTCATAGTCAGCAAGACCTGGGTATGGATCCTGCCCCTGACACTATGTGCCCTTGGGCAAATTAATTGACTTTCCTGCTCCTTAGTCTCCTCATCTGTGAAGTGGGCAATAATGTTCTGGCAGTACCCATCTCACCAGGTGTTTGTGAACTCGCAATGGAAGTAAAGGGTTTTGTAAACTGTAAATGCTATAATGGTGTTGTTGACGATGATGGTTATCTGGGAATGGATAGACTATCACGGGCTAGACAGCTGCTAGACCAACATATTTATAGGTATGGATGAAGGCTTCCAACTCTGACATTCAGTAGGTCTGTGATATGGGGCAGTACAATTTTGCCTTGGGATCAAACAGGACAGTCTCCTGGCTGGAGCAGTCCACAGGAGACTATACCCATGAGAGACACATGGACAAACAGGAAAGTTTATTGGAATCACAGTGGCAACAAGTGGGGTGGGTGTACCTGGCCAGCAGAAGCCATGACCCAGCAGTAGACTTTGAACACAGTTGGCAGTGTAGAGGCTATTTTGAGGGGACAGTGAGGAGAGTGGACATAGCACCCTCTGAGCAGGCCTCAGGGGAGACCCTGGACATCTGTAGTGGTCACTGTAGCAATGAAACATTTCTGAAAGAGCCGGTCAGGGTCTGAGGCCTGCAGGTCACAGTCTAGTCGGGGGTTCAAGAAATGCCTTCGGAGGCTGTTGGGCCCCACAGCTCCCACACCACTCTGACTGGACTCTTCCAAAGATGAGGGATCTGGGTCTGAAAAAAAAACTCAGCAGATCACATGCCAAGGTTACACAGTTGTGGTTAGACTTCATGGGATCTTAGGACAGGAGTGGAGAGTTCTGAACCTGTCCATCAGGGGACCTAGGAACTGTCCTTGGTCTCCACTGGTTTCCAGACCTCCCACCCCAGGTCCTATCCACCCTGCCCCGCTCCTAACCCCAGTCCCAATATGCACAGCTGCAGTTGGCACTCCCACATCTGGCCTGGGGTAGTGCAATAGGATTCAAACCTAGGTTTTCCAAGTCCAGTGCTCTCTACCTATTACCTGAGACTCTACTTTTCAGCTCCCCTTCAGCTCCAAAACCTATGATTTTCTCTTTGCATAGCCTTCCCCAAATAATTCTCTGCCCCCAGGCTGAGATAACTTGGTGTTTTCTTCATCTTCCACCTTTCTCCGTGGACTTGAAGTATCTTTCAGCTCAAGAGAAAGGCTGTGTATCAATCAATCAATAATTTAGTCAACCAACAGGCACCTACAATATACTTGGCACAATGCCAGGCCCTGGGGATGCCAAGCCCCAGATGAAACGATTCCTGTCTACAAGGAGCTTCTGTTTGATAGGGGGAGACAATGTATCTACATGTAACGGGAATGATCGGAAGGGCTCAGTCTGCTGCTCTGGGCTACTTCTCATGGATCTAGAGACGTGTGCTCTGGCTCTTTGGGGATGGACATGGAAAATATGTGCAAAATAAATGCTGGGTAGTTTGGGGAGGGAGAAGGGGGCCTTCTCCTGCTTGTGGCCCTTTGCTCTTCAAACTTGTGCAGGGCTTTGGCCTTGGCCCTGTCTTTATCAACACTTTTTACCAAAAATTTGGATGAAGGCAGAGGTGGCAGGCTCATGAAATTTTCAGATTACACAGAATTGGGAAGGAAAGCTCACATGTTATTGACAGAATTATGATCCCTAAAAAGGTGAAATTGTAGCTCAAATAAATTAGATGAAATTTAGAGATAACTACAAAGATGGGTTCAAACTGTATGTTGTTGTTGAGGTTGTTTTTTTTTTTTCAGTTGTATCTAACTCTTTGTGCTCCCATTTGGAGTTTTCTTGGCAGAGATACTGGAGTAGTTTGCCATTTCCTTCTCCAGATCATTTTACAGATGAGGAAACTGAGGCAAAGTTATATGACTTGCCCAGGATCACACAGCTAGTAAATTTCTGAGGCTGGATTTGAACTCAGGAAGAGGAGCCTTCCTGATTCCAGGCCTGGCACTATCCACTGTGCCATCTAGCTGCTCCTCAAGCTGTACACTCAGATTTTAAAAAATCAATGACACTTTCTCCGAGCTCCAGCCCTGCAACTGGCAACATGGTTAAACATACCAAGAAGGTTGGATTTGTTGGTAAATATGAAGCATGTTATGGTGCATCCCTCAGAAAAATGGTGAAGAAAATTGAAATTAGTCAGCATGCCAAATATACCTGCTCCTTCTGTGCCAAGACTGAAATGAAGAGAAGGGCTATGAGTATCTGGCATTGTGGATCCTGTATGAAAACAGCTGGTGGTGCATGGACCTACAATACCACCTCTGCAATCACAGTCAAATCTGCCATCAGAAGACAGGAGGAATTGAAAGACCAGTAAAATCTTGAGAAATATCTGTAGTCATAGTCCAGCAATAAATGGATTGATTTATGGAATAAAAATTTAAAAAATCAATGACATTAAGTATATAAGATATGGTGCATCGTGTGAAAAAGATCTGGGGGTTTTCATAGACCACAAACTCAATAGAAGTTGACAGGGTGTCATGATAGCCAAAAGAGTTATTGAGATCTTTGATTGTATTAAGAGAGGTCCAACATCCAGCAACAGAGAGGTGGCAGTCCCTCTGTGCTCCACCCTGGTCTGGCCACACCTAGAGTATTGTGTCCAGTTCTGGACACCACATTTTAGGAATATCATTGACCATCTGGAGTTGATCCAAAGGAGGGCAATTAGAGTGTGAAAGGACTTGTGATCTTCATCACAGAAGGGGAGAGAACTAGGAATGTTTAGCCTGGAGAAGAGGAGTAAGTCTCTGAAAGGCTGTGACTTGGGAAAAGAATCAGCCTTGGTCTGCTTGTCCCCAAATTAGATAGAACTAGGAGCAATGAGGAGACACTATAAAAGGCCAGCTGTGGTGGGAAGTCTAGACAAACTCCCAATGCATGGTTAGCTGCCCCAGAGTTGGAGGAGGGGCTGCCTCCTGAGGGATGGGTTCTCCCTTCCTTGGAAGCCTTCAAGCAGAGACTGAAGACCACTCATCAGGGACTTGGGTGTTGGGGATTCCTTGTGTGTGAGGTTAGGATGGCTGGATGCTGAGGAACTCTCATTTTCTGTGATTCTGTGGTATGTATATATGTGGTATATATTCAGGACCCTGGACAGATTCATTTCATCTTTCTGGGCCTCATTTATAAAATGATGGTGTTGGAATAGATGATTTCTAAAGTCTTCCCACTTCTAAATCTACAATCCTGTGAACCTCCTTGAGCTTCTGGTTCCATCTGGTTCCCTACAAATGCAGCAGTTGGTTTAGATTAGGGCTTTTCAACATTTCAGTGTTTTTTGTGACCTGCCCCCATCTTGGCAGATATCTGGTGGAGTCTTTCTCAGAAGTGGAAGACTTCCTAGCATGTTCTGTAAGAACATGCTTCCTAGAAGAGACGAAGACTTCTCCTCAACCTCAGTTTCAAGGACTTTCTCATGCGGGCCACCCCCTTCTCCCATCCCTGCTGGTGCTGAGGTGGGTCCTTCCCCTTCCTAGTGTCCCAGACAGCGTTGCCAATGGTGACCTCTTACCTGCTGCCTGTAAGCTTAAGCCTGTGTCCAGCTTGGCAGGGGGCTTGGAGTGGATGAAGAGGTAACACAGCACACAGACAGTGATGACGAAAGCCAGGAGGACCACAGCCGCTACAGACAGGCCTACCAGGGCGCCGATGCTGGAGAGAGAGGACCATGGAGGGCTGAATGAAAGGCAACAGCTCCCAAGGGGGCAGAGCCCCAGGCAGGACTTTGGTCCCATCCTGTCACCTGGGCACTGTTTGACCTCCCACTGTCTCTTACTCATCTCCTGACTCCTCCCTTACCCACTGCCTGCCCCTAAACCTGGAATGCTTTTCTTCATCTCAGCCCCCTGACTTCCTTCAAGACTCGAGGTTTTTCTTTTTCCTAGCTTAATAAGTCCTTGCTGAGTGACCAACTGACCTACCGACCCTGGGCAATTACTTGCATCCTCTGGGCTTCAGTTTATAAAGCTGCCCTGGACTAGAAAAATGACTCCCAATCAGAATTTGGTCTGGTGCATTTTCTAGATCAGTGTAGAGAAGAGATAGCAGGGAGTTAGGTTCAATGATTTCCTCTTGCTCCACCAAACTGACTCTGCTTCTGGGCCTCAGGTGCCTCATCTGGAAAATAACCTGTATTTTGTTAAATATGAGCACTGGGAGGTTTGCAGCCAAAGCCCCCAAGTTCCCCTGAAGTCCCCAAAGTTCAGTATGACTGCATCCTTGCAGAATTCTGAGAGAAGCCTTCAAGGGCTCTAGAGAGAAGGGAGCTGTCCATACATTCCTGGCTATGTGACCATGGGCAGCCTCCTTTAAGCCACATTGGTCCATGGCAATGACCCTGGGTTCCCAAAGACTCTGAGAGTGGAACTCAAGCTCTAACTGACTGACAAGGGTTCAAATGTAGGTCTGGCAGCACACCTGAGTGTCTGTCCTAGAGTAAGGGCAGAGAGGCTTGCTTCCAGAAGACACCATGGATGAATTTTTTCAGCCACAGTAACTCATTAAGAAACCTTCAGGAGCCATGGAGGGAGTCCTCCCATCAGTGAAACCCTTGTTCCTTGAGCATGACAATAGGCAAACTTATTTGTGCTTCAGTTTCCCCATCCATGAAAGTAGCATGTCCTATTCACTCTGCTGATGCCACATCAATCAGTCAAGAAACATTTTCAAGTGCCTACTATGTGCTGGGCCCTGTGCCAAGTGCCAGGGATGCAAAAAGAAGCTAAAGACAGTCCCAGTCTCTATCCTCTCCTGGGCATTTATCAAAGCAAGGCAAACCATTTAATTTTTCCCAGAACAGAGCCAACACCATCAAAAAGACAACTAAAGCAAGATCCTCATTTATTTTCTCCCTCCCAGCCCAGCAATCAGGGCCACATTTCCTAGCAACTAGAGGCAATGTGCTCTCCTAAAGCACCCACCACACAGTGCTTCCCTCCCCATCCCTACATGAAGCTGGGAGTCTGGGACATTTCAAGCAATACCTGCTTCCCACTTCTGAAAAGCACATTAGCCAAAGAGCAGCAGAATTCCCTCCATCTGGAGGCACTGAGTGCTTGTTCATTCATTCAATCAGCACCTAGCTCAGTGCCTTCCACCAAGAAGGTCCCTAATTAGTCCTGAATGAATGAAACTGGAGGGTACAGCTTGGGATAGTGTCTCCTGGATTTGCAGGAAGTCTGAGCTGCACCTCCATCTCTGCCCATCATTTCATTCCTTTGTGACCTTGGGCAAAGTCCCTCGAGTTGTAGTTTACCTCCTGCCTCCATTATCCACTTCAAGGAGTTGTGGGGAGGAGCAAGGGAAGTAATGGAAGCAGAAGACTTCTTCCTAAAGTGGAAAATGGATGTCAGTGTTTTGGGGGGGGGGGGCGGTAATGTAGAAGAGGGAGTCCAGGATTATGGATCCACTCCTCTGTTGGCCACTTAAAGCTTTTCACAACCAGGCTGGAGCCCATCTTTCCAGTATTCTGATGTATTGCTCTCCTTCATGCCTTCTGTGATCTGTCTACCTGCCATTCCTCTCATCTCTGTGTCTTTCTTTGCCCTGGCTATTTTCCATGCTTGGCATTCACTTTCTCATCACCACAGAATTCCTAATTACCTTTAAGGATCATGGGTTGAAATCAGAGCTGTGCTCCTGAGAGCTGATTGTTAAATTTTCAGTGTGAGTAATTACACTTTGGAAATCAGCAAACACTGCAAATCAGAGCTTGATTTATTGTTTTGTTGATTTCTAGACTTAAAGAAAGTGATGGATAAAATGTTAATACTGCAAATTAAACTTAAAAGTGTGTGGTGCACACATCCCCCCCGCCCCCCGAGTTGGTTGTTAAACATGTCCCAGTATACCACTGAATAAAGTCCTCCCTGCTCTCCCCAATTGCTAGTGCTCTTCCCCAAGTCACCTTATATCCATTTTCAACATATTCATATGTGTCCACATCTTAACAACTAAATTCCTCCCCAAACCTTTCTTTCTAGAGGGCACAAGTTAGATTTCCAGCTCACTACACTCTCCATCTGCAATTCTGCTACGTCTCAACTCCATAGAACAAGATGCCTCCTCCAGGAGTTGGAATCAGAATCCTCGATGATGACCCTGTGGTTGCATGTGAAACTCAGTATGATGTTTCTCCTTCAAAGCAGATTGCAGCTCTTCTTTGTCTTAGAGAAGAAATGACTGAGTTCAAAGAACATGGTGAGCCTTTTCCAAGAAACCTTTCTTGAGCAGCCCACCTGCCTAGGCTGCTTGAACCTGTGCTGCCAAAACTACCTTAGATTTATTTTGACTGAATTCAGATACTCTCCTGTGTAGGTGCTGACTCCTTGAGCTAGATGCAAGCTCTTGGAAGGCAGGAGGTGTTTTATGAAATAAATGCGTGTTGATCGAATAAGTGTGGGAGCCAAGAAGCTTGGTCTAATGGATTGTCTTGAAGATCTGAGATCTCTATTTCCTAGAAAAATAGATTCTGGTTGTAACTATGATTGTTGTATGGGCTTTGACTTGGGAAAATCACAGGATATTTAAGAACTAGAGGCTACTGATTTCCACCCTATCATTTGACAGTTGGGGAAACTGAAGTGCACAGAAAGGAAGTGATTGGTTCAGAGAATGTCCTCATGGCACCCCCTCTTAAATAGGCTACTGGCCAAGGCTTGGACATACCTTCATCCATAAGGCCATAAATAGGTTCCAACTGAAGTAAGAGGGATTTCAGTGAGAGATAAGAAAGACTTTAATTTTGCAGAAAATTGGTACAAGCTAGCCAGATTGGTATGGGACTATTTCATCTGGGATTCTTAAAAGCAAAATGGGCAGTGAGGTGGTGGCACCCATAGTCAGGAAGATCTGAGTTCAAATCTAGCCTCAGAAAAATTACTAGCTATGTGACTCTGGGCAAGTCACTTTACCATGTTTGCTTCAGTTTCCTCATCTGTAAAATGAGCTAAAGAAGGGACTGGCAAACCATCCAGTATCTCTGCCAAGAAAACTCCAAATGGGGTCAGGAAGAGTCATGCTGGTCAGACATGACTAAAGGGACTGACCAACAATGATGTAACAATACTAATGACAGGCAGCATTTCTCTAATGCTTCTCACTTTACAAAGCACTTGACATTTTATCTCATTTGAGTCTCAAAATTTTGCGATGTAGGTGCAATTATTATCTTCCTTTTATAAATGGTAAAACTGAGGCCCAGAGAGGTCAAGTGAATTGCCTAGCTAGTCAATATGGGAGGCAGGATTTGAATTCAGATCCTCCAGACTCCATCTCCAACACTTTATCCACCATGCTACAGGATTTGGTGTCAAAAAAAACTTGGGTTCAAATGCTATATACTTTGTGCAAGTCACAACCTCTCCAGGCCTCAGATAAGTTAAGCTGTTGGTTGGGGTCCTTGCTCAATGGTAGGGGGAGAGAGAGCAAATGACCCCAGAAATTGTTTCTGGTCTATGAGGCAGGGAGCCTAAGAAATGTTGCTGGATCTGGGAGAGACGCCTGTTTGTCCTTAGAGTGAGCTTCAAAATCAGGTTCAATACAAGACTGGGGACAGCATGTTCCAAACAGTGGCAAATGTTCCTGGCTGAAAGAACATCTGGTTGGGAGGAAACAAGGAGGCCATTTAATTGCTGATGCACCTAAAAGGAAGTGGCGGACAGTCGGGAGCTCTCTAAGCTCATCCCCAGCCCCTCCTGAGGGCCGTTCTTAGAAAGCCCTGCTAGTTGGCAGCTAGTTCCTTCCAAGATGTATCAGGATTTAAGCAGGAGACAGGGAGGGACCTGTAAGATTGAGCTGAGCAAGAGGGAAAATGCCTGGTTTTCTAGCTAATGCTCATCAGTTCTGCAGTCCTGGGTATGATGAGAAACAGCACCAACTTTCCAACACCACTGAATTTGGTCACACTGACTGACCCATCTTATTGCTGAAAGGCTTAGACTGTAAACTTCTTGAGGGCAGGGGTTTCTCCTGGCACATAGTGGGCACCTAATAAATGTTTGTTGATAGACTGAATTGATAATAAGGGAAGGTGGAAGGGGTGTTTTATAATAAGGTCAAGGGAAGGAGAAATCACACCTATATCACAATTAAGGATGCAGAGTAGTGGGGCTGGGCAGCAGAAGCTGTTGATCGCCAGAATAGTCGTCTTTCTTTCACATGGCTGCTGTCTGTGGGGGGAACAAGAACCTCTGGGTTAGTATTTATAATCAGCTAGAACATCATACTCTGGTCATAGAACTGATTATCCCAGCAAGAGTGAGAGATAGGCAGGGAGGATTTATGTGGGGCCGAATGGTGTGGCACCAGGCATCTGATGTTCCTGAGGAACTTTCCCCGAGTTTTTGTGTTCTTGTTCCCCGGTGCTATAGGAGTCTCCAGGGAGGTCTTATGTGCTGGGTCTTACTGACAGTCCTCTGAGGTCTAAGCCGGGGCAGCTTCCTTGATTACTCATCCATATTGGAATGTAACGTCCTCCTACCCAGAAGCTTTAGGGATCCTGTGGTCTGAACTTGCTCAGATATTTCAATCTTTTCATTTAATTCTCAGGTTTAATCTCAAGGTTGAAGCATGGACCCAGAGCCTTTGAAGAAGCCTGGTTTGGTAGAAAGGGTAAAATCTAAATTCAAGAGATGCATCCTCTGATTCTGACCATATTCTGCCTCATTCACAGAACCAATGGTGCTCCACATTCCCCTGTCCAATCCCATGTCCAGACCAATTCCTATACCCTAACTCTTCTCACCATAGCCAGGGGCTAGTTTCAAATCTGACCTTTGACACCTCAGGTTTGTGACTGTAGGTAAGCCACTTCTCCCTGAGCCTCAGTTTCCTCATCAGTAAATTACAGATAATCACCTCTGCACTGTGAGCGGAGAGATTCCCGGTGAAAGGCAAACAGCTGAGTCCGGAGGCGGTAAGGGGCCACCGAGGCTCACTCCGCCAAACCCACCTCCCACACATTTAAGGGCTCAGATGGGATAGTGATCTCCAGCCCAGAGGTTAAGGATCAAAAGCGATAATATTTTTAAAGCCCTTCGCACAACACCTGGCACAAAATAGACAGTATATAAAGGCTTATTCCCCTTTAAGGTGCATTGAGGTGTATTTTCCATAGCAATGTTAGAGGTCTTGGTGGAAACTAGCCTTTAAAGGCAATGAGAAGGAGCATAGACTTGTGAGGAGTCTGCCTTTATGTGCAGGTGAGAAAACTTGAAGCCCTGCTCAGTCCATCAGCAAGCATTTATTAAGCTCTTCCTGTGTACCAGGGACTGTCCAAGGTTCTGAAGACACAAAACCAGAAATGAAACAGACCCTGTCTTCAAGGAGATTCCATTCTATTGGGAGAGATAGTGATAATGATGTTTACAGATCAGTAGATACAGGGCCCATTAAAAACAAATGGAGACACACTAATATTTGGGGGAATGAAGAAGGCCTCTTGGAGAAGGCAGGCCTTGGACTGAGTTTGCAGCAGTGAGGAGGCAGAGCATTCCAGGCACGGGAGACATCTTATGCAAAAGATATCATGCATGGAGAACTGTTGTAAGTAGGCCAGTTTGGCTGGCAATGTTGTAGGGAGCTGAGTGGGCTGAGAGGATCAGTTTCTGTGAGGGGTGGGATGGCCATCACTGGCTTCTGGAGGGCAGGGGATTGGGCCCAGTGTGTGCTCAGGCTCTGCTATCAGCCTTGGGTAGTGTCTCCCCACTTCCCCACCTCCCTGCCTCCCATCACCTTGATACCAATGTTGTTGCTGGTGTTCAATCATGTCCGACTCTCTCTGTGACCCTATTTGAGGTTTTCTTGGCAAAGAGAGTTGAGTGGTTTGCCATTCCTTCTCCAGATCATTTTACAGATGAAGAAACTGAGGCGGATAGGGTTAAGTGACTTGCCTAGGGCCACACAGTAAGTTTCTGAGGTTGGATTTGAACTCATGAAGATGAGTCTTCTTTCTTCCCAGCCCAATGCTCTGTGCCCTATGGTGCCCCCTAGCTGCTCATGACAAAGAAGCCATTGATCATCCTCGGTATCATCTCTGGTCTGAACCAGTGTTTCCTGATGCCAGGCCACAAAACAGGAGAGGGTGAGGAGGTACAAGCCAACTCAGAGCCCTTAAAACCTCTCTCACAAGGATGTGGTAGGTAGACCATGTAGTAAAACTTAGAATTAGGGGATAAGGAAGGCCCTGGGATTTCACTGGCTTAGAGAACTCCCATGTGGGAAAACTCCCTCCACCAAAGCAAGTTGGCACCTTCTCTACACCTTTTAGTCTTACAGAGTCCCTTACATGACTTGCCCAAGGTCACACAGCCAGGATATGTCAAAGGCTGGATTTGAACCTAGGCTTTCCTGGCTCTGAGACCAGCTTGCTATTGCTATGACACTCCACCTCCAAACCTCAGGGCCTTGAGAAATGTGAAGAATTATAATGGATCCCTGTTGACTCAAAAAGGGCATTGGTTGTTGTAGCATTAGCTATGCTCTGTGCATGGCTGTCTAGGGTGCTTACTTAGATGGCCTGGCCATCCTAGTTTAAAATGTCACTTTGTCTGGTCTACATCTGCTGGTCTTCACCTGTTCTGAAATTTTAATGGAAAGGTCATGTCAGAGATCATACACTCTGAGCCACAGGGGTCCTTTGGCATCCTCTAGTCTAACCCTCTCATTTTTTACAGATGAGGAAATGGAGGTGCACATCAGGGAAGGTCATACAGGATTTGGCCTCAGGTCCACAGACTCCAAATCCAGGGCCCTTTCAGGAAGACTTGGTTATGAGAACCTCCCTCATCAGGGTGATCCCACATTCCTCCCCCTCACTCAGTCTGGCAGCCAAACTAGCCTGCTTACTGGTGCAGGTTCCCCACCTCCCATCTCCAAGACTTTGCCCAGACAAGAAGGTTCCTTCACACCTGGGGTCCATTTCTTCCTTGCCTTAGGCATTCTTTGAATACCAAAGCTCCCTTTAAGGTCACAGTTCAAGTGTTGATCTTCTATAAGAGACCTCTCCTGATCTCTTCCCACTGCAATTTCTTTGTCCTTATTTTTACATACATGTTTTGTGTTTATTTAAATGCGTACATATTGAATCCTCCTAGTAAAATGGAAGCTCTCAGAAGGCAGAGACTGATTAGTGCTTCTTTGTACCCCAGAGCTTAGCACATTGCCTGGCACATAATGCATGAAATGAATTGTCCATTGGTCTTGTTTTCCCAGACTTTAGTACGGTATCTGGCACAAGCTTTAACGAAATTCTGTGCAACTGAACTGACCTTAACCTAATTGAATGGAATTGATGTTCCTTTAAGATAAACACAGATTCTACCTGACTATTCTGTCCCTGAGGACCCAGAAGGAAAGTTCATTAACGTCTTCACAAAGAGTTCCTTAATGGAGTGCTTATGACCAAGAAGCAAAGGGAGAGAAGCTACCAGCCCCAGGAGACCCTGTGCTGAGCCTGAAGCCAAGAAGGGAGTTCAGGGCTGTACTTTGCCATTGGTTTTCCCATCTGTTAGAGGGGCCGTTGTGAGCTCAGTGTGTGGGAGTGATTACTGTGGAAAATACGGAGTGCTGTTATCAACTCCTTGGGGAATTTCAGAGGTGAGCCGGAACCACCTTCCATAGCTTCGCAGGCTGTTGGTCCTTGCAGCTTCTGTGTGAACACTTCCAGTTATGGGTCATTCACTACTTTACAAGACAGCCCATTCTATGGTGGAGCAGCTGGGGGGGGGGGGGTGGAGAGGTGGAGGAGGGAAGTCCTTCCTTACATTAGTCTGAAATGAGCCTCCTTCGAAACTCATCAGTGCCAGTACCGGCCCCTCTTAACACAGCCGGTCACTTTCTAGGAGTACATTTGTCTTAAAAAGTGAGCCCCAGTGCCCAGACCCCTCTGGGTCCCGCTCTTCCATCCCACACCTCCTGGCTGTCCCACCGACATCTTCAACCCAGCATGCCAATTGTTTGGTTTTGTCTTTGTTTTCCTGCCACTTAGCTGGTACCTGGCATACAGTAAGGGCTTAATATGTGTTCTTTGGATCATTTGATTGTTTAAAACATTACTTATAGTTTCCCCCCCCCCTCCAAAAAACCCCAATCTGGTCCTCTAATTCTATGGAGGGTTCTGTGGATTCTTCTCCCCCACCTGTCCCACCCCACCTCCACTCTCATCCGGAGGTTGCTAAATCCCATAGTCTCCAGTTCCTTTAGAGTGGAACCTTTTCTTTAGTCACATGGCCACCATCCTAACTTAGATTCTCACAGCCTCTCCCCATCTGTTAGAGGGGCCATTGTGAGGTCAGTGTGTGGGAGTGATTACTGTGGAAATTGTGGCCATAGCCTCTGAACCAATAGCCTCCCTGCCTCCAGTCTCTCCTGTGTTCAGTTTACCCATCACCCAGCTCCCTAAATCATGCTCCTTACGCCCCAGGACTGACTATGTCATTCCCTTGCAAAAGAATTTTCAGTTCCATATTGTCTACAGGATTAAAAATAGAACTTCCTTAGCCTGGCATTCAACATCCTCCATAACCTGATTCCAACAGACCTTTCTTGCTTTATTCCCCCTGCCTCATGTCTTCCAGATTGTTCCCTGACCTTGCCCTTCCATCCCTCCCCTCTGTGATTTCATGGGGGCATTTCCCAAGCTTGGAATGAACTCCTTCCTCTTCCCTGCTCTTCACAATCCTTCTTTCCTTTCAATTTCTACCTCAGGAGCCCCTTCTCCTGTGAAACCTTCCCTTCCCTCATCGATGGCTCTTCCTCCTTCCTCAATTTTCCCTCAAGCAACTTGTCAGGATTTTTTTCCTTCCCCATAATCATGGTGGATCTTGTAGAATTTTGGTCTGTGTACATATTAGACTGTGTTCTCCATCTGCCAGTTCTGAGGGCAAAGACTCCACAAATTTTTAATCTTCATGCCTATGGCTCCAAGTACTAAGACTGATTTATGTTCCTTCCTGAATCTGAAGGATGGACACATGGGGTCATCAACATGTGCTTTTTCTATCTCTGACTGCTCATACCCCACCTTGCCTGGGCCAAGTACCAGGCACAGCTCTCTAAAGGCCAGTGAAGGACAATTTCCACATGTAAGGGGAAGTACTCTTCAGGGCCTGAGAGGCTAAGAGTGCTAAGAGACATTTCCCCATTATTTCCATGTAGCAGCTGCATTTGCCCTGAACATGTGAAAGAGTCTTCAATGGGGTATGGTTAAGGGTCACTCTAGGGGTGGGAGTGGGGGTTCTGTGGGGTGGGATGGTTGAGCATCAGGGAAGAGGACAATTAAGAGGGAGACAGAAGAAAAAAAAAGAGAGACAGAAGAAAGGAGATCAAATGGGCATCTCATAACTGTGCGGTAATTTGATGGGCTCAGTTAATAAAATGACAAGACCAACAGGAACCTTCAAGATGTCTTTTTCTCAGGATAATCCTGTTGCCCTACTAACTGGTCTCTCAGTATGCTTTTTCTTCAATCTTCACAACCCTCCAAATCATCTCCCCATCCTAAAGGGGGAGGCAGGAAATTCCCCATCCCTGGAGGTCTGCAAACAGAGCTCAGTGACCACTCATCAGGAGTGTTGAGGGAGGACTCTTGTCCAGAAATCAGATTAGACAACCCAAAGGTACCTTCTGATTCTAAGATTCTGTGATTTGTGTTTATTTTGAACTTAGGCCTCCTGACCTAGAATTTCCCATGGCTATCTCAACAACCCCACCTCTGGGGGACCTTGTTGCCCCATAATGTTCCCATGAGCACAGCAGTGCAGTTGTCATTATCCCCACTTTACAGATGAGGAAACTGAGGCCCATAGTGGGGAATGGCTTGCTCAAGGTGACACAAGTAGGTAGTAAGTAACTAAGTCAGGATGGCTGGGCCAACACTCAATACACTTTCCATTACTGCAAGCTGGACACACTGAGGCCCCTTGAAACTTTCACTTCATGCAGATATTGTAGATCATAGAAGGAATTCTTGTTCAGGTATGGCTTAAATTAGGAGCTGCCAAGATCTCTTCCAACTCAGAGACTTGGGATCCTGGGTTTCCCAAGGTCTGAACAAGCCATTCCTCGGCTCTGGAGCAGTGAAAGCTGGCAGGACCCTCAGCAGCCATCTGTCTGATCTCACCAGTGATTGAGCTGAGCTAACCCAGAATCAAAGAATCTCCAAGCTGGGAGGCAGCCCCAGGACCATCTGGCCTGAGCAGTACCCGAATGAGAATCCCCCATAACAGTTCCCCAAAGAGATCAGCTGCCTTTTCCTGAAGTCCTCTAAGGGTGGGGACCCTTCCCCCACCCTTATCCCATCCCACCCTGAGGCAGCTCAAGCCTCCTGGCAACCTCCCCTCATTGTCCTGGGTTTTGCCTTCTGGGGGCCAAGCCCTCTCCCATACACAGCACTTCAGATAGGTGGAGGCAAGTCTTATGTCCCCCTAAGACTTGGCTTCTCCCAGTTAAACATCCTTGGATTCAACATGAAGTCACCTCTCAGGTTACACCCCTTTTGATACTTTCCAGCTCAGCAACCCTTCCCTGAATGTGATGCCTAGAACTGAGAGCACATGGGTAGAAGCTGGACTTGGAATCAGAGAGACTCCTGACACTTAGCTAGCTGAATAACTGAGGGCAAGTCCCTTTGACCCTCAATTTCTTCATCTGTCAAATGGGCTAATAATGCCTGTAGTCCTGACCTTCCAGCGTTGCTGTGAGGTTCCAATGAAATCATGGATAGATGATGCTTTACACATATTAAAATGCTATATACAAGGTGTCCCAGGGCAGCTGGGTGGTGCATGTGGATAAAGTACCTGCCCTGGAGTCAGGAGGACCTGAGCGCAAATTTGGCCTCAGACACTGACTAGCTATATGGCCCTGGGGGAGGCACTTAACCCTGCTTGCCTCAGTTTCCCCATATGTAAAATGGCTGGAGAAGGAAACGGCAAACCAGTCCAGTATCTCTGCCAAGGAAACCCCAAATGCGGTCACAGAGAGTCAGGCATGACTGAGACGACTCAACAAGAAGAAGGTGTCCCAAAAGCCCCAGTTAATTTTTATGTTTAACAGTCTAAAGTTGCACTGAGACTTTTGGGGCGCCCGGTATAATTGTCAGTTGCTATTCAGTGCATGGTATTAATTGATCTAGGAATTTGTTTGTTTGACTGAGCATATTTGTTATAAGAGTTTTTCTTTTCTTGTGCTTTTTTTTTCCTGTGGGGTAGAGGTAGGAGAGAGAAAATAAAATTTTTTTATCATTGAAAAAAATATTTCAAAAGTGACTTGGCATGCTCGCTGACTTACACAGCAGGACTGTCTGTCACTTCCTTATTCCTTGAAGTCTCTCCTTTCTTCACTCAGCCTTCGTAGCCACCAGACATGCTGTCCATTAATTCTTGTGGTCCACTGAAACTCCAAGATTGCTTTCAGATGATTTGCTGGGTGGCCATCCATGCCTCCCCCAGCTGGTACTCGTGAAACGAACTATTTGTGCCAGTAAAGAGTAAGACTTTACACTTATCGATATTCAATTTCTCTATATTAGCTTTAGCCCAGTGGTCCACCCAACCTGTCAGATCCTTTTAGATCCAGCATCAGTCGGCTCTGCTCTCTCCTCCAGCTTGGTGCCATCTTCTCAGTGGGGGAGCATGTGGCAAGGTTCAGTGCAGAGAGCATCAGACGTGGAGTCAGGAGGATCTACATTTCACTCGCGACACCAACACTTACTGACTGAGTGATGATGGGTAAGGCTCCTAACTTAGCTGAGTATCAGTTTCTTCATCTGTAAGTGAGGATAGGTACCTGTTGCACCTCCCTCAGAAAGTTAATAGAAAGGTCAAATGAAACACTGTATGTAAAGTTCTTTGCACATCGTAAAAAGTACTAATAAATGTCAGTTATCGACACCAAAGAGATCAAAGACAGAGGAAAAGGACCTATCTGGATAAACATATTCATAGCAGTTCTTTTTGTAATGGTAAAGAATTGGAAATTGAGGAGACGCACATCAGTTGGGGAATGGTTGAACAAGTGATGGTATATGAATGTGATGGAAGGTGATTGTGCTAAGAGATAATGAAGGGGATGGCTTCAGAGCAACCTGGAAAGACTTGTATGAACTGATGCAACATGAAAGAAGCAGATAAGGAGAATAATGTGTACAATAATGACAACATTGTAAGGATGAATAACGTTGAAAGACTCAAGAACTCTGTTCAATGCAACTCGTGATCAATCAAGATCAACCAGAGGACCTTTGATGAAGCATGTTTCGTGCTTTCTAACAGAGGGGAGAGACTCACGGTGTAAAACGAGACATATACTTTTTGGACACAGCCACTGTGGGAATATGTTTTCTATGACTGTATATTTGCTATAAGGATTTTTTTCTTTTCTTTCCTTCTCTTTTCATTTCTTTTTCAAGGAGGTGGAAGAGGAAGAAAATAGATTTTTGACCATTGAAAAAAATTAAAATTCAAAAAGTTACTTCACATTACTCCTACTACTACTAATTGTGAGTATTTATATGGCACTTTAATAATAAATAATAATGATAGCTTATGTTTATATAATCTTCACTGTGTTCCAGGCATTATGATAAATTCTTTAAAATTACTATCTTATTCGATATTCATAACAACCCTGGGAGGTAGGTGCTATTATTATTATTCCATTTATAGATGTGTAAACTGAGGCTGAGAGAGTTTAAGTGACTTACCAAAGGTTCATATATTAGTTATTAAAAATCTGAAGCAGGATTTAAATTCACAACTTCCTAACTCCAAGTTTCCTGCCTTACCCATTGGATCACACAATTGCTTTCTATCACCATTATTTATCCAAATCACTGTCAAAAATGTTGAATAACATAGGGACAAATAGTATCCTTGGGCTGCTCTACTGCAGCTCTTCACCCAATCTGACACCAAACCATTAGTGACTACTCTTTAGATCTAGCTGTTCAAGCCAATACAAATCCGCTTCACTGCATATTTTCCGTCTAGGCCATATCTCTGCATCTTCCCACAAAAACAGTATGAGAGACTTCATCAAATATTTTGCTAAAATCCGGGCAAAGTCTATTTACAGCCTTCTTCTTTATTGGATAAAATGCATGTGCCCTAGCTAACCACTTAAGACCCTTGATCATCTGTCTCCAACCTGCTTTTTGGCCTTCTTTCTCTCTGTTTGCCTTCATGCACTCTACATTCCAGCCTTAATAGACTCCACATGCTTGTGAAGGCCACTCCTTGTGACCTTCCTCATGCCTTTAATGCACTCCCTTCTCAGTTGCCTCTTGACACACTTGCCCTTCAGCACCAAGAAGGCCCAGCTTAGACAATGGCAGTCATGTCTCATTTTTGTAATCCTGGTGCTGATCCCTAGACCTGGCTTACAGCAGACATTTAATAAATATTCACTGAATTGAACTGACTTACACATTTTCTTCATCTAACCCTTTCATGGAAGGCCCAGAGAAGGTAAAGAATTTATCCAAGATCATATATCATTGGTCAACGCCTCTAAGACCAACTTAAAATATGTGCTCATCTTTCTCTGTCATAACCAGAATACCACCCCCATGATTTAAAAAAAAACAACTGTACCTCTATTCTCTAGGTTATGTATTTGGCATTAACATGACTCTTTTTCAGGAGATGTACACAGAAGGTGGGATGGGGGAAGGCCAGGGAAGTTGGATTCAAAGCGTCATAGGTTGGGTGCTGTGAAAGGGGCTTTAGAAGCTATCTAGAATAACTCTCACTTTATGGGTGAGGAAACTGAGGTCCAGGGAAATGAAGAGATTTGCCCAAAGTTACCTAGTCACTAAGTATCTGAGGTGGGATTT
>CM053586.1:342046203-342057827 GCA_028646515.1 Pseudochirops corinnae | reverse complement strand
AAATCCCACCTCAGATACTTAGTGACTAGGTAACTTTGGGCAAATCTCTTCATTTCCCTGGACCTCAGTTTCCTCACCCATAAAGTGAGAGTTATTCTAGATAGCTTCTAAAGCCCCTTTCACAGCACCCAACCTATGACGCTTTGAATCCAACTTCCCTGGCCTTCCCCCATCCCACCTTCTGTGTACATCTCCTGAAGAAGAATCACTCTGTGGTTTGGGGAGTCACTGGCATAGAGATGATAGTCAAACCCATAGTATCTCCATGCTCCTGCTAACATCACTCCCCCCAAGCCCAGTGATCAAACATTTTCATGTTTGATTTTTAGAGGGTAGGTAAGACAAATAGGATTTGTTTGATGGATGGGGGAACTGGAGGCAAAGAGATTAAATGCCTGGAGACAGGTCACAAACCAAGCTGTTGGCAGAGCTGAGTCAGCAAAATCTGGATTCAAGTCCTGACTCCCAACATTTATTAGTTGTGTGACCCTAGAGAAGTCACTTTAACCTCTTTATGCCTCAGTTTCCTCATCTGTAAAACAAAGGGAACCAGTGGTCTCAAAGGTCCTTTCTGGTTCTAAATCTATGATTTCCAGATTTCTCGTTCATTATTGTTTCCAGATAGACTTCAACAAAGTTATTCAGAGTGGGGCTAACCAAGTCTCTTCCCTGCTGTGCCTTTGTTTCCTCCATAACCTGGCTGATGTCAATACCTAGCATCCACAGTAGGGATAGGGGATGCTTTGTTGACTCAGTGGAATGAATGAATGAATTCCCCAGGGGGAAATAACCAACCTGAGCATAGGAGTCATTTTGCCAATGTACAAAGTTATAAAACCAAACAGTGCCACCAAATCACCACCAGAATCCTCTGTATTTGCATAGGGTTTCTTTGCCTGTTGACAGCTTTCCCACGTACATGAACCTCACCAGGGAGGAAGTTTGAGACACGTATTATTATCCCTATTTGAAAGATAAAAAAGTGGACCCCTTTCCCGACTCCCCTCAGTGAGAAACCCAGTGATGTGGTAGAAAAGAATACTGAGCTCCAAACCAGGAACCTGGGGTCTTGTCCTGGCCCTGCTATAGACTCACTGGGTCATCTTGGACAAGTCCCTTTGGCTCTTTGGGACTCAGTTTCTCCACCTGTAAAAGGAAGGGGTTGGGCTAGTTGGGCTCCAAGGTCCCTCCCAGCTTCCATATTCTGAGTCTGAGATTGAATGACTCACACCTGAGTTTGTCATGGAAACAAACATGGAATCTTGGTCTCCTGCCTTCTCACCCTGTGCTCCCTGGAGGAAGCTAGTTAGGGACTGGGTTTGAATTCAGTCAAATTAGTCTGGTGAGCTTTCTCAGCAGCCAGGAGAAGGAAGGTGGGGAATGTTTAGGTTTTGCCTTTACATCCCCAACCCCTGCTTAGCACAGTGCCTGGCACATTGTAAGCATTTAAGAAATGTTTGTTGAGTTCAGGAAGGAGGAACAGAACAAGAGCAGGAGAGAAGGAAGGAAGGAAGGAAAGAAGGAAAGAAGGAAGGAAGGAAAGAAGGAAAGAAGGAAGGAAGGAAGGAAGGAAAGAAGGAAGGAAGGAAGGAAGGAAAGAAGGAAGGAAGGACAAAAGAAGGAAGGAGGGGATGAAAGCAGGAAGGAAAAGAAAGTGAAGATGAAAGAAGGGGAGGAAGGTAAGAAGGGCTAGGAATGAAGGAGGAAATAAAGTGGGGAGTGTGGGAAAGAGGGAAGGAAGAAAATGGGGGCTAGAGAAGAAGGGAGGGAAGAAAGAAGGCAGGGAATGAGGTAAGAAGGGAAAGAAAGGAAGGAGGGAAGAAAGAAGGGAAGGAGAGAGGAAGGAAGGAAAAGAAAGAGGATAGAAAAAAAGAGGGAAGAAGAGGGAAGGAAGGCAGAGGGAAGAAAGGATGGAAAGATGAGAGGGAAGGCAGGAAAGGACGGCAGAAAGAAAGGAAGGAGCAAGGGAAGAAATATGGGAAAGCAAGGGGAGAAGGAACAGGGAGGTGAGAGGAAAGAAGGGAAAGGGAAGGAGGAAAGGGAAGAAAAGGAGAAGGATGGGGGGAAGAAGGGAGGAGAGAAGGGGGAAAGGAGGAAGAAGAAGAGGGAAAGGAAAAAAAAGGAAGGAGGGCAGAAAGAAGGGAAGGAAAGTAGTAGGACTAGAAAGATGGAGGGAAGAAAAGGGAGGCAGAGAGTGAGGGCAGAGGGGAGAGGGAAGGGCCGGGTCAGGGCAGAGGCTGGACAGCGTAGTGGCCAGCTGGGTCTCACCTGAGCCACCACATGTAGCGGTGCTCGTAGGGGAAGAAGCTGTGAGGGTCGTCGCAGCAGTAGCGGTGGTCCTGGAAGCCGCAGCAGTAGACAGCGGCCGCCTCGCCGCCCGGTCCCGGGCAGCTGAAGCCGCTCACCAGCTCCTTGGCGGCGTTCAGGTAGCTGCTACACGAGCCGCTCATTGCGCGCGGTACAGCGGTGACCCGGCCGGGGCCAGACTAACGGGAGGACTGGCGGGCGGATGGACGCGCCCGGCGCTCAGCCAGCCGCGAGGAGGGTGCGCCCTGGGAGGTCCTGCCGGGTCCCCTCTGACTGAGCCTCGGCGCGGCCTGCGGCGGGGGGTGGGAGCTCTGGCGGGCCCTCCTGGACGGGGGGGCTTTCCGAGTCTGCCCTATGGCACCCCAGCGTAGGGTCTTGGGCCTCAGGGCGCCGGGCTCCCTTTTTCCAGATCAGGAGCGTCTGATTCTCCAGTCCCCGGGTCCTGTCCTCCAACCTCGGGGCTCCAAGCTTAGGAGATCCCCGGCCTCCGCGCGCGTTGGGCTCCAGGAAGATGTGGGAGGGCAGGCTGCCCTAGTCAGAGCGGCTGCCTACGGGGGACTTGTTTGGAGAGGAAAAGGAAGAAGGAACAGGGGAGGGAGGAGAGAAAGAGGGAGGGAAGTGAGCTGACCTGGGGACAATGAGCGAGGAATGGGAAAAGGGAATAAAAGCAGGTACTGCTAGAACTAGCGGACCTGAGAGGCCCTCTAGCGTAATTCTTCATTTTACAGAAAAAGAAACTGAGGCCCAGAGAAGGGGAAGGGGGAAGGGGCAAGAACTGGGGCGAAAACCCTGGCGTCTGGCTCCCAGGCTAGCCTTCTTTTCCTTGAAAAGGTACAAATGAGTGAATGGAGTGGAGGGGGCCTAGGGGAGGAGTAGAAGACATAGAAAACTGGGAAAAGGAAGAGGCCAAAGGAAAGGAGCGGGGCTGGGGTTGGGGAGGGAATTCCATTCAACTACCATTCATTAAGAACCTGCTAGTGTACATTCAAGGCCCTGTGTCAGGTACCGGGATTGAAAAACTGAAGTGGACCTTTCCCAGTCTCCTTCCCCCTTCTCCTGTCCCCCTCATCCCTAATGGCAGCAGCCTGAGAGTCTAACAGTAGAAAGAGACTTGTAAGTCCCCAGGCTAGATGGTAGGCTGGGGTCGGTGGGGAAGGGGACAGCAAAGCAACCTGACAGGTTCATCCTGAGAGGTTCATGGGATCTACAGCTGGGAGGGACCACAGAGAGAACCTTCTTCTCCATTTTATAGAGGGGAAACTGAGGCAGCACAGAGAGAAGACACAAGAAGGACCACACAGCCAGAGCATAGCAGAGCAAGGATGAGACGCCAGCTCTTGTGCTTCTTCACTTTGTGCCCTTTCCTCAAGCCCTAAGTTCCCTGGGGACAGAAGACAGCAGGGAGGGAGGAATGGTGGGGGCTCTAATGGTATCATCTGGCTTATTTCCTGAATTTGACTATGAAGTGGCTCCATCTTTTGGTCTCCCATCCACCTTGCTCTCCTTCCATCCCATTGTGGCAAACAACAGATTATTTTTTCCCCGATGGAATTTTTATTCTTATTTTTTAAAATCAGCTCTCTCCTGAGAGAAAGCCTGCTGGAACTCCCTTGGAAATCAGAATGGATTCAAGGGCAGGGCTCAGTGTTTCTGCTATGTAAGAGAATCATAAAAGGTCAGAGCTGGAAGGGACCTTAGCACAGATAGTGAGAGTCTGGGAGGGGCCTCAGAATAGAATATGTCATGACTGGGAAGGATCTTAGAACGTGGAATGGCAGTGCTGGAAGGGGTCTAAGAGCACAGAATTGCAGAGCTGGGAGGATGTGAGAGGTTATCTAATCTAATCTAACCTCTTTTAGAAATGAAGAAGAGAGGGCAAGGGGGTAATAAGGATAAAGAAGGTGAGGAGAGAAAAGGGGAAGGAAGCAAGAGGGGAGGGGAAAGGAGACAGAGCAAGATCTGGAAGAAGATAAAATTTTCTTCATTCAATCAAGGACATTTCTTTCTTTTTTTTGAAGGGAGGGTGATTGGGGTTAAGTGACTTGCCCAAGGTCACACAGCTAATAAGTATCAAGTGTCTGAGGTGGAATTTGAACTCAGGTCCTCCTGACTCCAGGGCTGGTGCTCTATTCACTGTGCCACCTAGCTGCCCCAAGGACATTTCTTAAACACTTTCTGTACAAGGTCCTACGCTCAGCACTGGAAAGGCTACAGAGAAGATACTATTCCTTCCCTCCAAGAGTTTATGGTGAAGGGCCCTGGATGGGGAGGTAAGACATAAGTCAGGTGAGCAAATATTTTGTATATATGGTTAGTTGTGCACTGAATGTGTCAGATGGGCAACATGGGATGATGAAAAGAACATTGGACCTGGAGTCAAGAGGCTCTGATTCAAAGACTATCTTGCTACTGGGGGAATGTTTGGGAGACAGATTTTTGGTGCCTCAGATTTCACATCTGTCAGACGGGGGGGTTTGGACTAAATGACCAGCCCCCCCCAAAAGAGAATAGGCTGCCTCGGGAGGTAATGAGATTCCATGTATTGGAAGGATGCAAGCAGAGGATGGATAATTTATTTGTTGGGGGATAATCAATTATCAACAAGCATGTATCAAAAGTTTACCAGGTCATTGGATTAACCAAAAAAACCAAAAGCCTAAAGCAGTCCCTGCCCTTGGGGAGCTTACATTCTAATGGGGAAGAAAACAGGTATATAAATTGATACACCCAAGGTATATACAGAGTAGATACAAGGTAACAGTAAAATAACTAGCAGATGGAGTTCCATGGGAAGGCCTCTTGAAGAAGTTGGAATTGGAAGGCACAAGGTTGGTTGATGGAATCACAGGTTCTCAAAGGTGAAGGTGAGGAGGGAGGGCATTCCAGGCATGAAGAACAGCCAGTGCAAAGGCATGGAGATGGGAGGTGGGATGTCTCATGTGAGCACAGCAACTATGCCAGTATAGCTGAATCCTAGATTGCATGGAGGGGAGTAAAGTATAAGAAGCCTGGAAAGGCAAGAAGGGGCTAGGGTATGAAGTTTTAAATGCTAAACACAGGAGTTTATACTTTATCCTGGAGATAATAGGAAATGACTGAAGTTTATTGATTAAGAAGAGGGTGACATGGTCAGATCTGTGCAGGGTCAATAGGATCAAATGCCTCAGAGAGGTCAAGAAGGAGGAGAATTGAGAAAAGACCCTTAGATTTGGCAATGAAGAAACAAATAACAGCCTAGAGTAGTCTCAACTGAATGATGGTGTCAGGAGCTACACAGCAGATGGAAGTGAAGCTCTGAGGACAGGTGGCTTTTTCAATGAGTTTAGCTGAGAAGGGGAGGAGGGATGTAAGATGATAACTGGAGAGGATGGTGGGCTCCAAGGAGGCTTTTTTAAAGGATGCAGGATAGGTGATCATGTTTGTAGGTATCAGGGAGGGAGCCAGGAGAGAGACAGAGACAGACAGACAGACAGACAGACACAGACACACACAGAAAGACACAGAGAGACACAGAGAGAAATACACACAGAGAGACAGAGAGATAGAGACAGAGAGACAGACAGAGAGAGAGACAGAGGGAGACGGAGAGACACAGAGAAGGAGGGTATTCCAGGCATGAAGAACAGTAAGTGCAAAGGCGCAGAGATGGGAGATGGGATGTCTTGTGTGAGAACAGCAAGTAGGCCAGCACAGGTGAATCCTAGATTGCATGGAGGAGAGTAAGGACAGAGACAGACAGAGAGAGACAAAGAGAAGGGGAGAGAAAGGGAGAAGAGACAGACAGAGACCAGGGGGGGGTGGGGAAGGGGGGGAGGGAGAGGATGATAATGGGGGCTGTCTTCTGGTTAAGATGGGAAGAGATGGAACCAAGGCTACATATAGAGTGATTGGCTTTGGCAAGGAGAAGGGTCAATTCTTCATCAAAGACTGGAAGGAAGGTGGGAATAATGGAGGATGTTGGAATGTGAAATGAGGAGAAAGGGAGAAAAGAGAACTCGTGGTGAATAATCTCAGGTTTTTTTAAGGGAAGTATAAGACAAGATGAAGGACGGTTGAAGAGAGAAGAGGTTTGGAACAGCCACTGTGAAGAGAGCATTCCAGAGAATCAATTAGCATGAAGTAAAAGGGCCTGGCTGACATTGGCCAGCATATCTTTGTACTGGACCCAGTCATCATGATTTCCTTACTAGCTCTGTTTAATCTCCTCCTAGCTCTGTTCAGCAGGACATAAGTAAGAATGAAGGAGGCTTTTGGTGGGGATAATCCAGGTTTGGGACTTGAGAAGGTTTGGTAAACCAGTTCACCAAAGAGTCAAGGTTAGGGAGGGAGGAGAGTGTAGCCACAGCATGGGTGAGGGCTAGGGAACATGCTGAGGCATAGAGAGATTGGAAGTCATGGTGTGGAGAAAGAGCACAGTTAGGGGTAGTAAGGCATAGAGAGATATGGAACAATCAAAAAGTAGAAACAAGTAAAGAAATTTGGAGGTTCTTAAATGTGGAATGGAATCCTTATAGGTGATGGCAAGTTCAGGGGAACAACTATCCCCAGGTAGAGTAGAGGAGTATGAGTAGACTGCATAACTTAGAAATGAGGATACTTGAAGGAACATCAATAGGTATTTTATAGTTTCCCTAGTAGGAAGGGGGTGATGAGGGAGACTGTGAGCTAGGCATTGACAAAGGAGGAAGGATGTCCTGGGACTCAGGAGAGGAAAGTTGGTGGCACAGTGGATAGAGCACTGGACCTGGAATCAGGAAGCTTTGAGTTCCAATCCATCCTCAGACACTTACTAGCTGGGTGACCCTGAGCAAGTCACTTAACCTCTGTCTGCATCAGTTTCCTCAGTTGTGAAATGGGGATAATAATAGGACTTATCTCCCAAGGTTGCTGTGAAGATCAAATGAGATATCCATGTGTTCTTAGCACAATGCCTGAGACACAGTAGGTACTTAATAAATGTTTGTTCCCTTCCCTCCCCCCCCCCCCATAGATAACAGCCACAAGAGTCTGGATTGGGCAATAAACTTGAATAGTGTGAACCTCAAAAGAGGAGAAATTACTGAGCGACAGTAGGAGAGTAAGAATCTGGAACTAGCAGTGCTGCTATTGAAGTATTCTACAATACTTCAGCAAGAAGTATTCTGACTTTCCCTTGGGGACCAGTGAGTCAGGGGAGAGGAGAGAAAGTACAAGTGCCAAAAAGAATGGCCACTCTTATGTAATGCAATCCAAAGGGAGCCAGGTCTCAGTGAGTGCCAGGAGATGGAAGGACTTGGAGAGGAGCAGGTTACAAATGATAGAAGTTTATTAATTGTGGAACAGGAGTTCCAGAGGACACAGTGGAAGGGGACAGACAGATCTGCAGTGGGACATTATACATGAGGGAGGTGGGTAGAGCTGAGATGAATGGGAATGAGAGAGGGTTGTCTGGGATGAAGACTTGTTCTTCAGTGGTTGGGATTCAGTATTATTGTCTTCTGAGTCCAAACCAATCAATTAATGAATTAACAAACATTGATTAAGCACCTATGATGTGCTGGGTACAATGCTAGGAAACAAGGATACAAAAAAAAAAGGCGAAGTCGTCATTGCCCTCAGGAAGCTTACATTCTACAAAGAGATATTCTATTAAGGGGCAGAGGAAGAAGTAGTGGTGGTTGGTGATGGACTCCCTGTTGAGGAGATCTGAGGCAGCTATTTGTCAACTTGACATTAAGAGCAAGAAATCTACTGTTGTCTTGGGACATGAATCCAGAAACTGATGATGAGACTCCCAAGACTCCCAAGACATAAAAAATCTTGTGATAAAGGAGGAAATCAGATAAAGAGACTTGTAGTTCTTGAACATAGAAGTGGAACCATTGTGGGTAATGGCAAGTCCAAGTATCTGCCCATCCTTGAGGTAGTTTGAAGGAATATGTCATGGGAACTGAATAGACTGAGGAACTGGGAAGCTGGGTAATTTGAAGGAACATCAATATGTATATCAAAGTCTCCTGGAAAGGGAAGGAGTTAAGGTAGAGAAGACCAGGAGGCAGTCCCAACTCTTGATTACTCCCACCATCTGTCTCCTTCTTTCCTATTTAGGTACTGCTGAACAGGGCAAGAGGAAGTAAGGAAATCATGCTGACTCTATCCAGTACAAATTTATGCTGGTTATTCTCTTAATTTTCAATTCCAAATTCTCTTCCTTCCTTCCTCCACCTCTCCCCTACCTACTGAGAAGGCATCTGAAATCGTGAAAAACATATTTCCACATTAGCCATGTCAAGAAAAAAATAAAAGTAAGAGAAATAAAGAAAGAAAAAATAAGTTTCAATCTGTGTTCAGAGTTCAGCAGTTTTCTATCTGGAGGTATATGGCATTTTTCATCATGAGTCTTGAAACTGTTGTGGCTCATTGTATTGATCAATCATTCAAATCACTGATTATCATTACAATGTTGCTGTTAGTGTGTAAATTGTTCTCCTGGTTCTCCTCACTTCACTTTTTATCAGTTCATATAAGTCTTCCCAGGTTTTTCTGAAACCATTCTCTTCATAATTTCCTACAGTACAATATACACTAGTTAATCTAAAAATTTACTCCAATACCTACTACAATAAGACAATAATCTTTTTATTCCTCCCTAATTGATCACATCCTACATTACACAGTGCTTGTTCTAAACCTTCTTTTTTCTCTTCAGTCCTCCATAACACTCTCTTCCCCCTTCTCTCATTTGAGACCTTTGTTTCATACTCCACTCCTCTCTTTCTTTTTTATCTCACATCTCCTAGACATTTTCCACTATTTCCATCATTCCAGTCTCTGATAAAGAGGTGACTGTTCTCCTTGCCAAGGTCAACTACTCTGTGTATATCTTGATCTCATTTCCTCCCGAATTTTCCAGCAGATTGCCCCCTCCGCCATCATGCTCCAATCTAATGACTATGATCTGCTTTTGCTGAGTCATATGGGTACAAATGACACTGTCATAAAGAACCTAGGAAACATTGCCAAACATGAAGTTTAAGGCAAGAAACCAAAGACCTTATGTACAAAGGTGTGCTTTTTGGTTTTTGTCTTTTGTCTTTTGTTTGTTTGTTTCATTGCTGTTGATCACAGACATGGGCTTTACAAAAGAAAGACAGATTTGGGAAGGAAACAGCTGATTCAGGAGATAATATCTGGTTACAGGATTTAGATTTTGGTATTATGGCTTAAAACACAAGGAAGTTGGGCTCCAGACTAAGGGCTGGTAAAAATATACTTGCCGGGAGTCATGTAAATCTAATCAAAAGGGTTTTTAAATTGAAAAGGAAAGGGAAGGGAGAAAATAGCCTGTAATGGCCCACCAATCTAGAAGAAAAATAGCATTAGAAACACCCAGAAAAACACCTTAGAGAAAATACAAGAAAGGAAATAATAATGCCACCTAAGGTCTCAGACATCTGATGCAGTTGCTCAAAGTTTAGACCACAGTCTAGATGAACCCAAGAGCCTTTGGCTTAAAGGCTAATTTGACCTCATAAGTATCCACTGAGACTTCGTAGGATAAGGGTTGGATTTGGAGTCAGAAGACCTGGATTCAAATCCTGATTCTACTACTTATTACCCACGTGACCTTAAGTAGTCACTCAACCAGGGCCTCAGTCTTCTCATCTCAAAATTAGGGCATTGGACTAGGGCATGACCTTCCATATCGATGATCCTTGATCCTATGAAACCCATGATTGGAATATTCTTCTGGGTAGTCATATGTTATTAAAAAAGGAATAGATTAGTATGGTATAGTGAAAGGAGTCCAGGCTGTAGATTCAAGGACCTGAGTTCACATCTCATTTCTGAGGTTTGCCACCTGTATGACCTTCACCTCCCTGGACCTCATTCCTAAAATGTTTCCTCATCTAAAAACTGGAGGGTTGGGCTAGATGGTCTCTGAGGTCATTCTAGTTCTAGGACCCTATGGTACAGATAAGTGGAAGGGGACAGCATGCTATTGTCTGTTTAGAAAATACGTTCCTATGAAGCAATCCAGGAACATGGTGGGAGGGAGGGGAAGCATTGTGGAAAGCATTAGAATAAAGGCTATTCAAGGTAAAAAAAAAAAAAAAGCAATAATATTCTTATCAGAATATAAGAACAGTTAGGACATGCATCCATTCGTCAAGGATTTTTTAAGGACTGTTATATGCCAAGAACCATACTAGGCACAAGGCATAGAGGCATGATACAGTGGTAATGGAGAACTTCAATGATATAGACATCTTTTGGTGGTCCCTTTGGGCTCAAAAGTGACCAGAAAATGAATTTCATTCTTTCATGGGCAAAGGAACCATTTAGGGCAACCGCTATGCCACCTAGTGACCACTAGGTGGCAAATGACTAAGAGCCTTGGTCCTGGAGTCAAGAACCGAGTTCAGATGTGGCCTCAGACACTGTGTGACCCTGGATGTCACTTTGTCTGCCTCGGTTTACTCAGCTGTAAAATGGAGATAGTAATAGCACCTACCTCCCAGGGTTGCTGTAAGGATCAAATGAGATATTTGTAAATATGCCCAGCATATAGCAGGCGTTAATAAAGTAAATAAATGAAATATGGTAGCATTAATAAGTGTTTGTTTCCTCCATTCCCATTCTGAATCTGATTTGTTTAATATAATATCCTGAGCAGAGATGAATGACTCAGTCTTAGAATTTGTGACAGTGAAGAGGAAAACCAAACAAAATCTGATGTGCTTTTGAGATTTGAGGAAAGCACCTTTCAAAGAGCTTCAGGATTGGTTGAAATCCATAGTCTAAAATTCTTCAGGAGAGAGAGGAAACCCTCAAGAATGAATTCTGAAGACAGAAAGAGAAATAATCCTTATGATAAGTCAAAAGAGACCAATGCAAATGTATAAGGAACTCTCTGACCAATTGAGATTTTTTAAAAGACACATACAGAAGGTAGAAGCCAATGGCAAGTAATGAGGTAGGAATAAAAAAGTACGGCATGGTCCTATAAGATTTTCACTTAAGCTTTTTTCTGCTTCAATTTCCTCATCTGTAGAATGGGGATAATAATAATAATAATACCTATTTCTCGGGGTTGCTGTGAGGTTCAAATGAAATGCTATTTTCAAGTCTTTTTCAAACCTTAAAGTACAATATCAATGTGAGTTATTATCATCATCATCATGAGTGCTAAAACCTCAGAATGAATGAGGCTGATGAAGAGTGCTAAGGAACATAAGACTTTAAAAATGGGAATATAGGAGTATGGCTTAATGGACATGGAGTCTTACTATCCAAGAAGACCTTGATTGAAATTCCTCCTCAGATACTCACTAGCA
>CM053586.1:342035947-342046103 GCA_028646515.1 Pseudochirops corinnae | reverse complement strand
ATACTCACTAGCACTGTGACTCTGACCAAGCCATGACTTTTCTGGGTCTACAAAATGAAGGGGTTGGAGTCCTTGACCTCCAAAATCCCTGCCATTTCTAAATTTATGATTTTATGAATAAAGAAAAGTATCAAAGGAAGGATGGGGGTGTTGGTTGCTGTAGATGTGATGAAGGGAAGGCAGATTTGCATAGCTCTTACCATTATCAGTGATAACTGAAAGATAAGGAAGAATGAAGGAAGTATTGAAGGGTTGTAGAAGAGTAAATATTCTAATTGTCCAAAAAGGGGGAAAGGATGGAATCTGCAAGCTAGAAACCAGTGAGCTGGGTCAGTTTTGAAAAAGAAGTTAGTACTTTTAAAAGGAAGAAGAGAAGCCAAAGAGAAAGGTTGGCTTCATCAAGAACTAGTCACATCAGACTACCCATTTTCTTTTTCTGACAGAGTTACTAAATGGATGAGGAGAATGCTGTGGATCTGCCTTACCCAGATTTTTACCAGATCATTGGATAAAGAATCTCATGGTATTTTTTTTTCTGGAAAAGGTGGACATATATGGACTAGATTAGAGCTCATCTAGATGTATTTGGAACTGGATTAGAAGAATAATTATTAATAGTCCGTTGTCAACTTGGCAGGAAGTCTCTAATGGAATGCCTCATGGATCTGTGATTAACATTTTTATCAATGCCTTGATCAAAGGAATAGAAGGCATGCAAATCCAACTTGCAAATGGCACAAAACTGAGAAAGATTGATAAGCCAGTTGGAGTCAGGATCTAAAACGATCTTGACAGGCTAGAACATTGGGCTAAATCTAATAAGATGAAATTTAATAGAAACAAAGTCTTACACTTGAGTTCAAGAAACTGATTTCACCAGAACAAATCAAGGGAAGTATGTTTGATAGCAGTTTGTCTAAAAAAGGGTTGAGTTTTTTTAGTGGTAAATTGATTGAGAAATGGGATGTATTGACCAAAAGAGGGTAATGGGGGCTTGGGTTGCATGAAGAAAGCCATAGAATCTATAAATAAGGAAGTGATGGTTCTCTGTTCTCCCCCCTGCCTGCCTCAGACCACACTAAGAGCATTGGGTTGGGCTCTGTGAGCCACATTTTAGGAAGTACATTGACAATCTGGAGACTGTCCAGAGGAAGACAGCCAAGAAGTGAGGAGCATTGAGATCCTGCCATGAGGATCAATGATGGAACTAGGAATCTTTAACCTGAAAACAGAAAATTTAGTTAGAGACACGAAAACTATCTTCACATATTTGAAGGAGTGTGTTGGGAAAGAGGGATTAGCCCCCCTTTTTTTTTTTGGTCCCAGAGGAACAATGGGCAGAAGCTGCAAATTCAGGTGGGTAAATTTAGATCAAAATTCAGGAAAAAATTTGCTAGGAATTAGAATTTCCCAAAAGTGGAATGGGCTGCCTGGAGAGGTGTTGAGTGTCTCTTTCACTAACGGTCTTCAGTGAAAAGCTAGATGACCACTTGCAGAGGGGATCCTTGTTCAAGTACAAGTTGGATTTAATGGCTTTTGAGATCTCTTTTAACTCAGAGATTCCGGATTCTAGAGATCTGGCTTTAAATCTCACCTCTGCCCCCTTTACTAGATCTATGAGCATGGTTATGTTCTTTTATCACATTCCACTCTCAATTTCCTTATCTTTAAAATGCAGATAATGCCTGTAGCACCTACCCTACATAGTCATTCCTAGGATCAGATGAAACAATGTTTGCAAATCTTAAAGTGTTTAATAAATGTCACATCATTATTCCCAATTCTGCCTTTCACTAGCTGTGCAACCCCTTTCTGGGCCTCCTCCAGGAAGCCTCCCATGATCCCCCTGTTAGTAATGGCCTTTTTTCCCCTTACATATCACACACACAGTCTTTATATTGGACCTTTCTGATGTACTTATCATGTAATATTGTGTATTAACAGTTCTTGTGTGGGTTATCACCTCCCAGTCCATGGGCTCCAGGAAGACGTGAACTGGATCTCATCACCTGAACTTTCACTCTTGGCCCAAAACAGGGGGGATCCTACACACAGCTGGTACTTCATACCTATTTGGTGAAGGGACGTTCGACAATAAATACGCCATCTGGAAAGACAGGAGAAAGAAACTCAGAGCTATGGAAGTTTCTACCACCAGGTGGCGCTCTGAAGAAGGGAAAGGCGATCAGTGTGGTCTTTAAACTTCGGGAGTGTTTCTCGTTTGTCATCTTAACTTTTTAAGCAATTATTATGATCTTATTCCCTACCTGGAAGCTTATTTAGCGGTCTACCTTCATCAGGGAAGGGAAAAGGCCTTGTATTTAGAATCAGACCGGCTGGGACCAAGTCCTGTTTTGGCCCCAGGCTGGTTGTGTGAGTGAACTTTTCTCCTCCACGAAACGAAGATACTAAGATATACTAAATGGCTAGAGGACCTTCCTTGGAGTCGGGAAGACTTGAATTCAAGTCCCGCTTCCAACTTTTATTCACTCAGTGACCAGGGACTAATCATTTGGAGGTCCTTAAGTCTGGGGGGGTGGAGGTGGGGTTAGATTTCAGAGGATCTTAAGGGGGGCAAAAAAAACTACACCTTTACATTCACTAAACTCTAACTGTAATTTTTCATTTCCTTCAATTATGAATTTTTAAAAATAAGTATTATTCTGATGAGGGGCCTGTAGTTTCAGAGACTGCCAAAGGAGTCCAGGACAGACAAAAGGTGAAGAAACCCTGAGAAAACCGCAAATTCTAAATACTGATCTACATCAGGGGAGGGAATTCCCACACCTGGAGTTCCTTAAATCTAAGAAATTGCAGGTCCTGTCCCCCCACCCCACCCTGAGAAAGACATACTTTTACGTACCTCAGAAAATAATAGATATGAAAGCTGTAAGTAGGACAAAGGGGGCTCGATTTGGAAGAAGGAATGGCCGTTGGCCAACAAGCACTTACTGAGTGTCAGGTATTGTGCTACGCACAAAGAAAGGCAGAAAAGATCTGGGTTCAAATTCCACCTTGGCTAGCTGTGAGATCTGGGGAAAACCCGTTTTCTCTGTGCCTCAGTTTCCTCTCTGTAAAATAAGTATAAAATACAGCACTGCCCACTTCTCAGCGTGGTTGTGAGGATAGCATTTTGGAAGCCTTAAAACCAAGGAGAAATGGGTGTTATTCTAAAGAGCGCTACGTTTAGAGACACACATTTAGTTTTATATTCAGACTCTGTTGCTTGTTTCTGTATGGCTTTGGGCAAGTCACTTCTCTTGCAGTCAATTTCTCCTATAAAACAGGACTAACAATCCTTACTCTAAGACTTCACTGATTTGATTGGGGGCTAGGGGTGGGACAACAGTATTTTGAAAAACCTTGATTCAATTCACTAGATCTTTAATAAGCACCTGCTCTTGCCAAGCACAGTGTTTGGGGTTTATTTTTGTATCTCAGATGCTCAGTATAATGTCTCACTTGTACCAAGTACTAGCAAATGCCAAATGAATATAGGAATGAATGAATAAAAGCATGTAAATGAAATAGTCCTTGCCCTCAGGGACTATATTTTATTAGAATACAATTAATGCACAGATAAGTAAATATGTACTACATATAGAGTAAATATGAAGTAGTTTCAATTAAAGTGCTATAGGGATGTGAGATTGTTTTTCTTATTCCATTTCCTGTTGTTATCATTACAGTCGGTGTAATTTCAGTCATGTACCTGAGTGATCCAGGTAAAAATGGAATAAACTCTCCCCTTCTTCCTCAGTGATAACAGCAGGACTGGAAGGCCAGATCCTAAATCTTGGCTGGCATGCATAGCCCTGGGCTGGTCACAGGTGGGGACCTTCAAAGGTGGCTTTGGAAACTGATGTCTTCACCAGAGTCCCTGTGGATACCTACAGAAGGTCTAGCTGCTGTCAGATGCCCAATCCCAGGCTAACACTGCTGCTGGTGACATGTACTCGGTTGCTGCACAGGATGAGGGAGAAATAATCAGTCCTCGACTGTTCAGCACAGCTGCTTCAGACTATCCAATTATCCCAATTTCTAACCCAGCCAGTACCTGGAGCCAACAGGTGCTGTTCCCGGTCATTTTTTTTTCAGGTTTCTTGGGTCAGCATGATCATTGGATGTGGGTTGAGAAGGTGTTTGATGTTGAAAGTGTGCTGAATTGGGAGGCAGGACTCCTGGGTCCTAAACTTGTCTCTGCTATGAAACTGTTGCATGATCTTGGTAAGTTGCCCTCGGAGCCTCCATTTTCTCCTTTGTAAAGGCAGAGTTCAGACTAGATGTTCTCTCTAAGGTTCCTCCCAATTCTAACATTCTGTGTTTTCTCCTCATTCATCACAGTGCCTTTTCTACTTGAACAGGGCACAGTCCTCCAAATCACTTCCTCACCTGTTCCATGCTCCGTTGACTTTCTAGCTCACCTTTATATTCTCCATTAGCATGTAAGCTCTCTGAGGGCAAGGATCATCTTTCTTTTCAACTTGTGTTTGTATTTCCAACATTTTGCCCAATGCCTGGCATATAGTAAGTGCTTACTAAATTATCTGTCTGTCTATCTATCTAAAGTCTATATTCTGAAGTCCCTCCAAGCTCTAACACACCATACTATGTTTCAAGATCCCTCTTATAAGGTCCTTCCCAGTCCTGGCATTCCATATTCTAAGATCCCTCTCAGCCCCTCCCCCTGATGTTCTAAGGGCCCACTCAGCTGGTGCTATCATTGAATGAAGCCTTAGAAGCAAACACCTATTTCACAGAGGGCCTCATAAATTTCCTGCTTAGCATGATTTCAAGAAAAATCCCAATGAAGAAAAAACATACCTACTTCTAACCTGCTGTGTCAAAACCAAGGACTTCAGTGTCCTATGAAAGAAAAGACTGAAAATGCAATTAGCTCCTGAAAGAAGGAACTTAGTGATTTACCACCCTTCAGTAATTCAACATAGGCAGGGGTCTCAGCACAGTAGACAGAGTAGGTATACAAGAGGAACAGTTAGGTGGCATGTCTCTCCTTCATAACCTCTGTCCTGGGAGGGTCTGCTCTGCACCAGGCTCAGGAACATAGTCTCTTCCCAGGCAGAAGCAATTTAAGAAGCTTGGGGACAATAGCTTATGTAGTACAGCCTGGCTGTGTTCCCACTCTCATCCTGGGGAAAGACAGCATGATGAAATGAGACGACTTGGATTGGAGGCCACCTTCTATCTCTTCCTACCTTGAGGACCAGCGAGCATTTATGTGGTGCTTTACAATTTACAAAGTACTGTCCTCACAATGCCCAGGACGCAGGGAGTCAAAGAATTATTTTCATTTTACAAACTTCAGAGAGGTTTTAGCAGAGGTTCTGTGATGCTCAAATTAGATCATGGATGCTAAGGACTTGGCAAACTTGAAAGCGCCACACAGATGCCCGTTGTTGCTGCTGCTGCTGTTTTTGTTAACTGACGGTCACCAGGCCTCCAATTTGGTGAGGACTTCATTCTCTTTCTTTTTTCTTCATCCATCTTTCTACTGTATTCCTGCTGAGTTCAAGCAACATTTATAGAGTGATACGTGGACAAGCTGGTAAAAGTTTTAACAACCAGGCTTTCTAGAGGGAGGAAAAAGTATTCTCATATATGCTTTTTTTTTTTTTAGGCAAAAGGGTTAAGTGCCCAGTGTCAAACAGCTAGCAAGAGTCTGAGAACAGATTTGAATTCGGGTCCTCCTGATTCCAGGGGCTGGTGCTCTATCCACTGTATCATTTAGCTGTCCACTTTATATTTAAATTGTATTAACAATGCTTATTTAAGTCTAGACAATGGTAAAAAGCTAATTAAATTAAGCCCTGGCTTGTAAAGACTGCCATTTTCTGAAGTATAAATAAAAATTCACTCAGATTATTTAACAATTGGCCTATAAACCCAGTTAGACATGACTCCAGCATACCTCTGTGTGTAAGCAGTCCTGAGGTAGAATGAACTGCCTGGGGAGGTTATGAGTGAGGCTGAGTTTCCCATCACTGAAGTACAAGTATGACTTGTCATAGATGCCATAGAGAGGATTGCTGTTTAGAAATGGATTGGACTAGAAGCCACTGAGATTCTTCCTAGTGCTGAGAGTCTCTGATTCTATGCCTCGACCAGGGTCAAGCATGTGATAGAGCTGAACCTCCAAACCAGGTTTTCTGATTCAAGCGCTCTTTCTAGCCCTTTGGAAATGAGAGGATCTGTCTCTAAGGTCCTTTTCAGTTCTAACATTCTATGATTCTGCTATGAAGTCACAAGACAGGTGTAGATCAGCCGGCTAAATAAGTCATGTCCTTCTACCTGGCCTAACAATAATGATAATATTAATAACAGTAACAACAGCTTGAATTTAAATTGGGATTTATACATATTAGCTCATTTGAACTTCCCTAAAACTTTATGAAGACAGTTCTCATCATCCCCAGAAGAACCTGAGAGGCTTAAAGAGGTTTAGTTATTTGCCAGGAGTAACATGGCAAATTTTAGCTAGTGAGTCCACCAATAATTGCTAAATCCTTACTATGTGCCAGGAATTGTACCAGACACTACAGATGTAAATAAAAATGAGAGAATCCCTCCTCTCAAGGAACTTATATTATAATGAATGACTCACTGACCACATCCTGGGCTTTCCTGTTTCCCTCCCTTTGTTCACAAAATTCCCCATACTTAGAATGCTCTCCCCACCAGGCATGGCCCTGTCCCACCTAATTCTCATACATACCTTAAGGTCCAATTCAAATGTGAAGTCATCTCAGATCTCAACCTCCTTTCCCCACCAACTGGAAGGACTCTCTCTCACCTCTGAACCAGCACTCTGATTTGGACCTGGTGGCCACCTTGGACATGTTACTTCGCTTCTCTGGGTCTCGGTCTCCCCTTATGTAAAATTAGGGGGCTAGACTAGATCACAGGAACACAGATTTAAAGCTAGAAAGGCTATCTAGTCTAAACCCTTTGTTTTGTCTTTTTAATAATAATGTTTTGTTAGCATACAAACCAATCTTTAACAAAAATAACAGACGTAAATGTTTATAACAACCCCCCCCCCCCAACTCTACTATATTGATAAAATAGTCGCCTTGGGTGGGCTTGATTTTTGGTGCAAAGTTTCCCAAAATGAGAAGTCTTAAATTACACTGCTTCTCATAATCCTTTTTCAGCTATTTATTTATTTCTTTTATAATGTATAATCCCTCCTACTAGCCAACCCCCTCATTTTAGAGATATTTAAGGCCACCTTTTGATTGTAAATTATAAGATCTTCTCATAGTCCTTATCATATGCGGATACTCTTTCATATATATGATATTGTCTTCTTGCCTTACCTTTCTACTGAATTGTTAGCTCCTTGGGAGTATAGAACGTGTCTTCGTATATATCCGAATTCGTGATGCGCGCAGGGTCCCGTAGAGAGCAAGAGACGGTAAGCGTGAGAGTCCGATCAGCACCTCGGACAGCTCTAAAGCTAGCGCGTTTTCAGGGAGCTGTCTGCTGTAGTTAGTTATGACCCTTTTATACTGAGAAGCTGTCAGTCAGTTCCTAACCCGTTTCTCTCCTATCTGTCCCATACTCTCTCCTACTCTCCTCCTCCTGCTGCTCCTCACCACCCCCACCACCCTCGACCCCCTCCCCCCCCAACGCCTCCCAAAAGGTCTAGACTCTTTTTGGTCTTAAAGGGCCAGAAACTAATTGAGGCAGCTGTCCCTTTCTACCTCAACAATCTCACTGACCTGCTGAAACACACCAAGGTTTTCTAGTGGACTCTAGGGGCAGAATGTGCACTCAGCATGTTCTTCCCTGGTCCATCATGGCCTTATATTGACCAACCCAGACCTGGAAAGACATTTTATTGTAGAAGTTAATGCATCCAGTGTTCACCTTCTCTTAAAATACAGCTCTCTAGCCCATGTCCTGACCAGATGCACAATTCTCTAGCAAGCTGGCCATCCTGGAAAGGAATGACCCCCGAATATGGGAGAAGGAGTCATTCACAGATGCCATTTCAGAGAGACAGTGCTTCTCTTTCTAAATACTCAAACACAATTGTATTAATAATACATTCTAAAAAATATATAAATTCAAACTAAAAAAATACATTCTAAAATTGTGTAAAATATCATTATGTTCCAGTTCCAGTTCCAGAGGTGCACTATGGCAAGACAGAAAAGGCTGATTTTTAAAGCTATTGACCATTCAACAAGCATTTGTTTAGGCAATGGAGATTCAGAGACACACATGAAACAGTTCCAGCATTCTAAAAATTTACACTTGATTCAGGAAAATTCAAATTGTTTGTGAATTTTTTTCTGGAACACAGATATTTTATAAGTGAGACAACACATTATTATGTAAGCATACACAAAAAAAATACACATCCTTTGACATATATGAGATGGGTTGTGTAAGACTTGTAAAGCAAATTTCTGCATATGAAATTATTTCCCCTTGATTATAATATAAACTGTACACTTTGTTTTGCAAAAAAAAAACAACAACATTCTAAAATCTTGCCAAGAGATGAAGACAAGTACATCACTGAAGACCCTACTGTCTTCCTCTTTTTAGAAATCAAAACATTTGCACTCTTTAAGTCACATGGCACATCTTCCACCTTCTGAGATTTTCTAGAAATCACTGGGATCAGCTCAGCAAATAACACCTGTGTGTCCTTTTATTACACTTTTGTATATAGTTCCAAAAGATATTATTATAAAAGACACAAAGGCCTGAGTAAGGATCCTTGTTGTCTTTGGGAAAACCAAGAAAAGTTGCTATTTGGAAGACTCATACTCACTTGAGGAGGTTCTATGGGACAACAATGACTCATACCAAAGAGATAGAAAGGAGAAGACTCCCATCAATGCATTCCCAGAGTTCCCTGGTTTGTACAGTCCATAATGAGCATAAATGCAGAACTGGAAGTCACCTTAGAGATCACTTAGTATCATTCTTTCATTTTATAGCTGAGGTCTAAGGGAGGTTAAATAGACTTGTCCAAAGTCACATGGGTAGCAAATGGCAGAGCTAGGATCAAAAGATCATAGACAGAACTAGAAAGAATCTTAGGGCAATCTAGTTCAGTTCTTCTCATTTTAGGGAGTCATATGAGGAAACTGAGGCACAGAGATGACTTGATCTAAGTCACACAGGCAGGAAGTATTAGAGCCAGGACTTGAATAGAGGTTCTCTGAATTCAAAGCTAGAACTTTCCCATTACATCACATTTCTTCCTGGAACTCATTGTTTCTATATAATGACTTGCCCACAACAATTTCCTTCTTATCATGGTACCAGGTTTTCATCACCGCTCTAGATCGCCACTTTTCTGAGTGGGCTAGACATTTGCCTATATTTCCCCCTTTTAGACCCAAGGCACATTTGAAGGTTTAGTGCCATCAATTTAATATTTGCCATCAATTACAAGTGCTATCTCATCTCCTCATGTTGACAGGGCTAAGTATCTCAGGAAAACCCTTACCACTAGCACCCAGGGGAATCAACTGTCAAGACAAAGAGCCAGAGAGAAAGGGAATTCTTAGACACTGATATAGAAGTGAGAAGTTGCTGTCATTGAAACTGATAGTTGATTTTTCAGCAAAGATTTTTCCACAGATCAATCGACAAGTGCTGATTAAGCATGGCACTAACATGTGTGTCAGACACTGTTCTGAGCTCTGGGGTTTCAAAGACAGAAATTAAATAGTCCCTGCCCTCAAGGAGCTTCCATTCCATATACATAAATATAGACTGAATATGAATATATGTATATATATATACACATATATATGAATGAATACAAGATAGCTAGAGAGGGGGACAAAGTAACTATTATGTGGTGAGATAAGCAAAGGCTTCACATAGAAAGCAGAACTTGAGATGTCTAGAAGGAAATTAGTAACTTGAAGAAGTGGAGGTGAAAAGGGAGTATGTTTTCTCCTATCATCATGAAACCCACAAAGTTTCATAGGAGATCTTAAATTTCCTTCCATTCAATGTGGGGTTATGTATCAGCAAGCACCCTAGCATACCCAGGATGGCTGCTAGCACAGGTTCTTAGATCTGCTTTTCTAAAGGAAAGCAACTCGAAATGGGTTAACAGTCTTACTTTAATCAAACATATCATTTACCTAGTTCAGGGGGAAAA
>CM053586.1:341994961-342035447 GCA_028646515.1 Pseudochirops corinnae | reverse complement strand
TCCTGGAAAACAAGCCTGGTGCCACAGGCTCCACATGACCACATTCAGCCTATTAGGGAATAGAGTATACTTTCAAATATCCAAAGGTCCTCAGAGTCACATAGCCACTTTGGCAAAGGGCCTAGGGGCAGGGAAGATCTTCAGATTCCCATAACAGGTTATTAATGGGAATATAAGGGGATGCATTTACAAAACAGTTAGTATATACCAGGAACTATGTTAGGTACTGGCATACAAAGATAAAAAATCCCTGCCTAGAGTGAGCATATAGTCTACTTCGGGCAGACAGTGTGGATATAAATGAATCAACACAACATACTGACTCAATCAATCAATCCACATTTATTAAAGGCTTACCCTGATCTAGGCCCTTAATAAATATGTTAGGTACAGGTAATACAAAGACAAAAGTGAAACAGATGCTGTCCTCAAGAAGCTTCCATTCTACTGGAATAATAGTAATAACAATTCCTCTGTCATTACACTTTAAGGCTTGTGGTGGTGCTGGTGGGTTGTTGTCTTCCATTCTCGAAGAGGACCAAAATGACCTTGCTATGATAGAGTCAAGTTTCAATGTGTCCAACTGGCTGTTCAGACCACTTGGAGATGGGAATGCTCTTCTATTGGAGTAATAGTAATCACAATTCCTCTGTCATTAGCACTTTAAGGCTTACAAAGCACAAAACAGTCCCTACAGCAAGAAATACCATTTCTCTCATTTGACAGATGAGAAAATTGTGACTCAAGGTAATTAGGAGCCTTGACCAAGGTCCCACAACTACTAAATGATAAAGCTGGGATTTGTACCAGGTGCCATGCTCAGGAATGCAGGAGATAGGGGTGTTTTGGGAGCCTCCAGATCTGTACCTCAAATTAGCTGGTGGAATGGCAACCCTGAAGAGGACTTCCCTGCTTCCCTATGTGGAAAAGTACTTTGCAAATCTTAAGTCACTGTATCAATGCATGCTATTATTACTGTTATGGTTGACATTAGAAATATGTAGATATTTTATAACGGGCAATATTGACTCATTTACAACCCCCAGAGGAAGGATGGCACTTACAGTCACAAAATGCTAAATGTTACAAAATGTACACAGCATAAGAAGGGGTCTTACGAACCACAAGCCAGACACCATTAAATTAATCATGGTAACCCCTGCATATTAGACCCTACAGAAGCAATTGCAGAGGAAGACATTAAAAACTGTGTGAGCCCTATGCCTCCTACCCCTTTGTGGGAGTCAGTGCTGCTCCCTCAGAGCCTGCCTGAGTATGTGTAAATCCCAGGATCAGGTTTTCAGCTCTATTGCCCAGGGGAGGAGAGATTTGGGGTTAAGATACTGTTTGATAGGGAGAAGTAATTGAAGAGGATCATAAATTCAGAGTTGATAGGGACCTATACACTCTCAAGTTCGACATTCTCATTTTTTAGATGAAGAAAATGAGTCTGAGAGAGATTAAGTGATCTGCCCAGGGCGATGAAGCTAGTAAGTGCATGAAGTAGGACTTGCACTTAGATATTTCTGACTCCAAGTTCTATCCACTACAAACTGGCCTCAGTAGGTCAGATTAGGAGAAAACATTACTTTTCTGGCCTCAGATGAGACTGATATTACTCCTGAGTCCTTAAAGTCTGAAGCAGTATGGTACAAAGGAAAAAGTGTTGAATTTAGATTCAGGAAATCTTAGTTTAATTCATTGTTCTGCTTCTAATCACTTGTGTGACCTTAGGCAAATCACTTAATACTAGAAGGACCAAGTGGCATCAATTGATGATGAAGTGCATTTTCTTAATACACAGGGCAAATAAGATAGAGGTAGTCGAATGTAAATTTTTTATTTCAAAGTAAAGTTATGATATCTGTAATTATTTGTATTTAAAATACATTTGTACAGCTAGAAGAAAATATTTATTCTCAAATACATTTCCTTGTAATAGCTTATGTAAGAATCACATGTCGCATACTTTTTTGGTCATACATCTGTCTCCAACAGGCTTTTTGGAAGTGAAACATACATCTGTGGTCCCATTCCAATCCTTTATAGGGTCACAAGTGTGGTTCATTTTCACCTTCAACCACGATTGCTGTGCCTTCCGATTTGGCCATGGACAATCTCCAGTAAACTCCTTATTCAACTTTTTGGATATATTCTCAACATCTGAAGTTTGAAACACATACTTTTAAAAATACATTTAAATATATTATCCAACTGTTGATGAGGACCATATCTAGAACACTGAAGAAACACACACTGACCATCTCCTACTTAATGCTTTCATCAAATAACATCTTGTTATTTGGTCATAAAATAGGATAGTATCTGACTTTTGTTCTGGGTTGTTTTCTACTAGAATCTGAGCATCTAGATGGAGGGTACTCACAATAGTGACAGATTCAAATCTCGTACATTGGTATAAAGTCCCCGTTGGCTTCTCTGCAGATTCGAAAACCAGAATTTCACACATTACATGGCCGCTGTTGCTTCTAGAAGTTCTCTATGGCTCTGACAAATAATCCTAATTATGCTTCACCTTTGCTTTGTAAGTCTTAAGGAAAGATCAAGGGATGTAAAATAATTGTTGCAGGTTACATTGTGGCCTTTACAAAATAATAGTTTATGAGCTTCAGCATTATATCTGTAGGTACCCTGGTATCATTGCTTCTAATATCAACTTTAATTTTTTTTTTTTTACATTAAAGTGGCAGCTAGGTGGTGCAGTGGATAGAGCATTAGGCTTGGAGTCAGGGAGACTGAGTTCATATCCAGACTCAGACAGTTACCAGCTGTGTGATGCTTGTAATAAAATGGGCATAAGAACAGCACCTACTTCCCAAAGTAAGGTTCAAGTGAGATGTTAGCACAGGCCCCAAGGCACCACAGGTGCTTAATAAATGCTCCCTTCCTTCCCAAGTAAGGGAATCTGTTAAACAAGTATCTGTTTGCAGCATCCATTGCCAACTGAAATTTCAGGCCAAATTTGTCTGGCTTGTTTGATATACATGGAATAAATTTACAGTGTGTCTCACAAGGCAGCAATTGATCATTTTGACATATATATGTATATGTCAGGAATAAAAGCCTTCTGACAATTTTCAATAAAAGCTATATTATTATGACAATGAAACTGTAAATTCTGAAAATCTGAAAAACAGAAAATA
The DNA here is from genome assembly GCA_028646515.1 of Pseudochirops corinnae. NCBI lineage: Eukaryota > Metazoa > Chordata > Mammalia > Diprotodontia > Pseudocheiridae > Pseudochirops > Pseudochirops corinnae. The sequence goes on along the minus strand of CM053586.1, from coordinate 342,032,283 downwards.
AAAAAATTAGTAAGATAGTAGAAACTACATACAAAGATAAATTTTTATTTTACTCTACAAATACATTATTCACAAAGTTTTATAAATGTTTGATGAATTCTACTGACACTCCAAGGGGAAAAGACTAATATAGGCAAAGAAATGACTCATTAGAAATAAATGTAGGAGAACTTCCTCTTATTTACAACAAAAGTATAAAGTGTTTAAACATATGCATCATTTGACACATCTGGTCCTTAGAGGTAGAACCACATGTTTTATTTCTTTCATTATCTGAAAAGTCTTTAGAATGTGAAGGGAAGTTGATAACAAAGATATAGAAAAAGATCATAAAGTAGAAAGAGCCAAGCCTTGTCAGGTTTCAAATATCTACAAAAATTTTTGTGTTAATTTACATACTAGGTCCTTTAGAAGTTAGCCTCCCTGGGCCTTTGTAAAATGAGGGGATTGGACTAGGTAGCCTTTGGGGCACATTCCAGTTGGAGACCTAGGATCCTATGTGGAACTTTGGACCAGTCACTTAAACTCTCTGGGCCTTAGCTTCCTCCTACCATTGGATGGCATTGGAGGACCCTTCTGGCTTTACACCTGTTATCTTATGATCCATGATAGAGTATGAAGAGGGAGAAAAATTCTTTGAAGAGCTGGATAAAATCCTCTAACCCACATTACTGTGATTTTTTCATTTTTTAAAAATATCATTTTTATGGTATCTTTTGTGTCTAGGTCACTTTCATTTCTGAACATATCTCTCCCCTACAAAAGAGTCAATACCTGTCATAAAGAATAAGAAAAATCCACCCAAGAAAAACAATAAATACTTGAATCAAGTCGGAGAGCATCTGTAGTGCAGCCCAATACCTCGGCAAAGAAATGAGGGCTAAATATTTTCTCATCTCTTCAACGTGGGGGGGGGGAGGAATTTTGTCATTATCATTACACAAGGGGGGAGAAGGGGACATATATTTGAGATGTCATAGTAGTAGAAATGACAATAGATTGGATATGTGGGATGAGGGAGAATGAGGAGTCAGAGATGACGTGAAGTGACTGTAATTTCTAGAGAGGGGTTGATTTAGTGGGAAAGAGAATGTGTTCAGGTTTGGGTGTGTTGAGTTTAATATGCCTATGGAACATCCAGTTTGAAATGTCCAGTGGGCTGTTGGCGATATGGCAGTGGCGCTCAGGAGAGAGATGAGGGCTGGATGCCTAGGTCCAAGGAATTGTCTGAAGAGATGTATAGAGAGAAAAGAGAATACAGTTCAGGACAGAAGGTTGGGGGATACCCAAAGTCATATGGATGATGATTTAGCAAAGGAGACAGAGGAGAAGTAGGAGGAAGCAGTGTCATGAAAACCCAGAGAGAAGAGATAATCCAGGAGAACGTGATGGTTAACAGTGTCAAATGCTGCATGGAGATTGTGAGATGAGGACTGGGAAAAGGGAGTTAGATCTGATCGTTAGATTTCCTTGGTAACTTTAGAGAAAGCAGTTTAGGTGAAGCGATAAGGTGAGAGACCAGATTACAAAGGGTTGAACAACAAGGGAGAGGACAAACAGTGTAGACATCAAATGTAGACAGATTTTTCTAGGAGGAAAATGGAGGAGAGATATAGGAAGAGAGCTTAGGGAAGGGATAGAGTCGAATGAAGGTTTTCCCAAGGATGGAGGATGCTTGGGCAGCAGGGAAGGAGCCAACAGTTGAGGAGGGGAAAGGAACAAATATTTATTAAGGACTCCGACATGCCAAGTGCTGTAGAAGTGCTTTACAAATATTATCTCACTTAATCCTCCTAAGAACTCTGTGAGGTAGGTGCTATTGCTAACCTCATCTTACAGGTGAGGAAACTGAGGCAAACAGAGTGATTTGCCCAGAGTCACATAGTTACTAAGTGTCTGAGGTTGAATTTGAACTGGGGTCTTTCTGATTCCAAGCCCAGAGATGGCAACAAGGTGGTATAGTGGATGAAGTGTTGGGTCTGGAGTCAGGAAGACTCACCTTCCTGAGTTCAAATCTAGCCTCAGATACTTACTAGCTGTGTGACCTTGGGCTAGTCACTTAATCCCTTTCACCTCAGTTTCCTCACCTGTAAAATAAGCCAGAGAGAAGAAAACGGCAAACCTGTCTAGCATCTTTGTAAAAAAAAAAAAACAAACCCAACAAACCCAAATGGTCTCATGAAGAGTTGAAAGTGATTAAACAACAGCAGTGAGAGAAAGTGATCTGTTGGAGAAGATGGGAGGGATGGGGTCAAGGGCCTCAGGGAAGAGCCCCCTGGTCATCAGATATAGGAAAGGAGGAAAGGCTGGAGGATGATGCCCACACTTTGTGAGATAAAGGGAAAGGGAGAGGAGAGAGGTTATGGCAAATGGCTTCTGTTTGCTCAGTGAAGTAAAAGGCCAGGACTTTAGCTGTGAGGGTGTAGTGTGTGTGTGGGGGAGCTTTGAGGAGAGAAGAGAAGGTCAAAAACAGTCACTATATTGAGTGGGATAAAGAATCAATTAGGGAGGAATAAAGAGATTGTCTTACTTTGCTGAGGGCCCAGGTGAGATTAGATAACAAATTGATAGTGGATCTAGTCAGTTCAGTGGAGTAACTTTCTATCCAGCCACGTGTGAATTGAGGTGGATGGTGGGAGTAATTCAGGGCTGGGGTTTAGCAGGGGATTAGTACATTAGGACATGAGGGTAAAGGATTCAAGAGCAGAGGAAAGCTGAGCCAGTTAACTAAAGAGTGAAGATTGAAAAGGGAGAAACTCAATAGAGGAGGATAATGAGCCCAGGATTTACTCATCTGTAAGATGAGGGCTTGGACCAGATGATATCTGAGCCACTTTCAAGTTCTTGATACTAACAAAATTAATTCAATTCAGTTTAGCAAATAGTATGATGTAGGAAGAGGAGATTTACAATAGGAAAACCTGGGTTCAAATTCGGACCCTGCCATGTTCTCCCTGTGTGAGCAGGGAGAAGCCTCAGTTTCCTCCTTTGTTAAATAAACAGATTGGACGTTCCAGTTCTCAACCCATGATGGGACAAATATTTATGAGGCACCTTTCAGCCTCACCCAGCAAGTTACCTTTTCACCTGATGGATAGTTAGATGAGATGCTGTCAGTGACGCTTTTCTCTGTGCTCTTGGTTTAACCATCTGGGAATTATTGTGTAAGGACTGTCCTATTCAGCCTCGGCAGATGCTGGCCCCTAACAGGAGATTTGCATTTCATTGTGAAGCTGGAACATGATGTCCTTAGCTTCAGTCCCTGGCAGAGGGCCAATCTTTGGTGAGGATGGGATCCTAGCATTGGGGCAGGCACTTCCAGCCACTAAGCAGACAGTAATAATAAAGATAATCCCTCATGTGTGCACAGCTTTTTACAGGTTAGAAGGATGGAGTCATTGAAAGGGCATTTTTGAAAGGGTTTTGATGAAAATAGAGAATCATATCTATGAGGGACCTTAGAACACAGGATGGATGGTATCAGAGCAGAGACGAAACTTTAGGACATAGAATGTCAAACCTAAAGGAGACTTCAGAACACAGGACATATAGCATCAGAGGAGGGAGGGAACCTTGGGACGTAGAAAGTTGTACCTAAAAGGAACCTTAGAATATAGTACTTACAATGTCAGAACTGAGAAGAACCTTAGACTAATAAACATAGAATGTTAGATCTGGGAAATGTAAAATGTCAGAGCTGGGAAGAAGGCTAGTTCACAGAATTTTAGACCTGGGAGGGAGCTTAGAACATGGATTCCTTTTTTTTTTTTTTATAAAATATATTTTTAAATTTATAAATAAATGTAAACTTATAAATGAAATGAAGATAATTTAAATATAAATAAAATAGATATAATTTAAGTATAAATAAAATAAATCATTTTTATACTACCTACATTTCCCACTGAAGCCCTCCTCTTATCCTGTCTCAAAGAAAGAAAACACTTTCTAAAAAACTAAGCAATATATCCCATTACGGATATCCAAGAAGTCTAACTTCACATATAGTATTCCATATCCATGTTCCCCTTTCTCTGCAAAGTATCAGGGGAGGTGTCTTCTCATATCTCGTGAGGGCCAAGCTCAGTCATTGTCATTCAGAACATTCTTTTAAAATTGTTTTTGTTCTTTCCATTTACTTTGTTGTAGTCATTGTATATACTGTGTGATGGTATTAATAGTCCACCAGCATATTCTCCTAGCAAGGGTTAGACCCACCCCTCCTCTTTTCCTCCTGTGACAAAGATCCTCTTTGTTCCCCCTAAAAGGAGATAAAGTGGGCCAAGTGCCTGATTGACCCTTGTTTCCCTGACACAACCTCTTGGTACCCAAAGGGCATAAAAAATCCCAGCCATATGCAGGTGGAAGCCTTCCACCTTGGCGGATTTTTGAAGAACACCATGTCCCTCCCCAGATCCCTGCCCCAATGCCCACCTTCCCAGGTGGAGATGAGAGAGCTTTGTGTGCAGAAAAGGTAGGTGTCACTGCATCCCTGTTGCCTCTTCTTGATGCCTCACTAGGTACCAACATCAAACCTGAATTAAGGAGAGTGCTGGTGTCAGAGCTGCCTCCCTTTTGGTAGTCATTGTATTTATCCTTCTTACAACACAATCATAGTATGCAGTATTCCTGGGCTACAGCTTGTTCAGTCATTCTCCAACCAGTGGGCTCTTACTTTGTTTTCAATTCTTTGCTAACACAAAAATTGCTGCTCTTAAATATTTGTGTGACTATGAGACCTTTCTTTTTGTCATTTACATCCTTAGAGTCAGACCATAGGATATTAGAACAAAAGGAGATCTTAGAATACAGAATGTTAATGCTGGAAAGGACTTTAGAATCTAGAATGTCAGAGTTGAAAGGAACCATAGAACATAGAATGTCAGTGCCAAGAGAGACCTTAGAATATAGAATGTCAGAGCAAGGAGGGAACCTTAGAACAGAGAATATCAGACCTGAGATGTGCCTTAAAACACACAGAGATAAAATATCATGTTCAGGAACCAACTTCCAGGCCAGTTTGACTAGAATGGAGAGTGTTGGAAGGGTATAAGATGAAATCAGACTAGAGAGGTTAGTTGGAGTCAGCGTTTAGACCAGAGAGGCAGGTGAGAGTTAGATGGGGAAGAATTTTAAATGCCAGGCTAAGGAATTTGTTTATTGCTCTAGACTCTAGACTCTAGAGGCAATGGGGGAAAATTGCAGATTTTTGAGTCAGGGATGATGTGTTTAGGAATGTTACATTAGAAGCTAGATTGGAGAGGGGAGAAAATGGAAAAAGAGAGACCCATCAGAAGGCATTGGCAATGCTCCAGGCAAGAGGGAAGGAGGTAAAGCCACTTCTGTGAGTGGATAGGGTAGGGTAGATTCAAGATAGATTGTGGAAGTAAAATTCATCAGATTTGGCAATTGATTGGATATGTCAGGTGAATGAGAATGAGGAATTAAGTATGATCCTAAGGTTGCAAAACTAGGTAAATGGTTTTACATGCATTCCTGCAGCGACACTATGGCCTACCTCAATCTCTCAGTTCTCTGACAAAGTCCAGCTTTCCTTTCTCTTCACACATTAGCCCAGTGCTGTGGCTCACCTCCCCTCCCCTCTCCTCCCCTCCCTTCCCCTTCCCTCTCCTCTCCTTCCTTTTCTTTTCCTCTCCCCTCCCCTTCCTCTCCCCTCCCCTCCCCTCTCCTCTCCTCTCCTCTCCTCTCCTCTCCTCTCTTCTCTTCTCCTCTCCTTTCCTCTCCTATCTTCTCCTCTCCTCCCCTCTCCTCTCCTCTCCTCTCTTCTCCTCTCCTCTCCTCTCCTCTCTTCCCTTCCCCACCTCTCCCCTCTCTTCTCTCCTCTCCTCTCCTCCCCTCCCCTCTCTTCTCCTCTCCTCTCCTTCCTTCTCCTCTCCACTTCTCCCTTCCCATTACCCCTGTGCTGTGGCTTGTATTTCTGTTGCTACCCAGAGCATGTAGTCTCCTTCTCAATCTGTTCTCTTACAAATTGTGTATGTCTTTTCCAAAACTCCTGGGTGCAATTCAATTTGCCTCTCTGCTCAAAGATCACTATAGTCCAAATTGCTCTCAGGGATGATAGAGAATGCTTATCCCTCTGAACTTCAAATTTCCAAATGCTATTCAGTTTTCAAAATCCTTTGACAAGAGGATAATAGATTTAGATATATAAGCCACCACAAAGATCATGTAGTCTACCTCTTTCATCTTATACATGAGGAACTGAGACATGTAGGCTATAGTAGGTGATAGAGTTCGGGGGAGGGACAGAGAGAGAGAGAGAGAGAGAGAGAGAGAGAGAGAGAGAGAGAGAGAGAGAGAGGGAGAGGGAGAGAGAGAGAGAGGAGAAGGAGAAGAAGAAGAAGAGAGAGGAGGGGAGAGGAGAGGAGAGGAGAGGAGAGAGGTGGGGAGGGAGAGAGAGAAGAAGAAGAAAGGAGAGGGGAGGGGAAGGGAAGAGAAGAAGGCCCAATGGGGAAGGAGATGATGCTGATCTACCACAAGAGACTGAAAAGGAGTTGCAGAGAGAAGGAAGAAAGAGCAAACAGTGCTATAAAAGCAGAGGGAGAAGAAAGTTTCTAGGAAGAGGGATTGACTGACCATGTCCAAAGTTGCAGAAAAGTCAGGTAAAATGAATATTGAGAAAAGGATGCTAGATTTTGTACTTACAAATTCATTGGTAACTTTGCAGCACCCCAAGGAATGGGTTTGGACCAGGAGTGATTGGCCAAAATTCCTCATAATCTTTTATCATTCTGCCTTTCCCTGAATCTCATCACCCTTTGTGCTCACCGTGATCTCCTTCCCTTCACCCCTCAGTTTTGTCTGAGGTGATCACTCCCATGCTGGCTTCACTCTCCTCTGTTCCCCATTTTTACTCCTTGGTGAACCAACTCAGCTCTACAATATCCTCTATTCTCAAATCCCTTGCCCCTTGTACTATCCCTTCTCATGCCTTGCCAGCCCCCAAGTAGGGATTGCATTCACCATTTCCCTTCTTCCATGCTATTCACTTGCTGCTGAATGGAGCTGGAGGAAATCAGGAAACCATGATGATTGGGTCCATTAGTAATTTGTTATCTAATATCCCCTCCATCCTCACAGCAGAAAGGCAGTTTTACTCCTTCCAAACCAATTGCCTTTTCTCTCATCACCTCACACCTGGACCATTGCAAAAGACAGCTGGTTTATGAGTCCGCCTCTAGTGTCTCCCCACTCCAGTTCCTCCTCTTCTCACCTGATCTTCCTAAAGCTGAGATCTGACCAGAATAAACTCCAGTGACTCTCTATCCCCTACATGATCAAATGTAAAATCAACTGTGGCTTTGAAAGCCCTTCATGACCTGGCCCTTCACTATCTTCCTACACTTTAAGCTCCTCTGCCTATTCTGCAGTCCATCCTTACTGGCCTTGATGTTCCTAGCATTTGGTACTTTGCCTCCCATTTCTATGCCTTTTCCCTGACCATCCTCCCTGCCCATCCCAGCTCCTTGAGTGCTCCCCCTTCACCTCCATCTCATAGCTTTCTTGGCTTTCTTCAAGGCTCAGCTCAAATCACAACTCCTGCAGGACTTTGCCAGGCATCCCACTTCTTACGTTGGCTAAGTACCTTGTCTCTCCCCGGTGTCTTCCCTCTGGGATCACCTCCCATTTACGCTGTATGTATTTGATATGCACACACTTGTTTGCCTCTCTTCAGATGAAGCTCCTTGAGGCAAGGACCATTTTGTTGTTGTTGTTAAATCTAATTTTAGCTTTGCTAACGCTGAAATCCCACCTTCTATGGGAAGTCTTTTCTGAAGATCCCCCTTAATTCTATCAACTAACCCCAATTTGTCCTGCACATAGCATGTTTGTAATGGTTGTTTGCATGTGGTCTCCTCACCTTAGACTGAGAGTTCCTTGAGAGTAGGGACTGTTTTGGTAATTCTTTATAAATCCAGCACTTAGGCAATGCCTGTCACACAGTCAGTGATTGATGTGTTTTATTGCCTGACTGATTGAAGGTTTGGCAGGGGACATGGTGTCTCCTGGGGATAACCAGGTACCCATTAGTACAAGAGGACAGAACAGGTGTGAAAGGGAACAAACCAAGAAAAGTCTGGTTTCTCAGAAACAAAGTCAAATGTGATGGAGATGGAGGTTGGAGGAGGCCATGGACTGGGGCTAAGGTAGGGCTGAGCCAGATAGGATCAAGAGGGCAGAGAAAGAGACGAGAAGCAGGTGGTTTTCACCTCAGTAGAGGTGACGTTGGCTTGGAAACATGCAGATGAGGACAGTGGGAGCGAGGGACTTAGCTGCAGGGGATAAAGAATGATTAACTGATAACATCTGCAGCTCCCACCCTTATGTTCTTGTAACAGCAGTGGCCCAGAGACCCTATGATCAGATTCTCTGAGTCTCAGGAGCTCTTCTAAGTTGAGAACCTTGCAGTGCAGGGAGAATGAGGTAGTGATTAGGTCCCTGGGGGCTGAGCTGGTCACTTTATACTCTACATTGAGGCAGCTAGGTTGTTAGAGTGGATAAAATGCAAGAGATTCTGAGTCGGAATCCAGTCTCAAACATTGTCCAGCTACGCGACCTTGGGCAAGTGACATTACTTGACTTTTCTAAGCCTGAGTTTCCTCCTGTGTTAAGTGATGGACAATGAGACCACCTACCTCACAGTGTTATTTTCATGGCAGTGCCACGAAAATGCCAGCCATGGCACATGTGGTGGAGTCAAGTCCCCAGAAGCACAGGCTTTGAGGATGAGAAGAGACATCAATGGACATTTAGACCAAACCAGGCAAGCCCCTAGATGAAGACCTCCAAGGAGAGGGAGTGATCATCCCTCCATCTCCCACTGTGGGACAGCTGTCACACTGGCGGGAGTGGGGTGTGTGATCACACTTGGCTTCTTTCCCCACTCGATAGTATTTTATTTTTGGTGATTACACTTGTTTTGTTTGACCCTAGAGCAGACCTTGGCAGAACCAAGAGCAATGGGGGTAAAAGGGGGAGTTACAAAAAGAGAAATTTAAGCTTTATGTCAGAGAGAACTTCCTAACAATAAAAACTGTCTAAAAGTGAAATTGGCTGTTTCAGGAGGGAGTGGCTTCTCCCTCCCTGAAATTCTTCACGCAGAGGGTACTTTTGGGGCATGTTTGAGTAGAGATGGGCTTTCTAGCTTGGCCAGTGACTTGGATTCTACACTTGTGTGACCATGGACAAGTCACTTAATCTACCTTTTAAGGCAGATGACCTTGGAATTTTTTTTCTAGCTCTAAATTTATGACCCTGTAATCTAATCTAGCTCCCTATTTTATAGATAAGAGAACTAAGTCCCAGGGCATGTAGTATGTGGTAGTGCTGGGATTCTGACTCAGATCTTCTGACTCCAAATCCAGGGCTCTTCTTGGTTCCTTGAATGACACTTGGCCCATCCAGTCCCTGTGGCTATGACTGAGCTCCCAGACCAAGCTCCAGGATTGGTGCCCTGGGAACAGAGGCCTCCAAGATATACCACTATCTTTTTGGCAGTCTTCATGGAAGCCTAGAAAAAATGCTAGCCTCTGGTTTCTTGAGGGTAGTACAAACAGGCCTTGTCCAACCCATGGCCTAGTGTAGTAGAGTGCTGGACTTCTAGAGTCAGAAAGACCTGAATTCAAATCCCACTTCCAACCCTTACTAGCCATGTGACCCCGGGTAAGTCACTTAACCTCTCTCTGTTTCCTCACCTGTAAAAGGGGAGTAATAATAACTCCTCCCTCCCAGGGCTGTGAAGATCGCATGAAGTAATGCATGTAGAGCACTTTCAGACCCTCAAGCATTATGTAAATGCTAGTTATTGCTAGGTGCTCTCCACAGACCAGTCAAGTGAAAACTTCATGCTAAGCCATGTATTAGGAATTTGGTGCATACCCAGACCACTTAAGACGGCTGGAATTTTACACAGAATAGAACTAATTCCCTTGTCCTTATTTCCATGAAGACTTCACCCTCTTCTTCTTCTTTTTTTTTTTTAAATCAGAACATTTACCTGTGCCCAGTCCTGACACACCTGGCCCATTCTTCACAAGTGAGAAAAGATTATCAACAGAGGCTAGAAACCATGTCTGCCAAGTCTTTCTATCTCCTGGGAAATAATTTGTCCAGTTTTGATGATTCCAACTCATGGAAAGCAGCTAGGCGTTCTCTACACCCCTAATTATATTGAGTTAGACATCCTTATTAGCCTTTGTCATTCTGTTCTTTTCAGTTTCAAGATCATTTTATTTAGTAAAGAAAACAGAAGTGAAATGAGAATTGAGTAGTTTTGCCTTCCTTATATTATCCACAATGATCAGAAGTTCTTGAGGGCAGGGATTGTTTTGTTTTGGTCTTTGCATCTCTAGCACCTAGCACAGTGACTAAGCACACAGTAGGTACTCAGTAAATGCTTGTTGATTGTCCTACCCAAGTAGTTGTCTTCTCCCTTTTTGGATCTCCCTCTCACTCTCAATATAGCTTTAAAAGGTCTTATATTTTGTCTTTAGCATTTATTGGTCTCAGTTCATCCTGAGATTTAACACTTCTGATCCCACTCTTTCCCATTACCTGCCCTTGGCTCAATCCTTTGTATGTGTCTTTGCAAAATGTCTGAAAAGATAACTAAGAGCCAGAACGTAAAGGATTTTAAATGCTAACGTAATAGAGCTCTGAAGCATACGTTCCTCCTAACGTGGAGATACCTTGCCTAACATGGAGGCACCTTGCATTCTGCCTTTTCCTACCATGAGGGTGCTAGAACAGGATATGTCTTTAAAATTGACCAGATAGCCTCTCTCTTTCCTACTATTTGCAGAAGGTGAAGATCCCCATTTACCCACAGTATGGAAGCCATGAACTGAACCAGAAGTGGGGATATGTCCCCACTCTTTTTAACCCCAGCTCTGAGAAGTGAACCTTGGGTCCATGTACTGTGTTGTCCTAAGGTGCCATTTTTGGGTACCTCCTGGACCCGGGAGCTCAAGCCATGGTAACGTTGGAGCCAGGGTTCCGGGAGGGATGTTGCAGTCAGCCAGCCATGCAGAGAAGCCTGGAGAAGTCTTGGACTGAAGGCTGAGGTGAATTTGGATTTAGAATTTAGGACTATGTGATCTATAGGAACTGAGGTAAACTGAGTTGAATCCCTTTCCCCTCCCCAGAGACTGGAGTGGTAGAAAGGAATAGGATTAAGCCCCACATGTCAGAGAGCAAATTCACATATTTGTGATCATAATTTTTGTATAACTTTGTAAAAATTAGAAATGTAATACTGCTGACCTTCGGAAGGGGAAGGAAGGGGCACAGAGCAATCCAGTGTTACACTAAAAAGGGTGATATGTATTTCATTCTAAAGGCAATAGGGAGCCAATGAAATTTCTTGAGGAATGACAAGAGTGTACTTGTGCTTTAGGGAAATAACTTTGACTGCTATTATGGAGGATGGATTGGAGAAAGGACAGAGTAGAGGCAGGAGGACCAATTAAGACATTACTGTGATAGTCCATAGAGAGATGATGATGCCTGAGATAGGCTGATAATTGCATGACTAGAGAGAAGGGGGAAAGAATTGAGAGATGTTGTAGAAGAAAGGACCAGACTTGGTAACTGATTGGATATTAGAGATGAGGAATAGGGAGGATTAAAGGATGCCAGTGTTCTTCATTAAAGTGAGGGGTGAGGAGAAAGGCTGCCTAGTGAAAAGATCAAAGCTGTTAGAGTTTGTTGAGCACCGACCATGGGTTCCAAAGGACACAGAAGGATGGGTAGATGAATTGGGCCTTAGGAAGAGAGAAGCTAAGGGCTTGGAGGTAACTGTGGGTTTGGGGCTTGTCTCTAAAGTAATAAGGAATTGGGTAGCCAGCCCACTGGAGGTAGAGTGGTTAGACATGGTCCAACTGTAGGCTTTATAGGCTAACAGACATGCAGAATTAACTAACTTGCTTCCAGTTTGTGATGGATTTAGGGATTCTGGTCTTTTGGGGGGTGAAGTGATTTTCACTGTGGACTGTCTAACTCCCAAGTGACCTTGGGTGATGTACATGGGACTTCTAGTGTTGGCTCTGTGAGAGAGATGTCATCAGATGGGGGTCTGCTTGAAGTCTTGCCCCAGGTGGTTTGGCTTCCTCCATACCGTTCTGTGCCAACATCCTATTGATCTGAGCAACATTGTCCATATCAGTCCTGCCGCAGCCCTAACACATACCAAAACCCAAGCAAAGTGTCCTGGAGATCGTGTGAGATTCATGCAGGCCTTCCCCTTGCCGTATCAAGGGTCACTTCATGGTTCTGAACCTGGAGACACTTCAGCTTCTCCCCAGAAAGATGTGGGACAGCATAGTCTTGTACTAATTACAAGTCCTTACCTCAGTCACAAAGGCTTTAGTAGCATCCCTAGCTGCCCTCTGGCACAATGGAATACAATCCTTCAGGGAAGGACTGGTGGGATTTCAGTGGTGCCAAGATGTTCCTCATCCCACAAAAAGACTGATTTCCTACTCAGGCACCAGTCAGATGCCACAAAAATTATTAGAGACTTCACAGAATATCCGACCTGGATGTAACTTTAGCAATCATCTAGCTAACTCTCTCATTTAATAGAAGAGGAAATCAAGACCCAGAGAGGGGAAGCAACTTGCCTCAGACCACAAAGAGAATTGAGAGTAAAATCTTATGTCTCTTTACTGTTCATTTAAAGGAAAGAGAGTACAGGAAAATCCTTGAACTATTAGGAGGGAGTTTCAGGAGGGCATGTGGTGAGGAAAGCCAAATGGTGGGATGGGGAGAGGTGTGGATGGGAAGTAGAAACTGAGAGTGGAGAGAGAGAAAGGGCAAACAGAAAGAAAATGTGGGACTTCACAAACAAATTATCTTTTTTCTCAGGTCAGCCTAGTTCCCAGGGTCATTCATGTCAAAGGACAGTTATTGACTAGAAGAGGAAAAAGAAACATAGGAGCATGATGGAAACAATGTGGCTCTATTCCCAGGTCTGCCAAAAATGTTCTGTGAAAATAACTTCACCTCCATAAGCCTCGGTTTCCTCTGCTATAAAATGAGGGGTTTGGACTATATTGTCTCCAGTTCTAACAATCTGTGTTTTAAGTCTTTTCTAAGGTCTCTCCCAGCTATCAGATTTTATATGCTAATATTCTATATTCTAAGGCCTTCCAAGTCTAATATTTTAAAGTCATTCACAGCTCTAACAATTTATAGTATAGCATCCAGTGTTTTAATGTTCTAAGTTCTAAGCCCTTCTTACAGCTCCAGCATTCTATATTCTAATACTTGATATATTCTAAGGTTATCTCCAGTCCTAACATCCTATGTTCTAATGTTACAAGTTCTAAAGTTGCTTCTAATGCTAATATTCTATGTTCTAACATTCCATTTTTTAAAGTTACTTCCAGTTCTAACATTTTCTATTCTAACATTCTAGGTCCTAAAGTAATTTACAATACTAATGCTCTATTTCTAATATCCTATATTCTAAGGTTATTTCTAGTCCTAATAGTTTATGTTCTTACAGTTTACATTCCAATGTTCTCTAAGGGAATTTATAATTCTAACATTTTGTGTTCTAATACCACATATTGCTTCTAAGGTAATATTTTATATCCTAACATCTTATGTTCTAATATTCTAAAGCAATTTACAATTCTTAATATTCTGTGTTCTAACTTTTACATTCAAAGGTCACTCTCAATCCTAACATTTTGTGTTCTAATATTCTATGTCTAAGGCTCGCATCTCTAGTATTCTATGTTCTAAAATCCTACAGTCTAAGGCCATTCTAAGCACCGCCATTTGTTGTGCTTAGTTTGGAAGTCCCTAATAGTTGACCCTTTTTTTCACCTTGTGTGCTAAGGTGCACCTCACTCTGACAGGCTGGGTTTTATGGTCAGTTTCACTGCTTTGTATTTCCCAGGACTAAAGAACCGTTGACTGATTTTGTTTTTCCATATGCCTTTATTATCAAAATGGATGTGTTTGCATATATGGAATGAGTCATCAGTGAGGATAAAATCGTACCAAGGAAGAGCTGGGCCCCACAGTCAGACAGGCAGGCGGGTCCTCTGGTCTGGGTGCGTCAGGGTGTCCATGGCTACAGGCAGGTAGCATTTAGTTTTTTGTTAAGGGATTAGGGAGGGCGGTGGAAGAGATTATCGGGAAAGGTGCTAGGAGCTGGTTGACCTCTCTTTCCCCTTGACTCACCGTGACCTGGCCCAAACCTCTTTCCCTCTATCACCCCCAACTTTCTCCTGCTCCTCTTTCGCTAAAATGGCAACAAAGAAGCTTCTAACATGCTAATGATTCAGCTCACCTTATCAGAAACTGAAGGATTAGGCCAGTGCCCCAAACAGGGAGGCACAAGATCTGGGGTCTAGTTCTGGCTCTGCCTGATTTTCTGTGTGACCTTGGTCAAGGTACTTTTCCTGTCTGGGTCTCAGTTTCCTCCTCTGTAAAATCCCACTTGTCAGGGATGTTAGAGAGGGGATTCATGTTCAGGCATAGATTGGAGTAGATCCAATGAGATTGCATCAGTAAAGCTATTGAAAACCTACAGTAGCCACATCAGTGGTAGTGACTTTGAAGTTTCTGATGGTCTCTGAGGGTCCTTCCAGCTGAAAAACTCTGAAGAGATTCTGAGGGGCTTGAACTGTGTGGTCTTCAGGGTTCCCTCCACACTGTCAAAAACTGTGAATAATAGGGGGGCATCCTTAGTTGGACCAGACAAGCGCTTTACCCTACTTCCTGGGTGCTGCTATAAGGAGAGCTGTGATCAGCAAGATCCTGTAGGGGAGGTTGGTTTCATAGTCACAATGGCACCATGGTAGAGTATGATAAGGGCGACTGTCAAGAATCCTTGGGATGTTAGGAATATAAGACACATCAGAGACCACTTAGTTCAACCAGGCCTCATTTTACAAGTGGGGAAAATGATGTCCAGAGAAAGGAAGCAACCTATGCAAGATCACAGAGGGAAGTTTGTACCTGTCCCATAATTGGAATTAGCACCAGGCTTCCTTAATTCCAGTCTAGTCTTCTGAGTAGTGGGAATCATCCTGGGGTTTCAATACTTGTTATTTACCAGAGTCCTTCACCCTCCTCCTCCCACAGGCATTAGGATCTTCCATCCTCTCTTCCCTACTCTCTCTGGCACTTACTCCCAGCTCTGCTCACATACCCATTTTGAAGTTGGTTGGTAACTTCTCAGCAGCAGAGAATTCCGATGAGTTGGTTAGTTCTTTACGATTGTGAGTTTCTATTGGACACAGTTCTTATTGGCTGTAGTCAATAGAAACTCGCAATCAAAGGTTTGATTGGTCAAAGAGTTCTTATTGGCTGTAAATTCTTTTTGGTTTATAAGTTCTTTATTGCTCATGAGCTATTATTGGCTAGAGATCTTATTTCTTGCTGTTAAGTCCTTATTGGTCCCAAGTTTTTATTAGTTTCTGAGATCTTAATAACAAGTCTTACAAGCTATGAGGACTTCTCATCAGGCACAAGTTTTTCTGGTTACTTACTAGCCACAAGTTCTCATAGGTTGATAAGGAATTCTTATTGGTCACAAGTTCTGTTTACTGAGATCTTAGTAGCTACAAGTTCTTTTAGGCTGATGAATCTTTATTGATCACAGGTTCTTACTGGTTACTCAGAACTTAATAGCTACAAGTTTTCATAGGCTGATGAGGAATCTTATTGGCTACAAGCACTTATTACCTCTTGATCTCTGATTGACCAGAAGTTGTTTTTTTTTTTGCTTTTTGGAGCGCAATTGGCGCTAAGTGATTTGCCCAAGGTCACCCGGCTAGTTTTTGTGTTAAGTGTCTGAGGCCGGATTTGAACTCAGGTCCTCCTGATTCCAGGGCCAGTGCTCTATTTACTGCCCCACCTAGCCACCCTGACCAGAAGTTCTTAAGAGGCCACTGAGTCCTTATTGACCCCAAGCTCTTATTAGTTACTGAGATCTTAGTCGCCACAACTTCTTATGAAGAATTCTTATTGGCCACAAGTTCTTATTGGCTACTGAATTCTTTTAGGCTCCCAAGCTCTCACTGGTCGCAAGTTCTTATTGGCCATAAGTTCTTATAGGCTGTTGAGTGTTTATTGGTCCCAAATTGTAACTTGGAAGAGATTCTGAGATGTTAGTAGCCACAAATTCTTATAAGCTATTGAGTTCTTATTGGCACCAAGTTCTTATTGACTCTGTCTAGATTAAATGTAGAAAATATATCACTGAAAGCCCAAGTTTTTCTCCTTGGGTTTGAAGAGCAAGGAAAGAGGAATCTCTCCCTGCAAGGCACCTGTGGGAAAAAATTTGGCATTCACATTTCGTATTCACATCTGGCATTGTGAAGTCAAAGAAAAATCAGGAGTGATTATAACTCATCCTTCTTCCCTAGGATGAGTTTCCCAATAAGTTCATGGATCTTGGGACGAATCTCTTCCACTGTCACAGTTGAGTCCCAGGCTCCCACCACTTTTCCATTTGGGGCTACTAGGTACTTCCAGAAATTCCAAGTCGGCTCCTCCCCGGAGGATTCTGGGTAAAAAGGAACATGAGAAAAGTACATAAACTTGGGTAGGTCTTCATCTCCACAGTGGGGGTGGGGGCCTAGGAGTCTGGGGAAAGAGGTTTCTAGGTTCCATGGACCAGACCTTTTCTCTTACTCCATTTACTTCTTTTCTCCTCCACTCCCAAGATTTTACCATTAGCACTCATCCCTCTAGCTCTGTACCTGTAAAAAAAGCACTCCATGGCCCGAGAGGAAGAACACCATAAACCATTCTGTTCTCAGTCACTGATTCCTCAGTGTGAGTGGCTTTCTGATCCTTTCCTGAGAGTATTGCTTTGATAGTAAAGGTGACCATATGTGAGGGATGTTTTAGAGAACATTCCAGGTCTGATATACTTTGGACTACATGCTTTGGAGGTCCCTTCCAAATGTATGATTTGGATTTTTCCCCTTTATTTTTGACTGGTGAAAGGGGGAGGAAGAAAGAAGGTTATGGGCTCCTATTTCTGAGTTGTTCATGGTTTAAAATGTGCCTAGGCACCTAGGTGGCACTGGGCCTGGAGTCAGGAAGACTCATCTTCTTGAGTTCAAATCTGGCCTCAGACACTTCCTTGCTGTGTGACCCTGGGCAAGTCACTTAACCTTTTTTGCCTCCTTTTCCTCATCTATAAAATGAGCGGGAGAAGGAAACAGCAAACCACTCCAGTATCTTTGCCAAGAAAACCCAAATGGGGTCACAAAGAGTGGTCATGACTGAAATTGACTGGCAACAAAAAAATTGATTGAACAACAACTATAACAACAAATTATTTGTAGTGTACCACACTAGAATACTGGAGGATTTGTGTGAATCAAGATGAAAGGGAGGGCCTGGCTCTGCAATGAACCTTACTTAGGCACTTACTACTATGAGGCAGGCCCTGGGGATACAAAGGCAAAAAGGAAAAGAAATAATCCTGGCTCTCAGGAAGCTAACATTCTACTAAAGGGATACAGTATATTTACAGATAAACAAATCCAATTCAATTGAAAGTTGCCCAAGGCACTGAGGGTGACTGGCCCAGAGTTATAGAGCCAGCATGTGGCTGAGGTGGGGCACAGTAGTTGTGTTAGAAATGCTCCTTAGATTATTTTGAATAAGATGTGTCAATCCTAAGGGACCAGAGAAACTTGAGACACTATTTGCTAGGCTGACTAGATTGGCCCCGAGTTCCCCTAAGGACAAAGCTCACCAATTAGATACTTGAAGGCAGCATTGGCCCCAGTACCACGGACAGCGATCTTGCTGAACATGGGGAAGGAGACTCCATAAGTCTTCCGGGCAAAGTTCTCAATCTCCTTGTTGGTGTCTGGCTCCTGCTGGCCAAATTGGTTGCAAGGAAAGGCCAGCACATTGAAATGGTGTGGGCCCAAGTCCCTCTGTAGCTTCTGAAGGGCTCGGTAATGCTGGTCTGTGTAGCCACACTCACTGGCCACATTGACAACCAGTGACACCTGGGGAAAGAAGATGAATTTTTATTGATTGACTGACACATACTCACAGAACTGGATGCCTAAGCAAATGTGCAGGATGAGCTATAGTTCATATGGAGTCATGAACACAGACACAGGTATGACAGCAATGACAAAGGACATTTCTAATAGGCCTTCTCATCACAGAGATTTCTGGGCATTAGGGGCGATACAGAATTTAACTAAGATTCAGGCCCTGTCTTCAGTGAGCCTACAGTCTAGTAGATTAATAGTAAACAAACACATATAAGTGTGAGACACAATGTTAAATGATATATGCTAATAAAGACATGTATGTATGCACACATGCAGATGTAAACAAAATCTCTCCTGCTGCAGGCAAGCATTTTCTTATCCCCCAGGATGCAAGGGGCCTTTCTTCTGAGATTATCTCCAATTTCTCATGTATCGATCTTGTTTACAATCTGCAATCATTTATTATGTGTAAGGGACAGTTCTCAACTACAGGCATACAAGGAAAGGCACAAATAGTTCCTGCCTTCAAGGAACATACAATTTAATGTGGGAAGACTGATAAGTAAAACAACTATTTACAAAGGAGAAACGTTCATATAAATTGGCATATATCTATACACATATATGTGAATATGTGTATAATAGCTGGCATTTAGATAGGGCTTTAAGTTTTATAAAATGCTTTATAAATATGATCTCATTTTATGTATTATCTCATTATATATTACAATATATATAACACACACACACATACGAACATACATATAAAATAGATCCGGTCATATATATTTTAAAATAATTTATCATCTCCATGCAAATAACCCCTAGCCCTAGTCTCTCTTCTTAACTTTTGTACCATTTCACAAGCTACCTATTGGTCATTTCCAACCAGATGTCTCATAGACATCAAATTCAACCTGTCTAAATCAGAACTTACCTTTCATCCCAAATACTCCCCTCATCTGAACTTCCCTATTACTGTTGAGGCCACCACCATCCTCCCAGGCTCACAACCTGGGTGTCATTCTAGACTTCTCACTCTCTCTCAACTCCCCTATACCCAATCAGTTTACAAATCCTGCTGATTCTAACTTCCCAACATCTTTCCTCCATCCCATCCCTCCATTGCCACCAGCCTGGTGCAGTCCTTTATCACCACATGCTTGGAATATTTCAACAGCCTTCTGGTTGGCTTCCCTGCCTCTAGCCTCTCCCCACTCAAATCTATCCTACTCAGCCATCTGAGTGATCTTCCTAAAGTACAGGTCTCACCTGTCACTCCCCTCCCTATTAAAGAAACTCCAGTGACTCATTATTGTCTCCAGGATCAAATAGAAAATCTTCTGTTTGGGTTTTGAAGACTTTTATAACCCAATTACTTCCTATCTTTCCAATTTTCTTATACTTTCCTCTCTGTACTCTAAGATCCAGTGACACTGGTCTCTTTGCTGTTTCTCAAACAAGATACTCCATCTCTGAACTCTTAAATGTTTTCACTGGCTGTCCCCAGTATCTGGAATACTCATCTCCACTTCCTGCCTTCCCCAGCTTCCTTCAAGTCTCAGCTAGAAACCTACCTTCTGCTTAACCCTGCTTGCCTCACAAAAGGTGGAGGGCAGCATCTGGCCTAAGACACTTAACTAGCTATATGACCCTGAGCAAGCCCCTTAAAACTCCCATTGCCTCAAAAAAAAAAATCTATATTCTGCAAGAAGTCTTTCCTGATTCCCCGACTAAGGCTCAGTCCTTCCCTCAGAGATTATCTCCAATTTATACGAAGTTTCTCCTTTGTAAAAAGGTGTTTATCAGACTCCCAGCATTAAATTGTATGTTCCTTGAGGTCAGGAACTATTTTTGCCTTTCCTTGTATACCTGTAGTATAGCACAGTGCCTTACACACAATAAATATTTGCTGATTGTAAACAAGATCTATGCACGAGAAATTGGAGATAATCTCAGAAAAAAATAATCTCAGAAGGAAGGTACCGAGGGCAGCTAGGTGGCACAGTAAATAGAGAGCACTGGCCCTGCAGTCAGGAGGACCTGAGTTCAAATTCGGACTCAGACACTTAAAATTTACTATCCATGTGACCTTGGGCAAGTCATTTAACCCTAATTGCCCTGCCTTCCCCTCCAAAAAAAAAAAAGACCAAACCAAACCAAAACAAAATAAGTGCTTGTTGACTGACATTGGACTGGATCTGTGATCTCCTTAGTATACATATATGCCAGTATGCTGTCAATTGGATATGCTGCAATGGATAGAGTTCTGGGTCTGTAGTCAGGACAAATTGAGTTCAAATCCAGTCTGAGTGACTCTGGGCAAATCACTTCACCTCTGCCTCAGTTTCCTCAACTGTAAAATGGGGCTAAAAAGGGGCACCTACCTCAAAAGGTCGTGGTAAGGCTTAAATGAGAACATTTGTAAAGTACTTAGCCTAGTGCCTGGTGCATTATAGCCATTTCCTAAATGTTTGTTTTCTTCCCTTTCCCATTAACCCATTTGTTTTTTTGGACTAGCCCTGTGATTTCAATGAACAATGAGCTCTTAGCCAGGACCTTCCCTCCCTCAAGCATATCAGCACCTGCTCGGCAGCAGACTGGCTTAGATGGAGCCCTGAGAAATGTTTTGTCCTGCCAGGATATGGTAGAAACAAGTCTTGAACAAGACTCAGAGGACTCCTCTCTCTCCACTAGGTATCATTCCTTCCCATGTGTGTATCTATCCACACACCCAGACATGTAGGGCTGGCCTTGCAATTTCATCCCCAGACGAAGAAGCTGCCTCTCCCAAAGCAGACTGGCACCTTCTTGGCCTCATAGTCTTGGAGAGTTGCCCAGGGCACTGAGAGCTCAAGTGACCTGCCCAGGCTGAGTCAGAGGCAAGACTAGAACCCAGGTCCTCCAGACTCTCCAAGGACAGCTCCCTGTCCACCATGTCACCCTACCTCTCCCAGCTTACACAGACACCTAAAAACAGAGAACCGTGTGCAGGAGAATGACCACATCTACACAAGCATAGATGTCCAAAAATTTCTTAGAACATGCCCATACATGTATATAAATATGTTCCCAGTCATATATATAATGTACTCATTGTAAAATTATATGCACACACACACATAGGCGAGTACATAGACAACCCACAGAATATGCATGCCTATTGATCCTCAGACTATCCTAGAATCACAGCATGGCAAGTAGGTTTGGGAGGAACCATTGTGGCCCCCTAGTTCAACCTAGCCCAACCACATTAGGATTCTTCTTTGTTTCTACACTTCTTCCATTAAAAAAAAGAAAAAAAAATCCTTCATTCTCAGGGCCAAGCTTTAGAGTTGGGTCATCTTCTCTATGGATTAGCACCAACTCTTCCAGGAAGGAGGGGAGGAAAAGGTCAGGCCTCTGGGCAGGGCCAAAATCTCCCCTCCACCAAATCACAGAGTTGTCTAGGCTGAAGCTTTTTAAAATATATTTGCATTTTCACACTGGGTTTGGCTTTCCTTATCTGTCAGAAAGGAATAATAATAGCACACATCCAGGCCCAGGCTGGGTTTTAAATTGCTTCCCCTATCCTATGTCATGCGAACTTCCCGACTTTACCTTATAAGGAGGGAGGGTGTCCATACAGCAGGTCCGTGATTTTGTCCAACAGCTGCAGATTGCAACCTGTCTATAACTTAGTAGGTAAGGCTTAGGGTATGTAAGTGGCCATTTGGATACTAATATTATCCAACTGCATGACCATAAATGGCTAGGCTGCTGAAAATCTTGAGGCCGTTCCATGTCAGGATCACCCCATATGAGGATCAGTGGAGAGACCTGGTCATGGTTAGCCTGGAGAGAAGTGCTGAGGGGGAAGGGAGAGCTCAATTCAAGGTGCTGAAGATCTGTCACGTGGAAGAGGGATTAGCCTTGTTCAATTGGGCCCCTGAGGGCCCTCCCAACTGGGAGGGGCTAAAAAGTGTCAAGATTTCAATTGAGATTTGAGGTTCGGAAAAACTTCCCATACCTTTGAGAAGTGGTTCGAGCGACCTCACGAGGAAGCTCTTGGATTTCCCTTCATGGTCTTTAAGTATCACCTGTGTGACTGACTGTTAGGGGCTTGAATACATTGGACAAAACCAGGAGTTCCTCACCTGGGGCTCATGGTATCCTGTATCCCTTTGCAAACTTGGCAGAGAAGATGGAGCCCTTTGCAGAATTGTGGGTTTTTAAAATAATTTTTTTAAATGCTAAATTTAAGACAGGTTAATGAAAATAAAGAGAAATTTTCCCATCCAAGTTCATGGACCTCCCTGAAATCTCTCCATGTGTATGCTAGATTAAGGACCCCTGGACTAAATGAATGCACTCCTCAGGTCTTCCCTAACTTTATAATTCTGTGATATTATAATAAATAATAACATATTATTGACATAACAGCATAGTACTCTTCAGGCTCGATCAACCACCAATGAAGAAATGTTTATTAAGGACTTAGATGATGGGGAACTGTGCCAAGGACTGAAGATATAAAAAAAATGTGAGACAGCCTTTTCCTTTTCCTCCTATGGCTTTCTGAGGCTGGCAGTGGCCAATTATGCCCATTTCATAGAGGAGGAAGGTACACCTCTGACCCATGGTCAGACCAAGTGCTAATTGGTGGCAGAGGAGGGGCTAGCTTAGGGTGATGGGCCTGTAAATCTGGTTCTATGAACTGCCCCTTGTGGGTTCTGGCTGGTCTGGCAAGCTGTGGCCTGGCCTTGCAGTGTACCTCTGGGGAGTGAGAGCATCCCGAGGCCTGTCTCTGCCAGTTACTTTGAGCATGACTTGAGTTAAGTCACTCCTGGGGCCTGTTTCTTGCCTTATAAAACGGTGTTGGGGGGAAGGCTGGACTAGTTTTCCTGTGAATTCCCTTCTATCTGTACAATTTATAATCCTAGTTACATGACTTTTTGGATAATCCCCTCCCTGGACCTCAGTTTCCTCATCTGAATATGATTGGGGTTGGACTAGGTGGTCTCTGGGGTCTCTTCCACCTGTAAGATCCTCTAGGCCAAGCCTTATGATTGAGCTAATCCATTCCCCTCCCTGGGCCTCAGCTTCCTCTCTTGAATACAATGGGGCGGGGGAAGGCTGAACTAGCTGCCTCTGGGGTCACTTGTAGCTCTAGGCCTGTGATCCTATGGCTTTCGCCACAGAGAGGGGCTCTCCAGGCCTACATTATTTCCATTTAGGGCCTGCCTGCCTGCTTGTCTAGCTTAGACAGCAGGTGTCAATGTAGCAAGGCTGCGTGCGCATCCGTCCTTGGCCTCGGCCTTGGCCGCAGAGTGACAGCAGCATCTGCACTGGGCCCGCCCCTCCGCCCCCCCGGAAGGCAGCTTCCCCGGAAGTGGCCGCCGCCTACCCGCAGCAGCCGCCACCGTGGCAGCAGCTGCCACGCTGGCCCCGCCAACAGCGCATGCGCAAGAGCCCTTGACTGCTGGCCTTGGCTCCCACCCCAGTCACATGGCTGTTGGGAGGCTCAAATGAAAGAATGCTGGCAAAAATAACGCTTGGGGCTGGGAAGCGCCAGGGGGTGGGGGGAGGGCTGTTATTAATTATTAATAAAAGAGAGCCCCTGGGCTGCTGGGCCCCGCACTGACGTCAGGACGCCTGGAGCGCACCACCTGCGGTTGGCCGCAGCTGCCAATCAGGGAGTTCTGACGGAGCGAACCAGCTGGGCCTGCCCCGGGGGGTTCTGGGGGTCTGCAGGCCTAAGCCAGTGGGGGACTAAGGTGACTAGCTAATCTGATAAACTCGTTCCCAATAAATGGGCCAGAAGGCCCTGCAGGAGGACCCTACGGACCCCACCTGCATGGCTGCGACGGCAAACCGTGCCTGGAGGCGGCGGCGGTGGATCATGCCCACAGACCCCACCTCCTGTACTCCGGCTCTGCGGACCCCACCTCCCAGACCCATAGACCCTAGTCCGGCTGTTCTGGGGACCCTACACCAGCTGTTCCAGGGACCCTAGTCCGGCTGTTCCTCAGCTCTAGGGTGGGAGGGGGAAATGATGCATTTGGGCGTGGTGGACCCTGCCGGCAGCCGAGTAGCAACAGCAGCTGCATTTGCCGCAGTGGCCCCCCCTCATGGCCGTGCCCATGCCGCAGTGCCGCAGTGCCTTATGGGAGCTGCTGAGTCTGGCTCCCCGCCCAGCCATCTCAGGCGAGGGGCCGGGGGCTGGGGGGCGGGGGTGGGGGCGGCGGCGGCCTTGGCGCTGGGCCTCTGCAAACGTCTGGCTGGTCCGGGCTGGCCGGGAGGGCCCCAGCCAGCGCCTCCCCGCCGGGGCCTCCCCAGCCTACGCGCTTGGGGAGCCTGGCAGGCTGCCCAGCCGCCCTCCCTCCCATCCACGGGTGGAGACTGTCTTCCCGCCAGGGCGGGGCAGCCAGGCCGGGAGGCCCCAACAGCTGCGGCTTTCAGCTCTGAAGCCCTTTTCTGTGCTAGGGTCCATGGCGGGCCCCATTCCCAGCCCTCGCTGGTGGCCTCCCCAGCCTTTATGGGCCTGGCACCCTCTGATGGCGGCAGGGGCCCAGCCTGGGAGCTGGAAGGGTCTCCTGGTTCCCGGGTTTTAGAGGGAAGGAGGGAGGGAGGGAGCTGCCCGCCTGGGGCCCTGGTCACTGTGGCAGGCAGGGTGGGTAGGGGCCTCTGCTTTCAAGCAGGGGGCTGACTTAGCCTAGCCCAGAGGGGGAATGGATTTCCAGGGAAAGAATGTCAGGCACCACATCATAGGATCAGAGGATTGAGGCCTGGCAGGGGCTGAAGAACAAAGGGCATTAGAACCAAGAAGATGGACCAGCACAGCTGGGAGGGAACTCGGAGCATAGAATGTCAGGGTTGGGAGGGGCTTCCAGCCCCAGAATGTTAGGGCCCCAAGGGTCTACAGAGCCATCAAAACTAGAAGAGAGCTCAGAACAGAAAACGTGAGAATCCCACATTTTGGAGCTGGTAGGAACTTTAGAACCCAGAAGTGTAGGGCTGCAATGACCATCATAGAGAGGCAATCAGTGATTGTTAGAATGGGAAGGGGGATGAACACATGAATCATCAGAGGTGGGAGGGACCTCAGAATACATATTATCAGAGTTGGAAAGGATCTTAGAAAACAGTTGTCAAGGTACAAGGAAGATAGTGCCCAAGCCAGAAGAAGCTTTAGAACAGAAAGCTGGGAAAGCTCTAAGAATAAAGAATATTAAAACAGAATGTCAGAACTGGGTGGGACCTTCCTTAGTCAAGAAGCATTTATTAAGCATTATGATAAGCACCTAAGCACCCAGGGTACACTTTGGTACAAGAATCATCAAAGTTGGGTGGAATCTTAGAATATAGACTGTCAAAGAAGGGAAGGACCTTCAAATCCAATTCATTTTACATACTGGGAAGCTAAAGTCCAGTGAGGGGGTATGAACTGCCCTCTATCACATGGGTGAATAGGGCCAGGAGTCAGCGCGGCTCTTCTGACTCCAAAGTCCATGCTTCTCTTACCTCATGTCGCCTCTGTACATGGTGGTCCTGAAATAGATGTGTGTTAAATTAAGTTAAAAATCAAACCCATAAGAGAGAATTTTTTTTCACTCATTCAACTCTTCTAAGCCTTACTATGTACTCAATCTGATGCTAGGTGCTAGAAGAGATGCAGAATCAAGTAAAACTCAGTCCCTGCTCTCAAGGAGGTTCAAGCTGACTCAGAAGACATGACACGTATATAAATGACCATAATTCAAAAGGAAAGATGAAAACAGTGTAGTAAGGGCATAAAGTGCTCCAATCAGAGGATGTTCTTTTCAGCTGGGGGAACAGGGAAGGGTTTCTGGGGAGGAGGGAGCCAGGGAGCCAGAATTTACAATGAACCCAGAAGGAAAAAAAGGAGGATTCCCCTTTTGGTATCTGACATTCATCCAGTGCCTTGCCATTGATCTTTCCTTGAAGTCTTTTTCCAAGGCTTCTTCAAGGATTAGAGCTAACCCTCACTTCTCAAAGGCTAGGCCAGTGGAGTTGGAGGGGTTAATGATGGGCTGTACTGACTCCTAGGAACCAATGTAGCTAAGGCAGAAAGACAGCCTATGCCTGACTCAGCCTCAGACATAGTAGTTCCTGAAGAACAGTAAGTCATAGAGGGGCTAAAATCTGCTGCACTGAAGGTTGGAATTGCTCACTGACTAAATCACAGACCCTTAAAGCATAAAGTAGTTGTGCTTGACATTTCATGTATAACAAAATGGAACACAGACACCAATGGCCATTGATATCCCTTACTTTTGCCTTCATGAATAGCCCCTTCCTTTTACAGTCCTACCTCTCTCTGATGACATCCTTTATGTGGCTTCTCCTGTGCACGTCTTCATTGGGAACATGTTGCATTATGCTGATGTCCCCCACGGGCCTCTCCATTGCGTCTTAGGTGACCCACAATTTTCATTCTTTAGAGACTGTGGTATTCTATGATTCATGGCCATACAGCATCATGAAAGAATATTGATGTAAAAAAGGTGGGCTTTTGTTTCAGGGGAAAGCTTGAGGTTATTAAAGCATTGCACAGTTTTCCAAAGTCAAGCCAGCCCATTCTCTTCCTCTTGTACATTTCTAGTCCCAGGTCCTCGTCCATCTGCAGTGCCTGCCCAAGATTTGTGTATCGATGCACCAATCTTGGTTGAATGGCTGATTGTCCATCCAACCTCACATCTTGTTTTAGACAATAGATACCCTTCACCTTGTTTGTTCCTGTGTGAACAGTTAGGCTAAGGTCTTTTGTGCTATGATGAATATCGTCAAAGGGGCTCAGCCATGTACGAGAGCTGGATACAATCGGCAGAATGTCAGCTGCAAGCATGGACATCTAGAGGATCTCTGCATCTCTCCTCTTGTTTCATTTTTGCTCTGGATCAGCCCATACAAATCTTCCCATGTTTTTCTGAATTCTTTGTAGTCATAATTTTTAAAGCACAGTATTCCATTATGCTTGTGTGCCATAATCTATCATTCCCCAGCTGATAGGCATACACTTTGTCTCCTTAAATTTGCTTTCCTCTATGCTGCTTCTTGCTATTTTATTAGGCAATAATGCTATTTCTTCCATCATCTTCTGTAGGATTGTACAAAGATATTCTAAGTTTTTGTTACCCTTGACTGTCATATCTTCCCCCTTAACAAGAAGATCAAGTATTTGTTGGTGGAGATACTTTCTAGGATCTTTTGGCATTCTCAACATAGTATTTAGTTTATATCCTAAGCATCCTCAAGAAATGGTAAGAATGTGTGTCGATGCTGTTCCTTTTATCCATTTCCTGTTTGGGGGCACCTTATTTACATAGGTCAGGCTGTTTTTGTCTCATTAATACCATATCTTCTTCCTATTTTTATTCTTCTAATTTGATGTTAATTTTGATTTTTACTCTGACAAATCTATGGATGGAACTACACAAGCAACAGATTTGGAAAAGGCTCTCACCTTGGTAACCAGTCATTTCCTGTCTATAAGCATTTAACATTTCATTTTCCGTGAGTGGCAGTATAGTGTGGTAATAATGACAATAATCATAGCTACCATTTAGACAGCACCTACTATGTGCCAAGTACTATGCTAAATGCTTTATAAATATGATCTCATTAGATCCTCACAACAACCCTGGGAAGCAGGTGCTATTTTTATCCCCATTTTGCAGGTGAAAAGACTAAGGTAAACAGGGATTGAGCCACTTGTCCAAGGCCATATAGCTATAGGGCACTGAACTTGGAGTCAGGAAGACCTTGTGTTCAAATTCCACTTTGTACACTTACTAACTATATGACCCTGAACCAGTCACTTAACATTTCTTATCCTCAGGTTCCTCATAAGTAAAATGAGGATTTTGGATTTGATAGCCTGTAACATCTCTCCCGGCTCTAAATCTATGATTCTATCTAGTGCCCACCATATGCTACACTTTCCAACTCTTCAGAAAATATTGATGATAGATGAGTATCTATCAGCTATTGGCCCTTCTCATTTCTTACTCCTAAACTGTGGAGGATCTTACTGCATTCTCCATAGAATTTATCTACCTCCTCATTTTCTGCAGCAGATGTTGGAGTGTAAGTTGAAAATACCTTCATGGGGGCCTTGTTGTAAATACCCATCATGAGCACTACAATGGGGGATGACCAAATATCCCATGAAATGATGTCTTTTGTTACCTTTGGTTAGGGGACTGAACCAACCTTGCTAATTCCTTTCTTGGCCTCTTCAAGAAAAGTCTGTATCTTTCTCTTGAGCTACAGCTGCCTTTGTTCTTCTGGTTCCATTTGCAGAAAAAGTGTCAAGGAGAATGTCATTTGATTCCTTCCAGTAGAATGACATGCTGGTCATTGGGCAAGGGTCTCAGGTTTTGGAAATTGTCATCTAAATGATTCATTATTGATGGTCTCAAAACTGTGGGATTCATCTAATACCCTATGTCCCCTTTCCTACTGCTCTGCCACCATTACTACAGAAACAAAGGGTGGCACACAGAACCAGTGCCTTTTTGTAATTTTCTTTGGTCACCAGTTGCTGTTTCCAGATTACTGGGAATAAGACCCTCTGTACCTAGCCGGGCTGATCCTTAGAAAGCAGTCTGTTACTAGGATCATCCTCAGGGCCTTTCCAAAGTGGTAGAACCTGACAGTGCTTTCACCCTGCTGGCATAGCCTGTGAGAATCCCTGGTTACCTCCCAACCTGGATGACACATTGGAGTAGGACTTGGTGGAGAAAAGAAAACCCAAGGAAAAGTAACAATAGCAATGACAATAGTAATAATAACAATAATACATAACTAACATTTCTATAGCAACTACCATGTGCCTGGCACTTTACAAATAATATATTATTTCAACCTCACAATGACCCCAGGAGGTAGATGCTATTATTATCCTAATTTTACAGGAAAGGAAACTGAGGCATACAGGGATTAAGTGGTTTGCCCCGAGTTACACAGATAGTATCTAAAGCTAGATTTGAACTCAAGTCTTCCTGACTCCAGGCCCAGCACTCTATCCACTCTCTCCTCCTGGATTTCCCAAGTGTTTCATGAATATACAAATAATGATAAAAAAAACTAAAAGAAGGTCTCCAGCACATTGGATGGACCCAGTATAGAGTATTTAAAGGAAGACACAGAGACAAGAATCCTATAACTTAGCACAGTGTTTGACACATAGTGATCTCTTAATAAATGCCAGTCGACATGAGACAAGAAGATCTGGATGGGTTATAATATAGGAAGTTTAAAAGAGCTACATTGATGAGATTACAGCTCCATGGAAGCATTATAAAAGGAGACACTGTCCTTAGTACACCTCCCTAGCCTCAGCTCCTGAGATTTGGAGAGATTGACATGATTCTTACAGCACTATATCAAGTACCTATGTCCTGTTCTTACTTTCATCCCCTGTACTCATCCTTTTAAAAATGTGAGTTAGCTAGTGAGCTCCCTATGCATCCACATCCATCTTTTTAGACAGCTCTCCTTTTAATAACCCTCCAACTTTCCCATTCTTTCCCCTCTCCCCTCCCCTAGCAACCAGTGCCTTCTTGTTGCTAAGAATAAGATCCAAAATAGCAATTCCCCTAAGCACTTTCTCTACCTTTTGAAGGATGAATGACATTACTGGGAAGGCAAAGTAAGACATTCTTAGCTGTTCTGCTTTTGTTTGATAAAGAGGGTCAACCAATATCTGAATAACCACAAGCCCTATCACTGCTATAGCATGCCTTTATGCCAGGTGTGTTTCCCGAACCCTCTTCTCTTCCCATTTTTTTCCTTGTGGTCTGGAGGAAACGCAAATGCTCGTATTCCTTCTGTTTGTCCCTCCATCAATCTTTGCCCTAATGAGCTCCACTACTCTCTCCTTTGGTTCCTGGATATCCTCAAATGAATTTATCTTCTTAATAAATAATATTACCCCTCTCCCTTTCATCTAACCTGCTCATTTTAGAGAACTTATACTCTTCCAGAATGATATTCAAACCCAGGGTGCCATCCCACCAAGTCTCAGTGAGGCCTATGAAGGTGGATTTGCCTCTGGAGCCTAGTACCTTTTTTCTTTTTTAAGTTTTTATTGAAGCTTTTATATAATTGCTATCACTTTCCAATGATCCCCTTTGACACACAACAGTGCACTCACTTGTGACTGATAGAGCATTATTAAACACATATTATAGGCCAGGCACTGGGGCAAGGACTAGGGATACAAGTAAATACAAGTAAGAAAGATACTTGTTGCCTTCAGGGAGCTTACATTCGTGTGTAGGAAGACAGTAGATAAAGGGGAACTGGAAGAAGGAGGTGGGATGATTCAGAGCTGCTGACAGTACAGTCAAACAACCTAAATCAACACATTTGCCATGTCAGAAAACATATTCATCATTCTGTACATAGTGTCCACCATCTCTTTGCTGAGAGCTGGGAAAGATGTTTCACGGTGGAGGGAAGCTGGGTATGTTCATAGATGGCAGAGAAGAAGACAATATGATGAGGGAGATGGAAGAGGGGAGAAAAGGAGGGTATGATTAATAGGGACTACTCCTGGAGGATGAGTAGGGGATGAGATTAAGAAGGGCCCAAGTGGAATCCATCAAGTTTTCTGAAATCATGATTAGGCATTGTCAGTAGAGTCGTTATTTCATTTTGAGGGTTACTGATATTTTATTCACTTGTGTATAGACATTTAAAGCCATTCAATTTGATTCAATTGGCTTCTTTTGGGGTGCTATTGAATCTACTACAAATCTGTTTATCTCATCTCAATTGGGCCTTCATTACTACATGGCAATCCTGTTTTTCCTCCCATGATCTCCCATCCATGTTCCCTCTCCTGCAGTTATTCCAATACTTCTCTTAAAGTCTCTCTACATCAACCCCAAATCCCTCTCAAAGCATTTTACCTCATCCAAAGGGCTATCTGTTGTAAGCTCCCTCATCTTCCCTACCTCACATTTCAAAACTTTTCTACAACTCCTCTTTTACATTGACAGTCTCCAAAGAAATAGTAGCCTTTTTTCATCAAGGTCAACCACTCTCCTCAGGCACTCAACCCCACCCTCTTGGGAGTCCTCCAGGACCTTGCCCCAGTAATAATAACAATAACAACAGGTTTGCAAAGTGCCTTATAAGTATTATCTCAGTTGATTCTCACAACAATTCTGAGAAGTGTTATTATCCTAATTTTATAGATGAGGAAATAGAGCAAGATAGCAATTAAGTGACTTGCCCAGGGTCACACAGTGAGACCAGATTTGAACCAAGGTCTCTGTGACTTGAGGCTCAGTGTTCTAATCACTGTACCCAGCCATTCCCACCTTTTCTTTCATCTTCAATCTCTCATTCTACTGGCTTTCCAAAGCTTAGCACAGTGCCTGGTCACAGAGTAAGCATTTAATGAATGCTTGTGATTGATTTATTCTTCCTTGCTACAGACAAATATACCTAGATCTTCCCTTGACCCTTGAGGGACATCACCTCAGATTCTTGTTTTCTATATTTCCTCCCCTCCCCCATCAGAAGGCCCTCCTTGAGGACAGAAACTTATCTATTTTTGCTTGCATTTGTATTCCCAGCACCTAGCACACAGTAAATGTCTAATAAATGCTTGTTGTATTATCTTGTCTTCAAAGCTCTCTTCTTTACCATCCACTCACTTCTTGGTTTTTTCATCATCTACAATTCCTCTACATATCCCCTGTAAACTTCCTTTTCCACCATCAAATCTTGCCTCATAACAAAGAAATGCAATTAAGCAAAACCAATCAATAAAGCCACCATAGCTGAGAGAATATGAAACATTCCATACTTGTTCTATCCCACCTCCCTGCTTAGAGGAAGGATGGGCTTATCCTCTCTTCTCCAGAACCAATTCAACTGTTTGATTTTTGCATTTGCTTTACTGGAGTCACTGGGTATGTTGTTCCCTTGGGTCTGCTTTCTTTGCTCTGTGTCATTTCATACAAGTCTTCCTAGCTTTCTATGAATCCCCCATATTCATCACTTCTTATGGCATCATATTATTACATTACATTCAGTCAGCCAGTCAAAAAACATTTATTAAGTGCTTACTGTGTTCTATATATGTTAAATGGAACACCATCTGCTTAGCCATTCCTCAATAATGGATGCCCATCTGATTTTCAATTTTTCGCTACCACAAAGAATGCTGCTATATGGGACCCTTCTTTCTGCCTTTGAGCATTTTGGAGTATATATGCAGCCATGGAATTGGGAGGGGAAGGGTCAAAAGCTTTAGTCAGATGAGAAAACTGAGGTAAAACAGAGTCACACAGCTAGTAAGTGTCTGAAGCCGGGTTTGAACTCACAAAGATGAATCTTCCTGACTCTAGGTCCAGAACTCTATCTACTGTGCCCCCTAGCTGCTCAAACTCCTTTAGCTCTCTGCAACTTTTGACACTATTTACTATCACTTGCTCCTGGAAACATGTTCTTCACTTGGATTCTTCACTGCTTTTTCCTACCTCTTTTACTTTGATTCTTCAGTCTCCTTTGATGGATCATCATCCCTTTATCATTCCCAATGTGTGTGCCCATCCTCCAAAGCTCTGCTCTGCCCCCCCCTTTTTACATACTCTCTCTCTACACTGAGCTCATGAACCCAACCCCTAAAAAGTATCTCAGATCCTGTGCCACCCACCATCAAGATGACTGGGTAGTTCAAATACAACATAAGCTCCTAAAGAACAGAAGCTGTTTTGTTTTTGTCTAGGTGTTTTCAGCACCATGCACAGTGCCTGGCAGGATAGTACGTCTTCAGCAAAGGTTAGTTGAAATTTAATACAAATGAGCTTGTATCTTCCATCTTCAAATCCTGCCTGGCCCCCATGGTCCTTAAAAAGGAAACTCAAACATCATAACCTATTTTGTGAGTCCAGAAACATCCAACACAGTATTAGTTAGGTTCTACCACAGAGATGAAAAGTAAATCATACCACTTCTGCACCTTTGCCCATGCCATCTTTCATGCCTGGAGCACCTTCTTAGCCCATTCATTGAATCATATACTAATTGGTTCAGTCATCCATATGCTAATTTACCCAAAAAACACTGCTTTACATCTGCTGTTCTTCCTTGTTTCAACTCTACAGAACAAGATGCCCCTACCAGGATAAGTTCTTCACTTCTAATCTCACTATCACGCTGCCAACTCAAGCCTTGATTGATACTACCTCCCTCAGCCTCCCCCTCTTCCCTCTTTTTGGAGGCCTGGAGCATATAGTAAGTACTTAATCAACTCCTCCCAATGCCTTCCTTTATAGAAAGCAGAAACTGAACTCTCAGCTCATTCCACTTTGCATGTGCTGCTCAGCCTGGCATCAACTCCACTGAAGAAGATGCCCCCAAACTGGGCACCCCATGATGTCCCATCTCTCTTTCCTATCTGCTTTCATGCCTCCTTTTGCATGTTGCCTCTCCCTTTAGATTGTAAGCTCTGTGAAGGCAGGGACTGCCTTTATTTTTTATTAATTGTATCTCCAATGCTTAGCTAGGCACTTAATAAATGTTTATTGGATTTATTGGATTGAATTGATTGAGTGCTTGTGTGTTTAGTCCTGGGAGAGGTTCCTGGCCTCCTAGAGTTTATTGTCTAGTAAGGGGAATGAGACATTTTCAGCCTTGGCTAATGTTCCATCTTTCCACACACCCTCTAGTTATTTTCTACATCTCCATGGAAGACCCTGATCCTCCCCAGACAGGCTGGCTATTGAGGGCAGACAAACTGTATGACCATGGCCTCGAAGGTGTCATGGTTTGACTCACAAGACCAGAAGATCATAGCCTTTGATCTGGACAGAGCCTTGGAAGTCATCCTCTTCTTTTCATAGGTATGGACAATTCTCCCTCCTTCCCATCCTGATTTCCCCTGCTCCCCTGTAATTGTCCTTCCTATTCTTTGTTCCAGCTAAGTCTCTCTCTCTCCAAACATGTCTTGCCCTTTCCTGACTCCACACATTGGCCTGAATGGTTCCTTCCTCCCACCACCTTCCCATAACTTGAGCTTTTGATCAACTTAACTGCTCTGAGAATTCTCAGAGAGCAAGGCCCATGTGTTACCCTCAGAGTATCCAGCATAGGGCTTGCACATATAGAAGACTTGTCAAAAGAATGACTAAGTCTGGTAGGGAAATACCTAGACTAGCGTCAAGAGATCTGGGCTCTAGCCTCTGCAACCTTGTGCAAACCAGTTAACATCTCTGGGCCTCAGTTTCCTTCTCTATAAAATGAGGTAGTTGGACTACTCACAGATCTAACATTCCCTATCATCAAGGTTCTCTTAGCTTTGATAGCCTATATTTTAAATCCTCTTCCAGCTACATTCTAACTTTCTGTATCCTGTGTCTTAACAACATTCTATGTTCTATTGTCTCTTTTAGTTTTAGCAGTATCTGTTCTGAAGTTTCTTTCAGCCCTAACCTCCTAGGTCCTGAGGGCCCTCCTGGCCCCAACATTCTATGTTCTATAGTCTAAGGTCCCATCCAGCTCTGGCATGCTCTGATTTTTCCATCTCCTGTCTCGCCCATAGCAACTTGCACAGAGCTGGGCTTATGGCCAGGGCTCCATAAAGAATCGTTGACTTCTTATTGAGGAAATGGATGGAAATGATGCTTGGTCACCTCATTCCTGCTTCTCTGTTAACAGGGTCCTCCTGGGTGAAAGAAAACAACCTTCCCCCTTTTGTAGGCCTCCACAATTTCGGGGGGACTGTGCAAACCCATAAATAGAAGGATGGTTTTTAGGAAGTTGGGTTTAGCAATCAGATTCACTTGGGGCCAAACTGGCGGGAACCCAACACAGAACCGACGACTCTGGAGTTGCTGGCTGAGATAGCCTGCCTTTGCTCATCCCCCTACAGCAAGCCACCCAGGAGACAAAGGAGAATCAGGAGGCAGCAGGGACAGGGTGGACTGTCCCCTAGGGTGGAGCATGTTGGGTATGCTTTGCATGTGACTTTTAACAAATGCACATATTTTTTCATGGAAGCTCTGATATTCTAGAATTCTGCAAGTTTGCAAGTCAATCAAATACAAGGCAAAAAACATTTGTTACGTGCTGTGTGCAAGGCTCCACAGAGGTCACTAGGTCTACTGTATGAGTCTTACAGCTGCTGAACCATGGGAGGGAATCAGCTTTGGTATAGAAGGTTAGCACAGGATCTGAGGATTGGAGTATCAAGCAGTATGGTGCAATGGGGAGAACATCACATTTGGAGTCTGAGGACCTGGAGCTTAGTCTGGGTTTAGCCACTACCTGTGTGAATTTGGACTCTTTGGGACTCAGTTTCCTCCTCCGTCAGATTAGATGACCTCTAAAGTGCTTACTAAGGCTCTGACTCTATGATGCTCTGATCTGAAAGGGCCTTGTATCCTCGAATGCTGGATTTGTAGTCAGAAGTCTGGATCCAAATCCCAGCTCTGCCTCCTGTAACACCTTGAGCTTAATTTTTCTGGGTCTCAGTTTCCCCATCTTCACACTAAAGGGGTTGGACTCTTGTGACCTCTGAGGTCCCTCCCAGCTCCAGATCTGTGACCCTATGATTTCATTGGTAGTGATATTCCTACTTCAGATGCATTTCAAAACTGCTGTAGACTTGAGAGATGGTTTTTGAAAGTAACTGTGGTTGAAAGATTTCTCTGCCTGAGGCCAGTCTGGTAATTAGGCTCTCAGCACTTAGCTAGGCTGGTACTCAGACACCAGAAGCACACGCTTCATCATTATGGCTATATTTGAACCCAGAAGAGCTGGTGCTCCAATGACAGAGCCTTCCAGTACCCAGGGCCACATTCAGGTTATAATGAGGCAATAGGGAAGGGCTTTGATGGAACCTAATGCAATAAATACTTTTAAACAAAAAGAAACACCCTCCTTGGCCTCCTCTCCCTCTTGTTCCTTCCATACATTCTCCATTCCAATTAAATTGGCCAAGTAACTGTTCCCCATCCATGACATTCCCACCTCTATTCATTTGCCCAGGCTGTTTCCCATGCCTGGAGTAAACTTCTTCCTTACCATTACCTCTGAAAATCTATAGCTTCCTTCAAAGCTCAGGTGCCAACCCCTTGACAAAGCCTCTCCTTGTTACTTACTGTTGCTCAAAATTACCTTATATTTCTTTTCATATCCTTTTATTTCTCTATCTGTAAGAATATCATATTCCTCCATTGGAATATAAGCATCTGGAGGGCAGGGACAGTCTCCTTTTTGTCTTTGAATCTCCAGTGCCTAGTATGGTGCCTTGTACTTAGCAAACACACATTTGTTGAAATGAATTGCATCAGGCTGAGGCACGGTGTTCCTGCAAAGACAAGGGTGCAAATGGGGCTCCCTGGTAAGGACAAGGAGCAAGAAGAGTAATGATATTGTACTGAGCCAATGAATGCATTTCAACAAGTCAGATCCATTCTCACCTCTACACCTTCACTTACACCATTATCCAACTTTGCCCTTGTGGGAGCCTTTAGCTCTGTGCTCTCTCTTCTCTTAGGTTGAGAGGAGGCATGGCTGAAATGAAGCTGTGAGCTGCCTAGGGTTGATCTGCTATGAGCTGATTTCTTTGATCTTGCTATGCACTCGACTTCCTTGTCCTACTGTCAAGGCTTTCTGGGTTAACTTACAGAAAAGCTGATGGGTTACTCTCTTGCTCTCTGAATTCAGCAGGGCATTCTGCTTGGACTATGCTCTTTCCACCCTACTCCCAGCTAGAATGACTGTCTCCATACTTGTCTGTTGACCCACTCTCCGTTCCTTCCCTCGCAAATCCCTGACACACATTGGCAGCTTCACTCCAGATTGAGTAGGATAGGAAAATCTTGTCTTACACCCCAAATATAAACAAACTCACCCCCTATTTCAGACGACGACAGAACTGTTTGTTGCCCCTGCAAGTTGTCCTTGCCACTTCAACTTACCACCATGAAGTTATGGTTCTGTCCCCATTAGTGCCCTGAAGACCAGAGCTTTAACTAAGGTGGAGTGATGGAACACTTTCTTAGGGTATCCAAATCAAGAGGGCACTGACAGCATTTACACTTCTTCAGGATCTGTAGAAATGATTGGCCTGAGTATATAAATGACGAGAATTTTGTGTTAAACTAGGAAGTGACCATGACTCAGATACCGTGGCCGAGATGAGCTCTACACATCCTTGCCACCACTGGGGCCTCCTCATGTGCTCCTGGATCTCTACTCAGGTGATGTGGGGGCTTTGTCTCCCTGCCCCAATGTAATTTTCCTTTAAAAGTTGTTTTAAGGGTGTTTTCATGCTGTTTCTGCCTG
>CM053586.1:341978681-341994861 GCA_028646515.1 Pseudochirops corinnae | reverse complement strand
TGTCAAGAGGAACTTCCCAAACTTTTAGATCATCCTACGGTGAACAGGGCTGCCTCAGTGGGTAGTAGACTCTAGAGGCCCACAAAATGCAACCTTTCAAGACCTGATGGCCTAAGGGTGAAATAGTCTCATCTTCCTTCTTAAGTGTTTCTGGAACCCCTTGTGTGGCTCTCCCTTTTCCTCATCACAATGTACCCCATATTACATTTGTTTAACACCCCTAATACAAGCTTTTTGAAGGCAAGGGCCAGGATGCTCTTTGTCTCCCTGTCTTTATAAGAGCCTAACAGATAGCAGACACATAATAAAACTTTGTTACTATTAAATCTACTCCCAGGACCCCACCTAGCCCAACAAATTGGTCTGGGCCATCCTCCAGCATGTCTGCCAGTGCTGATGGGAAGCCAATCTGGAGAAGAGCCAGATTGGGAGAGGGAAGATGGAATTCCCTGGGGAGGATGAGCAGACCCACACAGGGTGGAGGTTATACTACAGGGGCGATGTCCACATGAGTGCCAACCCCATAGGCACCGTGACTTTTCAAAGAATTACCATTACTTCACCCCTAAACTTCCAACTCTGACAGTGTTTGTCATCCACCCACGAAATGTTCTAACACATTCTGTGGGACACCAAAGGTGAGGGGATTTCTGTGAACTTACATGACAACCATAGGTACTGGAAAAGAGCTGAGAGTGTAGTCTCATCATTGGATAGAAGAGGAAACCAAGGCCCAGAGAGAAGTGAACTAACCTGTCCAAGGTCCCATAGTTAGTAAGTGGATCCAAGGCAGGATTTGAACCTGTCTCCAAGTGCAGAATTATACTGCCTCTTATCCCATCTCGGCCTTCTCTTGCTCTACCCTAATAAGCAGCTCATAGTGCATGTTAGTATCTCACCATGGAGAGCTACCCCCACAGGCTTCTCTGCATACCCCCATGCCATTCACCTCCCCCCATAAGTCTCACAGAAATTGACCTTGGGTGAGAAAAGCTAGCCTATGTGTGAGAGAGCGACTTATGGCCAAGGGCTCCCCCAAGGCTAGCAGCCAATGCCTTAAGAACACCCAATGATCAAATATCATCCATGTTGACGGTCAGTCCATCAGTTAGCAAGAAGGCACTTAGTAAGTGGCTACTCCATGCCAGGCTTTGTGCTAAGTTTGGGGGTACAAAGATAAAAGTAAGGCACTCCCTGTCCTCAGGGGGCTTATATTCTGTTGGGAGAGACAACAACACACACACACACACATCTATAGGCAGATAGAAAATAGGTACAATGAGATGGAGGCAGGACACTAGGAGCTGGGGGGAGTCAAGAGAGACCTTAAGAATCTAGATCTCCTGTAGGTTTTCCATCCTTCCAACAGACAGCAGGTCACCCCATAGTGCTACTGAACACCACTACCGTAGGGTAATCACGCAGTCAAAGAAACCAGCCCCTGAGGATTTGCCATCTCAAGAGCCTTCCAGCACACTCTCCCTCCACCAAGCAGCCCCTCAGCTCCAGGCGGACCCACCAGATCTGCTCCCCGCCTCCACCCAAACCCAGTTGTCTGGGCTCCAAACTGGCACCATTCCTGTATCTGAAGGAGGGTCAACCTCCAACCAGTTCCCGAGCCTTTCCTGGCAACGTTGTACATCCCTCCCCCCAGAGAGGCCGGCCGGGCAGTGCTCTGCCTCAGCCACAATAACCTGGCTGTTTCTAGGAAGATTTATTGGTACATACGGTTCAGGAAAGCAGCCAGACCCGATCCCCAACACCTAAGGCTGACGGGGGTGAGATGGCAGTTGGCCTCCGGTTTGTATAAACCTTTGGCTGGCCACAAGGCACACTGTAAACTGGAGTCTAACTCACCCAGGGATTGCAGGGTGTCAGGGGAGAACAGGGAGAAGCTGGGAATGGAGTCATCATTCAGGTAGAGAGGGTATTAGGGGTGAGTGAATGGCTTGTGTTATAAGAGATTGTTGGATCATCTGGAGATTCACAGAGACAGAGGGTCCTCAAGGACATGTTGTCCAACTCCATTACCCCCAAAAGAATCCTCCTCCAACACCACACACACAACCCAAAATCAACTAGCCTTTGGCCAAAGACCTCTACTGAGGGGAGTTCCCTCCATCAGGAGGCTGCCCCTTCAACTCTGGACCAGCTCTCCCCGTCAATTAGTCTCTTCTGATATTAAACCTAAATCAGCCTCTTTGCAACTCTCCCCTCCCCCACCCTCCACATTACGTCTGGTTTTGTTCCCTAGGGCCAAACGGAGCAAGGCTAATTCTGTTTTAATATGACAGACAGCCCTTCAAATACTTGTGTCATCGATAATGTGTTGTTCTCCCCTCCCCCGCCTCCAGTTTTCTCCTCTCGGGGCTAAACATCCCCCAGCTCCTTCACGAGCTCCTGACTGGCACAGTCTCAGGGGCTCTTCACCACCGCATGGCTCTGCTCTAAACACTCAGCAGCTCACCAATGGCTTTTCTAAGCCACGGTGCCCAGAACAGAACCAGATCAGGCTTCACAGAGAGGCTACAGCAAGGGGGGATGGGTGGGGGTCCAGCCTGCGATTTTACTGATGTTGGGAACCCCTGGTTCTGCCAGTGCGGATCAAGTTAGAATCTTAGTCAGGAACCTGGACAGCAGGACTTTCTCCTCCTTATTCCTGGAAACTCTGCCTCTCTCAATGCAATCCAAGGTCACACTAGCTTTTTTGGCTTCCAAACCCAGTGGTCTGGAAGCTGAATTTCCATGGTAAGGAATATCAGCATAGAATCTGAGATCCAGAGCTGGAATGGGCCTCACTTTACAGCTGGAGAAACTGAGGCCCAGGGAGGTGAAGGGACTTAGGCTCATAGGACCATAGATTCAGAATTAGAACCACTCAAAGAGGCCATCTTGTCAAAAATCTTTCATTTTACAGCTCAATAGACTGAGGCCCAGGGAGGTGAAGGGATCTGTCCAAGGTTACACAGGCAGTGTAATGGTAGAATTTGAACCCAGGTTCTCTGACTACAGAACCAATGCTTTTTTTTTTTTCACCATACCATACTGCCTCTGATGACCAAGGAGAGAGACATTTAAAGGAAGGCCTGGGGACTAATGGGAGGGGAGAGGCAGGGTGGTCTATAGATGTCCTTGGACTTGAGTAGTGCTTGAGGCCTGTGTGGCAGGGGTAGGTCAGCCTCCCCTTAGAGCACACTGGATTCTCAGGGGGTGAGCCAGGGGAACACTGGCGGACTCCTCATAGCTTGGCCATGACCAAAGACAGGATGGGATGTGGCTACATTGCCAGCTGAGTATGGGTAGGTTGTGGCGACCTGCCCTGGGATCATACAGTGCAGATGGGCAGGGCCAACCCTTTCAAAAACTGATCTTCCAGGGAATGAGTATTCCAGGACAAGTCCTGATTGAGGGTCCAGAAGGAGCTGGACGAGTCTATGTTGTATGAGCCAGAAAATCTGGTAGTTGCCAATTTTGGATAGATGGGAGGGGTCAAGAATCGCCTTGGGCTCCTTGGGGAGCCTCAGCACATGGGCCAATCAGGGCCTTTTTCCCATGAGCTTGGGATTGGCCCACTGGGTAGCCTGTTTTGCCAGCCAGGATATAAGAAAGGCCACCTTGGCCCCAGCTGTGGGGCGTCCCCAGGGACGAAGATCTATAAACAGCTTGAATTGGGCCAGAAAGACTGGGAG
The DNA here is from genome assembly GCA_028646515.1 of Pseudochirops corinnae. NCBI lineage: Eukaryota > Metazoa > Chordata > Mammalia > Diprotodontia > Pseudocheiridae > Pseudochirops > Pseudochirops corinnae. Next base: position 341,991,172 of record CM053586.1, on the reverse strand, counting down.
GTCCTCTGCTCACCCGGTAAAAAAGATCTGGGGGACTCATTGTGCTTCTGGGAGGCAGGGCAGCTGTCTCCACCCGCTTCCGGAACCACTCTCTGCTTCCTACAAGGCTACAAAAATCTCCCCCGGAGCCTCGCCAGTTCTTCAGAGGTCTGCGCCAACTAGAGCTAAAAGATCGATTTCCCTGGAACCCCCAGATAAAGAGCTGGCAAGGGGCAAGTGGTTCTGGCCCCCACAGTCCAAGGGCCGAATGTAACTTGTTTTAGTTTGGGTGTGACAACAATATAGTCAAATCTGGGCGATCAGGGACTAATGAGGTAGGACCCAGAGAATGAACCCTCATGGGGAAGGAGAGCTTTGTCCAAGTTGTGAGCCAAGAGAGAATGAAAGCTGCAGAGAGGCAGAATTAGGATCAATGTAAGGAAAAACTTTCTAACAACAACAGCCATCCAAAAATGGGACAGGCTGCCTTGGGAGGCAGAGAGTTCCAACTCAGAGTCAATGAAATGCCAGACAGTCCCAAATCCCTAGCTTTCAAACAATTCCTTTTTTCTCCAGGTGATCCATGTCAGAGATTATGGAGTAGCCCAATCCCAGGGACAAGACAAGAGGCATAAACAACGGTCCAAACCCAGAGAGTCAGTGTAAAGACAGAGAAATAGGTAGGCATCATCAAGATGGTGGATTTCTCTTTCACATTGTTTTCTTATGGCAGGCAATATGAAAGCAATAATTCCTTCTAGCTGAGCTGTGTCCCAATTGCCTCAGTCCCAGATGCCTTGGGGAGCTGGATATCACCCAGGACAATGAGGGACACGTTGATCAGGGAGCCAATTGGCATTGCACCCCTAAGGAGATCTTGTAAGTAGCAGATGAAGTTTGGCTAGCTACCTGAAAGTGGCACACAGACAGATCCTTCACAAAATTCATGGACTAAGGATGACCTAGAACCTTCGAAGTCAAATGGCTGGTGACCTCATGACCAAGCAAGCAGGATTGCCTGCCTCGTAACACATCCCCCCACTTTCCATCAGACTTTGCTGTGAAAGGCTCATCTCTATTCTGGATTGTATCCATTGAGTTCTCAGCAGTCTCCCATGGATCGCAGATGGGCAAGAAGAATTTGTAATCTTGGACTTGTGGGAAAAAATATAGATGTAGCTCATACCTGGTAGACCAGGAAGGCTATGGTCCCAAGGAAAAAAACAAGAACCTACATCCTGGTGCTGGTTAAAACAACAACAACAAAACCATCCACCAATAAAATCTCAACATGCCACAGCCTAGAGCTTGGGGGAGGCATATGCAGCTACACAGAAATCATTTGGGTGAGGAGGGGAGCATGTGTATCATGCTGTCCACATAGAAAGACACTGCCTAATACTGATTCTTACCCTCCTTGTTGTATTCAGGACTTTCTACTTTGTAAATGTCCCATCACCTTTTGGTATGTTTGGACTGCCTGCTTCTGGACTCTGGTCACCTTCTCCTGTCTAACCTAATAGATCTATTACCTTAGTGGATTTCTGGAATGATGGAATCATTTTTCTTTTGTTCTCAGGAGTGGGGAGAGATGCTGCAACCATACTTTTTCTCTTTCTTCACCTGGTGGGCTGATTCTTACTCAACCTGTTAATTTCCCACGAATCCCCAGATATAGTTGGAGACCCACAAACCTGCTTTCTCTTCTCTACCTATCCAAATCCTGCCTACCTGTTAAAGAGTGAGTCATAGAGAACCTCCTACATGAAGCCTTCCCTGATCCCCCTCCCTCTGCCTTCACTGATCTCTCCCTCCCCTGAACTCATAGGCTCATTGTATCATCGATCTTGAGCTGGGAGAAGATTCTCATTTTACAGATGAGTGAATGAGGTAAAGGGATGTTAAGTGACTTGCTCACATAGCTAATAAGGGCCTGAAGTAGGCTTTGAACTAATTTCCTGACTCCTAGTCCCATGTTCTGGCCACTATGCTGCTGCTGTTGTTCAGTCATGTCTGACTTTCTGTGACCCTATTTGAGGTTTTCTTAGTAAAGATACTGGGATGGTTAGCCATTTCCTTCTCTAACTCATTTTACAGATGAGGAAACTGAGGCAAAGAGGGTTAAGTGACTTGCCTGGGGTTCCACACGGTAAGTGTCTGAGGCTGGATTTGAACTCAGGTCTTCTTGACTCCAGGGCCAGCATTCTATCCTCTGTGCCACTTTAGATATCACTTGGTCCATCTCCTACATTTTCAAGGGGGAAAGACTGTGATATCTAAGCCCCTATTTCCCTGTAAACATTCTGTGTTTCTCTAAGTCTTTACTGGATGATCACTCTGTGCTCAGAGTTGCTGAGGCTGTGGAAGATGAGGAAGAAGAAGAAGAAAAAGAAGAAGAAGAAGAAGAAGAAGAAGAAGAAGAAGAAGAAGAAGAAGAAGAAGAAGAAGAAGACGACACAGTTCCTGCCCTGAGGGAGCTTATACTCTAGTCATGGAGCTATTGTGTGGTGGAAAGTACACAGGCTTTGGAGTTAGTAGCCTTGGGTACAAGGCTGACATGTCCACCTTACTACTGCTATAACCTCCAGGAAGTTGCTTTCTTTTTGGAGGTTTTCATCTCAGTAAAATGCAGCTAGACAAGATGATCACTAAGATCTCCTCCAGGACTGGATCCTATGAAACTGAACAATGAAACTTCACATATGCTCAACATGAGTGACAGAAGCTGCAGGAGGTCCACAGACAGAGTGGGCAAGAAAGGGAGCACTCAGACACCTCACCATGCGGCATGAGTCAGATCAGGAAACAGCGGTCTAGAGAGGTAGATCCGGAGAGGTGAAGCAGATTTCCCAAGATCCTCCATCTAAGAAATAGGATGAAATGGGATTTGAACCCAGGTTCTTGGACTCCCAATTTGGTGCTTTTCCTACTGTACATGCTGTGATGGAAAAGAGGTGAGTGGAAAGGGAGGACTTCAAAGACATTTTCTTTCAGTACCCAATTCGGATGCTATTCTCTTCATGAAATCTTTGGTTCTCTTTTCACCCAGTCCCTATCTCACCATGTTCAGCCCTCTCTTCCACACTTGTCTCTCTTACCCTCCTACCATAATTATGTCTTGCTCTGCTATTAGATTGTAAATTCCTTGAGGGCAGGGCCTAGTTCTCTTTGTCTGTGGAATTCCAGGGCCTACCCCAGTACATATAGGAAACGGTGCTTGATAAGGATGTGTCCAAAAGGAAGCAACTTTGGGGCATAGTTGGCACTTTAATGCTCAGGACGGATGCATGCTGAGAAGATGGATGGGAGGAGAATGGGGCTCTGTCCCCACACAGCCTCTCAGATGCTGCCTTCACTCATTATTTATGGAGTGAGGACCTCTTCTAGACACATAGCTGAGTGAGGCAGGAGACAGATACACAGAAATGACATGCCTCCTGCCTTGAAGGAACTTACAGTCTGGTGAGAGACAAGACCTTCACACAGGTCAAGTTAAACAGCAACATCACTGTACAAGGGAAGACACAATATAGTATTAAATGCCAAATTAATGATACAAAGTACATGTTTTGAAGTAGAAGTAGAAAAGCAGAGTGGATACGTGGCGCAGTGGATAGAGGGCCAGCTCAGATCAGATGGTCCAGTCTCAGATATGTACTATGTGACTTTGTGCATCACTTACCTCTATCTGCCTCAGTTTCCTCCGCTGTGAAATAGACATTCTAATAGCATCTACCTCCAAGGGTTATAGTGAGGATCAAACGGGATGCTATTTGTAAAACACTTAGCGAAGTGGCTGCCACCTAGTAGGTACTAAATCAATGCTTGTTCCTTTCTTTTCTAAAGTGTCTTCCAGCCCAGGCTTTTTGTGACATATAGTTCATCTCTCTCCACTTCCTATTTTTCAGAAGAGGATTAGAGATCATAAGCTGGAAGGAGATTTAAAGACCATCTAATCAAACTCCAAAATCTTACAGATAAAGACACTGAGGTTCAGAATGATTGACTTGTTCATAGTCAGTCACATATAACTTAGTGAGTGTCAGACATAGGATTGGAGGATTTGAAGACAGGTATTCCTGACTTCACATCTACTGCTCTCTTTGCTGCTCTACACCATGCTGCCTCTGCCCAGGGTCAGCGCTCATTCTTGGGACTTTCCTTCTCCAGACTCCTCCTTCTCTTCTTCCCCTACCTCACTGACACCCAGGGCAACCTGAGACTTCTCCCCTGAGACTCTCCTCTCCTGACTGATGATTCTCTTCAAGGACAAACATGTTAGGAAGGATCCCAGCCACATTCACATCACTCACCCTGAACTCCTTCTTCACCTGCCATAGATTTTCTTTCTTCCCCTCCTCATTTCCCAACTCTCCTTTGTGTTGTTTTCTCTCATTAGAATATAAGCTTCTTGAGGACAAGGATTGTCTTGCTTGCTTATGTGTGTAGCCCCCAGGGCTTAGCACAGTGCCTGGCACATAGTAATCATTTATTAAATGCTCTATCTATTCATTGATTTATATCCATTCATCCATCATCTATCCATCCATCCATCCATCCATCCATCCATCCATCCATCCATCTATCTATCCATCTGCCTATCTGTCTATCTGTCTGTCCATCCATCTATCTATTCATCCATCCCTCCATCCCTCCATCCATCCGTCCATCTATCTATCTATCTATCTATCTATCTATCTATCTATCTATCTATCTCTCTAAGGGGGTTTGCCTACAGTCACACAATAATCAGGAAGCAGTGTGGGGACCAGGAGCCAGGCTATTTCCAGTCTCCCAGTCCTAGGTCCTTTCTGCTACATCTGCAGCTAACAAACCAGTGCTCTGCCTGGGACTAACCTCTCAAGGTCCATTTGCATTCCTGTTCTATCCTCAGGGATGTCTGTAACTATTCCCAACTTAGCAACATCTGCAGATTTCATTAACATGCTGTTTATTTTCCTGTTCCAACAAGGAATAGAGATGTTAGGCAGAGCACGGCTTCCCTGGCTCCTTTTGGAGTCCTGAGAATGCCCTCCCCCTTCCTTTTTCTTTTTCTGTTGGGAGGGAAGGGAGGTGACAGAGATGTGCCTGCATGGGACCTGAGAGGGAGCAGCTGCTGGGGGATCACTGCTCCCCTCCCAAGACCCTAGTTCCAAATGGAAAATTCTGGCACCTGGAGCCCAGTCCATGGAGCTGCTTGTGGGGGTGGGGAGGCTGTCTAAGGTGAGAATGATCCTGGGCAGACAGAGGCCATGGGAGCTGAAGAAGTTGAGCAACAGGAAGACCAGGATGCTCAAAGTAAGGGGGGCTGGGAAAGAATGGGAGCCCAGCGCTGAACTGAATGGGGAAGAAGCAAAAGAGTGAAACCTCTCTCAGTAAAAGCCATTCACAAAATTTCCAAGTTGGAAAGGATCTCCATGGCCATGAAATCCAACCCACACCCAAAAGCAATCTCCCATAGCCAACAAGAAGTCGACCAGCCTCTGCTTGAAGACCTTCAAGAGGGGGAGGGGCAGTGTCATTCCATTCCCAGGCAGCACATCTCTCATCGTTGGGAAGGATTGTCCTCCCAGGGAGCTAAACCTGCTTCTTCTTCCTTCCCCTCCCCCATTGCTCCTGGTTCTGCTCTCCAAGAACACAGCACACGTGTCTGTATTTCCCCAGAACAGCACAAGCCACTTTACCAAAGGCTTTGCTACAATCTACAGCCACAGTGTTTCTCTCATTTACCCAGATGAAAAATCCTGTCCAAATGTAAGTGAAGGAGTCTGGCATGACCTGTTCTGGATGAAGCCATGCTGGCTCTTTGGGATCACGATTTCCTTTTCCAGATGGTCACCAACCATCTCTCTAATTTCTCTCCAATGATCGGTTCTAAAATCTTCCCAGGAATCGGACTCTGCGAGGTGAAAGAGGACGAGTGTAATCCTTGTTCCATGTGATAATCTTCCAAATACTTGCTGACAGTGATCGTGTCTCCTCTGAGTTTTATCTTCTCCAGACTAAATTTCCCCACTTTCTTCACCTGACCCATATATATGAGGTCATCTCAAAGGTTTCACCATCCTGGTTGCTCTCTTCTGGGCACTTTCTATCTTATCAACATCTTTCCTAAAATGTGATGCTCTGAACCAAGCACAACACTCTAGATGTGGCATGACCAGTCAGGAAATAGGACAACTGCTTCCTTACTTAATGCAGCCCGGAATAACATTATCTGTTTTTTAGAGGGGGGAAGCATCACACTGCTGAGTCATTTTGAGCTTGTGGTCCACTAAAACCCGTAGATCTGTTTTGTTGTTGTTTTTTTTTAAAGCAAACTGTGTTCTAACATGGCCTCCCTCCTCTTGTATGTGTAAAATTGATTTTTTAAGCCCAAGCTTAAGACTTTATATTTGTCCCCATTTAATTTTACCATCTTAAGTGCTCTAGTTACTTAGGATCTCAGCTCAAGACCAAACTTCATACTTAATGAAAAATGAGGCCCCTCTTCTCCCCTCCTCCTCATCTTGTCACCCAGATGCCTTCTGCCATCGACTCTTTCTTCACCCCTTTCTCTCATGAGGAAGTGGCCTTTCTCTTGGCCAAGGAAAGTTCCTCTACATGCACAAGTGATCCTATCCCATCCCATCTTGCCTTTTTCATCACCCCCACTCTCTCACTTCGCTTCTATTTCCCCCTGTCCAACATGCCCATGTATCCACCTATTTCACCCCTTTACCAGCTTTAAAAAACCCTGACATGATCCAACCATCCCCACAAGCTATTGTCCTATATTTCTCCTCACTTTCTCAGCTATATTACTCATGAAAACTTCTGCCTGACAAACTGCTCATTCCTAGGCTTCCTGCCCTGATCTCTATCCCAGTAATGCCCATTAACCATGGGTTAACCCATAGATTTGTCCTACGTCATTTTCTCTTCTTCCTCCATAGTATCTCTCTGGGTGATTTCGCCAACTGCCATAGGCTAAATGATCATCTCTACACAAATAATTAGCAGACCTATAGATCTAACCCTAGTCTGTCACCTGGCCTATAGTCCACATCAACTGCCTTTTCAAAATCTCAAACTGGATGCATCATAGGCATCACAAATTCAACATGTCTGAAACAGAAGTCATTCTCTTTTCCCTAACACCTGGCCCACCTTCTCAACTTGCCCATTACCATAGCTGGCACCACAAGTCGGCCAGGCTCACGGCCTCCATGCCCCCTCCACTCCTCCCCTCCACTCAGCCCACATAGTCAGTCTGTTGCTAGGTCTTGTCTCTTCTCTTCTCTGACACAGCCTCCAATTGAGTTCAAGCCTTCATCACCTCAAGACAGGACTATTGCAATAGTCTCATTATTTGTCTCCCTGCCTCTAATTTCTCCCCATCCCAATCCCTCCTCAACTCAGCAGCCAGAGTCTAAGCTGTAGTAGGTGTGACCATGTCAGTTCTTCCTCCTTACTCAGTAAACTCCAGTGGCTCCAAGACAAACCTGTCTATTTGGCATTGAAAACTCTTACAACCTTGCCCCTTTCTACCTTTGCAATTTTCTTATACTTTACTTCACTTCAGCCATACTGACCTAATTGATGTTCTCCATACAAGACCCTACATCTCCCAACTCTGTACCTTTATACTGGCTATCCCCTCCTGTCTGCTCATCCTCCTTAACTCTATCTCTTAGCTGCCCTGGCTTCTTTCAAGCCCACCTTGGGCAAGAAATCTTTGCTAGGCCCCCATTGCTAGTACCTTCTCTGAGATTACCTTTCATTTACATAATATCTATCTCTCTATTTACATACATGTTTATACAGTATGTATATATGTATACATATGCATGTATTATATAGACCTAGTTATTTACATGTAGTCTCCCCCATTAGAAAGTAAGCTCTAGGAGCAGCTAGGTGGCGCAGTGAACAGAGCACTGGCCCTGGAGTCAGAAGGACCTGAGTTCAAATGTGACCTCAGACACTTAACACTTACTAGCTGTGTGACCTTGGGCAAGTCACTTAACCCCAATTGCCCTGCCCTCCCCCCTCCAAAAAGAAAAAAAAGAGAAAGTAAGTTCTATGAGGGCAGGAACAATGTTTTTGTCTTTCTTTGTCCCCAACACTTAGCACAGGGCCTGGCACATCACAAGACCTTAATCAATGCTTCTTGACAGGTTGATTAATGAATTCCTTGTCACTGGAAGTATCATTCAGTTAAAGCATAGACAAATAAACAGAAGATGCTGGAGAAAGTAAGAATCATTGCACACAACATTTCTGTGCTAGGTTGTCCAAGGGAGGTTCTTCCTGTCTCTGAGAGGCAGGGTGAATATAAAGTCTTATCCTTGAATTAAAGAAAGCAACTGCCTGAGTACAGAGGAGACATGGCTAGAAAGCAATTCATGTGAATAAGACCTAAAGGTTTCCTGGATTGCAAGCTCCAGATGAGTCATCGATGAGACACAGCAGCCAAGGCAGCTTAGGGGATTTTAGGCTACATTCATTGAAGTACAGTATCCAGAGTGAGGGAGTTGATAGCCTTTCAATTCTCCGACCTGGTCAGACCACATTTGGCATATTGTGTACAATTCTGAGAGCTGCAATTTCGAAGGGATCATTAATAAGCTGGAATGTCTAGGAGAGGGCAACCAGGATGGTTTAGGGACAGAATAAGATGAAAGCACAGGGGATGTTTAGCCTGGAGAAGACTTAAGGCTGGACAGGGTAGGTGTGGGGGAAGGGCATGGTCACTGCTTGCAAGTATCTGGAAGGCTGTCACGTGGAAAAGGGATTTGACTTATTCTGCTTGGCCCCAGAGAGCAGAACTATGAGCAAGGGGGAGGGGAGTAGAATTAGAGAAAAGCAGATTTTTAGCTCAATGTGAAGAAGAGCTTCCCACTTCTGGCTTTGGTGGGAGAAGATTCTGTAGGAGAGAGGACAGAAGAAGCATTTGATCTGAAGGAGAAAAAAAAGAGAAGGAGACTTGGAGGGATCAGGGAATATGGATGAATGGATGGATGGATGGATGGATGGGTAAGAATTCATTAAGTGATTACAATGTATACTGTGCTCAATGCTGGGAATGCAGAGACAAAAGCTAGGCAGTCCCTGCCCTCATTGAGTATCTACTAGGGGAAAACAATACCTATTGGGGAGGAGAGCCAGAAAGGACCTGTGGTCTACTGGGTCACTGGATGATCAGAAGAGCTCCAGGGCAGTCACTGTCATGCCCTTCCATAGGCAGTTGCAATACTGATTTGATTCCTGAGACCAGGATCAGATCACAGATCTAAGGCTAGAAGGGGCATTAGAAACATCTTGTCCAACCACCTCATTCTATAGTTGGGAAAACTGAGACCCAGAAAGGTGAAATGTTTTGCCCAAGATCAAGCAAGTCATGATAGAGGCAGGATTTTAACTCAGGTTCTCTGATTCTTTTCTGTTGTGCTAGTGTGTCCCCTGAGGAAGACGTAGAAATCCAGGAGTGCAAGGGGTGAGGGGGGGAAGCAGGGTTATGTTTAGTACAGTTGCTGGGCAGATGATAGCAAGCCTCTTGGGTAGGTCTTGGTTTCCTGTGGCCGGATGGAATGTGAAGCTGGGTCTGGGCTGGCTACATAGAGTGAGTTAGGTGAATTTGCACTCATTCAGTCACTCACCAATCAGGACAGCTCAGCCTCAGGGCAGAGTCCCAATGCAGAGTCAGAGGCGTGGCATAGTCTCTGGAGTTTATAGCCCAAAGATGGCTGTTCCCAGTGGGGTGAAGAGGGTCAGTGGCAGAGCAGATGGCAAGAGGCCCAGAGAGTCTCCTGTGGTTGGGTGAGAATTGTGAAAAGGGCCAGACATGGAGTTTGGGGAAAACAAATTTGGGAGGACATGAGAAGTTGAAGAAGAATGAGAAGATACGACTCAAGCTGAGAAGACAAGGCTTGAGCTGAAGAAGGATAAGAGCAGTGAAGAAGACAGACTTGAGCTGAAGGAGATGAACTTGACCTTGAACTGGGAAGAGCCTGACCTTGAGCTGAAGGAAAGGAAAGCTTCAGGCAAAGAGATCTGAGAAAAAAGAGCAAAATAAGTTGGATTTAAGGGGGAAGTACCAAAAAGCAGTCTGCTCACAGAATATTGTGTTCAGTTCTGGGCACCATATTGAAGAAAGATGTAGATAAGTTGTAGTACGTTTAGAATAGGGCATGCAGAATGGGAAAGAGAAACAAAAACATGTTCTCAAGGAATGTCTGAAAGGGCTGGGAATGTTTAGGATATGGAAGAGGAGTTTCAAGGGGAATGTGGTAGGGGGTTCTTATGGAAGCAGGAGCAGACTTGTTCTGCCTGGCACCAGAGGGCAAAACTAGGAGTGATAGGTGCAAGCTGTAGAGATACATCAATGCGGGGAATGCAGAGACAAAAGCTAGGCAGTCCCTGCCCTCATTGAGTATCATGTTGGATGTCAAGAAAATGTCAGGAGTGGGGAGAGAACGAGGGGGAGAAAATTTGGAAGTCAAAAGGTTGTGGAAGCAAATGTTGTAAAGTAAAAATAAATACATTTAAAAGAAAATGTCAATGAGAGCTAACGGTGAAGTAGGCTGCCTCAGGAGATCATGCACTTCTTCTCATGGAAGGTCTTCAAGGGACACTAAATGACTCTATGTCACATATATTGTAAAAGGGCTTCCTGGTGAGGTATGAGTTGGGCTAGATGGCCTCTGAGGTCCCTTCAACACTGAGACTGTGTGAATCTGAGAATCCAAGCTGAAGGAGGACTTGAGAAAGAAGCGATGAACTAGAACATAAGGAGAAGAATCTTAAGGAAACAAGGAAAACAAGTTAGTCAAAGGAGGTAAGAAGATAGTAAGATAAGGAAAGGGAAGTTGGTCACGGACGTTAAGGTACTGACAAGGTAGAAGCATGGAGGCGAAAAGGTCTGAACACATTGAGAAGCCAGTCAGTCAGCAAGCATTTGTTTGTTATATGTTAAGCCATGTGGGGATACAAATAGGGCAGAAAACAATCCCTGTCTTCAAGGAGTCACATTCTAATGGGGGAGATGGTGTGTAAATGACAGGTACATATGAGCTATAAACAGAGTAGATGAAGCTAATGCAAAAATTCCCCAGTTTGAAAAAAAAAATTCTCCAGGGGATCTATCAACAAGAAAAACCAAGAAGTGGGGATCTTACTCCCAGCAGTTATGGAGAACAAGGAGTAATTTGCAGGGACTGGTAGTTCCATTTCTACCATGGCCCAGTGACTGTTATCTCTCTGAAGAGGTAGATAGGCATCTTGATCTGTGTCAGGAGGTTGGAGGGTAGGAGAATGGGACGCAGTGGAGAAAGGGAAGGAGAAGGACACTTGGAGCTCAGTAATAGGTAGGAGGCACTTCCTGAAGAGAAAAAAAACCTGAACTCTCCGAACTGGAGGGCATCATTCAAGTAGTACATAGCTACCACAATTCAGAAAGGGTCAGAGGAAAAATAGGGGACTAGTAGTTAGCAACTTCCTGCTGAGGGGTACAAAGGCAATCATTTGTTAACTCAATCATACAAATAGAGCGGTCTGCTTCCTTCTCTTGGTATATATTCAAGATGTAACAGAGAACTTCAGAAGGTTTGTCAAACCAGAGGACTACTTTCTACCATTTCTGGTGATACTTGTTGGCACAAATGATACTTTGAGAAGAAGCCTTTAAAGCATTGCTAAAAATGATGAAAGCTCAGGCAAGAAATAAGATTTTAGGAAGACAGGTAGTATTTTCATCACTCTTGCTGGGATAGAAGGCAAGGGCTTCCAATGAGAAAGTCAAATTTAAAACATGAGCAATTGGTTCAAAATATGGTGTGTGAGAAGGGGATTGGGAATTCTAGACCACAGCTTAAAACACAAAAGTGACAGGCTTCCAGCCAGGGATGAAGTACACCCACCAAGAAGTGATAAGAATCTATTTGCCTGGAGACTTATAATTCTAATTGAACTGAAAGGGACAGAGGGAGGAGAGAATGCTCACCAAACTAAATATTGTACAGAATAGCTACAATGTAGCTAGAGGGATAGCAGTAGATACACCAGTGGTTCACAGGTAATAGATTTTTTTTTAAAGGGCCAGCAATAAAACCTATAGCTTCAGAGACCTATCTATGTATGTATGTATATATGTATGTATGTATGTATGTATCTATCTACCTATCTATCTATCCGTCTATCTATCTATCATCTATCTATTTATCATCCATCTTTCTGTCTATCATCTATCTATCATCTATTTATCTATCATCTATCTTTCTGCCTATCTATCATCTATCTATCATCTATCTATCTATCTATCCATTTATCTATCTATCATCTATCTTTCTGTCTATCATCTATCTATCTATCTATCTATCTATCTGTCTGTCTGTCTGTCTGTCTATCTATCATCTATCATCTATCTATCATCTATCTTTCTGTCTATCTATCATCTATCTGTCTATCTATCATCTATCCATCTATCATCTATCTTTCTGTCTATCTATCATCTATCTATCTGTCTGTCTGTC
>CM053586.1:341962612-341978581 GCA_028646515.1 Pseudochirops corinnae | reverse complement strand
ATGCATAGACATAGAAATATTAAGAAGATGTACTTATGAGGAAATCTAGGAACTGAAAGGGAAAACATGGTAGAGAGTATTTGGGAGAGATCAACAAAGGAAGAAATAGAAATATATATGATTGGTTGAATACATTATGGACCACCAGCAGAAAGAAGTAGCTAAGGTTTTCAGGAAACAGGCCATAGATCTGGCATAAAGGCATGATACAGTAAGATGGATAACTTCAGTTATCCAGACATCTGCTGGAGCTCTTTTTCTGCCCAAAGCAGAGAAGTTAGTAATTTCTTGACTTGATAAATAATAATTTCATCCTTCAAAAGGTGGGGAAACCAGGGAAGGAAATTTCTCTACTGGATCTGATTCTCACCACCAAGGGGGACCTGGTTGCTGTGGTAGAAATGACGGGGACTATGTGGGAGACGTTGGGAAGTGATTACTCTAAGAATTAGTGGTACAGGTGGAGAAGAAAGCTGGGTAGAGTTGACATGCACATTGATTTTATCATAGGTGAGCAGATTTCAAAGGTTCAGAGATAGATAGGACAGGTAGGATTCCACAGTCATTTGGGGATCAGTTGAAGGAATTGGGTCTGTTTAGCCAGGAAGAGACTCAGGGGGAATGTGATAGCTCTCTTCAAGTATTTGAAGGGCTAATGGATGAAGGGGGAATGGATAACATTTGGTCTGCCCAGCCCCCAAAGGACAAAAGGAGCAGAGGATAGATATTGAAAAGAATCAAATTTAAATTTAATGACAGGGAAACCTTTCAAAAGTGGAATGGACCCTGTGAGGTGAAGATCTTCCTTACTGGAGGACCACTTGGGGATATTATAAAAAGGTTTTATGCTTTAGATACAGATTGGATTTATTGAATCCTGAGGCCTATTTCCAACTATAGTGGCTTGTGAAGTTTCATAGGGTCTACATTTCAGGTCACGGTAGGTTGCAAGGTCCAGTTTATGCATTTCCTTGATTGGGATTGGAATTTGAAAGCCTCCTACTGTCAAGAAGACAAAAATATGACCATCCCTAGCCCAGAAAGTCATCTTTAATCATTAAGTACATGTTAGGACAAGGACCTAAACCAACCTTTTAAAAAACCTAGTTTGATTGGCATAGCACTGGAAGGTTCTGTTAATATTCCAAATTGTCTCCACCATCCAGATGTGGCCATGTCTTACATTTCACTTTCAACCATTCATTCCTTTCTCTCTTCCCTGAGATCCTCTTGTCAAATTCAAACACTCAAATGACCAGGTGAAAGCTATGAGAATACATAAGGGAGGTGAAGGAGGCTGGGGAGGAAGTACAGGAACAGAAGAGTAAGGTAACTCTGTAAGAGTTGTCTAAACAGATAGTGGTCTACCTCAAGAGGGGCTGGAGTCCTCCTCATAAGGAGTATTCAAGAGTGGCTGGATGCCATTTCAATCCACACATCTCTCACATCTGTACCCTTCTTTATACTCACACAGATGCCACTTTAGTCCAGCCCTCCAGAACCACTCACCTAGATTGTTGCAACAGTCTCCTAATTGGTCTTCTTGCATCAAAGCTCTCCCCACTCCAGCATACCCTATGTACTGCTGACAAAGTAATTTTCTTCAAGTGCAGATCTGACCATAGTACTCTCAAAAGCAATTCTACTGCCTCTAGAATAAAATAGAAGCTCCTCTGCTTAGCTTTAAAGCCCTACACAACCTGGCCCCAGCCAATCTTATCACATTCATTACTTTATCTCCTAGCTTCTCTTTGAAGGGAGACTCTTTGAGAAAGGGGTCTATACTTGATGCCTTCACTTCTTCTCCTGCAAGCTGCCTTCTGATCTCATTATTCAACTGAAAATGTTCTCTCCAAGGCTACCAATGATCCCTCAACTGGCAAATCTCAAGGCCTTTTCTGAGTGCTCATCTTTCTTGGCTTCTCTACAGCCATTGATGCTGATGATTGCCTTCTCCTCTGTAAGATTGTGTAGCAATGCTCACCCAAGGTTTTCCCCAAACTGGATGTCCTATAGACATCTCAAATTCAACATGGGCAAAATAGAAGTCATTATCTTCCCTCTTCCCAGTTTCTATTACTATTGAGGGTGCCACCACCTTCATCTTCAGCATCATCCTCACCTCCTTATTTCCAGTCACTCCACATAACTGATTCATTGACCATTCTTTTCCTTTCTACATTCATAACATCTCTCATGTATATCTTATCTCCACTCACACAACCACAACCCTAGCTCAGACCCTCATTTCCTCTTCTCTGGAGTGCAGCAGCCTTCTAACTGGTTTCCCACTTCTAAGTTTCTCCCTACTAAAATCCATCCTCCAGGAAGCTTGTCAAAGCATTTTTTCCTAAAGTATAGATCCGATCATGTCACCCTCTGCCCCTTACTCAATAAACTCTAGTGGCTCCCTATTACCTCCAGGATAAAACATAAAGCCCTCTGTTTGACTTTTAAAGTCTTTCCTACCTTTCCACTTCCCCTTCCACTCCCCCTCTATGTATTCTGCCACCCAATCGCACTGGCCTCATTGTCGTTCCTCACACAGGACTCATTTCCAATCTCTGCCTTTGCCCTGGCCATCCTCAATGCCTTCAGTGCTCTTCTCCATCTCTCCCTTTTTAGCTTCCCTAGCTTCCATAAAGACTCAGCTCAAAGCCATTATCTTCTGAGATGAGGGCTAGGTCTCATATCTACCTACTTAGTTACATATTGTCTCTTCCATCTGAAGGTGAGCTCCTTGAGGGCAGGGGCTGCCTCATTATTTTTCTTTGTTTCCCTAGCACTTGCTAAATGTTTAGCTAGGGCTTTCCCTCCCAAATTAGCTTGTACTTAACTACTTTGTAATTATTTATATTTATTCTGTACATAGTTATAAATGTCTTTGTCTATCACATTAAAATGTAACTCCTTGAGAGTAGCAATGTTTCACTCTTGGTATTTCTGGTCCCCAATGCACAGTTGGTGTTTAATAAATGCATTTTGGTTGTCTGGGGATGTCATGATGGAGATTCTTTTTCAAGTATGGGTTGGACTAGGTTCCAAGCTCTAGAACTAGAAGGAACCCCAGAGGTCATTTATTCCAGTCCTCTCATTTACAGATGAAAAAACTGATACCCATCGAGGGAAAGTGACTTACCCAAGGTCACACAGGTAGTATAATGGCAGAGCCAGGATTTGGACCTAGGTCCCATGAATCCCAAACCAGCATCCTTTCTTCTCTACTACACTGCTTTCCTAGATGATCTCTGAAGTCTCTTCTAACCTTCAGATGCTCTGAGCCTCTGAAATGGGGGAGAAAGCAAAGGAGACCAACACAAGGCAGGGCACTAGACCAATCCTGACCCCTCTGGGATTCCACCTAGGCCTGGGGCAGCCCCACAGGGTCCTCCAGCAGTGGTCACCTAACCAGGCAGGAGTGAAGTACGACCTCTTGCATAGGAACTGCTCAGCAAGGCATCAGTTGCTTTGCTCATTTTCACTCTAGCCTTCTTTTTTTCTACATCCCCAACACTTAGCACGTAGTAGGCACTTGAAAGAACAAATGGAAACATGAATGAAGGAAAGAAAAAGCATTGACCAGGCATCTACTTTGTGTCAGGCACCATGCTGGGCCCTTGGAATCTAAAGCCCAAAGCCAAGCAGTCCCTGTCTTCAAGAAGTTTAGTCTAGACAGGGGGGGGGGGGGGGGAGATGGAGTCAATACATGATAGGACAACCCATGCAAAGACACAGAGGGGAAAGATGGGATGCTTTGTGCAAGATGACCCTATTCTGGTAGCCAAGGTAGTATTGAGCTGGTCAGAATAAATGTTGAAACCAACTTAATTAAATTGCATTGGACTGATCTATCATAGCATCTTGGGAAGACCACTGGCCTCACAGCCAGATTTTGATTGACCTGGGTTCAAGTTTGTCATTAATTTGCAAAAGCCACCACCCCTCTGGACCTCAGCTTCCATCTCTGTGAAACTGAGAAGGATGAGGGAGGGGAGTCTAGGGGACCTTTGTGATGTCAATACTTTTTCTTAGAAAGGGAAGGGCCTTCAGAAGTTACCGAGTCATGGAAGTCGAGAGTTAGAAGGGACCTTGGTGGTCATTAAGACTTATGGGGTACATTATAGTGGGAGAGGAATCTCCATCAGGATGTATCCAAGCAGTGGCCATCCAATGTCTATTTGATGCCTCCATTGAGACTTGGGACAGCTCTGTTCCGAAGTTCTTGCCTCAAGCTTTTGGTTCTGCTCTATGGAGCTATTTGGAACCCCTCTAACCCTTCCTCCATATAACCTCTCTCCAAAGCCATGATGACTTCCTAGTCTTTTCTTCAAGCTAGGGACATCATGTTCCTTCAACTTACCCTCATATAACATGGACTCAGGATACTTGCACACTCTGGTGGCCCTCTAGCTTATCAATGTCACAAAACTGTGGTGTGTGACCAGGGAGGGGACAGTAGATCGCCTCCTTGTTCATGGAAGCTGTGCCCTTCTTGAAATAGCTCCACATGGTCCCTCATCCAATCCCCTCATTTGACAGCTGGAGACCCAGGGAGGTTACTTGCCTTGCCCAGTCCCATAGAGATGTCAGAGATGGCATTTGAACCCAGGTCCTTTGACTCTTGTGCTCTTCCACCCTGCCTCCTACACGAGGCTTCTCCTGATCCCCTCATTTTCTAGTTTTCTTCCCCCAATAATTCGGTATTTACTTTGTATAGATTTCATATTGCATTCTGCATAGGAGCTCCTTGAAGGCAGGTATTAGGTGGTTTTTGCCAACGCTAAGTTAACGAACCATCTGCTGGCAGTAGGTGCTCCTGAGTCCAGTACCTGTCTGGGCTCTCTCCCAGCTCAGATGCTTCTAATGACTGGGCTACATGTTCTATCTATACCCATCTCCTATGTGCCCAGTAGAATGTAAGCTTCAGGAGGGCAGGGAACGTTTGGTTCTGTCTTTGTATGCTCAGCACTGAGCAAAGTGCCCCACACATTACTTGTCAAATTAGATTGATTTAAACCAGATTGGGTTAGGAGGTCCTAGCTGCTCATCCAAGCCAGGATTCCAAGGCCAAGTTCCTCCTGACTCCAAGCCCAGTTCTCTCCTTCCACTACATCTGGGGGATTAGACTAGTTCCGATGGGCCCCAGAGCAGTGAAGCCGCCTCCCAATTTAGGCCTATATCAGGAAAGATATCCTTACACTCAGTGACATCCCCCCGTGGCACAGACTGCTAGCCTCACACTTCCAGGGGCTTTTCCTTCATAGGAGGCCTTCAAGCAGTGGCTGGATGACCAGTTGTCCTCCACTGTGTAGAAGGACTCTTGCTTCAGTATGCCCCGGCCCAGACTAGCTGGTTTTGGAGGGTCCCTCCAGCCTGGAGTGTCTGTAACACTGTGAGAGCAGCACCAGCTCCTTCTGGCGCTCACCTGGGCATCCCCACCTGATGCCAGGATCTTGGCTGCCCAGTGTAAGGTCCTCAGCATCCAGGACAGTGAGGCTTTTCCTACTGTACAAATGAAGAAATGAAGACTGGGAAAGAGGAAAAATGACTGGACCAGATAACCAGCTTGGTCTCTGCCAAAGTTGGTCTCCTAGTTTCCATTGCAGTGATCTGACCAATAACTGGACGGTGCAGTCTCGACACAAATGTGTCTCCCCCTTCATTCTCCCAGTAACCCTGTGAGCAGGAGTGGTGGGGCAGGAAGCAGCACCTCCATCTGACAGCTGTAGAAACTGAGGCTCAGAGAGGACAGCCCCTAGGCCCGCCGGAGGGGACCAAGGCTGTGGCGGAGTGAGAGTGAGGCCTGAGGGCCCTTCTCCTCACATCCTCGGTCTTTAACCCGCTGGGAAGCTCTGGGGGTGGGAATGGGGCTGAGTCCCTTCCCGGGGCGGGGGCGTGCCACGTAGACTCCACTGCGGCTGGCCGGCCAAGGGAGGCCGGTGGGAGAGGGCCGGGCAGTTCACCGAGAAGAGTTCAGGAGGCCAGGGCTCTAACAGTCCTACCGCTTTGGGGGAAAATCCGAGCCGGATTCCAGCCGCTCGAGAGGCGCGCCCATCCCCCCTCCTCTGCCCCCTCCAAACAGCCCCCTCCTCCCCAGTCTCCTTCATCCTGTCCGGATCCTGGGGCTGGGCCCTAGTCCTACGGAGTCATGCCCCTGCCGCAGAGACGGCCTGGGCCCCTCGGAGTTGGGGCCTGAAGCCAGGGGCCAGGGAGAGTTTCGAGTGGGAGGGCTGGGGGTGGGGGTGGGGGCGGATGGTGAATGCTCCGGTGCCCCACGCACTTACCGAGCCGCGGTACTTCTCCAGAGACACCCACTTGCCCCTGATATTGACTACCTTGAAGTTGTAAAAGTCACTCTCCTTGGGCCCCGGAGTGGCCGGGGAGGCCAGGAAGAGGAGGACGAGGAGGAGGAGGGCGAGGGGGAGGGGGCGGCAGGGAGGCTGGCGGCCGAGCATGGCTCAATTCGGGGCGCTGCAGCAGAGAGGGCTGGCGGGCCGGGCCGGGCCGGGTAGGAGGAGGAGCGCAGGAGGCGGCGGCTCGGGTTGAGCTGCGTGGCGCTACCCCCCTCCCCCCCAAACCCCGAGCGAGCGCTCGGGGCAGCGGGCCGCCTGCGGGGCCCGTACACTAAGTCTAAGTCCGAGGGCAGCGAATGGGCAGTCCCGGGCCAGGGCCGGCCAGGGCCTGCTGGGGGAGCAGACAAAGAGCCCCAGGCCGACCGTACACTTGGAGGTGCTGCCAAGTCTCATTTACAGGGGAGGAAACTGAGGCCCAGGAAGGTCACCTCGCTCATAAGTAGTCGAGTTGGGTTTAAAACCAGGTCCTGAGATCCTGAGACTTTAGAAAGGAACCGGAAGAGATCGGAGAGGCCAGACCCCCATTTTACAAGTGAGGAAACAGAGGCCCGCACAGGAGAACTGACGTGACCAAGATTATACAGAGAGTAACTGGCAAAACTGGCACTGGAATGCTAATCCCTTGAATCCGAATCTTTCCCAGGCACCTCACTGCTAGGAAACATGGTAATGGCAGTGACCAGCGGTTGGTGGGAAGCAGTGTTCCTCTGGGATCCTTTCTGAGGATTTCCTCCATGCAACTTCACAAGCAGCCATTTCATCTGGTGGTACCTCCCCACACTGGGGCCCATGGCAGCTCCTCCTTTCCACGGGCTGCTCTGGCTCAGGGGCTTCAGCCCTTGTTGTCTAAAGGAGGTACCCATGGCATATACACAACTGGACTTGGTGCCGACAAACGGGCTCTGACCCGGATTCCCTGTGTGGTCCTGAGCAGGGCCCCTCCCCTTTCTGGGTTCCCCTTTCCTCAGTGGTCAAATGAAAGTCTGGGACAAGAGGACCTCTCAGGTCCCTTTCTGAT
Organism: Pseudochirops corinnae; assembly: GCA_028646515.1. Lineage (NCBI taxonomy): Eukaryota > Metazoa > Chordata > Mammalia > Diprotodontia > Pseudocheiridae > Pseudochirops > Pseudochirops corinnae. The sequence goes on along the minus strand of CM053586.1, from coordinate 341,971,210 downwards.
CTTAATCTTGAGATGCTTGGAAGGAGTTGGCATTCTAATGGCAGAAGCTTTGAGAACTCAAAGCCACCTCCCAGGAAGGATGAAGATCTCAGAAGGGGCATTTGACTTGCCCATGGTCTTGTGGCTAGGAAGTGACTGGTCCAAGATTCAAACTCAGGTATTTTGATTCCAAGCCTGGTGGTTGTTCCCACCTGTCTCCTTTTCGGTTCCCACAAGGTCTTGTGCTACCCAGGGTAGACAAGGGTTGGGTTCTGCCCAGAAAGATTCCACAACAGTAAGTCTTCTCTTTTCCACACGAATGTCAGAGTTTGACAGGACCTTACAACAGACTTCCAGAGCTAAGAGGGACTTTAGAGTATGGGACATTAGAACTGGCAGATGCTTTCGAACATGAAAATGTCAAAATATAGAATGTAGAGTCTTAGGACTAGCAGGCGTCTTAAAGACATTCCAGTCCACTACAAAGGAGAAAACTGGGACCAGAGAGAGGAAATGGAATCGGAGTCCCAGAGAAACAATTTGCTGAAGGTCACAAAGCTAGTTAGTGATCCAGGGTCAGAAATCAGCCCTCTCTCTGGTCTTCCAGTCCTCTTTGGACCGAAAAAGAGGCCTTCATGGATACCCCCGTGATAACTATGCTTTGGCCAGATCAAATTCGTTCATCCAAAAGATCCACAAAAGTGAATTCCCTTTGTCCAGCCTCAGTTTCTTCATCTGGGAATATTATTCTCCGTGCCAGGCTTCTGTTTACTCATTTGTAAAAGAAGTAGGATTAGATAACCGTTCAGTGACTCCTGGGAGAATGTATGTGAATGATAAATGTTTGCTGAATGGATAGCCATAATCCACTCTCTTCTGGCAGGGCACGTGGATATAAATGATACTGCCTGAATGCTTCCTGGGAGTGTGGACCATTCTAGATGACCTCTGAGGTCCCTTCCCACTCTCAAATATCCTAGAACTCATTGGTAAGGACTGGGAGACTTGGACCTGAAGACCTCAGCAGGTACAAGTGTTGTTTTCCTTACCGCAGCCGACGCAAAGCAAGGGAAGTTTTCAGAAATGAGCAGGTTGTTAGAAGGATGATGTCTTACTGTGGATTTAGTGGGATTTCAAAATAGTGGGATATGGCAACCAAGGCAGCTCATTTCATCCCTGCCTGTATTGAGAGAGGCATAGTGTCCAGAATTAGGGAAGCAGTCCTTTTGCTGTATGCTGCCCTAGTCAGACCTTGCTTGGAGTTTTCTTTTGAGTTTGGGGTGTTGTATTTCTGGAAGGACATAGATAAAATGGAGCATGTCCAGAGAAGGGTGACTGGGATGGTGAAAGGTTTGTCACTTGACTGAAGGCACTGGGGTTGAGAAGACTTGGGGTTGGGGGAGGAGAGGAAGAAGGGGACATGCTCTCTTTAAGTATCTGAAGGCCTGTCATGTGGAAGGGGAATCAGCCTCCTGCTTGGCCCCAGAGGGCAGAGCTGGGAACAATGGGGGGAAGTTACAGAGAAGCAAAGTTTGGCTCAATTTAAGGAAAAAACTTCCCACAATTAGAGTTGTCTCAAAATGGAATGGAGTGCCTGGGGGGGGGGTACTGGGCTCCCCATTGCTGGGGTCTCCCAATGCAGACTGGATTATTATTTGGTAGGGATATAGTTGGAAAGATTTATGTTTTGGTGCTAGCTGACCTAGGAGGTCCCTTCAAACTCAGAGGTCCTGGAATGTCTTGTCTCCCCAGCTCATCTCAAGATACCATTCACTTATCCTTGTCTGATTTGTCTTTGCCACTCCTGAAATATTGAACCTGATTCAAATCCCACAGGAAATATTTAATAAAGAAGTATTTATTGATTGATATCACCCAGTCCTAAAAGCGTTCATGGCAAGAGGCCCAGCTTGGGAATCAGGAGACCTGAGTACCTACATGCTGTTTGACCTTGACCTTTCCTCAGTTCCAGTTTCCTCACTTGCATGATTAGGGTGTTAACACAAGGATCCCAAGGCTAGCTAAGATCCCTTCTAAGCTGACATTCTTTGATTCTGATTGATCCCTGCTACTGTCATCCATCCTCTGTTTGTTCTGACCTGGCTGTGTATGAGCTATTTCTCTCCCTTCCCAATTGAATGTAAGCTCTTCGAGGGCAAGGGCTGGGGCATCTTTGCGTCCCCATAAGCCTAGCTCAGTGCCTGGCAGTTGAAGTGAATCCTCTTCTCTAGTATTCAGTATTCATCCTGCTATTGCTTTGCATGCTATTTTCAAAGACGTTTCTATCCAATTTTTGGTGTGTTTCTGAGCTCAGCATGGCCCTGGGGTCTCCATGACTATGCTTAATTAGACCAAATTGGCAGCATCAGTTGCTTCATCTGTCTCTGGGAAGAATGAAGAGGACATTCCTAGCCCTTCCTCTGACTTTTCCCAAGTTAGGGGAAATGGGGCAAAGGGTGGCTTAGCTGCAGCCCTTCTTGGGGCACGTTCAATCCAGGGAGTGTGGATGGAGCCTGGCAAGGAGATGCTGGGTCATGGAAGAAAAAATTGCTCCTCCCCCCAGGCCTGTGGGAGCCTGGAATATTTGAATTCAAACAATCAATCAGCAAACATATATTAAGTCCCTACTATGTCCCAGGCCTTGCACAGACCTGGAGATGCACGTACAGAGAAGGAGACAATACCTACTCTCAAGCAGTTTACAATTTGGCTCCCATTTATTTGACCCCCTACTATGTGCAGGAACCTGTTCCGTTCACCTAAGGGACTGCCACCAGGGAAGGGGGAACTATTGGCCAAAGCATGCAGGCTGCTAGTATTCTGGCTGGTGTCTTGCAGGCCATTTAAGCTACAAGCTTCTGACTCCTTGGTACTCCCTTTCCCCAGGTTTAGCAAATCCTTCTGATCCTCTAATTCTTGTCATTCAGAAATGCCACCTTTCTAGGCAAAAGTCACTTTCCTGACAAACTCTTCCTAAGCTCTCTTCCCTATCCAGCTCAGCCCAACATCTTCCCCAAGTCTTTTTCTTTCTTTGGCCACTGGGACACCTGATGTATTGTTAGAGTAAGGGGGGCTCATCATCAGGATCTCTGATCTGATCGGGGTCAGAAGACATGGTCAGGGAGCCCCCCGGGACTATTCTACTAACAGACTTTCCTTCATCCTAGAACCGTTCCTCTCACCATCCCTCCATATCCTGGCACCATCAGAAACCTGGTTTTCTCTCCCATCTCATGCCACACTTTCCTGGGGCTCCCTCTTACTATCTCACATATGGTGGAGTGGGGGAGGGGCAGGGAGGGAAGAACCAACATATTCCTTGTTCTCTGCTGCCACTTTTAGATGCCCCCCCCCCACACATGCACCTTGAAGTTTATTCTATCCAATTATAGCGCCCTGTCCAAATGTTTATTGCTACTATTGACTGACCTCCAGATCCCTCTCCCACCCTGCTCAAGGACTGCCTCCCACATCTGGCAGTGAAGTGATCTCCACCCCATCATCTTTTCGACTTCAGTATTCACACTGAGAATAGAACTCTAAACCTGGAGTCAGAAAGACCTGCATTCAATTGCACTTCAGCCACTTATTATTAGCATGTTACCCTGAGCAAATCACTTAACCTCTTTATATAATGAAAGAGTTGGACTTTGGGTCCCTAACATTCCTTCCAGCTCTAAATCTGGGACCTCGTTGTAAAAGTGGGGTCAAAACCCTCCTGCCTGGTTCTGGTGCAGTCGTAAACACTTTTTGAAAAAATGGCATCAAATAATCAGGAGAATGAAAACCAGCCTGTATACCTCTTCTGTCAATCAAAGCCATTGTGAGAGTGACTAGGTCATGACCTAAAGCCTTAGTATTAAAGGGAGAATCTATTTCAGAATCAGGGAAGAAGAGATTCTGAGCATCTCATGGAGCAAAGGAAAGACTGATCCAGGGAGGGATTATATTGAGAGACTTCTTGGCTCCATGGGTATCACAGAGAGGAGAATCTAGGTTGAAGCAAGTTCCAAGGAAAGGTCTGCTCTTTCCTCAATGTCCCATCTTGATGCCTGTTAGCCACGGATACCATAATATAATCTGCTGTTTTGTTATCCAGATGTTTCCAGTAATTTCTGTTTTGCCTCAACCACAAAGTGATCAGGCATTAAATAGAGATAGATATAAAAATAAGGTTAAGCAGAGAACCTAACCTCTGCCTAGGTATTAGACATTTTCCAAACTAGGGTCTTGGAGTAATTATGACTGAACTCAGAATTTTTTCTTCTAAAATAAACTCCCAAAAGCCAAAGAGAAGGAAACCAGGCAGACCTAGGGGCCATTATATTGCCCACTAGGCTTAAAAGAGCTAATCATTGTGACAGGGTGCTGTACTAAGCTGAGCCTTCTATCATAGGATCCGAGATCTAACCTCCTCATTTTATAGATGAGAAAACAGACTCGGAAAGAGAAGAAATGGGTTTAGGGTCATGCAGATGGTAAGTAGTACAGAGAGAATTTGAACCCAAGTCCTCTGATCCCAAATCCAATGCCCTTTCTACTGAACCATGCTGATACCTTCCCTCCCTCCAAAACACATCTGCTCAGATCCTCAGCCTCTTTAAATCCTAGGACCTCTGTCTCCAACCCACCTCAGCTTCCCACAGGAGTGCTCATATCTTAGACTTCACCATTAACTGAAATTGCCTCACCACTGACTTAATCCACCAGACATTTCCTAAGCACCTAATATGTGCCAGCGTTGTGACAGAAGATGCAAAGCCAAAAACAAAAACATTCTCTCTGCCTTGAAGGGGCTTCCAAGATCCTGAATTCTGAAGTTCCTCACTGTGAGCCCTGTCTCCTGTTCTTTCCTCCCTTCCCCAATCTCCTTCCGATGGACCTTGCTTTTTGTCCTCATTGCTAGGGCCCTCTCCCCCACAGTAACCTTGAACCTGTTTGTCATGCATTTTGTTTATCCTTGGGTATCCTCATATTAACTCCCCCATTAGAATATAAACTTCTTGAGGATAGGGACTGCTTCGATTTTCTCTTTCTATTTCTAGCACTTGGTATATATAGTAAGAGCTTGAATCAGTGTTAGTTGATTGATTGACTAAACTGGTCTATTCCTCTTCTTCCAGTCCACTTTCTTCACTTCATTCCCTTCACAATCTTGATTATTGACTCTATAATTAACTATGTTAGTCAAGCGCTGTCCTCCACCTTTAAATAGAGGAGGTTCCATGCAGTAGAAGCATTGTGGCCTCTGAAGTCAAAGGTCCCAGGATTGAATCTCATCTTTGACATTTACTCTGTGTGACCTTGGACTATCTCTGAGCCTCAGTTTCCTCCTCTGTAAAGTGAAGAGGTTGGACTTGTGGTCTTCTGGTCTCTTCTATTTCTAGATCTATTCAAGTCTCACTCTATGGTCCCTTATCCCTTTGAAATTGAGGAAGGGAAGGAAAAAGAGGTCTCAGCTGCATTGATGTTTTCAATTACACGGTGTTTATACCACTAACAGTAATGTTTTTTTCTTTAAAAAAGGATTTCTACAAATACCAATCTTGAGGCACCATGTACCTTCTCTGCTCCTACAGTACTACCGACTAGACAACAGAAGTCATGAAGCTTTTTGTAGTAGTAAAGAGTAGAAAGAAAGTCGACAATCACTGATTTGGAAATGGTTGATTGAATTCTGAGATGAGAACATTATGGGATATTCTTGAGCCATAAAGAAAGACTAATGTGAAGAATTCAGAGAAACCAAGGAAGAATTGGATGGACTGACCCAGAGCAAAGGAAGTTGAATCGGGACAACTTACACAATGACTACAACAAAGCAAAGGAAATGTATATCAAAAGGCTTAAGAACTCTGATGGAGGCAATGGTCAAGCATGAGTCCAGAGAGCTGAGAGGCATGTCTCCTGCCTCTTGGCAGAGAGGTAGTGGACTATAGTGAAGAACTAGGCATATATATTTAGGCAGGATCATGTTGATTTATTTTGCTTGAAGTTAATTATTTGTTACAAGGGAAAGTTCTTTGGTTGGGGGAGGGGAAGGAAGGAGTGGAGCCAGAGGCGAGTGATGGGGGTATGCATAAGAAAGAAAAGAATATTAATTCAACATTGATTAAAGAAGGAAGTCATGAACTCATACTGACTGGGTCCCCTGAAAATTCATGTTCTCTCACCTCAGCAGGCTTCTCACTGCTGTACAATAATACTTTCATTCATCTTTGACTCCCTGGCACATTCCTAATGCAGCTGTTCCAAGCTTTCTCCTTTCTCCTCAAGCCTGTAACTCTAGCCCTCTCCTTCTGTCTGGGCAGACACTGAATTTGAATTAGATTTTAAGCTCCCTGAGGGGAAGGCTACTCTCTTTTTCTTCTGACATCCATAGTGTCTGCTAGCTCACTGGCTCCATGCACACTCTCTGAATCTGCTCCAACAAGGAATGTTACTAAATCACAATTTGCTCAGTTTCCTCCAGCTAGGTAGTAGTCTGAGACCTCTGCTTCTAGTCTGTCTCAACAATGCAAAAGAGCCTTCATACTTTAGACAGCCCCTCCCCCAAACCTCCTTAATTCAACTTTATTTGTCCCAGGTGCTGAAATTTCTTGTTATGACTCCGTTAACAGATGGGACAGATGGGGCAGATGGGACAGGTCCATCTGACTACATCCCCCATAATGCTTGGGACCCAGAAAGCAACTCTCATTGGGAGAGCTTTCCAGGACTCCATTTCCCAGGAGGCCCTATGTCTGGGTGCAGGTGGTTGCACAATGAGTCACAGATTCTGATTGGTGGGAAGTCTTAGGAGAAGTGGGCGGTTTAAAAGGTGGACCAGCCAATATGCAAGAGTGCACAGAAAGTACCAGCTAAACTTTGGGCAGAGGAGTCCCATGGAGCAAGACTGCCATGGTGTTCCCAGATCCAGCAAGATCTGGAGAACCCCAGAACGAGCCAAGGCAGAGACTTTGCCCAATGCCCTTGCCAGTTCCTAAGGAGGAGCTGCAATTCAAGGCACCAAAACCCTAAGCATTTTCTCATTGGGCACACGCCTTAGAAACAATTGATTGCTTCCTTCAAATGCTGAAGGCTATTAGATGGGTTTAAAGGAAGATTAAACTAGAACATTTTGGGAGCCAAAAGCATGGACACTCATTTAGGTATTGGGGTTGAGAAGGTTTCCATTGCTTGATTTTCCTTCTCTGGTATTTACTGTAATTCTGTTCTGATGAAATATTTCTCCACCTGATTAAGGTTATTGTTTAGGCATTTTGGAAAGAATACAGTGAATAGAGGCAAAAAACTAAATATTAGTTTCCACATTGGACCAAAGTAGTACTGGGGGTGTAGGACTGAGTGGGAGACTCCTTAAATTGGTGGGGGCTTATCCCAGAACTCATGTTATTTATGAACATTCAATGCATTGTACTAGATAGGACATTTACACAGGGATCCATTGAAATTGGGGTGGGGGGAGAGGGAGGTTTTTGCTACAAAATTTAAATTGTAAATTGTTGATACTAGTAGCAATCTTTTTTTTTCCTTTTGAAACATTTTTATTAATGACTTCTATTTTTATACCAGGCCTTTCCTGATTTACCCCTGTTGAATTCTCCCTTATAATCATAGATAAAGCAAGCGACGTGTTTCACCATATGTTTCTTAGGACCAAATAATCAGATTTTAGTTACTTTTTAGCATCATTTACAAGATTGCAAACACTGCAAACAGTGTTTATTGTTCTCCTTATCTCCTACTGCATCAGTTCATACATATCTTCCTGTGTTTCTCTGAATCCCTCATAGTTGTCATTTCTTATAGAGTAGAATAATATGACAGGGCATTAATATGCCACAGTTTATTCAAACATTCACCAATCAATAGGCACCCACTTTGTTTTCTTTTTTTTTGCTACTGCAAAAAGTGAGTAGCAGTAAATTATATTGCTTAAGTTGCTTATACTGGTAGCATTGAGAATTTTTTCCCCTCAGAGTCTCCAGTAATTTGGCAGCAGTTTTTTTTCCAGTGTAAATCATCCTGGCAATCCAAGCCCTTTGATTCAGGAAAGAAGTCTATGCTTGTGTTAAAGCGACCCTGCATATTTTGTTCCAGTCCTGTTGCTGACTTTGTGAGGGGGGTCATGGTGTAGTTCGTAGAAGGTCTGCAGCACATTATATACTAGTGTGTTGGTGTGAATGACTACTTTGCGTATGCTGGTTATGTAGAATTGGTTGGGGGTATGACTTGGCCCCTCATCAAGGACTGTTGATTGGGGGTAGAGGGGAATCACCCACAGGGAGTGTGGTGGAGAGGATACCAGAGGGATTCTGCTATAACACTCCAATAGCTGGAACCTTCTCCTCTACTTATTTGCCTTCTCTCTGCATTTTGGGTATATATAACAGCAACAGCAACAGTACCTAACATTTACGTAACGCTTTAAGGTTTATGAGGCATTTTACAAATTTTGTCTCATATGTGTAAATGTGGCTCTGCCTTCACACTCCAAAAGTGAGGCCAGCTTTCCCCTCAAGGTCCTAGGGGTGCTGCCTGAGGGATTGCAGGTATTTTTCTCTAATGTTATTGGCTTGATGACTCATTCTAGTGTGTCTTCTGCCCCCCCCCCCC
>CM053586.1:341940844-341962112 GCA_028646515.1 Pseudochirops corinnae | reverse complement strand
TACAAATATTTTTCCTCCCCAAGTGAGTAGGAGGGCACACTCTGTTTTATGCCATTCATGGTATGTAGTTTTTCCTTAAAAAAAAGTTATTTTTAAAATTTCTTAAGACACTAAGTCAATTTAGATTATAGATTCCGAGCAGAAAGCAACTTGGTTGACACACACATATACATGCACACACATTACACACAGATCATCAGTGCTTTCAGTTTGAGGCAAAGGGAAAGCTGTAGTCTGGGGAACCACTGCTTAGCTACAGAGAATCATGGCCCCTTGGTCCTGATCTAAAGCAGGAATAGCCATAGCTGGTACTTTTTTCTGGATAAACTCTGATTAAGGAAGTTTCATCCTCATGAGAATAGAATTTGGAGTCATCCAGTACATACAGGGCATATTCCCTATCTTTGTTACAGAGGAACTCACCCACCCCTATGCCATCTTCCTGCACAACATCTGCCTGACACACCCCACCAGCTTCTCTCTGTGATCCTTCAAATCCTGTCAGCTGCTTGATGATGTGAGTTGATTGATTGGTGGATTCCCCTCCCAGCTTTGCTTCTGACTTTCTGAACCTTGCCACCATTATGCTTTAGCTTCGATCTCACCCTAGAACACCTCTGTACCATGCTGACCCCCCCTCTTCTATTGGTGATTTCTTCCTCGGGCCTCCATTTTGAGGGGGTGTCCAGACTGACCAATCTTCATTCTTCTCCTGGTTTGAATTCTGCCTTTCTGGACTTTGACACTATTCCCTAGCATAGGTACCTTCCTCCCCTTTCATCCCTTTAAACTCCCTTTTGTGTGTTATCTTACCTCATTAGAACATAAGCTCCTTGAAGACAGGGGCTGTATTTTTGTTTATATTGTATCCTTAGCACTTAGCATAGTGCCTATCATATAGCAAGCCCTTGTTAAATGCTTGCTGCCTTGCTTTGCTTTGCCTACCATCCTCAGTAGGTCTCTGAGGGGAGTAGTTTTTGCATGGCATTGGTCCCAACAAGGTCATGAACAAATGTGGTTTTGTCATTAGCTGAATCTGTGTCTTAGTTACCAACAGGTGGTGTCACAATGGTCATTCCTCACTTCAATGCCCCTGTGTTAGATTTATTGCAAAATCCAGCAAGGATCCCACTCCTCAACCTTGGGTAGGTAGATCACTTTCCTAACCTCCAGAAGCTCACAAGGTCATAAGCATCTTTAATATACTTTATCTAAAATAGAAAGAATAAACACCAAGACCAAGAAGTGAGGTCCATATTCATGTGCTACCTGTTATCCTGAAGCCATTCCCCTCCTAGCTTTGTCTCTGTTCTCTCACCAGAATACCACCAGTTATGAAAGAGTCAGCCAAAGAAGGAATGGTTTCCATGGGCTAGTGCCTTCTCATTCACCCCTCCCCCCCAGTTCCAGCTACGTGGCCAATCACAAAGGCTCCTCTTCATATGGCTAGCACACTGAAACCAGTTATAGAAGGTCTGTGCATATTCCAAAGTACATGTGAGGATTACATCAACCGAGTACTCTGCACATGCTCCAAAAGACTGGGCGTAGTTGGCCCACCCCCTGTTATGAATGCATCTTGTATATATTTACCCACATATTGTCTCTCCCTTTAATACATGAGCCCCTTGAGGACAGGAACCATTTTGAGGTCAGGGATACAAAGAAAAAGTGAAAATGGTTCCTATCTTTGAGAAGTCCACAGTCTAATGGTGAAGACAACATACAGAAAACTATGAACAAACAAGATATATACCAGATAGACTGTAAATAATCAACAGAGCAGAGGCACTAGCAGTAAGGGGGAATCAGGAAAGTTTTCAGAGGAAAAATAGGTAGAATCCCATGTATCAAGTTCTACAGGTGATATTAGCCAAGGACGGAAGATGCTCAAGTTGAAACTCTGAAGACACTGAAGGAAATAATTCCAATGAGGAGGGAGTGAGATTTGTCTAAAGATATGGATGTTGATGCACTGGGAACTCACCAATTATCCTAGATTTTTTTAAAAGAAATGTAAGGAAAATGGAAGTGAGGCCAGGGCATAGACAGTCAATAGAAAAGTAAGGTATAATTCTGTAATAGCATGAGGAATGTAAAAGCTCAGAATGATCTGAGGATGCTGACAGAAGCAAAGACTTTTTTAAAAAAGTTCTTTAAAGTTATATTTGGATAAATAGGAGAATCAAAGAAGAGACAGGACCTTTGCTTAATGAGAATGACCTTTGTGCTGGAAACCACAGAATAAAAATGACAGGGAGTTGATAACCAAAATAAATAAGTATGAGAGCCTAGCTGCAGTTGATGGCTCAGATGAACGACATCCTTGGGTCTTGAAAGAACTGCCAGGTGTAATTACTGAACCACTCTCAGGAATATTTGAAAGATCATGGACAATGGGAGAGAGACCACAAGATGAAGGATAACTGTCCTGATTTTCAAAGAAAATAAAAAGGAAAAGATCAGAGTCTAAAAACTCTAAGTTAGTAAGCTTGGCTTTGATTTCTGGGAAATTTTTAGAGCAAATCACTAAAGTATAGTTGGTGACCCCCTAGAACAGTGGTTCTCAGCCTGTGGGTGGCAACCCCTTTGGGGGTCGAACGACCCTTTCACAAGGGTTGCCTAGGAACCGAGACACCACTCCTCTATCCGTCTCCAGGAGGGTCTGCCCACATACAGATATGCCCACATACGAGTATTAAAGGGTCATCGGCATTAGGAAGGTTAAGAACCACTGCTCTAGAAGGAGAGGCAGTGATTACAAAGCACACATGTGATTTCATCAAGAACTTGATCAATTTCATTTCCTATAATGACAGAAATATTAAGTTAGTAAATGAAATGTGCATTGTGGATATAGTTTACCTAGATTTTAGCCAAACTTTTGATGAGATATGTCATGAGAAGATGGAGATACATGGGCTAGACAATAAGACAAGCCAATGGATTCAGGGATGATTGGATGACTGGACTCAAAGACTAGTTGTTAATGGTTCTGTGGGGACCTTTGCTTAGTCTTCAACTGCTCAATATTTTTATCAGGGACATGATACACAAAGACATAGATGGTGTTATCACCAAATCTAAAGATGGTGCCAAACTGGGAGGGAGAACTAACATACCGGCTGACAGAGTCAAGATTCCAAAGGATCTTGATGGGCTAGAGCAGAGGTGGGGAACCTTCGACCTTGAGGTCATGTGTGGCCCTCTAAGTCCTCAAGTGTAGCCCTTGAGGACCTAGAGGGCTACATGAGGCCCTAGGTTCCCTACCGGTGGAGTATTGGGTTGAAATCTAGTGGGATGTAATTCAAAAGGGATACCTGTGAAATCTTTTACTTAGATAAGAAAAATTAATTTCCCAAATACAAGATGGGGGAGGCATGGTTAGACACTGGGTGTTTTGAAATAAATCCCTGGCTTTTTGTGGCCTACAAGCTCCATATGAGGCAGCAGCAACTAAAACAAATGTTAATGAGACCTTGGGCTGTATTAAGAGGGGTACAGCCTCCAGGGATAGAGAGGTAAGAGTTTCTTAGATCACGTATGGAATTTGTGTCCAGTTCTGGGTACAACAGTTCAGATCAGCTGGAGAGCGTTCAAAGGAGGGCAACCAGTTCGGGGAGGTGCCTGAAGTCTGGGTCATATGAAGACCAGTTGAAGGAAGTAAGAGGATTTAGCATGAACAAGAAAAGATTCAGGGGGTAACAAGAGCTGTCTTCAAGTATCCCAAGGGCTGTCATATGGGAAAGGAATTAGACAGAGGGCAGGACCAGGATGAGTGAAGCCAATTCAGGCTTGATGTTGGTAAGAACTTCCTAACATTGAGAGCTGTCCCAACGGGGACATTTGTGATTCTGTGAAATGAGCTACTTTGTTTTGTCCCACCACATGGTCCAGTTGACCAGGAGCTGGTGAAAGAGCTTAACTCCTTCATGGAGAGAACAGACTAGACCAAAGATGATACCAATGACTTTTGACAAGGAAAGAAAGCATTCTCAACAGCTTCTGCCAAAAGCCTTTCCCAATGCCCTTTAATCCTAGGACCTTCCCTCTGTTGATTATCTCCAATTTATGCTGCTTTATCTTACTTGTACCTAGTTGTTTACATGTCCCTCCCCCCCCCCCCATTAGATTGAGAGTTCCTTGAGAGCTGCTAAATAGACACCAACCTGACCATGCCCCTCCTGGGCTCACGAAGGCCCAGTGTCTCCCCAATCCCTCTATGATAAAATTCAAACTCCCCTCCTGGCTCTGACCCAGGCTTTTGGACCAATTGATTACTACCCTGCATGATATTCTGACAAATCTGCACTCACGCACCCTGGGTTCTAACCAAACTGGCCTGCATAGTGTCCACAGCATTCCCTCTTTATACAGCCTGGCACGCTCTCCCTCCTCACCTCCACCTTGAAGAATCAGTTGCTGCCTTGAAAACCCACCCCCTCCTTCAGGAGCTCTTTTGCTGATCTCCCTTCTCCGGAGATGACTGTATTTGTTGGTTCCTTCTCCATCCCTATCCGAGCTCAGTCTTTCTTCTGCATCCGACTCTGTGACTGGACCAAGAAGTTTTAACTGCTCCCATGTTTTCCATAATGTCTGCTCTCTGTAGTTCTACACCCTTTCTCATTATGTCCAAGGATTCGGTTTGGCTTCTTAGAATTCCAGTAAGTGTACTTCCTCCTCACTCTGAGGTATGCAAATGAATCAATAATGCGGGCACAGATCTATATATAACCATATTAAAAAGTAAGGCCTTTATTCTTATTAGGATCTTTGTATATTGGAAGGTCATTTCCCACCCCCACCCCCATAGGAGCTCCTTAATCATTCCTATGAAGAAGCCAAAATGGAGAAAATATCGGCATCTCGAGGAGGCCTTTGATTCCTCACTTGAAAGAACAACCTAAGGCAGTTCTCCTGACTTTTGCTAGTTAACTGACATTTTTCCTGTATTAAATGTCCCTTGCTTCTTTTTTTCTTTCACCCCTAAAACTGTCTGAGACAGTCTCTTCCTCTTTTCCTAATAATAACCCTATAGGTAAAGTATTCCCCTGTGGCTCAGAAAGCCCTTGAGCACATGGCTTCAAGGACGAGACCCTCCACATCCCCCTTTACAATGAGAACGTCAGGGAACATTAGAGTCCCCTACTCTCATTCCCCTCAACTATTTACTGTGCTCAAAGATTCTAAAGCCTAAATCTGAGAATAAAACTAGTAGATAACGTTTCGCTCTGCCCAAATACTCTCCTAGAAACCCAGAAAAGGAAGGAGCATCTCTAACGTGTTGGAGATGGGACTTCCTGAGCAGAGAGGGAAAGCTGGGAAGGCGTCTCGGAGGGAGCCCCCACGCGACCCCCATCTGGGGACCTGCCACACTGCCACTCCAATCTGGATGAAGATTTGGAGGCCTACTGCATCCCATTCCTGTCTCCCGCCGGCTGTAAAGAATATCCTTTAATAAATCTCCTTTGGACACTTAAGTCTTACGTGTGGGTTTCCTTTTCCCCTCCTGAAGGCAGACACAAGGTTACCACATAATCGCTCTTTTGGAGAGGTTTGTATCTGCTGCCAAATGAAAGGATAGAAATGGGTTGGAGAAAACGATGAAGTCTCCTCCTCATTTTTAAACTCTTTGACCTCAAGGGGCCTTCGTTTTGGTTGCTACAATGACTGGCCCTGATTTAACCATCCTCTCCTCCTGGATACTTTCTTTCTCTCTTAGTTTTCATGATGCTACACTCTCCTGGTTCTTCTTTCTGTCTGACTGTTACTTTTCAGGATCCTCTGCTGAATCTTCCTTCCTCATGTCCCTGAGCTGTGAGCATCCCCCTTCATTCTGCCTTGACCTCTCTTCTCTCTCTATGTCTTCTCATTTAGTGATCTCATCAGCTCCCACCACTGCATCTCTCCAATCCAAGCCAACTCCTCCATCCCTACAGCTACTACCTGGTTCATGCCCACACCCTTCTCATCTGCACTTTTTCAATAGTCTCCAAATTGGCCTCCTTGCCTCAAGTCTTTCTCTACCCTGATCCACCCTCCGCTCAGCTACCAAAGTGATTTTGCTGAAGTGCAGGTCTGACCATGCCATTGCCTGACTCAATTAATTCCAGTGGCACCCTGTTTCTCTAACATCAGATATAATCCCCTCTCTTTGACTTTTTAACGCCCTTCACAGACTGGTCCCTTCCTATTTTCCCAGCCTTGTTGTATATTATTTCCCTTTCTGTATTCTACAGTCCAGTCCAATTTGCCTTCTCTCTGTTCCTCACACATGGTATGCCATCTCCCATCTTTGAGTCTCCTCCCCGGAAATACTCTAGAATACACAAGGAAAGGCAAGAGCAATCTCTCCTCACAGGGAACTGATATTCTAATGGGAGAAAGAGCATGCAAAGAACTATGCACCAACAAGATACACATAACGTAAGGGAGGGGGTCATCTCAGATGGAAAGGACTGGGAGCTAGGGCCCAGAGTGAATGCTCTTCTCGTCTCACAGGGATCACAGAATTTCTGTAGTCCTTCAAGACCCAGCTCAGGCATCACCTTCAGCATCAAGCCTTTCCTGACCCCCCTCCCCATGGCCTTCCTCCCAAGCGGCTCAGCATTTCACAACCTGGCACTGATGTTGTATTTACTCACCCTCTATTTATTCCTTATCCCCTCAGATATGTGTGTGAGGTCATAGATCTAGAACTGAAAGGGGCCATCAAGTCCCCTTCCTTACAGATGAGGGAACTGGAACTGAGGCACAGAGAAGTTGGTGTTATCTTTCCTAGAAAATCTAAGCTCTTTGAAAGTAGGGAGCATTCTAGCCATGTGACCTTGGGCAAGTCACTTAACCCCAATTGCCCTACTTTCCTCCCTCCAAAAAAGCCGAAAAAAAAAGAAAGTAGGGAGGATTTCATTGTTGTGTTTGTATTCCAGCATCTAGCAGGGATCAAGGTTTTTGTTTTGTTTTGTTCCTGGTTTTTTTTTGCTTCTCTTTGTTTCTCAAGGGCTAAGCAAAGTGGGTGGCCCATAGTAGGTGCTTAATAAATGTATTTTCATTGATCAAAGGTCCATTGGTTACTTAGACTTCTTTCCACTGGGATGACAACAGATAAGGGGAACAAAGGGTGGCTGTCTGTCATCTTTTGGGATATAATGACCAAAAGAGAAGTTGCTTCAGATGCACCAAAGCAAGTCAGGCCAGGCAGCCTGAAGATAAATGGTATGCCTAGCTGCTCTTCCCTGAATGTCAAAGGGGCTTGGGGCCTCAGGCCAAGACATCCTTTTTCAAAAATAGTACTAGCTAAGTGCAAAGAGGCCGAGCTGTTTTCTGTTACAACCGTGGACAAGACAGGCATATACATTCTGAGGGCTCTTGAGAGAGGAATTCAGGATGGCTTTTGAATTTCCCTGGACTTGTTTCAGGACACAGAGATGAGTTTAGGGCAGGGGTCACTCCAGACCCCAAAGCGTTTGTCTACCCCTGCCTCACCAAGATTTCTTAAGTCTTTCCTGTCCAAAGTGGAATTTCTTCTTTCTCCCCAAACTCGCCTGTTTTCCAAACTTCCATTTTCCCCTATTCTGTTGAAGGTGTCCCTCCCCCCTCAATCACCGAGGCTCACAACCTCAATGTCCTCCTGGCCCTCTGACTCTGGAGCGCAAATCTTGTATGCTATTGCATATAATGTCTATATTTCCCATCTACATCTAATATATCAATTGCTAATATCTTCATGTCTAATCATGTGCCAAATCTTGTCATTTTTAGATCTCAGATTTGAACTCAGATCTTCCTGACTCCAGGCCTGGAGCTCTGTCCACTGCACTCACCTCTTGTCTCCACGAATGGGGCACAATCTTCCCTAAGACCGTCATCACCTCTACCTAGAATACGGCAGTGGCCATAATTGGTCTCCTTGCTTCCCCACTTCAATTGGTCCTCCACACGGCTTCCAAAGCACTTTTTGTTAGCGTTCCTTCCAATTCTTCCTGTACTGGGTAATTGCATATACTATCTTTCCTGAGCATTTTTATTTACATGTCGTCTCCCCCATTAGAATACGAGTAACTTGAGAGCAGGGGCCATTGTTTTTTTTACTGTTCTTTCAATCCCCAGCACTTGGCCCAGACCCTGGAACATTGTAGATGGTTAATAACTTTTTGATGCTTAATTGACCGGTTGGATTATAGGACCCTGACTAGCAGTGATAGTACAGATAAAAGACTTAGTGTGTCCAATGGATCCCAAGTGATGGCTATGTTCCAGACATTTCATTAAGGAAGCTTGTTCACAGGCCCTGTACCATCCTGGATCCCTTACTGGTGCTCACTCCACGCAGCCAAATTGGCAGGTCTTCTAGTTGCTATGTTCATAACATCTTCCAAAAGCTGCCCTTTCCCTCCATTCTTGTAACCAGAGCCCAAGGACGGGCCTCATCACCCAGACTACTGTAATAGCCTCTTAATTGGTTTCCTTGCCTGGTCTCTCCAGTCCATCTTTCACTCAGCAGCCAAAGTCATCTTCCTTTATAAAGCACAGGTCTGACCAGGTCACTTCCCTACACAATACATTCCAGAGACTCCTTACTACTTCCAGGGTTAAATAGAAAATGCTCTAGGGGCTTTTAAAGCCCTGGCTCCCTCCTACCTTTCCAGCCTTCCTCCCCTTTATTTCCCTCCATGAACTCTGTGACTGATCTTGTTACACATTCTATCACTGACTTCCCCATGTTGTATTAACCATTCTCCATGCCTCTCCCTCCTCACCTGCCCCTCCTGGCTTTCCAGGCTTTCATCATGACCCAGCCCAAATCCCACCTACTGAAGGAGACCTTTCCCATTCTCTCCTCTCTACCAGGAGATTATTTACCATTTGCGATGTGTATATCTTATAGTTACACAGTCCTTTCCATGTTGTCTCCCCATTAGAACATAAGCCCATTGAGGGCAGGGACTATTTTTATCTTTCTTTCTATCTCTAGTGTTTAGCACAGAGCTTGGCACGTTGTTGTTGAGTCATGTCCAACTCTACACAGCCCCATGGACAAAGTCTATGGGATTTTCTTGGCAGAGACTGGAATAGTTCGTCACGCTCTTCTCTAGTGTGTCCTTATTTGACAGATGGGGAACTGAGGCAAATAGGGGTTAAGTGACTTGCCCAGGGTCATACAGTTAGTAAGTGTCCAAGGCCAGATCTGACCTCAGGTCTTCCTGACTCCAGGCTTGGGGCTCTATCCAGTACACTCAATAAATGATTATTGATTAGATATGACTTGACTCGTATCATATACCTGTAAAACCTGTAGGAGTCTTGGCCTCTATGGCCTGAATGAGAAAGACTCCCCACATTGGGTTATGTTAGAGTGGGTCTGTAATCTTCTAGGTGATTGTGGGTGTCAGAAAGAAGGAGAACTCTATGGCTCTGGTACATCCAGAACCAGCAAACATCTCTGGAGCTTCAACACTGATCAGGGTCAGCTCTGGCCTCTTCAAGGCACTGTCAGAGGACTGCAATCAATTCAAGCAATCCCTAGCACTGATTGGCCAGTCACTGTGCTAGGCTCTAGACCTACAGAGATAAAACTGAGGCTGTCCCTGCTCTCAAGGAGCTGACGTTCTTTAGGTGTTGGGGGTACAAGGACAAGCACATGTACCAATGTAGGTGTATACAAAGCATATGAAACTTAATGACAGGTGGTTTGGGAGAGGAGGGCACTAGCAGCTGGACCAATCAGGAAAGGCCTCTGGTCAAGGTGGTCCTTGGGCTGAATCTTAAAGGAAATTAGGAATTCTAAGAGGATGAGGTAAGGAGGGAGAGTATTCCATGCATGAGGAACGACCCATGCCAAGGCATGGAGATAGGAGATGGGTACTGTGATTTGACAAGCCATGCCTCCTATGTGGTCCTTCACAGAATGAAAGAATCTCAGAGCTGAAAGGGACTACAACCGTACCACCATCTTCTACTCCTGGATTGGCAAAGGGCATTCAAAAAGCACTAGACCCCACCCAGTGTGGACCAAGAGACACCAGCCTTTAGAGACGCTCCGACCCAAGGGATCAGTCAGGGAAGAAACTGAGTCAGAGCCCTTGTGCTCTCAGTGCATGGATAAGATGTGCAAAAGGTCCAGAAGAAGGCTAGAGAGACCCAGATATTTGTGGGGAGTATAGGACTGAGAATCAGAGAACTGCAGGGGATCAGTACTCCAGGTCAGGAGTCCAGAATGCCCTGAACTTTCTCTGAGCAGCCACTCACTGGCTTTCAGGGCTGGGACCCTTCAGAGGACATTATCAGACCCCCACGGCAAAGGGAAAAAAGGGAGAAGATAGTCTTTGTGGGCGTGGGCCCCAAGGGTTCCTGCCCCTCCCTGTAACCCTTCTCCCTACCCCCCACTGTCCAGCCACTCATGGAAAATGCGGCTGGTGATGGGAACAGCTTCGTGATGATCTCACTGTGTTTGGAAAGATGCTGGAAGAGCACAGGGAAAGGCGGCTGAAGGAATTAGATCAGTCTCAAACCTCTGGTCTCCTGCTGTCAACTGACAAGTCCCAGGTCTGCCAAGGCTCCGTGTGGTACCTGGATCATAGAGCAATAGGGAGGGAGCTCTGGCCCTGGAAGATCCAGCTCGCTCTCATCTGCGGGCCATGGCTGAAGAGTCCTAAGAAGGCGAGATCCAAGAGCTAGGCCTGCAAGGAACCCCAGGGGCTATTGAATGCCCCCCTCCATTTTATAGATGAGGAAACTGTGCCCATGGTGGGAGAGGGGCAAGGTAAAAGGACTTGCCTAGGGTCACACAGCTAGTAAGTGGCAGGGACAGGATTCAAACTCAGGTCTTCCTGATACCAAACTCAACACACTACCACACCACACAATGCTCCTATCGGAAATCTATGAAAAATTCTGTCCTCTTTCCCATGAGAAACAAGGAAGATCCAACCCAGATCCTCTGGTACCATTTGGAAATCACCAAGATGTGAAATGTGCAGAGGCCTTTGAGGATCTAGTTGATCTCACTTGGGCACATGGGCACAGGGGGCAGAGGGGTTGGGGCAGGTCCACTTAGGCCTTTTGTGCTGCCTGCTGCTGGCAGTTTGGAGGAGCAGGGGGGTGATGGGCAGCCAAAGTCAGGGGCTATTGCTTGTTCCTGCTGACAGGAAGATGCTTGAGTTATTCTATCCCCAAACTGAAGATCTTAGCTTTGGCATACATTGTCACTGATAAATTCCAAAGCTATGCATAGAGCGCGATTCCAAGGATGGATGGACACTCATCCCCTGATTTATTTTCTGCCAAGTGCTAAGTCACAAGCCACCAATCAGAGCTGGCGGGTGGTACCGGCCCACTGCGAGTTGAGTGCACATTACCATCCAGGGAGGTCAAGCGCTCACGCAGATGCCCCATACCTTGTAGATGCCCTATGTGCGCATCAGAAAGCTTCATGATGACCATGTAAGGGGCAAAGGCGAGCCAGCTGGGCCACTCACCCAAGAAAGTACAGCTGAGGACCTGGGCCTCCTGCCAAGGAGAGAGCCATTGGTGGGGATAGATGTTCTAGCCCTAACCCAGGGCCCCTGCCCCAGTTGTCCTTGGGTGATTGGCAGTGGCGCAGCTGCAGGGCGAATGTCTAGAAGGGATAGGGGCCAGGAAAAGAGGGCACAGGATTTCAGATGCTGAGCCGAAAGAAACCTCAATGGTCACTAAGTCCAATGCCCTTATTTCACAGAATAGGAAACTGAAGCCCAGGGAGGAGAAAGGGCTAGTTCGAGGTCCTACAAGTAGGAAATGATGGGGTGAGGATTTGAATCCAAGTTCCACCATCCCAAGTTTGGTGCTTTCTACAGCCTCGAGGGGCGTGGCTTTTGGGTGGGTGGGAGTTGAGCCTCAATCCCCAGAAGGTTCCCCTCTCATTATTGAGGGAGCAATGGAGTCCCAGATCAGGATGTGACCCCACATACAAGTGGTAGGAGAATGTGGTTGGGGATCCCAGAGCTCTCTGGGAACCCCTCCATGATGATCTTGGACACTTTGGCCCAAAGAGAGTGGCTAATGCACAGATTCCACTGGCCTAACGTGGCAGGGGATGTATGTAAAAGGTACGAGAGAGTTGTGCTCAGGGTAGGATCAGAGATTCAGAGCTAGAAAGGAACAGAGGGCCCTCTTCTCATTTAACAGAAGAGGAAACTCAAGCCAACAGCTGAAGTGACTTGGCCAAGATCACAGAATGAAGCAGTGACAGAAATGGATTCTGAGCCCAGCTCCCCTGACTCCGTGCTCAGTGTCTTATGATCCAGTCTCACTGTACCTCTGGTGGGCTTTCCAAATACCAGGAAGCCTTTGGAACTTGATGCAGAGACTTCTAATCCCTGGTAGGAAACAGGAAGGACAAGCAGTATCGGAGAGGTGTCAGAACCTTCTCCACAGCACCTGTAGGCCTCCCCAACCAGAACCCAGAAGACAGAGTCTGCAGGAGCCAAGGTGTGAGGGGGCAGGAAGGAGATCCCCATCAGGATTCATCCTGAGCAAGGGCATATTGGCCTTAGCAGGAACTGGGAGGCCTAGAACGCCACCCTTCCACTCTCAAGGAAATGCCACAGTGGCAGGAATGCCACTGAGGATTGTGCCCTTGCCACGTGTGACCTAGGGAGAACCACCTCACACTTTTGGGCCTCAGTTCCCTCTTCTGTAAAATGGGAAGAGGTGGACATAGTGGTCTCTGAGGTCCTTCCTGGCTCTAAATGTCCTCTCCTCTCAGATTGCCTGTTCCTACTCGTATGTATCTACTCACTTACATGTTGTCTCCCCCATTAAATGGGAGCTCCTCTAGGACAGGTTCTCTTTGGCATCCCCATTGTTTAGCACAGGACATCACTTAGTAAATGTCTGTTTACTGGCTAAGCCTCCTATCCTATGAGCCTACCAACTCCAGTCACAGGAGAGTGATTTGTCAAAAAAAAATCCTGATGCTTGGAGAAAACTCAAGATGGCAAATTAGTGGAGTGACCCCAGCCCAAGTCATAGAAAGATTGGATCATCCGTCTTTCTACAAAATAGCCTTGTAAAGACAGCATATCAGAGCCACCTGTTGCCCATAGGGGAGTTAATTGGATTCTCTGGAGATCAGTAGGATGGGAGCAACAGAGGGTTGAGGAAATTGTGTCCAAGAAAGGGCTTATTTACCAGTTGTAGATAGACAGGTGGTGCTGGGTCCATATGGAAAGGATCCAGATGCAGAGGAAGCTGCTGCAGGCTGGTACCCTCTTGGGGGTTGGTGAAGCTTACTGTGACTGCCCTGTACTGATCCGGACCTCTTCCCAGATGGTAGAAAGAGGGAGAGGTCCACCAGGTCCTGCCTAATAGTCGAACAATAAAGGCCCCAGGGAACTGGAGAGCCCAACTCATTAGGGGCTAGACTGGAGCCTGAGCCAGATTCACATATGAAAGCCAGTGAGGATGCCTTCAGAGACTATACAGGTAACACCAACAGTGAGTCACTTCAAGAACGCTGAGAATGCCCAGTCCCTGACCAGGCTGATGTGTGGCGTACCCAGGGAAATGGGAGAGAACATTACACAGATAGCCAGATGATACCTATCATGATGTACGTGTAATCCACATTTGATATGAAACTCCAACAGGTGAGGTTCTATTATGAGTCTGTAATCCAGTTTGATTCAACAAGCATTTTTCAGCACCTATGATATACCAGGAACTGTTCTAGGCACTGGGGATATAAAGACAAAATGCAAAATAGTCCCTGTCCACAAGAAGCTGGCATTCTCCTGGGAAGATACAATGCTTAACAGATGAATGAATGAAAAGGACTTTAGTATGTTTGTTTTTAGTGTGTGCCAAGTGCTGGGAATAAAGATACAAGTGGAATGGCTCTTGACACATGGTAGGCAATCAATAATCATTAAATGATTGACTGATTGATTACCTGCAGGGAGTTTACATTCTAATAGAAGACCGAATTTCCAGAGAAGTTAGTGACTGGGGAAAAGAGTATTGATCTGGGGAGTCCAAAGCATGGTGAATGGAATCATAGGGGCAATTGATTGATTGAGAGGGATGGATAATTGTGGCAGGGACATGCAAGATGGCCTTGGTGAACTAGATAACTAAAGGGATGTGTCTGGCTTTGACCTGATAGAGTGGGTTAGGTGAGCTTGCACTAAATCACTCAAGAGTCAGAACAGGTGAAGGTGAGGAGGGCATTCCAAAGCTGAGTAGAATAACTCTCCAGGGACTGGAGGCATGGTATTTGGAGGACACATTCAGAGGATACTCTTCCATTTAAGAGAAGTAAAATGGTGGCAGGGAAGATGGCACAATGGCCCTCGTGGATGGCTAACCATAATCGTTTGAGAAGGGAGAAAACACTTATCTAGGGAGATCCAGAAAGGTTTTGAGTAGATGTCACATGAATTGAGCCTGGAAGAACTCTAGAAGGATTCTAGAAGACAGAAGTGAGGCATAACGGCATTCTAGGCATGCAGGACAGCCTGGTCAAAGGCATGGAGAAAAAAGATAAACTTATAAATTCAGAGAGCAAGTTTGGCTGGAGGAACTTAGAGTGAATGAAGAAGAATATGAAATAAATCTGGAGAAGTAGGCTAGTGCTACACTGTGAAGGTTTTTCAGTGTCAGGATGAGGCATTTATATTTTAACTTGCAGGTAATAGGGGGTCACTGAAAAGCTCCTAGAAGGCTGCAGCCCAAGTGAAAACTGAGGAGGACATAAGGCTTGGGTCCTGTATCCAACTTTGACATGTGATGCTATTATATGCCATGTAGTTGCATGTGTTTAATGTGTATTTAATCTTCCACATAGAAATTTGCTCGGTGAGCCTAAGTATTCTGTTTATGCACGTGACCTATAACACACAACACAAAACCCTAATCTGGCAGTTATATGCTGTGTTCTTACATGTGGCCTGTGTATGTTGGATAATTGCCTATGACCATGCTCTAGGCAAACTAATGGATGTTTTATGGTATGTGCCTACAGTCGTACCTGTGCACCTGCTGTGATTTGCAGGGACTACAAGATTTTTTGTTGGGGGGAGGATGTGATAGAGACACTTTCATCTCCCATAATACTAAGGGCCCAAAGGACAGCGCTCATGGGCAAAAATCCTCAAGACTGCATTTCTCAGGGGCATCGAGCATGAAAGGAAGACTCTTGTTGTTGGAAAGTCTCCAAAGAGAAGCAGGAAGTTTTTGAGATACAGAATGATCTGGGATATGTACCACTGTCCTTCCAGTCACTGAGGTTGCCATCTTCAGAGCCATCCTCAATTCTTCACTCTCCCTTGCCTTTCTCAGTCTCATGAATGCTCTCTACTACACCTCTTATAACTGTCACCTTCTCTCCACCTACCATGGCCACCATCCTAGTTCAGGCCTTCATTACTTAAAAGACTTCTAATTGGTCTTCCTTCCTCAAACACCCCTCCCTGCCAATCCATCTTCCATATAGCTACCAAAATGATTTTCCCAATGCTCAAGTCTGGTTATAATGCCCCCCTGCTTAGTAAGCTGAAGTAGCTCCCTATTCTCTCCAGAATCATATGTAAATTCCTCTGTTTAGTATTGAAAGCCCTTTACAATCTGACATTCCAGACTTTTTAATCCAGCTCCCTTTCATGTTCTGTACAATCCAGACCAACTGGTCTCCTTGTTTTTCCTCACCCATAACACCTTCTGCCTTGGTGTCTGCACTATGTGTCTCCCCCATGCTTAGAAGATCCGCTCCTCACCTTGGCCTCTTGGAATCCCAAGTTTTCTTTAAAACCTCTCTCAAGTGCTACTCCTGCTTAAAAAACTTTTTTTGAGCTCCTAGAGCCTTACCCCAAATGATCTTGTATTAATTTTGCATAAACATATATGTATATGCTGTCTCCCTCTACAGCAAGTAAGCTCCTTGAGCTCACGGACTGTTTCCTTGTCATCTTTGAATTCTCAGTGCCTAAGACGTAATAGATCCTTGACAAATGGTTGTTGATTGATTGGTTGAGTGATTGAATAATTGGTTAAAGGAAGAAAAAGGAACAGGAGTCAATGGAATAAGATTGCCACTGTGTCCCCAAATCCAGGAGTCCAAAAGAATCCTGATGACTTTGGAACCAACTGAGACAGATGCCTATAACCGAGAACTTAGCGAGTTTCTGTGCTAGCTACTGGACACAGTTGAGATGGAAAGCTGAGACATCAGTCCCTGGAACTGCAGAGCATGTGAGCCATGGAGGCAAGTTTCCCTCCTCCCATATGTTAGGGGTTTGGGAGGATTAGATTATAATCCTTTGGGAGCCTGTAGGAGACTGTGCTCATTTGTGCATAGGAGCTGAGAATGTTTCTATTGCCCAATTCTTTTTCCTTGTTACTTATTGTGCAATTGTGATCCAATTAAATTCTTTGTTATTTGATTAAAGATTCCTGCCTGGTGTGTTGGGAGGGAAAGGACTGGGTGAGGGCCAGGAACTGAATACAAGCCTCTACATTGTAATGGTGAGATTCCAGGGTCAAGTGGGAAACCTGTTACATAGATCTCCCCACTTCTTCACAGCTATGTTTGTAGAAAAAGTAGTCCACCCTCCTTGCTTCCACTTCTCCTCCCACTCACTCTTCAACACTTTATAATCTGGCTTCCAGACATACCTTTCTATTCAATCTCTCCAAGGTTACCAACGACACCTTAGTTGACGGATATGGTGATTGTTTTTCAATCTTCATCACCCTTGATCTTTCTGAAACATATAACATTGTTTGCCTCCCTTTCCTTCTAAATACTCTCTCCTCTCTTCTACTGAGCTTTCCTATTTTTCTTCCATCCCCACCCCCTTGTCACTACTTCCTTTGTTGGTTCATTATCTGCTTACTGCCCCTGTTAAGTGCAGGCATCAATCCAGTTTCCATCTTGAATCTTCTTTTCTATGTTCTCTCCCTCGGTAATGTCATGTACATCCATGCACATTTCACCTTCATTTGGACAACTCCCTTATCTAGTCCTAGTTTCTTCTTTAAAACCTCTAAAACACATGATAGACTTGAAAGTGTGCTGGATTTGGAGTCAAATGACCAATCCCAGCTCTTTTACTGGCTGTGTGACCTTAGGGGAATTGCTTATCCTCTCTGGGTCTCATCTTCCTCAGTTGAAAAATGAGGAAGTGGATTAAATGACCCCATCAGCCCCAAGGCTATAATCCTGTGACTTCCAGTGATCCATTGGACTCTTCATTAGGATGTCCTGCCAGCACCTCAAACTCAACATGTCCAAAACCAATGGACAGTGCACTGGGCTGGGAATCAGGAAGACTCATTTTCCAAGGTTCAAACATGGCCTCAGACACTTACTAGCTGTGTGACCCTGACAAGTCACTTCACCCTGTTTGCCTCAGTTTTCTCATCTGTAAAAATGAGCTAAAGAAGGAAATGACAAACCAGTCTAATATCTTGATCAAGAAAACCCCAAAATGGGGTCATGAAGAGTCCAATATGACTAAAATGACTAAACAACAACAAATAAACAAATTTGCTGATTTTGCCAACTTCCTTAAGTCTTAAATGTAAGGTCCTTGAGGGCAGGGACTGTTTCACTTTGTCTTTGTATCTTTCATGTCTGCCACAGCACCTGGCACAAATTAGGCACTCACCAAATGCCCACTGACTGATTGTCCTTGTATTCCTAGCATCCAGTCTCATGCCTGGAACATAGTAGGTGTACAAGAAAATCGTATTGAATTGAGTTGAGTTGATGAGGTCAGCATCCTCCCAGTTACCCAAGCACAAAACCTGAGTCATCTTAGCTCCTAGTTGGCAAGTCCTTTGGACCATATCTCTACAACATCCAGCCCCTCCTCTCCCCTCCTTAATACTGATATCAGCTCTTATGGAATGTAGGGACCCATAACCTCCTTTCTGTACTATGGGGAGCCATAACTGCTTACCATCTTTCTCTCCAAGTTGTCTTTTAAAATAATCTTCCTAATACATAACTCTAACCCAGTCATTCCCCTGCTCAAAAAAACTTTCAGTACTTCCTTGTTGCCTAAAGGATAAAATGCAGACTCTTTGACTCCAGCACTCTATTTATAACAATTTTAGCACCTGGGGAAATATTATTGAAGGGGTCAGAAATAGAGGTCCTGGGCTCTGTGAAGTCATTTGGGGGTGGGAGCCAGGAAGCAGGGGAAGGCGGGCTCTGGAGGAGCTCACCTGGAGTACTCTGCCTGTGGTAGGGAAGGAAGTGAATGCATCAGCTGGTAGATTCTATTTTAACTAATTCTTCTTGCTAAGTAATTGTTAAGCTCAGTTATTTCTATGATTCAGGAGGGCAAGTGCTATTACTGCTCTCTTAAATTTAAGGACCCTGCGGCAACATCCCAGCCACTCCGCCCTGGTTAGGGCTTTACCTAGTATTTAAGGTTCTTGGTTGTCTGGCTCCTGCTCATTGCCTTTGCAAACTTATTTCCTGTTACTCCTTTTCATACATTCTGCTCCAGTCAAAGTGCAAACAATGTATTCTCTGACCTCAGCTTGCATTCTCCTGCCTTTTTACCTTTGTCCAGGAATTTACACCATCTCCATCCCCTGCCTGGAATACACTCACTCCTCGTCTCTGTCTGCTGAAATCCTCCTCCCAAGATCAAGCTTGTTACAGTCCCAAAGTTCCAAGCTCTGAGTTCATTGGTTTCACTCTCCAGAGACTTGGGGGAGGGAGGAGAGGGGAGAGGGTTAGAAATGTTGACACAGATATGCCAATCCATCAATAACATATAATTCAATCAGGGTGGGAACTCTTACCGCTGACATAGATACCATCCCGTCTAAAATCTTACCGAGCCTGTAAGTTCCAGAGAAAGGATTTGGACCTGGGTCTTCCCGATTCCCTATGGATCTGGCAGTCTATGTGACACTGTCTTTTAGATACTTGTCTGTTAACTCAGATGCAGATGGTGAGGAAACAAATCTGATCTGAGACAAACCCACATTCTCGGTTACTTGGAGGGGGGGGGGGGTTAATAGCACAGAATCTGTCCCAGGTATCTGCAGCTGAAGCTACCACAGAAGTGACTCTGATGGGGGAGGGGCGTCGCCTTAAACTCTTGCCAGCTACACAGACTCACCTTCCCCAACAAGCCACACGCCATTCACATTTTCTCTCAGATCTCACTCAATAGCGGCTCTCCTTTCTTAATAACAACTCTATGCCAACCACCCAGGGGACAGGCTCAGGATGACATCCACTCTACCGTGTGATTATCAGCGATGAATGACTGTCCTGATCACTCTTTTACAACTCACGCTTGTGCAATCAACAATAAGGAACAGCCTTCTTTCTCCCCAGCTTCATCTCCCAGTCCTAACCCAGCTCAGGTTCTCTCCTTCCTTCGTGAAATCTCCCCTTCTCTCCAACCCCCCCCCCCCCAGCTAAAAACCATCTCTTTCTCCCCAAATATTCCTAGATCCTTTTGTCTGGATACCTCTCGTAATTCAGCACATTCACCGTATGTATACACACTGTGGCTGCCTCGTAATAAGTGGTTAATACAGGCCTTCTTCATTCAGGCATTCTTCCTTGCACTGTCTCCCACTACCTTTGTGGACCTATTCTAACTCCACACCCCACCCCTATTAGATTATAAGCTTCTAGAAGACAGGGGCTGGATCATTTTCTATCTTCATGTCCTCACTGCTGAACACATTGTAAGAGCTTACAAATGTTTTCTGAACTGAATTATGTTGAAAAGACAAACAAAACCAAAAAACTTCGGTCCTTTCTCTCAAGGAGACTATTACATGGGTTTAGCACCAGCCCCATTGTGAGATCCTTAAAAGCTCCCCCAGATGTAAAAAAAAAAAACCGAGAATAAAGCTAAGAAACAAAAAAATTCCAAGGGGAGCAGTACAGGCAAAAGGTGCTCTAAGAATTCAGTAAAGAGAGAGCTCAGTGAGGTGTGGAATGGTTGGGGGTAGGGCTGGAGCTGGCTCTGGGGGATGGGCAGGTTGACTTACACCACAAAAAGCATCCCATGCATCTGACCTGCGCACATGAGCTCTCTATCTGTACCCTGGTCTCCTGGCAAACACATGACATTTTCTACTCACTCTCCTCCCTTGGCGTGGGCCTCAATGTACTCATCTGTAAAAGAAGAGGTTTGAACTAAGTGGGCTCTTGTGAGGTTTCTATCCATTCTGACAGTCTGGTGTCTGGACTTAAGAGAGGTTCTCTCTTTGACTCTCATCTGCAAAGATGTGTGCAGGGGGCTCTGGGTTAAACACATCTCTCTCTCTGGAAAATGACTTCGGATTCTGGATGTAGATTTGGGGGACATGGGTTTGAATCCTGATTCTACCACTTAGCACTCATGAGACTATTATTCTTGTTACCTATAATTGCCCAGATATAACAATGACCCACAAAAATTTAAGGGCAACATTCTTAATAGGTCTACTAGATATTCAGAATGTTCATAACCCCTAAATTATGGAATGCTTCCAAAATATAGAAACATAGCCACAGAAATCTAAATCATGTGGGGATGGGATGAATCTCGCATTATCCTCATCATCTGCTCCACTAGAGATGAAGAAACAGACCCAGAATAGGTAACAAGTAGCATGTGGCAGAACTAGGATTTGAACTCGTGTCCTCTGACTCCAAAGGCAACCCTGCTGAACTAGTCCATCAACAGATGAATCTCAGACAAACACCAGAAATATATGGTGAGACAAGTCATGAATTGAGGAGGAAGAAGAGGAAGAGGAGGAGCTCCTATTGGCTTTCATTTGGGAATCTGTGCAGTGTTCTGATGACATCAAATTTTTGGTGACTTCAGAAGTTCATCTTTTCAGCTATAATATGTTTCTGGTGATATGATTGGGCTGTAAATCAGAGAGCACCATCAGCTCAGAATGATGAGTAACACAGAGGACAAAGGAATGATGCTCAACGGTTGTGATCAGTCTACAGCATTTACACTTGTATACAAAAAATGACAACAAGAACATGGCTGAGGATAAGAGCAGAAAAGGAGATGGGATGGTCCTAGGAGAAGAACAAGAGCCCATTGATTGTAAAGCATACATTATAGATAGAAATATAGACTATAATGCATGCAAGTGCGTAAGAGAGGTGAGGGGGTGTAACAGCAAGCACCCTAGCATACCTAGGGCGGCTACTAGCACAGGTTCTTAGATCTGCTTTTCTAAAGGAAAGCAACTCAAAATGGGTTAACAATCTTACTTTAATCAAACATATCATTTACCTAGTTCA
>CM053586.1:341764224-341940344 GCA_028646515.1 Pseudochirops corinnae | reverse complement strand
TGGTGCCACAGGCTCCATGTGACCACATTCAGCCTATTAAGGAACAGAGTATACTTTCAAATATCCAAGGGTCCTCGGAGTTACATAGCCACTTTAGCAAAGGGCCTAGGGGCAGGGAAGATCTTCAGATTCCCATAACAGGGGGCAATGTAGAAAATAGAGAGCTGGGTTCAGGTCCTACCTTGGATGTATAAAGGTCATGTGACCCCAAGTAACCCCAAGTGATGGTCATGTGACCCTCTTGGTGTTCTAGGCAACTCTTTAAGATTATAAGTTGCAGAGAAGGTACCAACCTGCATAGGGAGAGGGAATCTCCTCATTTGAGAATTCTTAAACCAATGAAATCACAGATCTAGTCCCTATCCTGTCCCTGTAATAGAAGGGAAATGACAGATTTAGAGCTAGGTGGGACAGAAATCATTGAGACCAATTTTCTCATTTTACAGATGAGGAAACTGAGGCCCAGAAGAGTAAAATGACTTGCCCAAGGTCACACAGCTAGTAAGTATCTGAGGCAGAATTCAAACCCAGGTCTTCCTGACTCTAAGACTAGAGGTCTATCTGTTTGATGCTGCATAGGATGAGGAGTCCAAAGACCTTGGAACAAATCCCAACCTTTTCATTTACTACCTCTGGGACCTGGAGCAGCTCCCCCTGCCATCTAGCAGGTGAGGGGGGTTGGCCTCCCAGCTAACTCCAAGCCCAGAATCCTCCTTTATTAAGTTAGCTTAGATGAACTGTCTGGATGTTCTGTGGGTTTCATCAAACTGGGTAAAACCTTTATGTAGAGGAAGCTTTATGGGAACACCTGGATAACGACCCTGTAAGAGGAAGAGGCACAGAGAGGTTGTGGGGTGCAGCCCCAGAGCCAATCTCTACCCTGAGGAAAATCACAATCCTTCCAAAAGCCATAGCCTACAGCAGAGTGGGATAAGCATCACACAGAGCCCAGTGAAGGAGTTTTGTCCTGATGGAGCTGCCTGGCAATATTTACATGAGCAGATCTGTACTCTTCTGGGCATGGGAGCTCTTTCCAGAGGTGCAGATTGCAACCCATCCAAATACCATCTTTTCCTTGGCAATCTCTTGATCCAAATCCTCCCCTCAAGCCTCCAAAGGGTCCCACCCCCATCATGGCGGGGACCTCCCTGGAGCCCTTTTGATGCTGCATGGATGCCAGTGGAACAATCTGGACATATATCTCCTGTGCACTTTCTTCCTGGAAATTGGATGCAGCCGCTCACACCCACCACAGGCCTCTGCATTGCCCTTTGGGTGACCCACAGCTTGAATTCTTTGGAGACTGTAGTGTTCCATGACTCGCAGCCATCCAACATCACTGGAATAATCTGGATGTTAAAAAGATGAGCCTTCATTACAGGGAGAAGTTTTGGTCACAGAATCATGAAATTTTAGGCTTGCAAGGGACCTCTCAGCAGCCTCGCCCAAATCCCAAAGGAACTGATTGATCAACAAGCATTTATTAAGCGATCATTGTGTGCCAAGCAATGTGCCAGGCGCCAGAGATACAAGGAAAAAGCAAAAAAATTTCTTCCTCTCCAAGTGCTTGTATTCTAATCGTGGGGGAGGAGTGTTGGGAAATGGACCTAAAAACCACAGAGAAAGTAGAGATGAAAGAAGATTATCTAGAAGGCATTAGAACCTGGGGGGACGGAGAAAGGTCTCTAGGTTCCCATAAAACTTCCTCTACATAAAGGTTTTACCCAGTTTGATGAAACCCACAGAACATCCAGACAGTTCATCTAAGCTAACTAACTCCACTGAGTCTGGAAAGAGACCAGGAATTGTTAGGGGTGGAGATAAGGAGTCAGCACCATAGGCATAAAGGAGAGCCAATACAAAGACACAGAATGGATGTTATGGAATCAACACTTTCCAGTTGAGGCCTTGGAGAAGACTTGAGAGTCCCTTGGACAGCAAGGAGGCCAGATCACTCACTGCTTAAAGAAATTAATTCAGGCTATTCACTGGAAGGTCAAATGCTGGAGTTGAAGCTCAAATACTTTGGTCACATAATGAAAAGACAGGACTCATTGGAAAAAACCCTGAGGTTGGGAAAGATTGAAGGCAAAAGGAAAAGGGGATGGCTGAGGATGGGATGGAGAGATGGTGTCATGGAAGCAATGAGCATGAACTTGGACACACTTTGGGAGAACGTGAAGGAAAGAAGGGTCTGGTGGGCTGTGGGCTGTGGGCTATGGGGTCACAAAGAGTTGGTCAGGAGTGAATGACTGATCAACAGTCATGAGTAAGAAACAGCAAGTAAGCCAGTGTAGCTGGATTGTAGAGTACTTAGAGGGGAGGAGAACATTAGAGGCCTAGAGAGGCAAGTAGAGACTAGGCTGTGAAAAGCTTTGAATGCCAAACAGAGTTTCCGTTTGATCTTAGAGGTAGTAGGGAGTCACTGGAGTTTTTATTGAGTAGGGCAATAATATGGATGGACCTTCTTATTGGGAAAGTTATTTTGGAAATGATAAATGAGCCTGAGGGGATGAGGAGTTGAAACAAGAGGACCAATCAGAAAGCTATTGCAATAGTTGAAGTGAGAGGTGATGAGAAGCCTACACAGGGGGTAACTATGAGAGTGGGGCAAAGGGGACATGTTGGAGAGATGTTGTGGAGAAAGAAATAACAAGATCTGGCAATTGGCCATGACAACATGAAGAGACAAGGAGAGCACTGAAGTCATGAGCCTGGGTGATGGAGAATGAAGGTTCACTAGACAGTAATAAGGAAGTTGGGAAGAGTGATGAGTTTGTGGAAAAATATGAATTCTGTTTTGGATGTGCTGAGTTTGAGATGCCTATAGGAAATTCACTTTGATAATCCAATGAGCAGTTGGTAAGACAGGACTGAAGCTCAGGAAGGAGGCTAGGGCTGGATGGATAAAACTGGGTGTCACCTTCATAGAGGTGATAACTGAGCCCATGGGAGTTGATGTCACCAAATGAGAAAGTATGGAGATATGCTATGATAACATTAATGACAACTAGCATTTACACAACACCAACTATGTACCAGGCACTATGCTTTATAATTATTATCTCATCTCATTCTCACAACAACCCTGGGAAGTAGGCGCTATTATTATCCCCATAATATAGTTAAAGAAACTGAGGCAGACAGGATTTGCCCAAATTCACAAGGCTAGTCAGTGCCTGAGGCTGGATTCACATCTTCCCGACTCCAGGGTCAGTGCTCTATCTACTTTAGTGCCACCGGCTGTCTCAAAGATAGAATAGAAGGGGTCTCATAAGTAGTTAGTGGGTGTGACATGGACAGAAATACAGCAAAGGAGATTCAAGAGGAATGGGCAGATTGGCAGGAAGAGAACCAGGAGAGAGCAGTGTCATGAACACCTAGAGAGAAGAGAGTATTCAGGAGAAAAAGTTGGTCCATAGTGTCGAATGCTACAGAGAGAACTCGAGAAAGAGGAAGGTTGAGAAAAAAGCTTTAGATTTGGTCATTGAGAGATGCTTGACTATCCTCAAGGGTAGCCTGGTGAAAGCATTTTCACTTGAATGATGAGGCCAGAAGCCCCGATGTAACAGTTCAACCAGCCTCTGTGAAAGACTTTCCAGGAGGAAGAATCCGCCACCTCTGAAGCCCATTAACTTTTAAAGAGAAGAAGATTCTTCCAGTAGCAAGGCTGAGTTGGATTTTTTTTTCTTTTTGTACCTTCTACCCAGTGTTCCTGATTCTGCCCTCTGGGGCCAGACAATAAATCTAAACCTTTCCCACAAGAAAACCCTTCAAATATCTGAAGATACCTAAAATGTTCCCATGAGCCTTCTCCAAAATAAACACTTCTAGTTCCTTCAACCAGTCCTTATATGACCTAGAATAAAGGCTCCTATGGTTGTTCTCCTCTGGATCTGTTTTTCTTAAGTCACAGCATACAGAGCTGAACCCAATACTCCAGATGTAGTCTGAACAGGCCAGAGGATAGAGGGACTATAACTTCCCTATTCTTGGTCCAAGACTATGTTAACTACTTACCACACCATTCATTGAACTTGGAGTTCATTAAAAACCCTAGATCTTTTTCAGACAAATGGCTGTCTATTCTTTCCTCTCACATACTTTACCTATGATGCTGATTAAAAAAATGACAACAAACCAAAAACTCAAGTATAATGGTTTCTGAAAGGTAATCTAGCCCACTTTCTTCCTCTTGTTCATTAGCCATCTAGTGTGTATCTATCCAAGATCTGTGTAATGATGGACTATTTCTATGGGTTGTCCATCTAACTGTATATCATAGTGTAGACCATAAGCATTTTTCACCCACTTGGTTTTTGCTGTGTGGATAGTCAGGTTAGCCTCTTGAGCCATTATGGATCTCATTGATATCTATTCAGTGTTCCAGGCTTGATGCAGTTAGCACAATGTTGTCCACAAACAAGAGCATTTGGAGGACATTATCATCTATAAGAGTTCCATTTTCCATAAAGTAGATTCTATGCTGGGCATCTTTCTTGACAGAGTCAAACATCTTTGGCAAACCTACATTTCCATAGTTTATGCCTCATTTAAGAACATTTTTGGACAAAGTGATCTTTTTTTTTTTTTTTTGGTCATACTCTATTTCTAATTTTATTTTATTTTTAAAAAAAAATTATTTATTTTTAGTTTTCAACATGCACATTTATAAGATTTTGAGTTCCAAATTTTCCTCCTCCCTCCTATCCCCCTTTCTCATGGTGGCATGCAATCTGATATAGGCTATACACATGCAATCATATTAAACATACTTCCACATTAGCCATGTGGAAGACTGTATATAGCCAAAGAAGAAGCAGAACTAAAGGGAATAACCACAAAAAAGAAAAACAAAAAAGAGAAAACAGTCTGCTTTGATCTACATTCAGATTCCATAGCTCTTTCTCTGGGATGTAAATAGCATTTTCCATCATGATCTTTTGGAATTGTCTTAGATCATTACATTGCTGAAAGGAGCTAAGTCTATCAAAGTTGGTCATTGCACAATGTTGCTGTTACTGTGTACAGTGTTCTCCTGGTTCTGCTCACTTCATTCAGTATCAGTTCATGTAAGTCTTTCTAGGTATTTCTGAAATCTACCTGTTCATCATTTCTCTTTTTTTAAAAATTAATTAGTTAATTTTTAGTTTTCAGCATTCATTTCTATAAGATTTTAAGTTCTAAATTTTCTCTTTCTCCCTTTCCTTCCTCCTCCCCAAGACAGCATGTAATCTGATATAGGCTTTACATATAGATTCATATTAAACATATTTTCACATCCGTCATGCTGTAAAGAAGAATTAGAACCAATGGGAGGAACCATGAGAAAGAAGAAAGAAACAACAAAAAAAGAACAAGTAGTCTGCTTTGATCTGCATTCAGACTCCATAGTTCTTTTTCTGAATGTGGATAGCATTTTCCATCATGAGTTTTTTGGAGTTGTCTTAGATCCTTGTATTGCTAAGAAGATCTAAGTTTATCAAAGTTAGTCATTGTACAATGTTGCTGTTACTGTGTACAATGTTCTGGTTCTGCTCACTTCAATCAGCACCAGTCAATTTCTGAAGTCTGACTGCTCATCATTTCTTATAGAACAATAGTATTCCATTACTTTTATATACCACAACTTGTTCAGCCATTCCCCATTTGATGGGCATCCCCTCAATTTCTAATATTTGGCCACCACAAAAAGAGCCGATATAAATATTTTTGTATGTGTGGGTCTTTTTTCCCATTTTTATGATCTCTTTGGGATTCAGCCCTAGAAATGGTATTACTGGGTCAAAGGGTATGCACAGTTTTATAGCCCTTTGGGCATAGTTCCAAATTGCTCTACAGCGTGGTTGGATCAGTTTGCAACTCCACCAGCAATGCATTAGTTGAACAAAGTTATCTTGACTGTCAATGTTTTCAAGGAATCCTACATGATTTTAACATATGCAAAGGAGACATCTTATTAGAGGAAAACCTTCAAGGTGATATTTTGATCTGCTGAATTGAAGACTTTTTAAAAGATAGTCTAACAAAAATAATCAGGGTAAAATTTTGTATCTTCTACACCTTTTAGTCCATTGTGGGAGTGTGAAAATGTAATCAGTTGTAGAATATAATTTACAAATCACGTCCAACTCTTCTCATATACTCCTCAAGTGTGCCTCCATTGCTGGGGAGATTATTAACATAGACAGAATGTAGAGGTGTGAAAGTAGGCGCACAGGTTGATGGTGATGTACATGCTCCATTGTCTTTTTTTAAAATAATAAGGTCTGGTTACACACACACACACACACACACACACACACACAAATTTGATATTGTTTCCTCTTTCGGCTATCTAGGGAAATATTCCCAAGTGCCCTTAAAATTGTGTCACCTACATAATAGACTTGATGTATTTGCTCTAGACCAAATGATATTTATGTCTTTGGTGCTATTCCTACTTTCTCATGTATCAAGATAAAGACTGTAATGTGGGTTCAAATATGGTAACTTAACTATCATTGATGGAAAAAAAAAAACCCGGTTTGACAGATATTTTATATTTTTTCACCTGTTTGTTGTACCCCTTTCATTTTCACCCTTAAATTTTTTTGGGATAATCAGACTTAATTGGTCA
Organism: Pseudochirops corinnae; assembly: GCA_028646515.1. Classification (NCBI taxonomy): domain Eukaryota; kingdom Metazoa; phylum Chordata; class Mammalia; order Diprotodontia; family Pseudocheiridae; genus Pseudochirops; species Pseudochirops corinnae. The sequence goes on along the minus strand of CM053586.1, from coordinate 341,933,725 downwards.
ACAGGTCAAGTCATCAAACACTTATTAAATGCTTACTATGTTTTCTTGCCAAGTTTTTTGTCACCTTATTTCTCACCTATTCCCCTCGATTTTTTCCTGTTTTGGGAGGCAATGCTGTTCCTGTATCACTGTAAGGGACCTTAGAGGTCATCTGGTTCAACACCCTCATTTTATAGATGATGAAATAGGGCCACAAAGGCTAAGTCCAGGGTTATATATGACAGACACAACCCAGGTGCTGTCCTTCAAAGTCTGTCACCCTTTCTGCTACACTAATCTTCCATAATTCTTGTCCATAAGCTTTTGCTAATGAGTTTGTATTATGTCATTGTTGCCCAAGCAGCCATATCACTCTATTTGGCAAGGATAATAATTGCTGACTGAGGGGGAGTTCTGATCTTTTTTGCTACTCTCAATAAAGTTATTGGTTTATATTAGTTACAATGCCATAGGAAATGGTGATAGTTTGTGTTGATGTTGGTTCTTTCATCTGTTTCCTATTTTTCGGTATTAACATTGCCTTAAAATATAGCAGGTTGAAGTTGTCTTAAGTAGACACCATATGTTCTCCTTATTTACATTCTTTCTTCTAGTTAGGCATTGACTTTGACCTCCAGTTATTTCCTGCCTATTCTAGTAAAAATCAATTTCTTTTTTTGAAATATTGTTTGGTGCTCACCACATCCAGTGATTCTCTACTCTCTTCTTGAAAAATGCGCTCATATTGTATGACTTCTACAGAACCTCTGAGGCTCTGACCGCTCTTGTTTCTTATTCCTGAACCATGTTTTCCAACATTTTTTTGCTATCTTCCCCATGTCCACCTTTGCACAACAAGTCACAGAGTATAAGAGTCTATGTTGATTTAGTTTGGAGGGTCTTACAATGTTCTTTGTAGCAATTCTCTGCTTCCTTATCCTCTGCAAGGAATGCTGGCCCAGAAGCTGTAATTATCTTCAGGGTGGTCTTTTTGCAAATATTTATCATGAGCACTGAAATCCGAGATGACCAACTGTCCTATGAAACGATGTTTCTTGTTTCCTTTGGATGCGTGATAAAGCCAACTCTGCCAACTCTTTTATTTGCTTTTCCAAGGAGAACCTGTGAACCATCCTTCCTCTACAGTTTCCTCTTGTTTTCTGGTTTCACTTATAGCAAGAATGTCAAGATTGATAGCATTCTGTTCATTCAGTGGTGTAGCCACTGTCTGGTGGCTGGGATTCTGTACTCGTGGGGCCCTGGCAGTACTTATGAGGATATAGAAAAGTACAGAAGGAGAAGGCCTCCCTCTCCTCTATCTTTTACCAAAGGCACTGGTTACCACAGTTGTTAGCTTCTCTTGGCTGATTCAGTTCCAAAAGAAGATCCAGGGGGAACAGTCTGAGTATGTGATAAGTGTGTTGTTGAACCAGAAACAGCAAACATGCCTGTATCCTCAAATTTCTGCTTAGTATCTCCCTAATCATTTTGTAAATAACTGGGAAAGGGCTTTCAGCTAGGACCTGAGTTTCCCCTAATGAGGCAGTGTCCTCAAAGGCCTCAGTGTGATTACAACTCACTTCAAGTAGGAGTCATTTTGGTAATAGCAGTTCACATTTATATTGCTCTTGCAGGTTTACAAAGCCCTTTATATACATTATCATCCCACTTGATGCCCTCAAAGATCCTGGCAAGCTGTGGGACCACAATCATCCCCATTTTACAAGAGAGGGAACTGAGAGTCAGAAAGGAGAAGTGACTTGCCCAGGGTCACACAGCTAGTAAATACCTGAAGGAGGATTTGAACTAAAGTCTTCTTGATTCCAAGTCCAGGGTGTTATTTACTATGCCGCTTAACATAGGAGGGACCAATCAACCCAACCACAAGAATTTAAGTGTCTACTATGTTCCAGGTTCTGTGCTAGATGCACTTAAGGAGCTTGTGCCTAATCAGAAGAGAGTGATTGGGATGTTGAGGGGAAGCTTCATGGAAGAGGGTATAGGAGGAACCAGGTCTTGAAGGATGAATAGAATTTCCACAGTCAAAAGGAGAGTTGGCAGAATGATATTACAAGAATGAGGGACAGCGCAAGCAAAGTCACAGTAGCAGGAGAAATAGGTGTGATTAAAAAACAAAGAGCAGTCCTACTGTGCTAGTATATGGAATGCATGTAGGGAAGAATTGAGAGAAGAGCCAAGAGGGATAGACTGAGGTCTTGAATGACAAGCTATGGAGTTTAGACTTAGGTCTTGTCATACTGATCTACTTACTATTCCTACTTACTACCTCTTATATGACACTCTGCTACCATACATGGAGAGCCCTTGTACTGCCCATCTCCCATGTGTGGAATGCTCTCCTTCACTCTCATCTCTTAGAATGTCTAGCTTTCTTTAAGACTCAGATCAAACACCTCATTCTTCATGAAGCCTTTCCTGATCCTTCATGTTACTAGTGTACCCCTCCCCTAACTACTCATTTCACATAGCACCCCTTTTATTTCATTTATGTAGCACATCTCTAGCTTCTGGGGAATAACCCTAAGAGACTGGGTTTCTAGTACTGCTTTTTCTGAGCCCCAGTTGCTGTGATCTTCATTAGCAATCAACCAGTTAGACTCCATTAGCTTTTAGAAAAGGATTTTACTGAAAAGGTATAGTAAAAATACTTGGTACAAAGCATTACCTCCAAACCAGAGGCAAACCATCTCCTTGTGCATACCATCCCTGGGGAGAGTGAACTAAAATTTAAAATAAAACAATAGAGAATACATGTGGCAAAGGGATGCTGCCTGATTCCCAGTCCTAGAAGTCTTTTTTTCCCTTTGAAGAGTCCTCACAAAGTTTACTGTGAGGTATGACACTGGGTAATTGCTCTGATGATCAGTTGGGACTGCTTTTTGTAGGGTATGTTCTCCACTGTTGGGATGAGACTTCCAGGTACAGAACCAAAATGGCAGAGTAGAGGAAGCATGGAGTAAAACTCTCCCAACATTCCCTTCCATACAACTTTAGAATAATACCTCAACTCAAATTCTAGAGTGGCAGAGACAATAAAAGGTCAGGGTGAGACATTCTTCTAGCCCAAGATGACTTAGGAGATCAGAAAGAGATCTGTGACATGGACATGGAAGCTGGTGCAGAGTGAACATGGATGAAATACCAGTGGTGGAACTAAGTGACAGGACCAAAAACTGTTGGGAAACTCCATTGTCTTTACCCACTTCTGGGTATAGTCCAAAGGCAGAAAGGAGTACTTTCAGTTGAGAGGGAGCAGAGGCCATGAAGAATAGCATCGCTTTTGGTTACAAGAGCTTGAGGACCTTGGAGTATAATATTGCTTCCCATTCCAACAAAATGAGCCCTAAGGAGCAATATCAGTTAAAATCCCAAGGGATTAGGGACACTTCCTGATGAGGAAAATTGAGGAATTAGGACAGCAAGTGGACCACTTCTACCTGCTGTTTAGAGACCCTTAACCAAAGACCTTGGGTATGCTGACTAGAAACTCAGCCAGATCCAAAGATGGGTGCAAGGAGTTTTCTCACAATTCTATATCTCAAGCAACCCATATGTCTTATCCAAAAACCGCCTCACATTGATCTATCAGTTATTTTTTCCATGTTCCCTTGATTATTTACAAATACTTGGGGGAGTGGGACACCTCTTTTTCTGAATTCAGAGAATGACACCTGTTTATCCTCCCCCCCTCCCAACTTGGAAAGTCCCTAATCCTTCCTCTAATTAGCAATCAGATTATCTAATGTTGTATTGTTTCCTTTTAATTAATTGACCTCATTTGATTAATTGTTTTTATTAATTGTTTTTACGTATAAAAACCTGTCTCTGCTCAGGCCTAAGCTAAGGAGATCTGGTCCCAGTTTTTCGGGAAATTGGCATATATTAAAACACTTGGAAGATCAAACCTTTGTTTTCCTCAGTCATTTCGTCTTTTACCTGCAACACTGGATAAGAACCAGAGTGCAGACCAGGACAGCACTGACCACATCTCTGCCCAAATCATTACCTTGATACACCAACAACTTCCAAACCCCTAGAACTATCTCTGAAAACAGCAGTGTGAAAAAAGTCTGAAGCTTGGGATAGTGCTCCTCCCTCCACCCCCCATGCTGGGAACAAAGCCCAACTTTAACAATGCTCAAAATTAAAAAAAAAAAATAGGGTAGAAAAGTAAATAGACAATAAAAAAAAAACCTGACTATAAAAATCTACTATGGTGTCAGGGAAGATCAAGACACAAAGTCAGAAGACAACAATGAAGTCAAAAAAGCTATAAGCAAAGCCTCAAAGTAAAGGTGGGAATCGAACAAAAGTCCAATAAGAATTCCTAGAATAGCAAAAAAAAAAAATTATTTTCAAAATCAAATATGAATGGTAGGGGAAAAAATAGGTAAAGAAATGAAAGCAAAGAAAAAATCAGTAAAAGCTTAGTAAAAAAGGCACAAAAAGATACTGAAGAAAATAACACTTTAAAAAGAAGAATTGAACAAATGGAAAAAGAGGTACAAAACTCTACTGATGAAAATAACTCCTTAAAAAGTAGAATTAGCAAAATGGAAAAGAAGGCATAAAAGAAAAGAATTCCTTAAAAATTGGAATTGGGTAAATGGAAGCTAATGACTTGATGATATATCAAGAAACAATAAAACAAAGTCAAAAGAAAAACAGAAGAAAATTGAAATAACTCATCAGAAAAACAAGTGAATTTGAAAATAGATCAAGAGAAGATCATTTAAGAATTACTGGTCTACCTGAAAGCCATGATTCTAGAAAAAGCCTAGACATCTTATTTCAGGAACTTATCTAGGAAAACTGCCTTGATATCTTAGATCCAGAGGTAAAATAGACATTGAAAGAATCCACCAATCACCACCTGAAAGAGATCCCAAAATTAAAACTCCCAAGAGTATTATAGCCCAATTCCAGGGTTCCCAGGTCAAAGAGAAAATATTTCAAGCAGCCAGAAAGAAACCATTCAAATACTGCAAAGGTATAAGCAGGATCACACAAGATTTAGCAACTACCATATTAAAGGAGCAGAAGGCTTAAATATGATGTTCAGCTATTGGGATGGGTCAAGCACATTTCTTGGTGGTTGCACTGATTCCTCACCAGGATTGGGTGATGCTGGACTAGACTGCTCAGCTGCCACCCCTCAGTTTCTCCAGACTTTGCAGTATTCAAAAGGATTTTTCTTGGAGTCAGTTGGGCACATCTATCTCAAGGTTACTAATCAACCACCTCTCAATTCCTGTGAAAACTTCTATTAACTGTGATTGCCAGTGGGACCTCCGGATCTCCTGTATCCATAAAGATATTATCTGACATGTTTACTTCAAAGTATTAATTTACCTAATATCAGAAAACAAAAAACACAAAGAGATAGAAGTGGTCATTAGCTCATAGCCACCATGGCTAGATGGGCAACAGGGTTGGTGCTCTTCTCCTATCCAGTTCTCAGGACCAGTAGAGAGTAGTCCTGTTGACTTACCACCACAGAAGAAAGAGACTCAGATGGGCAAAACATCCCTTTAGTATCAGTTCTAGCTCAACAACTCCTGAATCTTTGGTTTTTCCAGCTCTATAGCCAAGTAGAAGACTTTTCATCATCATACAGGACAACCCCAAGCCACTCCTGGTTGGAAATGTACAGACAGAATAAATCTGGACATGCTTCAAGTACTACCCCCACCATCTATCAGGCCACCACTATTATCCTTATTATATACATATACACATATATGTATGTATATACACATGTATATGTATATGCGTATACACACACAATGCCATCTTCTCCTTTAGACTGTAAGCTCCTTGAGGGAAGGGATTGTTTCATTCTTGTCTTGTTGCCCCAGTATTTAGCACAGAGTCTGGAAATGGTAGGCACTTAATGAATATTTATTGGATGATGACTGGTTGAACGATTTGGACTTTGTTTGGTAGATGGTAGGAAGTTGTTGATTGTTTTTGAGCAAGGGAGTAATGTGATTAGAGGTATGCTTTAGGAAGATTAAGCTGACAGCACATGAAGAATCAACTGAGATTGAAGAATAGAAAAGAGAGATTAGGAGTGGGAAGAACTATTTGGAGGTTGCTATAACAGTTCAGATTAGCGACAACAAAAGTCTGAACTAAGGGTCACAACAGCAAGAATGGAAAATTGAGGCAAGAAGTGAAAGATATGAGGAAGAAGGATCTATGGGACTTGATTAACAGCATGGAAGATGAGAGAGAGAAAGAAACTAACTCATTCTGAAGTTCTGAATGTGGGTTAGAGAAGGCAGATGGGAAATTAAGAGAGGAAGCTGGTTTGGTGGGAAGATAACAAGCTCACAGTTGAATTGCTGAGCTTGAGGAACCAGCCAACAGGAAATCCAGGGGGAGATGGCCAGCAAACAGTTATTAATGCAAGTCTGGTCATCCAGCAAGTGTCTAAGGCTGGAGATATGGATTGTGGACTCATTTACAACAAGGTGATAGTTGGAGCCCTGAGACTGAATGAGATCATCAAAGAAGAAAATGTAGAGACAGAAAACAAGATGGCTAAAAACAGCACGTTGCAGGCTGCCCTTATTTAAAGGGGCAATGAAGAAAGGATGGATAAAGGAATAGAGATAAATTGCCAAGAAACATTACTCTTGTCTGCCAAATGGGTAGCTCTGACTGTTTTGCATAATTCTGATACTCCACACACCTTAGGGATGACAAGAAAGCTTAGTGTCCATTGCTGTGATCTGAAGGACTATTTAAAGGGTCTTATCACCGGTTTCCAGGGCAGATTCACTACATATTCATTCCCCAGACTTCCCCTTCCTTCTGAAGCCAGTAGAACTTGCTATAATCTTAGCCTTCTCAAGAATGGCATGTACCAGAAGAATATCAACAAAAAAGGTCAAGTTGGACCCCTTGGGAAGTTGGATTTATTGGGAATCAATCATTCCAAGCGACATACAAAAGAATCCGCCTCCAATGTCCCACTCTAAGGATGGAGAAGCTTCACCCTGCTGAGTTCATCATTCCTGCTAGGCAATTTTTTTCTTTATAAAACCATCTATGCAGCCCAGTTCCTCTTGCATAATTGTGGCTTTCTAGGCAGTCTGTTTTAAATAGGTCACCCTTTATTTATTATTTAATAGAAACAATGCACTGAAATACTCATGGAGACCACTTCTGTAGCAACATGATGATGTCGCTGGGAAAGGTTTTTTTTTTTTTTTAGCACCTTTGGTCACAGAATCCTGGAATGGAAGGGCTAGAAGGAGCCTCTTCAACCTGCAAGTCCAGAGAAGCTGTGAAGGAGCTAGTTGGGGCTTGATGGCAGGGGAATTGTCCAAATGATGACCAGGAGTCCCCTCTGCAGCATTGGGCCATGAGTGGTCCATCCAGCCACTGCTTAGAGACTTCCATTGCTGAGGAGTCCACTACTTCCCAAGGCTAGCTCTCATTTTTAGGAAGTTTTTCCGTATATTTGACCAAAATCTGTCTCTTTGCAGTTTCTTCCCATTGGTTACTTTTGGTTCTGCCTTCTGAGGCCAAGTAGAATAAAGCTGATCCCTTTTCCATGTGACTGCCTTTCCAATACTTGGAGATAGTTAGCACGATCCCAATAATATTCTCTTCTCTGGGCTGAATAGCTCACTTCCTCTCATGGCATGAACTCCAGACCCTTTTCCATCCTGGTTGTGATCCTCTGGCCTCTCTTCCATTTCAAGGAGGATGCCTAGACCAGCCATGTCTTTGTTCCTCTCCAGGCTGCACTCTGGAGCCCCAGGCCCTGTAGACCTTTCCCCAGCACTCACCTCCCTCCACTTTCCTTTTATGTATTGTCTTCCCCCATTACATTGTAAGTTCACTGAGGACAGCGATCATCTTTAAGTTTACGTTTGTATTCTCAGGTTAAGCTTGTCTTAAGGGCAGCTATAGAGCTCTGGGCCTGGAGTCACAAAAACTATTCTTCCTGAATTCAAATTTGGCCTCAGACACTTAATAACTTTCACTTAATCCCATTTACCTCAGTTTCCTCATCTGTAAAATGATCTGGAGGAGGAAAAGGCAAACGACTCCAGTATCTTTGCCAAGAAAATTCCAAATAGGGTCATGGAGAGTCAGACTGAGCAACAAGAGATGTTGACTAAATGCTTGTTGATCAGACTTGCCTTGACAAAGAAGAAAAGTACACACTTCCTACCTTCAAGCCCTTGCCTTTGAGAGGTAGTGTGAAACAGTAGAGTCAGAAAGACCTGGGTTCAAGTCTTGCCTTGGTGAGATCCTAAACAAGTCATTGACCCTCTCTCAGTCACCCCATCTGTGGAATGGGGATGATGATAACAGCTATCTCACAGGGTTATTGCTGTGGGAATCCCATAAGATAATGTTTTAAAAGTGCTTTGCAAATATTCTAGCACTATATAAACATTTTTGTCACTTTTATTTTACTTTTTTCTTCAGTTAACCAGCCCTCTTCTTAGAGGAAAAAACAAAAGAATCTGTTGGATGAATGAATGAATGAATGAATGAATGAATGAATGGAGTCAGGAAAACAAAACCCTCTTATGTGAAACAAGACCACAACATTAGCCCACTTTTATAGAACACGTTCAAGGTTTTAAAAGAATTTATATGCATTGTTTCAGTGGATGTAGGCAGCACAGACTAGTGGAAGGATCTGGGAGCTTGGAGTCACGCTACCAGAATCCTGACTCTGTCATTTATTAGCTGTTGGAGCCTCGATTTCCCCATTTGTAAAATGGACAAGTTGGTTCCTACTCTGGGCCACGGAGTCCTTATCTGTAGAAACAAAGGTAGAGCCAAAGGTCCCCTCAAGCTTAGACATGCTTTGATTCTAGAATTCTGTGCCAGCTGGGCCAGTGGTCCTCTTGTCGGGTCAGAAGCATCTGGTGTCGTTCTTATGAAAAGATATGAAGATAGTTCTTGGGTGGTCACTGCTGCACTCTGAGGAGAATGGCTTTCCCTGGCAGGTTTTCAAAGTCACTTTTCATCTTAAGGCTAGTCTGGGTGCCTGGTGGTATGGGTGAGAGGCTCAAGGGAAATTTGCTCCTACTACCTGTCAGGGTGCCCCTCACCTAGCACAAGGGAGGCGATGGGTCCCTGTACTGTGCCATGGTCAGACCCTGTCTGGAGAACAGCATTCAGTTCTGGGGACCATGTATTGTTATTGACAGAATCCCAAGCAAGGAGATTAGAATGGTAAAGGGTCTTGAGTTCTTGATACCTGCAGATCAGATGAAGGAACTGGAAATATTTAATCTGGATAAAGGGAGTCTTAGAGGTGACAGGATACTTGTATTCAAACATCTGAAGAGCTGTTATGTGGAAAAGACGTTAGACTAACTCTGCCTGGACCCTCAGGGCAGAGCTAGGAAATTGTGACTGGATTGTCAGAAAAACTTCCTAAAAACTGAAGTTGTCCCAAAGTGGACCGAGCTGCCTCAGGAAGGAGTGAGCTACCCTTCGGTAGAGGTATTCAGGGAAAGCCTGGAGACCCACTTATCAGGTATGTTGTGGAGGGGATCAATATTGGTCTAGGTGGCTGCTTCCAACTCTGACATTCTGTGATTCTAGAATCTAGAATTTTGCAGTGCGTCCCCACTGCCTATGCCAATGGGAAGAACATTTTCCACACTTTATAATCTAGCATTCAAACCCCCCACTGATGCCAACCTACTTTTCCAACCCATTATCTCCCTCCCCACCCCCAACACATTAATACATATGGCCCTAGGAGAGCTTTCCTTTCCAACTACACTGACTAGCTTATTACCCTCTTGAGCAAGCCAAGTGTATTCCCACCTCCCTACCTTTATCTAATCCCCTCTCTAGGTATGCCCATTTCCTCTTCTTCTTTGATCAAATCTGATTCAACCTTTTAGGTTCATATTATGGCATGACTCCCTGGTGAGCATTTCCTGTCCTTTCCTCCCACCTCACCAAATTTGTGCTCATGGTGATCATTTCCTCCTTTTACATTTTCTGTCTATGATATTATCTGTCACTGAGTCCACATTGCCTTGAATTGTTCCATAATCAATATGTTCTATCTTCCCCACAAATCTTTCACTTAATTAAAGGGCAACAACACTTCCTTTATTATCACAGTATTCCTTTCCATGTCTACACAGCACAGGACCCCGTATATCTTTGTCAGTGACTTGGAAAGAGAAACATCCACAAAATGTTTATCAAATCTGAGGATTATACGAAGTCTGGAAGGATCACTAAGGCACAATATGTCATGATCAAAACCCCAACCCATCTTAACAGATCAGAATAATGAACTGATTCTATTAAGGTAAAATCTATAAGAGGTGAATAGAAGACAGTTTGGTTTGAAAGAAAGAGTATGGGGCTGGGATTTAGGAGACTGGGTTTTTGTTCCAACTCCGCCACTAAAGTACTATGTGACCTTGGGATGGTTACCTTCCCTGGGCCCCAATTTCTTCAGTTGTAATGTGAGGGGCTTGAACAGGATGATCTAAAAAATTCTGATATTCTATGATGTGTGAATGCAAAATGTCCTTTATTATACTCAAAGAATCAATGGCACAAATAGTGATGGATTTAGTTGACTACAAACCCAGTCTATCAATCAATAGGCAGTGACTTAACTTAGTTTAATTTTCATTAAGTTCTTACTGTGTGCTAAGCACTGTCCTAAGAGGGGATACAAAACAGTTCCTGACCTCAAGAAGCTTACATTTTAGTGGGGGAGACCATATGAGTCAACAGTGTGATATAATTACTAAAAGAGCTACCGTGATCTTTTTTTTTTTGCTTTTTGGAGGGGGGTATGCAGGGTTGTTGGGGTTAAATGACTTGCCCAAGGTCACACGGCTAGTAAGTGTTAAGTGTCTGAGGCCGGATTTGAACGCAGGTCCTTCTGACTCCAGGGCTGGTGCTCTATTCATTGCGCCACTTACCCACCCCTGCTAATGTGGTCTTAATAGAAGTCTAGTGCCCCCAAAAAGAGAAGCAATGATACCCATAAAGTCCTAGACCCAGAGCTAGAAGGAACCACAGGCACCATTTAATCCAACACCCTCATTTTACAGACAAAGAAACAGATCCAGAGAAGGGAAATGACTCACCCAAGTTTACACAGGAATTAAGCATCAGAAGCAAGATTTTAATCTAGTTCCTCAGGCTCCAGAGGTATTGCTTACTCTTTTGTACTACTGAGGACAAAAGACCAAGGAAGCAATGAACAAGCATTGGGAAGTGTCTGCCATGAGCCAAGTACAACCTATGAAACAATCCTGTCTCATGAGGAGTTTACGAATGTAGTGGGGGAGACAGCTCCACATGTAAGTATAGCATATACAGGACAGAGTGTAAAAATACAAATAGTCATGGACTATACCAAGGTGGTTGATACTGAAGGAGCTGTGGGAAGAAAGGCATAACAAGACGCTGTTGGTGGCCCTGAGATTCGGTCTACACCTTCTGCAAAAGAATTTGGAATGACATATTTTTGTAAGAAGTGACCAAAATGTCCGCACCTTTTGACTAAGCTGATTGTCAAGCATAAACACTAAGGAAGTCAAAGAAAGAAAGACTATATTGCAAAATACACTCCAGAATTCTCATAACAAAATTCTTTGCAGGAGCAAAGAGCTAGAAACAAAGTGGGTGCCCACCAACTGGGGGACAGCTAAAATATCATTTGTGGTACATGAGTGAATTGGAAGAAGTGGAGAAAACAATGAATGCAAATCCTATGAACTCTGTGAAGCTCAGAACACATCTGGGTATTGTGTTTAGTTGGGACCACTAACTGTAGGAAGATTATTGACAAATTAGAAAATGCCCAGAGGAAGGTAACTCAAGTGGGGTTCAAAACTATGTTATCCTAAGACCCATTGGAGCAACTCAGAACGTTTAACCCACTGAATTCAAGGTTTGGGAATTAAAGAGGCATGATTACTGCCTCCACATATTTGAAGAACTGTCACAGGAAAAAGGGAATAGATTGATTCTGCATGGCTCTGGCTGACAGAACTCGGTAGAACTGGTGGAAGAGAAAGGGAGGTGACGGTGGAGTATATGGAAAAACTTTATTTTTATGGAAGAACTTTCTAACAAGTATAGCAGTACAAAAGTATAATTAACTACTATGTAAGATAATGAACTCCTTATCAATTCAATTTGATTCAACAAATATTTCAGTGCCTACTACATGCAAGACTCTATGCTAGGTGCTGAAGATACAGACACAAAACAAAAAAACAGACCATGTACTCAAGGAACTAATGTCCCACTGGGGGGACAAATCACGTATATGTGCCTAAGTGAATACAAAGTGATTAAAAAATAACTTCAAGGGGGAGAGAGTCCTGTTAACTCAGGGAATCAAGAAAGACTTCCCATAGGAGGTGGTGCCTGAGCTGAGATCGGAACATCATATGCAGGGAACAGCAATCTGACTAGAATAGAGAATTCAGGAAGGGGAGTAATAGAACATAAAACTCGAGAGGTAGGTCAGAACATTTTAAATGTCAGACTGAGAAATTTGTGTTTTATTTCAGAAGCAATAGGGATCCACTGAAGATTTTTGAGCAAGGGAATGACATGGTCAGATCTGTATTTTGAGAATACCAATTTGGCAGTTGTGGCAGGAGAAGAGAAACACTGGTAGAAGGGATGCTAATAAGAAAGCAATTATGATAGTCCAGGCAAGAGCTAATAAAGATGTAAACTGGGGGAGAGGATGTGTGAATGGAGAAAATGGAATAGACACATGAGGTGTTGTAAGAATAGATTTGGCAAGAGTTGGGATAGAAAGGGCAAGTGAAAGTCAAGAGTTGAAGATGACTTCGTAGTAACACCTGGGTGACTGGGAGGATGATGGTGGTAGGGAAATTTGGAGCAAGGGAGGGTTGGGGGAAGGGGAAGATAGTCCATAAGCTTTTCTTAAGCATCTACTATATGCCAGGTATTAAGAAAAGCAAAACACATCCTCAAGGAACTCGCAGTTTCTAATGTGAAAACAACTATGTACAAACAAACTATATGCAGGGGAAAGGCTCTGAAATTAAGAGGAATCAGGAAAAGTTTCCTGTACAAGGTGGGATTTTATAAAGGGGAAAGGGATGGGGGTGGGGGAGTGATAGAAAGGAGGGCAGATTGGGAGAAGGATCAATCAAAATGGACACCATCTTGGAGTGGGGGGAGGAGAGAGATGGGGAGAAAATTTGGAACACAAAATCTTGTAGAAATGAATGTTGAAAACTGAAAATAAATTAATTAATTAAAATTTATAAACAAAAACAAAAACCAAAAAAAGGTGGGATTTTAGCTGGGACTTGAAGGAAGCTGGGGAAACCAGGACATAGAGATGAGTGGGGAGAGCATTTCAGTAATGGCAGAAGATCAGTGAAAATATGTGGAGCCAAGATTATGTGCTTTGCAAACTCTGTAGTGAGTTTGAAATGCTAGGCAGTTGGTAATGCAACATTGGAGGTCCAGAGAGAGTTATGTACTTATAGATTTGGGAAACATTTGCATAGAGATGATAATTGAGAGCTCACGGGAACTGATGAGATCACCACAGGAGAGATTGTCCCTTCCCAGATTGATATTTTTGTGCTGGTAAATTAGGCCATTTTTGTCTCAATTCTTACCTACCCCTTAGTCATTGAATGGGCTTGCCTCAGGCAAACTGAAGTCAGGGAAAGATCTTCATTTAAAAAGGCCAAGGTCACCCATTGTATCCTGGTATCACCAGTCATCCTGACTTCTGTTTTGCCACTGAATTTGGATGACCCTGGAAGAGTCTGATGACTTTGTGTACCCCTGTCTCATTTAAAACCAATTCACTTGCAAGTCAAGACATCGCCCTCATTGTCAATGGTCTTCTTCGACAATGAAGGGTGAACCATCAGAACAATAACACCAATATATAGAGAAAAAGAAAAAAGAAGTACCCAAGACAGAATCCTGGAAGATGATTAATTAATGGGTAGTAAATCAATGATGATGAGTCAAGGAGACTGCTAAGGAAAGATAAGAAAAGTAGGAAGAGAAGCAGGAGACAGCAGTGTTACAGAAGGCAAGGGTGGAGAGGGTGGCCAAAAGCGTACAATGATGCAGAGAGATCAAGTAAAATGAAAATTGAGAAAATGTCATTGGATCTAGCCATTAGCAGACCTTTGTCAACCTTTGAGGGTGTGGTTTTCATAAACTGTTAGGGCTGAAAATTAGATTAAGAGATTGGAAGGTGAGGAAATAGAGGCCAAATTCATAGACAAAATGTTCTAGGAGTTTAGCTGTGATAATGAGAGATATTGGATGATAGATAGCTTGAGGGGTTTATACAGTCAAGTGAAGGCTTTTTAGGGCTAGGAGGGATCTCTACGTATTTGTAGGCAAGAGGGAAGAGACGGCATATATAGATGGATTGAGGTTAAAAGAAAGAGAGAATGGTTATGGTGACAAACTCCTGGAGGTGATAGGAATGGCTAGGGATCAAAAAGTATAATATATGCCTTTGGCACCTTTTCATAAGAGACTGGAGGAAAGGAGGAGAAAGTGGGGGATGAGGAAGAGAGTTTTGAGGAGTGGAGCAAAGGAATGGAGAAAGCTCACAATAAATGACCTCCGTTTTCTTAGTTAAGTAGAAAGTGATGTCCTCTGCTGAATGGAATAGGGAAAGAGGTGGCACAGGATTTTTTAAGAGAAATTTTGAAATAGCCACTGCAGAGAGTGTGATGCAGAGGCAATTTGAACAAGTTTTAATAAAAGGATTTTTATCAGAGTCTAGTTGAGAGTAAGATGACATAAATTTTCAGTGAAGCCATTTGGAATGTTTGAGGGATTTTTCTTGAGCCATACATGAGTAAGAGTAAAAAAGGCAGGTGATGGAGGTAACTCAGACCTGAAGTTTAGTACAGTGTGATTTGATTGGACAAGGAGCAATGGATTCAAAGGAAGTCAATAGTACTTGACTGCACTGGTCAATCACAGGGTTAAGACTGGGAAGAGAGAAAAGTGAGCCCAGAGAAGGGTGATGAACTGGAAGGGTAGAGGTCCCCCTAATTCTATGACTCTACAATACTCTGATCAGATTTAGGAAGAGTGAGGCAAAGAGACAGTAAAAGGCAAGATGGTCTTCAGACAGGTCAGATGACCACCTCTAAGGGCTATTAAGGCTAATTGAATTCAGAATTAGGTTGACTAATTATTGGACCCAAAGAGATTCATTAACAGTTTGATGTTAGTATATAGGGAGTTCTCTAGTCAAGAAAACTATATCCTTGGTTTGCATACCATTGGCTTGGGCAATGGCACAGATGACATACTCATCAAGTTTACCAAAGCCCTAGAGGTGAGCACAATAGCTACCATGTTGGATGGAGGGAGCAGGATCTAAAAATGTCTTAACAGCATCAAAGACAAAAGTCCCATATGTACCAAAGTATTCATAAAAACCCTTCTTTAGAATAGTAGAAGACCAGAAACAAAGTGGGTTCCTGTGGATTGAGGAGTGACTGAACAAATTGTGCTATATAAATGTAATGGAATACTATTGGGCCATTAAGAAATAGCAATGATAGAAACAACATAATTGTGGAGACATTGAAGTCAGTTGGTCAACAACCATCAGTCAAGCATCTGTTATGTTCCAGGTACTGTGCTAAGTGCTGGGGATAATAAAAGGGCAATAGCTAAGCCCTGAAAACAAGCAAACAACTATATACAAACAAGTTATATAAGGATAAAATGAAGATAATTACAGAAGGAAGGCACTAGAATCAAGGAGGATCAGGAAAGGCTTCTTGTAGAAGGTGGGACTTTAGTCTGGACTTGAAGGAAGTCAGGGAGGTCAAGAGACAGAGGAGGGGGTGGGGAGCATTCTAGGCACCAGGGCCAGCCAGTGAAAATGATCAGAGCTGGAAGATGGAATATCTTGTTCTAAGAACGATGAGGAGGTCAGTGTCACTGAATCACAGAGTACATGGGGAAGATGAAGAGGAAGAGAAAAGAAGAGAAGGTATAAGGTCTAAGAAGATTGGAAATAGGGGTTGGTGTGGGCCAGGAAAGGCTTTAAAAGCTTAACAGATAATGTTATATTTGATCTGGGAGATAATGCAGAGCCACATAAGTTTATTGAATGGGAGCAGGGCAAGACATAGTCAGACTTGTGCTTTAGAAAGATCATTTTTACAGCTGAGAAGAGGATGGACTGGAGTTGGGGGAGACTTGTGGCAGGCAGACTAATCAGTAGGCTATGAGGTAATGAGGATCCTCATCAGTTTGGCACTGGTGTCAGAGGAGAGAAGAGGGCATGTATACAAGAGATGTTTTGAAGGTAAGATTGGTTCACAAGGTGTCTAAGAAAGGAAAAGATACCAAAGGCATGGGTGTGTGTGTGTGTGAAAATCTCTTTATTAATATTCTCTCCTTCACCCTGAAAAAAGTGACATAAAGAACATCTTTTGCTCTCTAGATAAAATTGTTAGAGAGCAATCTAGTCATGCAGAGAGGGAATCCTTGATGAAGTTAGTAGTGCTCAATTCCACTGTGTTGATTTTTCATTAACTATTTTAAAAGTATTTTATTGGAGAGTCAGTTAATAAATATTTCTTAAGTGCCCAAACCACTCCAGTATCTTTGCCAAGAAAACCCCAAATGGGGTCACGGAGAGACAAACACGACTCAAATGACTCAACAACAGCAGCATGTGCCAGGGACTGTGCTAAGCATTGGTGACACATTGCTGAATATCCTAGAAGAGATTTGTAATTAGTCAAAGGAGTTTGACCTCAACATCCACTCAGGAGAAATCAAGTGGAGGAAGAATGTCCATTGTCTAGATCATGCATGCAGTTATATGGACAGCTTATAGATCTTGTCCATTAGTATATGTATTTTACACAGACTGAGAATAGACAATGAGTTGGGTGCAGAATTAAGGTGGAGCAGGAGAGCATTGCCCTTGGAAAACTGCAAATCTCTTTTTAAATAGTATTAACCCATTTTGCTGTTTACCTGTTTTTTCTTGTTACAAAGCAACGTTCTATAGAAATCTCATTTTGCTTGATCACAAAAGGCAGAACTAGAAACAAAAGGAAGAAGTTGCAGTGAGGTAGATTTTGGCTTGATATAAGGAAAACGTTATTAATATAACATGTAGTCCAGGATCCCCTCATTCTGGGCTCACATGGATTTGGTACAGTCCTGGAGGCTTTCCTAAAAGCTTTGACTAGTTATTATTCTCATCTAGGATTTACTCTGGGAAACCTTTACATATAACTTGTGTCTAGGTTTCCATAGAAAAAGGAAATAGAGTTCCCAGATCCTATACAAGCATTCAAGGTAACAAATGTATCAAGTACAGGAGAGTCTTTAGTTCATCCCATACAAAATGCAGAGAAAGACTTGAAGAAAACCATAAACAAAGGTAGAAAACACATAGAGTGACTTTCAAAATCCCATTAACAGTCAACACAATTCTGCTGCCTTTCCACTGGCTTCCATTTTTCCACAGGTTCTGAGAGTCCTTCTGATATGTAGTTAAGTTGAGGTTTGGACTCCTCCTTTGAGAGAAACACATTTTGGGGCTGCAAGATAGGCAGTCCCTTTCCCACAGGACATGCAATGTC
The DNA here is from genome assembly GCA_028646515.1 of Pseudochirops corinnae. Classification (NCBI taxonomy): domain Eukaryota; kingdom Metazoa; phylum Chordata; class Mammalia; order Diprotodontia; family Pseudocheiridae; genus Pseudochirops; species Pseudochirops corinnae. The sequence goes on along the minus strand of CM053586.1, from coordinate 341,916,104 downwards.
ACAATTACCCATGAAAACAGAAGGGAGTAAAGCTAAAGTCTTTTGTTTCCCCAAACTGTGACTTTTGTCCCTCATCAGTGTTCCAGTTTCTGGGAAGTGGGGCAAGGAACAGGACACATGGAGGGGAATACTAATGTTTACACTATCTCACAGGACTGTTTCTTGGTGAACCTTTGCAAATTTTAAAGAACTATACAGAGGTGACATTCTTATTAGCAGAGATTTCTGTTCAGGCATGGATTGGGTTGGATGGTCATTGATATCCCTTTCAGCTCTAAGATTTTCTAACAAGGGCTCTTGTATGGAGTAGGAAATTGGATTAGAAGACTTTTGAAACCCCTTGCAATCCTGGAATTCCATCCTTCTAGAAGGATAAATAAATTCAATTAGTGTTAGCTGACTACTGAGCAGAGCAGGAGTAGCCACACATCATAACAGTGGCATGTGACATGGGATCCTAGATAGAGAACTGGGAGAGACTTTGCAGGCACTCAGTCTAACTCTCTCATTTTTCAGATGAGGGAATTGAGGCAGGCCCAGGGAAATGATATGATTTTCCCACACTGATAGTAAATACCAAGACAGGATTTGATCTCTGGTTAGAGGATCATAGATTCAGAGCTGGAAGTGCCCTCTGAGGTCATACTCATGTGACATATGAGGAGACTTACCCACTGTGACCCAGGTAATAAGTATCAGAGTCAGAATCAAACCCCACTGCATTCTAAGGTTTGCAAAGCACTTTACAGATGTGATCTCATTTCATCCTCATGATACTCCTGGGTGAGAGGGGCTGTTATAATCTCCATTTTACAGATAAGGAAAATGAGGCAGAGAGAGATGCCCAGGATTACTCTCTAGTAAGTGTCTGAGGCAGGATTCACACTCAGGCCCAGATTCCAGGCCTAGTGCTCTGAGCACAGTGCCAGCCAGAAACTACTGGGCTGGTGAGATAGCAGATGCTCCAAAGTCCTTGGGTTTCTACAAGAGATGGTACATTTGAGCTGTGTGGGCCTGTTTGGTAGAAGCAGAGAGTGTGAGTATCTGTGAGGCTCTCAGAAGGGAAGAGCACCATTCCTAATTCATCTCCAAAAGTGAGCTCAGATCTATGGCTTTGTTGTGTGAACACGGGATCACCAGCCCAGGATCTAGAGACAGGACGTGAAATCGATCAATCAATCTACCAACAAACAGCTTTTTAAACCCCTATCCTGCTTAGTCACTGTGCTGGGGGCACATAGACAAAAAGGCAAAGAACAAAAGGAAAGGATGAGTAGAAACACTGACCTAGCTCTGACAAGTCACCTATTACTGCTATGGCTCTCGCCTGCACACTCTTATTTTCCTGTTAAAAATGTCCTGTCTTGGGGCCAGTGTCTTGGCTCATAGATGGGCTTCAACTCCTGGCAGCCCCGAGCAGAGTAAGGCTCAGACAGCTTGTTCTTGGCCAAGGTTCAGCCCCTTCTTTCAGTTATGTATGGCTTTCCTCCCCTCACCCCCCCCCAAAAAAAAGAGAGAGAAAAAGAATTGTAGTTCTTATAAACAATCAAAGGAAGAATTCTGATCCTGTCAACAGGCAGTGATTGACTCTAGGAATGAGGCTTCTGCTCATTTGAAAGAAAAGGATCATTGGGACCTTCATGCTGGCCTGTCAGTTTAGGACAACTGGACCCAATTTCCCACCCTGCTCAGATGTCAGCAGCTAACACTGTACGGTCCTGGAGGATAACCAGGGAGCTAATGAATTTTGTGAAAGAGGATGCTTTTGGGGGAAGGCAGGCAGCCGGGCTACTGAGTCTTTGCTCCCTGATTTGTATTACCTGGAAACGAGGTTTCCCACTGTGCTCACCATTGGCGTGAATTGCATTCCCTCCCTTTTTGGACAGCGTATTCATAATCAGGATGTATCCGGAGATATGGTTCATATGGAAATTAAACAAAAACAAAAACAGAAGTCTGGCTAGACTCTCCTTATGCGCTCCAATTTACTTAGCATTACAGCTGTGTATATGTAGGTCTTAGCTCATAGGATCATCGGTCCAGAGCTGGAAGGGACCTTGGAGGCCATCTAATCCAACCTCATCATTTTACAGCTGAGAAAATGGGTCCAGAGGGAGGGAAAGATAAGCCCAAGTCAGTGACTATGGGTCTCAAAGTCTTAAAAGCATAAGCATATCCTACCAACCTGGCAAGGATCCAGGAGTCCTAGATCTAGGGACCTTACATTACTAGGAATCAAAGGCATCAGTCCAACCCCTTACTTGACACAGGAGGAAACTGAGGCCAGGATAAGTCCATTGGGATGCCAAGCTAGGTTCCCTGACTCCATATCCCATATCCTTTCCTCTGGATCATGTTGCCTCTCTCACTAGTCTATAAGGATCTTGAAGGCAGATACTCTCCTTGTTTCTACATCCACTACCACCCACTCCCTGGAAGAGACATGGAAAAGAAGCTTATTAAATGTCAGTTGAATGTTGATCTTAGCTCTCTGCCCATATATTGTGAAGTTACTTCATCGTTCCTCTTAGTCATGACCATTCTTTGTTCAAACCCTTGCAATCTGGCTTCCCACCCCTATCTGAACTACCACCACCTTAGTGAAACTTCCTTCTCCAAAGCCAGCCATGACCTCCTCCTTGACGAAACCAACGGCCTTTCCCTAATCCTCACCCTTCTTAACCCCTTGGCAGCATTTGGTACTGCATACCACTCAATGCTTGGAGACACCCTCCCCTCTGTTCACTTCCCTGACATTGGGATCTCCTCCTACTTCTCTACCCACCCCCTTCTATCTCTTTCACTGGCACTCCTCTTTCTCCTTCCCAAAGATATGGCTGACATTCAAAGTCCTACCTTTGACCTTCTTCTCCCTGTCTCAAGTTTCTTCCCTTTCAATCAGACCAGATGAAGTCAACAAGCACTGATGAAGGACCTTCCTTGTGCCTGACATTATGTTAAGCACTGGAAATACCAGACAAAAGCAGAACTGACCCTGCCCTCAAGGAACTTACACTCTAATGATACTTAGTTTCTAACAGTCCGTTCTATAGAATGTTCCTAGATACAGCTCCAAAACACAGTTGGGTTCATCTCACAGAATTATAGGATTAATTTAGAGTTCTAACTCTCAGTCCCCTTCTAAGGGACCTTGAAGGTGCTAGAATCCCAGAATTTAGGAGCTGGAAGGGCTCTCGGCAGCCATTTTGCCCCACCCCTACCTAAAAAGGAATCTGTACCCAACAAGTGATGGCCCGGCTTTTAGGCAAAGACCTGCAAGAAGGGAGACCTGTCCACTCTCCAGGCAGCCCATTTCACTTATGGACACCTCTCATTGTTAGGAAGTATTTTCTGCTGGGCAGCCTCAGTTGGTCCCTTTCCAGCTTCTCTCCCTTTGCTCCCACTTCTGACTTCTGAACCTCAAACAAACAAACATGATCCCTTCTCTGAACACCAGCCCTGTGAATGGCTCGATGGCAGCAGCCCCATTCTTGTTGAATCTTCTCTGCACTAAGTAATAGCTGGCATTTATATAACATTCTGATTCATAAGAGCACTTTACATATGTTAACTCATTTGATCCTCACAACGACACTGGAGTAAGCACTGTTATTCCTCACCTGTTATTGGCAGGTGAGGAAACGGAAGCTGAGAGAGGTTAGTGACTTACCTAGGGTCACACAGCTAGTGTCTGACGCAGGATTCAAACTCAGATCTTTGCTCTATCCACTGAAACATCCCTGATTTTATCTCACATGGCCAGGATTCAAGACCCTTCTCCATCCTTGTCATGCTCCCCTGGACTCTCTCCATTTTATCAATACCTTTTAAAATGTGATACTGAGACCTGAACAGAGCACTCCACAAGTGGTCTGACTGGCAAAGTACAGTGGGAATCTCACCTTCTTCCTGGAAGTTATACCTCTCAATACAGCTTTGGACTGCCACATCGTACTGCTCACGCACTTAGAGTCTGCAGCCCTCTAGACCCCCAGATCTTCTTTAGAGTAGTTGCTGTCTAACCATGCTTCCCTCATCTTGTACTTGGAAAGTTAAAGTTGAATGTTTATCCAGGGATAGGGAACCTGAGACCTCAAGACCACATGTGGCCTTCTAGATCCTTGGGTGCAGCCTTTGGACTGAGTCCAACTTTTACAGAACAAATCCTTTTTTTTTTTAAGGGGAATGTTCTGTGAAGTTTGAATTCAGTCAAAGAACTGCACTTGAGCATGTACAGGGCCATGTGTGACCTCGAGGGTGCTGGTTCCCCAGCCCTGGAAGCCCAAGACCTGAACATTGATCTCTAAAGAATTTCATCTGATTTGCTTCAGCCCACTGTTTAAGTCTGTCAAGATTGTTTTTGGATCCTGATTCTATCATCCATTGTGTTACCTACTTCACCCAACCTGGTATCATCAGAAAAGTGGGTAAGCATGTCCCTCTGTCCAAGTCACTGAAAAACTGTCCAAGAGCTCAGGGCCAAGAACAGGTCCTCGAAGCCCTCACTCCATCAACAACCTCTTGCCCAGTTGACATGGAACTGTTAATGGCTCTTTAAATCTGTCCATTCAACCAGTTTGTTCTGAATCTACATAATTATATGATCATCTTTTCCATGTGAAAAGTATGAAATACTTTATCGGATGCTTTGCCAAAATCTAATTAAACTATAATCTATAACATTCATAAACCAATGAGTTTAGTGTCACCAGAAGAAACAACACTAGTCTGGTATGACCCACCCTCCACAGAGCCCCCGCCTTTTTCTAATTCCCACTTCCCTTGCTGGATGTTCAATGCCCATCTCTTTAGGGATCTGTTCTAGAATTTTCCCAGGAATCAAAGTCAAGCTCATTGGCCTGGAGTTTGCAGATTCGAGCGTCATCACTTTTTTAAAAATTAGGACACTGGCCCTTCTCCAGGTCTGTGGTCCTTCTCCCATTTTCCATGGATTTTCAAATGTCGTTAACAGTGGTTTAGCAATCATCCCTGCTAAAAGGAGTTCTTTCAGTACTATCCTAAGGTGCAATTCATCTTGACTAGGTAACTTGAATCCATAAGGGGAAATTAGGTATTCTTTGCCTGCCTCTTTATTTACAATCTTAGCCCTTTCTGTTCTGTCATTTTTAGAGTAAGCAGCATTCTGCTTAGGAGAGAAAACAGAAGTTAAATAAGAATTCAGCATTTCTGCCTTCTCTCTGTTAATAGTCGTTGTCCGGTCCACCCCAAGGAGCAGTCCTCACCCTACTTTGAACCTCTTCCTTCCCCTAATACAATTGACAAAAACACACTGACTGTAGCTCTTCTGACCAGCCTCAGCTCCTTCTGAACTTTAGCCTGCTTCCTTCCCTTCTTACAGGACCATTCCTCTTCCTTTGTTTTCAGCTTCTGTTCCACCTTCCTGCACAAGTCACTCTATCCCCTGAATCTGGGTGTTTTTCACTGGCTGTCTCCCTTGCCTGAAATTATCTTCTCACCTCCATCTCCTGACTTCCTTCAAGTATTGCCTAAAGTCCTACCACTGCAAGAAACCTTAATGCTAATGCCTTCCTTCTGTTGGTTATCCTCAATAATACATACATATATATATATATATATATATATATATATATATGTATGTACACACAAATGTATGTATATGTGAATAATTTGTACATAGTTGTTTGCATGTTGTCTCCCCCATTAGACTGTGAGCTCCCTGAGGGCAAGGACTGTCTTGCCTTTCTTTGTGTCCCCAGAGCTTAGCACAGTGCCTGGAACATAGGGAACGCTTACTAAGTGCTTGTAGATTTGTGATTTCCTTGATGCATTCACACCAGCCACTTCAAACAACTCCTAATTTTCCTTTTTATTTCAATTGTTTCTCTTTTCATCTTCAGAAGTTTATTGTTGAGAGTTTCTATCCTTTTCCTCTGAGACGACTTCCCCTTTGGAATTTCAGACTATGTGATCTACCTAAACTTCCTCTCAACCCTTTGAAATCTGATTTCCCAAAAATCTAATGTGTATTTCAGACTTTTTAGACTGTGCCCCATTTTCCTTTCCTCCATCAAAAACTCTACGAGGAGTTTGGGGGCTTGCTTCCCTCCTACGGGAATCAATTCTTCCCTGGTGGTAAAAATCAGACCAAGTGTAGAATTTTCACTCAGTCTTTTGAGAATACGATTCTTATTAAGAGGAAGACAACGGGCAGCTAGATGGTACAGTGGATAGAGCACCAGCCCTGGATTCAGGCGGACTTGACTTCAAGTCCAGCCTCAGACACTTATTAGCTGTGTGACCCTGGGCAAGTCATTTAACCCCAGTTGCCTTAAAAAAAAAAAACGAACAAAAAGAAGTCAAGAAGTTACCAGCTGATCTGCTTTTGCCATTGAGAGCTGACTCCAGCCGATGAGTCTGAATGATTAATTGATCTTCTATTATCATGCTAGCGTGAGTCTGTGTCAGGCCTGTGATTTTTTTCCCAAACTCCTCATTCAGTTCTCCCTTCCATCCAGGTGGTCTGTAGTGTACTCTGATGATGCAGCATTTCTCCGTTCATCTTCACTCAAACTTTTTCCACCACATTTCCCCACTCTGGTTGCTGGATTTCTTTACATTGGTATACTTTCTTAATATACAATTCTGCCTCACCTTCCCCCTCCCCCTCTGACCTCTTCTCTTTCTTTTGAGTTAGGCATGCCCATCCAGGGCCACATTCTAATCTTGGGTTTTGTTCCGCCATGTCTCAAGGGCATCCAGAGGGGACTAATTTTCTTTTTAGTGTTAGAATCTTTACTTCCTCTTGCCTCTTGCCTAAACTTTGGGCTTCTGTATATAGATAGGTAAAGGATCACCTAGCTTTAGAGCTAGAGAGATATCATTCAACACCCTCACTTTACAGATCAGGAAACTTGGGCCCAGAAAGGTGAGGTGCCTGCTCAGTGTCACTCAGGTAATAAGTGCCAAAAGAGACAGCATTGTCTCCCTGCCCCAAGTCTCTCCCCAGTTCCAGTCCACCCTCCATTCCAGTCTACCACCCATTAAAGTGGCTCCCAATTATCTCCAGTGTTAAGTATAAGATTCTCTGCTTGGCTTTCAAAGCACTTCATGATCTGCTGCCCCACATCTTTCCAGTCTTCTGGGACCTTTACATACTCTACATTCCAACGACATTGGTCTCCTTGACGTTCTTCGAACCCTCTCTCCCTCCTCATCTCTGCCTCCTGCCTTCCCTGAGACTTGCTTCAAGTCTCAGCCAATGTCCCACCTTCTGCCAGAGCCTTTCTCTCCCCTCCATAATGTTGGTGCCCCCCTAGGGGATTATTCTCGGTTTATCCTATGTGAATCTTGTTTATACATAGTTGTTTGCAATAGACTGTGAGCTCCTTGGGAGCCCAGCACTACTCTAGGCTTGACTGGAAACTTGCTTTACAATGAACAATGTATTAGACTTGCAATGAAGAAGATGAGGGTTCAAATCCTGCCTCTGACTCTTAAGACCAGTATGACCTTGGGCAAGTTACTCAGCTGTACTGAGTCCCTCATTTGTGAACTTTAGGCCATAATCTCTAATGTCCATTTAAGCCCTAAGTTTGTGATCCAGAGCTCCTTGGATAAGATGACAGATGCCATGCACCAAATTATCAAGGTAATAATTACATATCCCAGTGTTAGTCAACAAACATTTATTTTTTTAAATAATATTTTATTTCCCCCCAATTACATGTAAAAATTTTTTTTGACATTTGGGTTTGTTTGTTGGGTTTTTTTTTTTTTTACATTTTGAATTCCAAATTCTATCCCTCCCTTCCCCCCTTCCTGAGATGAGAAGTAATCTGATCTAGGCTATACGTGTACAATTAAGTGTTTTAACATTTTAATGGAGCAATTAAGTGTTTTAACATTTAATAAACAACCTACTATGTACCAATGTAAAATGCTTGTAGAATAAATGAATAAATAACATAGCCCTGGCTCAGGAAATGTCTTTTGAACTGCCCTGACTTTGATGTGTTTGTAAAAGGCCTGGCCCTAAAGGCAAGTTCGTGACTAATAATGAATTCTCAAGTTTGTAACAGGGATGATTCCAGAAACCAAAACCTTCCTTTGTCTTCAGGAGGGAACCATCCCTCAGAGTGGGGAATGTACCTAATTGAGGCAGGAAAATGCATTAGTTTATAAATTAGCCGGGCATCGAAGACATCATCAAGGGTGTGTATGACCGGAAAAAACAACTATTTGGTAGAGAAAGATAGACAACATATGGGGAGACTGAGGGCTACAAAGGGACCTCAGACAGAGTGGGAGAACCTATAGCAAGCCTCAGGATGTTGGGGGTGGAGGGGAGACCGAAAAGGGACAAGAATTTGTGGAGGGAATATGCCTAGAGGTATAAGATGCATGTGGATTGCCCATGTCCACATGTCTAAATGCATATTGTAGAGAGGCACTGAAAGATATCTCTGGAATCTTGTCTGCACCTCTCTAAGGGAAACTCAGATTCCTGCCTTGAGAGGATTGGGAGAAGAGACTGCAAGACTGGCTGTCAGGTATCCTCTGAGAGAGTAGATACCAGATAAGAATTATATATTTAAATATTGCACAATTTTTCAAGGTCTGAAACAAAAACCACTAGTTTCCCTGGTTGCTACCCCTTAAAAGAGAAGGATACTTCAAGATTACACTCCCAGCTTTTTATTCCCTCCCATCAAATGCTACTTACACATAAAATCATCCCAAATAGTGAATAGCAGGTAAAACATTTATCCAATCTAGATTAGAATATAGTGAAAGGCTTGTTTAAATGAAAGTGACATGAGATCTCTGCTCAGAGAGAGAGAGACAGAAACAGAGAGAGAGAGAGAGAGAGAGAGAGAGAGAGAGAGGAGCCCTGACCTCACTTAAAGTTCCCAATGTTTCTAGGGAGTCAAAGTAAAAATCAGGGATGTGTCAAGAAGCCAGCTTCCTCTACATGATTGTGAATCTGCCTTCTCCTCCCTAAAGTAGGTACCAAAAAGTCTAGAATTATGTATATCTCTCCAAGAAGAAGGAGGAACAAAGATCTTTCTTCTCCAAAACCTGTGGGTACATAGGCACACAGTATTCTCTCCAGCAATAGAAGGTTTTCACAAAAAGTGTTCCAGGTTTGACTAGAAACCTAGTTTACACTGGATGGTATGTGGGACTTAGAATGAAGACGATGAGGCAACCCTGCCTTTGACACTTAAGACCAGTGTAACCCTGGGCAAGTTACTTTACCCCCATGCAAAAATGACAGGGTTAGGCTCTAGACTATGATCTTAGCCCTAAGGCTATGATCCAGAGCCCCTTGGATAAGATGACAGATGCAATGCATCAAAGTACCTATGTATTAATTACATATCCCAGAGTCAGCCAATAAAGATTTACCAAATGCTCACTATGTGTCAGGCACTGTGCTAAGCTCTTGGGATACAAAAGAAAGGCAAAAAAGCAATCCAAGCTCTCAAGAAGTTCTGTCTAATGGGGGAGACAACATACAAAGACTCTGGGCCAACAAAATACATACAGGACAAATTGAAAATAGTCAACAGCAAAGGAGACTGAGAAGGAGGGGTCAGATAGCTGGGAGAAAAATCAGGTGTTCCAAAAACCTGGGGAAAAAAGAGTATTAAAAATAAGAGTGATTGACAGTGCTTTGCTGATTACAGAGAGGTCAAGAAGACTGATGGTTGAGAAAAGGTCATGAGATTTGGCAATGAAGAGCTCATTGGTGACTTTGGAGATGGCATTTTTGATTCAACAATGAAGTCAGAAGCTGGGCTGTAGAGACCTAAGAACAGAAAGGAAAGGAAGCAGTGTTAGCTACTTCAGACAGCATATAAGATAGATATGAGGTGATAGCAGGGATGGAAGGGTCAAGTGAGGGTTTTTTCAGTATAGGAGAGACATGGGCATGCTTGTAGGCAGTAGAGAAGGAACCAGTAGAGAGGGTAAGTGAGAGAGTGGGGGACGACAGAAGGGGCAGTCTGTTGGAGAAGACAGGATGGAATGGGAACACTTGTGCAGGTGGAAGGTTTTACCTTGGCCAGGAGAGGTGACCACATCATAAGAAAAAAAGGAATAAAGAAGTAAATAGTGACAGAAAGCATCTACAGTAGGAGTGGGGGAGAAGCTCTCAGAGAATGGTTTTAATTTTTTTCAGTATAAAAGAAGCAAACAGAGAGTGGGGATGGGGAAGCCATGGGAAGTCTGAGGATGAGGTTTTAGGAAGTTTAGAGGAGCCACTGCAGTGAGCAAGAGAGTGAGCTAATTTGGGAGCTGCAAAAGGATTGCCATGCAGCAAAGAGGACCCAGTGGAGGTTATGGAACATAAACTTGTAGTGAACACAGTCAACATGGTTTTGTGATTTTCTCTGGCTTCATTCAACAGGGTGTAAATGGGAACAGAGGTTGCAGTTGTTAGGAGCAATCCAAGGCTGAGGCTTGGCTGGGCAAAATCAGCTGCAAGATAAGAGACAGGAGCAATGGAGACTGTGTGGAGTTGGACTAGTTCACCAAGGAATCAAGGTGGGGAACGGAGAAAAGAGCATAGTCAGTACAAGAGTGATGGCCCAAGAAGAAACTGGAGGTCATAGGGTTTGGGGTTACCGAGTGATGGTGGTGGAGAAGGAACCTACAATTGATCATGGGGAGCAAGGAGTATTACAGAGGGCAATGTATGAAGGTGTAGCCAATGCTGTAAAGGGAGACCAATGAGGCTGTGCCAACAGAAGGGAGTCAGATGTCAGTGAGAGGCAGAGGACAGAATGGAAAAGGAAATGATTAGAACGAAAATAAGTCTATGTCAATGGGGCAAGCATAGAGCATTGTACCTAGAGTAAAAAAAGATTTGGGTTCGAACCTTGCCCCAAACATTTATTTATTGTGTGATCCTGGGCAAGGGACTTAGTCTCTTTCAAACTCATTTTCCTCATCAGTAAAAAGAGAATCATAATAGCATCTACCTCATAGGAAGATCAAGTAAAATTATATATATGTGTGTGTGTGTGTGTGTGTGTGTGTGTGTGTGTGTGTATATAAAACATATAAATGCCAGCTATTGATATAATAGTAATTTAGTGGGGAAATGAGGCTTAGATATATCTAATAAGTAGAGAAAAGTTTCAAGGCAAAGGTCCTAACTAGCATGCATATAGCTCTTTGAGGTTGGCAAAGCTCTCTACATATATAATCTCATTTGAATCATTGAGTTTGGAGGATGCAGAGATGTCACTGAACGTTAGATCGAGAAGCCATCTTACAGGTCAGTCAGTTCAATCTTCAGATTTCTCAGAAGGAGAAACTAGAGTTCTGATAGGAGTGATTTACGCAAGATTACACATGGTAGAGCAAGCATAGAAAGCAAGATTCTTGGCTCCCAGGACTTCTACCACCCCAGAATTACAAGGATGGCAGATGATGGTGGTGATAAGGCCTTCTCCTGGTTCACATTTTTCAGTCTTTATTACGAAAGGCTTTTTTGGGGGTAGGGTGGTTTTGATGGAGAATCTCTTCCTGTGGACTTGCAGGTAATTTCCACTGTATCTGTCAGTATGGAATCAAACTTATAGTTATAATTTTAATAGTAAAAGCATGTGTTCACGGGGTTGGGATGTAGGAAATGGTAACCAGCATCTCCTTTCAAGTTGGATCATAAATAGCAAGAATCCTTTCCCAAACTTGGGTTCCTTTCAATCAGTTTAGAAAGAGTTGGGTCTGTCCAAGAGAGTGAGCAGACATTTATTTGATATGCTTGAGTTGCTGAATTAAGATTCTTGGAAAATAGAAGAATCACATTGTTAAGTGGCCCAAAGCTTAAGGAGGTACCATGATATAGAGAAGTAGACTTGGATTTGCCCTCTATTCTTCCCATGAGTCATATGGACTGTGAAGGTCCAACTGGAAAGGAATTGCTACCTTAGCACTCTCAGCACTTCTTTCTGGCCTTAATCTTAGAGTATAAGTCTGGAGAATTATAAGGGTCCCTGCAGGAGGTATGAGCTTACCAGAGGATAAGGGGTTGCCTGTAGCAACCCTAAGCATATTTCTCTTTGGGGGAATCTCAGGGTGCTGTTACTGTTTCAGAGAATTATATGGGTCTCTTGGGGAAAGTAGAACCCACCCAAGAGGGAGAGTTATCTTGACTATTTACTTATTCTTTTAGGACTTTTATATTCTTTCTGAGGACTGAAGTAAAGGCTGGCTGTCCTATATCCATTATATAGTTAGCTTGAGTGCTTATATAGAAAATGGGTACTCTTTTCTCCCATATCTATAGAGACCCAGGCATGAACTAAGCTCTGAGCTTCCCGAGGGAAATCTTGGGTGGGGCAAATGATAGAGTGATTCATGAGGATTCCCCCAAGCTATAACCCAGTCTTTATGAACCCCAAACCGAGGACCTTCCTTGGGGGTCTGGGGCATAGGATAAAATACCTAAAGAGAAAACAGTTTTATCTGTATAATTACCTTGGCTTGCCACCCCAATCTGTTAGTGGGTAAGCATATTTAAGTGCCTACTGTGTGCCAACCATTGTGCTAAATACGGATTTGAGTTCAGGGCTAATAAAGGGGTTGAGATCTTAGGTTTAATTCTTAAACAGACCAGTTGGCTTCATCTCCATCATGACACTTGATAAGGGGTCACCCAGGCTCTGCTGGAAGACTTCCAAGAAGGGGGAACTCACCACGCTTCAAGGCAGCCCATTCTACTATGGGATAGCTCTTCTTAAGAAGTTTTTCCTGATGTCCAGCCTCAGCTTACCTTTTGGCAGCTTCCTTTCATTGCTCCTTGTTCTTTCCTCTGAGACCAAGCAGAACAAGTTATTTCTGTTCTCCAAATACCTATCTATCATATACCACCTCAGATTTCTCTTCGCCAGGCTACACCTTCCTAGGTCTTTCAACCACTTGTCATGTGACATGGAATCAAGGACCTTGACAATCCTAGTTGTCCTCTTCTGGATTCTGCCTAGTTGATTATTATCTTTAAATTGCGTCACCCAAAACTGAACATGATACTCCAGATATGGACTGACCAGGGCACGGGACAAAAGGACTTAGATGGCTTTAGGGTTTTTTAGTTTAGGTTACCACTGCTAATTGAGTCCCAGAAATAAGATTGGGAGCTGGAAGGGACCTTGGAAGTCTTCCAGTTTAACTCCATCATTTTACAGATGAGTGAACTAAGGTCAGATGACTTTCCCTTGTACATAGCTAGAGTCAGAGGCAGCATCTAAACCCAAGTCTTTCTGACTGCAAGTCTAGCACACTACTTACTATACTGTTTGGCTTCTCAGAGTTGAAAGGGGAAGTGCTAGGTAGATTGGTTTTCTAACTATCTAAAATACTTTTTCTTCCTTTCTATTTCCATCTAAGTTCTATCCATTCACCATGATACAGACGAAAAATCACCTCTAACAGGGCATGATAATAAACATTTAACAACCAGCTGTCTGAAAAAAATGTAAACATGCTACACTTTTAAGTTTAATAGACATTGAACTTTAGACTCTTAAATCTAAACAATCTTATGTACAAAAATATTTATTGCAGCTCTCTTTGTGGTGGCAAAAAACTGGAAATTAAGGGGATGACCATCCATTGGAGAATGGCTAAACAAGTTGTGGTATATGAATGTAATGGAATACTATTATGTTATAAGAAATGAGGAGGAGACAGTCTTCACATTTACCTGGAGAGGCTTGTACAAACTGATGCTAAGTGAGAAGAACAGAACCAGGAAAAATTTGTACACAATCATAGACACATCGTATATGTGATGACCAACTTTGATAAACTGGACTCTTCTCAGCAATGCACAGGTATAAGACAACTCTATAAGTCTCAGGATGGAAGGAGATATCTACATTCAGAGAAAGATCTAGAAAGAACAGAATTTAAATGGAGACTGAAGCAATCTACATGCTCTCGTTCTTTTCATGCTTGGTTCTCTTTCTTTTTCCCATTGTTCACTCCATTGGTTACAACCCTTCTATACAACCAGACTAACGTCCAGTGTGAAAGGATTTGCAGATCCTGTACTTGATTGCATGCCGCCATGGGAAAGAGGGGGAGCGGAAGGGAGGGAAGAAAATTTGAAACTCAAGGGATTGTGGACCTGAATCTTGTAAACTAGAAGTAAATAAACAAGTCAATTTTAAAAAAAAGAAAGAAAAAAAGAATATTTAAAAAAATCTAAACAATCCACAAAACAATAAATCACGCTCTGTTTTGTGGTATTTGCCAATTATCGAGGTGTAAATGCTCACACTGAAAATCTCACAATTCGCCTCCACAAACCTTCCCCACCCAGGGAAGTTAGCTCTTTCCACTTGTAATTTTTATTAGAATTTTCTTCTATATAGTCCATTTAGCAACTGATTGAATACCTCCCTCCTCACCTCTCATAACCAATCAGTCGCCTCCTTCAATCTGCTGCAAGCCCAATGCAACATCTGACCCCATTTTGGTTCTCACTTGTCACCTGTGTTGTTCCAATTGTTGTTTGTTGTTGCCCATCCTTCCTTCTCAAAAAGGACCAATGACCTCAGGAGGGTGATGTCTTGACTTGCGGTACTCTCCTTCCCCCTCCACCAGCCTCCAAACCACTCCATTCACTCCTGCTAGGTGAATGTTTCAAAGGCCCAGCCAGATTCCATCCTGATGCACTAGGATTTGATGCTACCTCAAACCCAATATCTGACAAACCAAAGAGTCATCCTCTCTCCCAGCCCCCAAAGCAGCCCCTTACTCCCTACAGCCTTGTTCCAACCAATGATGTTGCCTTCTCCCCATCATGCAGATTCAGATCTTGAAAATCCTCTTTAATGCCCCCACTTAGCCACCATACCCTTCTATGTCCTGATGCATTAGCCTTAGAATTGTCTTTTGTATTAATCTCTCCCTTTCCATTTCTATGGGAGCACTGGTTCTGAATCTTGGCTTCGTGGCTTCCTTACTGACTACTTGACCTGGAACAAATCACTCTCCCTCTAGGCCTCAGCTTCCTCTTCTGTAAAATGATGGAACTGGGCTAGATTATCCCCAAGTCCCCCTAGCAATCATATAGAACTTATCATGTGCCAGAGTCCATGCTAAGCACCTTACAAATATTCCCTCATTTGCTTCTCACGGCAATCTTAGGAGACAGGGCTATTATTGTTCCCTGTTTTACAGATGAGGAAACTGAGGAAGAGGTGAAGTGACTTGCCCAGAGTCACATAACCAGGAAGTGTCTGAGACCAGATTTGAACTCAGGTTTTCCTGATTCTAGGCCTGACACTATCCACTCTACTACCTTGCTGCCTAATATCCCTCTTAATTCAAGTCCATTAACTTATACAAAGACCTTATATTACAGTAGCCTCAAGTTTCCCTCTACTAGGAGACAAAATGGATAGAGTTTTGGGCTTGGTGTCAAGCAGACCTGAGTTCAAAATCTACTTCAGACATTTAGGAGCTGTATGACCCTAGGCAAGTCACTTAACTTGACTCAATCTTCATTTTCTTATATGCAGAATGGAGATAATAATAACCCCCAACTCACAGGGTTGTTGTGAAGCTCAGATGAGAGAATTTACATAGAGTGTTCCACAAACTTCTCTTTTCTTATCCCACACACCATCTGATTAGCCTTGCTGATATATGGTCTCATGAACAAAAACTTGTAATGGTTCCCTATTACCTTACACTCGAGGTCAGACTCTTTGGTCTGGCATTCGACGTCTTCTAGGTACATTAACTCCAGGTAGGAACCTTTTGCTCCAGGCAGACTGGCCCATCCTCTGTCCTTCAACTTAAATCATGTTTTCTTATTCCATCACTATATCTCCCTCCCTCCCCATCATACTGCCCTGCACAGAGGAGGGGGCTTTATAAATAAGCATTTATTTGAGCTTTCCCATCTCTAAGTCTTTGCTCAGAACACTCTCCACCAAACATACCCCTCCTCTTAGCTAAAACTCACCCTTCTTCAAGGTCTGGCTCTAGATTTCACAGGCTTCTGCTGAGTGCACCAGGGACCTGTTTTTGGCTCCATGCTGATTAACGTAGAATCTGAGATCTAGAACAAGGACCATCCAATGGGAGGCCATCCAATCCAATGGCCTCATTTTATGGCAGATGCACTGAGACCCAGAAACGGTGATGACCTGCTCAGGGTCACACAAGCTGGTAAATGTCAGAGGAAGGATTCAAACCCAGGTCCTCTGATCCCAGAACCAGGGCTCTTTCCAATATACCACAATTATTTGGATGGACGTAGAGATGAGAAAGGCTGAGATGGAACGTTTGTCAAATTTGCAGAGGACACACAGCTGGAGAGTTAGCCTAATAAGTTGGATGACTGTGGCAGATTTCAGAATCAATCACTCAATCAAAAACACTTAGTAAGTGTTTACTTCAGGCCAGGCACAGGATTAAGTGCTAAGCCCTGGGGAGAAAGAGTCCTGCCCTCAAGAAGCTTACTTATGCTCTAATGGAGGAGATAACATATATGATAGAATTATGTCTATACAGAATATATCCAAAATGACTCCAAGGGTAAAAAAGGATTTTGTCCTACTCCAATAATGTGAAATTTAATACCGATAAGTGTGATCTTACACCTGGGTTCCAAAAATCAGCCTCCCAAGTACAAGAGGAGACTAGAGAGCACTTACCACTAAAAGATCCTCAGGTTTTAGTGGATTGTAATAAACTCACTAAGTCAACACCATGATTTGGCAGCCAAGAAAGTTTATGTGATCTTGGCTTGCCCAAGGAGAGGTATGATGTCCAGGGAGGCCCTAATCTGGCTATATTTTCCCTTGATGAGAGATGCAGGGAACTCAAATGAGTTCTGGATGCCATATTTTAGGAAGGAAGTTGATAAGCTAATGCAAGATTCTTCTTTTTGTGTGTCGTGGACCCTCTTCACAGTCTGTCTGGGGAGGCCTATGAAACCTTCTAAGAATCATGTTTTTAAATGCATAAAGTAAAATGTCAAGAATTACAAAGGAAACCAATGACATTGAAATATAGCAATTAATTTTTTTTAAAAAAAAGACAAGTTCATGGACCCTCAGGTTAAGAACTGGAGTCAGAGAGGGTCCAGAGAAGAATAAGCAAGATGGTGATAGGCCACATCATTTGAAGGAACTAGGGATACTGGACCTGGAGAAGGCTTAGGGAGGTAGGGATGTGCCAGCCTTCTTCTTCAAGCATTTGAAGGACCATCATGTGTAAGAGAGATAAAGTCTATTCTATTTGGCCCCCAAAGACCAAACCAGAAGCACACAGTAGGTACCTAATAAATGCTGATTGCTTGAGAGGCAGATTTAGGTTTGAGATGAGGACAAACTTTCTAATAATTAGAGCTGCCCCAAAGTGAGATGTCAGGAAGTGGCAGGTTTTCCTCTTATGAGAAACTTTCAAGAACATGTTGAATGACTGCCTGTCAGGAACGTCATACACTTCTGTATGAACAGTGTTCCACTCAATCAGTCTTCCTTGGTGACAGACACTCCACTTCAGCACAGGCATGTCTCCTCCTCTTCCTCTTCCACAAACACACTTCCTCCCTCTGCTCAGTGCACTCCCCTCCATTCATTCTTATACAGCTCATGATTCAAGACCAAGCTCAAATACAGGAGCATCTCCTCCAGGAAGTTCTCAGACCCCAAGATCACAGAGCAGGGAGGGTCCTCAGAGGCCAGCTTGTCCAGCTTGTATTTGGTGTCTTCTCTCTGAGATGGCCTCTCACCTGTGCTGTAGGCGACTTGTACGTGGCTGGTGTTCCTAGTTATCTTCACGTTGTCTTCCCTATTAGACTATGAGTTCCTTGAGGGCAGGGGGCCACTTTTTTCTTGTCTTTGTATCTCCACTGCCTAGTGCAGGCACAGCATACAGTAGGCACTTAATGCATGCTTATTTAGATGATGGTGGTGGTGGTGGTGATGGTGATGAACAAAAATCCTCTCTACAGCAAACCCATTTGGTCAGCCAGTCTTCCTTGGTAGACATCCAATCAATCCTCCCCTAACACTCTACCTTGGTGAACTTGCCAGCTGCTGTGGATTCAATGATCATCTCTATGCCAATGACTCCCAGATCTCTCTATCTAGTCCTAGTCTCGCTCCTGAGGTCTAGACCAGCATCACCAACTGCCTATTAGACATCTCAAGCTGCACATCCTGTAGGCATCTCAAATCCAACAGGTCTAAAGCAGAATTTGTTATCTTCTTTCCTAAACCCACCCTCATCCAAACACTCCCATCATCCTTCTTGTTACCCAGGATTTGAACCTCAGAGTTATCCTTAGGCCTTACCTGTCCCTGACCTCCATGTCCCATCAGCTACCAAGTCTTGCTGGCTGTAAGATCTCACAGAAAAGCGTACTGGCTTTGTTTGTCACAACTTCATTCTTGAAGAGGATCGAAGACATGACAAGGGTGATGTCTTGACTTGCAAATGAATTGGATTTAAGTGAGACAGGGCTCTGCAAAGTCATCAGCTTCACTCTGTCCTCCAGAGTCATGGGGTCCAGTGGCAAGACATAGGTCAAGATCATTGGCGATGGCCCCCAGCATGTTAGTAACTGTTTAACAACTAGCTGTCTGGAAAAAATAAATTAAGCACCATGCACTTTCAGGTCTAATCTGCGTCATTAACATTTTCTTCCATCACTTTATTAAGTCCAGACAATCCACAAAATGATAAATCAAGCCCTGATTTGTAGCATTTGCAGATTTCCAAGGTGTAAATGCTCATGCTGAATATTTAACAATCAGTTCTTGTGAGCCTGTTTGAATTGGCTCCAAAAGCCTCCTGGTTCTAAATCTTTCACCTCTCTCCCCTTCTCTGTACTTGTGTAGCTACTCCCTGGCCTGGGCCCTCCCCACCACTCTCCTGGGCTATTCCAATAGCCTCCTTCTTGGTCTTTCCTCTCCCCTCTCCAATCCAGGCTTCTCACAGCTGCCAAAACAAGATTCCTTCCTAAGCCACAGGGAAGGACTGTGTCGCTCCCTCGTTAAAACCCCCAATGTCGCCTTATTGACTTTAGGATAAATACAGACTCCTTAGCCTGACACTGAAAGCCCTTCCCCTTCTACAGAATCATGGAGCTGGAAGGGACCTTAGAACTCACCAAATCCAATGCCTTTAGTTTCACGGATGAGGATCTGCTTTATTGGATAGAGGACTATACTTGGCATCTGAAATACCTCGGTTCAAATCCCACCCCAGATGCTCACTAGGGTATGTATGTGTGTGTGACTCTAGGCAAGTCACTTCCCCTTTGTTGTCTTGTTTCCTCATCTATAAAATGAAGGGGTTATACCCACCAACCTCTGAGGTCTCTTATTGCTTTAAATGTCCTATGAACCAAGGCCCACAGAAGGTTACATAGGAAATTGTAAAATTAGGATTTGAACTCATGTCTTCTGGGGACTATAAATCCTGGGCTCTTTCCACTGTACCTCTGTTTCCCTCTCTACTCCCCAACCCAAGTCGCCATGCACTATTGGTTACCCTTTTTTAACTGTTCTTTTTCTCCAGCTATCTCTCAGAAGCACCTTGTTAACCTAGACCAAGCTTCTTGTGCTAAATGTAGATTCACTGTGTAATGATGTATATGTTACCAGACTTGGAATAGGAATTTGGAATCCTGGGCTGAACCCAGGTGAGACGGCAAGCACAAGGCTTGGTCAGTAAATCCAAGCAAAGCAAAGGGATCTTCGCTGAAGAAGAGCTAGTCAAGTTGGAGAAAGGAGGAGGAGCTGTTTCACCAACTCAGGATCTGGGGAATAGCCACACTTGTATTCTGTGGGCAAAGTCAGGATCGGAGAAGCAAGAGAAACAACAAATCCAGCTTGGGTGAGTGAGACAAGTCAGTTAACCAGTGCAGCTGAGATATTGGAGTCTGAGGTAAAAGCCATGTCTGTATGGGGCAAACCATACAGCTGGTATCAATTCAATAAGCATTTATTAAGTACTTAATAAATTCCAGGAACTGGATAACACTGTGAAAGAACATGCTTATATATGTATAAGTATATATGTATGCATTGTCTTCCATTAGAATGCAAGCTCCCCGAGAGTAGGGCTTGGTTCTTTCTTGGGTCATTCTTGGCCCTAGCCCAATGCCAGTACCTGGCATTCTTTAATTACATTAATTACTTAATAGGTAATTAGTTAATGCTTATTGATTCAACTGACTATGGGCCTAAAACAGTGCTAAGTGCTTGGGTTCCAAATAAAAAAGTAGAGACTATTGCCCTGAGGCACAATCTAATAGTTACCAATGATCTCTTCACTGGCAAATCCAAGACTTCTTCTCAGTCCTCACCCTTTTTGACCTCTCTGCAGCCTTTGACAGCACTGCTCACACTCTTCTTGAGATTCTCTTCTTTCTAGGTCTTTGGGATACCATTCTCTCCTGGTTCTCCTCAAATCTATGTGACCTTTTCTTCTTGGTCTCTTTTTATGGATTTCCATTCCTGTCATACCCTCCAATCCAGGTGTTCCACAAGGCTCTGACCTGTCCTAGTGTGGAAGACAGCAGGGAGGTCAAGAAGAATGAGGACTGGGAAGAGGCCTTTGGATTTATCACTGATAACTTTGGAGAGAGGAGTTTCAGTGGAATGAAGAGGTTAGAAGTCAGATTGTAAAGGGTTAAGAAATGAGTGTGAGGAGAGAAACCCGGAAGCACCTTTTGTAGATGGGCTTTTCAGGTTTTCAAGTTTGGCCATAAAGGGCAGAAGAGATATAGGATGAGAGTAGGATTGAAAGGATCAAATTCTTTGAGGATGTTTGTAGGCAGTAGGGAAGGAGCCCATAGACAGGGAGAGAGTTAAGATAAATGATTGACAGGGGGGCAGTCTGTTGGAGGAGATGAACTAGAATGAGATCACTTGTGCAGATAGAAGGGTTTGTCTCAGTAAGAAGTAAAGGCTCCTCTTTGTATGACATAGGGTTGAAGGAGAAGATGGTGGCAGAAGGCATCTGAGTAATATGAGATGAGGAAGAGGGGGAGGGGAGAAAAGGAAACTCATGAAGAATGGACTAAATATTTTCTGTAAAATTATGAGGCAAAGTTCTTAGTTGAGAGGGCTGGGAGAGAAGGAGCCATGGGAAATTTGAGAAAGGAGGAAAAAGTTTGGAAGAGCCACTGTGGAGAGTGAGGATAGTGAGTTGACAAGGAAACTATAAGATTGCTCAGCAGCAGTGAGGGCCCAGTTGAGGTGATACAGAATAAATCTGTTGTAGATCCAATCAGAGAAGTTGCATCATTTTCTCTAGCACAGAGTGAAGGAGGTGGATCCAAGCCTGAGGCTTGGCAGGGCCCTATTGTCAAGATAAAGGACTCAAGAGAAAAGGAGAGTTGAATTGATTCAACAAGGGCTGACCTTAAACACAGGCTTACTTTATTCAACAAACTCCCCTTTACTCAATAAGCTTTAGGAGCTCCCTAATTCCTCCAGGATCAAACACAAAATCCTTTGTTTGGCATTCAAAACCATTCAAAAACCTAGCCTCCTTCCACCTTTCTGGTCTTATTACACTTTACATGCTGCCTGGAGAATACTGGCCTACTAGCAGTCCCTGGAACAAGACCCTCCATCTCTCAGCTGTCTGCTGTGCCTGGAATTCTCTCCCTCCTTACCTCCACCTCCTGGTTTCCTTCAGGTTCCAGCTAAAATCCCACCATTTTTGAAAGGAAGCCTTTCTCAATCCCTCTTAATTCTAATACCTTTCCTGTGTGGATTATTTCCTGTTTCTCTTGTACATAGCTCGTTTGTACACATGTGATTTCTTGCGGTCTTCCTAATTAGATTCTGAGAGCCTCTAGATAGGAACTTTCTTTTGCCTCTCTTTGTAACCCCAGTTCTTAACACAATGCCTGGCACTGGCTTAATAAATATGGCAGACTAATAGGAGAAGACTACTGCTTTGGGGTGGGTGGGTGGGAGTAGTAGCTGGGGACAGAGTACACCAATAGGTAAATACAAAGATATTCAAATGAACCTGTGATCTTATTGTCATGGCTCTATGCCCACCTCTCCTATGGCACTTGTTGCCCATATCTGATCATGTCTTCACAGTTCCCCTTACCAAGGTGAAGTACCAGTGGAACAAAAAGCAGCCCTCTGTAATATCCCCTCTTCTTGTACTTCATTCTTGCCAAACTAGATTACTAGTCGGTCCCCCTCACCCCCACATACAGGTATTATATCTCCCACCTCTGTGTATTTCTACAAATAGTACTGCATGCCTGTACTGTACTCCCCTCCATTTCTGCCTCCCAGAATCTACCACTTCCTGCTTCCAGGGCTCACCTTCTCTTTCCTGGATCCCCCTCCCCTGTTGTTAGTGTCTTCTCCTTCTTTAGATGACCTTGCACTACATTAATGTATCTAGATAGCATTGTACACCATCACACTATGGAAACAACACTTGGCTTTGGAGTCAAAGGACCGGGTTTGATTCTAGATTTTGGTATTTATAGATGATCTCATTCTAGTTCATCTCCTCCAACAGATAGAGAATTTCCTCTCTCTAGGCATCATTTTCCTCACTCTTGGACTAGATGGCCTCTGAGGTCCCTTCTTGCTCCAAACCTATGCTCCTTTGTTCAATGCCCAACACATAGTAGGCATTAATAAATGCTTGGTAAATTCAACTGAATGGTGATACTGTTTTACAGGGTGGTTAAATCCTGGCCAGCTGGTCCTACCCTAATCTGCTCAACCTTAAAGAGAACCAGACAATAGGGTAGCATCTTGAGCCTCCCAGCCTCAAAGCAAAAGGAGACTCAGGAGGAAGGGGGACATCTTGGTGCCAGACAAGGGGTTCACTAGGTCCCCAGGGTGTGCCCCTTCTATCTTCGAGGCCTTTGTTGTCCAATTCAATCCTCAGGGGGTCAGTTCAAAGGGTGTGGGAACCTAAGCTTTGACAGAAAAAACAAGGCATGAACACACATGAAACAACATGGAACAATGCGAGACAAAATATAATTAAGTGCTAAATTGTGTGGTACAGGACTCTAAACCAGGAAGATGTTCTGAAGGGGTTCCAAATGTTTTCTGAAATGGGAAGATTAGTCTGGCTCTGCCGCTAATTCACATTCACCAGACATGTCAATTCATTTCCATTCAACCTAACAAGCACCTACTAAGGCCAAAGAATGGTGCTGAGGCTGGAAACTGCCCATGCCAACAAGAAACGGATATTCTATTTTTCCTTTCTTGGTGGTTATGTTTCCTTCTGGGTCATTTCAAGGAATAGGGCTTGGTCATTGATAAGGTAGGTCTTATTACCAAATATATATATGTGTATATATGTGTATATTTATATATATGCACATACATATATGATGGATGGAGTGACCAAAGCTTCCCAGACAAAACAGGACAGGATAGGATTTGACACTGAAGCTAAGCATAGATTTAGAAAGGTGGAAGAGGGCGTTTGGCAGGAAGAAGGATAGGACAGGAGCAGTGGACCTGTGATTTCATCGCCATGAGGACCTCCAAGACAAAGCACCTTCTGGTGCTGGAAGTTAGAGAGATCATCCCCCCTACACACACACACACACACACACACACACACACACACACAAAGAGTCATATGTGTCAGAGATAGGACTTGAACCGGGTCATCTTGGCTCACCGCCATTAAGACCAGGTACCTCTCTTCTTTGGCAGAAGTAGATCTGGTCATTTCCTTCTAGGACATTGAAAAACCAGCCAGACTACTCTAAGAGTGTGTCATCATTATTAACACACATTTATTAA
This sequence comes from Pseudochirops corinnae, assembly GCA_028646515.1. NCBI lineage: Eukaryota > Metazoa > Chordata > Mammalia > Diprotodontia > Pseudocheiridae > Pseudochirops > Pseudochirops corinnae. The sequence goes on along the minus strand of CM053586.1, from coordinate 341,892,327 downwards.
GCATCTAAGCTTAGGGCACTGTGGGAAAAAAGCTTAAGACCTTTTGGAAATAAAGAAACGTCAGCCCCTTCTTCCTACCTTTTAGGAGGTTACATTGTAGTATGGGAAGTATGAGGCACAGAGAAAATGAGAAGACCAAAGAGCCCGTGTTGGCAAATAGTGAAAAACGGATTTGGGTAGCTAGGATGAGGTTTATTTCCCATCTTCCCTGGACCAAGTACAGGGGAAAGATTGGTAAACCAACCCTAGCCTCTCCTATGGGGATGTTTACATCCAGCTGTGCAGAAATCAAGGATTAATTGTATGACTCAAAGTCTTCTTGCCCAGAGTGTGGCCAGTGGCTAAGAGCTAGGTTTTGACCTCAAGTTCCCGGCTTTTTAAGTCTCCTCCAAGGCTATGGCTTGCAGGTGACGCTCTCTCATATGCCAGTTAGCTTCCATGGTGGCGGAGTGGAGGGAGCCCAATGAACTTGGAGTGACAGAATTCGAGTTGGAATCCCGACACACCTACTCTGTACCTTGGTTTCCTCATTTCTGTGTGAGGTACCTTGTAGATATCAATTCTAAGATAATCTATCGTTGCTTCGGAGTCTCTCCCTCTCCTGACTCCCCGGCTTTCGTGCGTGGCCCCCAAGCGCTTGGGGCCGGGGTATAAGACAGGCTGGTGCAGCGGCATTGGTCGTAGGAGGGGGCTGGATTCCGCGTCCAGAACAGGAGCCCGAGCCCGAGCCTTCCAGTCCCGACTCGGCTTGTTCGGTAGGTGGATGGGGAGGCGGGTGACTGCACAAGTCTCTGACTGTCTCTAGACCTAGAGACAGGCAGGCTGCGGGTGCGGGGCGAGGGAGAAGCAGGCGCATTGGGACGCCCCCCCACCCAACCCCTGCTCAACCCCAGGCTGGGGTGGGCGCTCCGGCCCCCAGCCGCTCCCGGCTCCCCTAGCTACTCTAACCCACCCCCCTCCCCCGCGCACCTGTCCTGTCCCTTTCTTGAGGCTGACGCTCTTGGCCACTGCGGGCTAGTCGGTATCCTCATCCCTCCGTCCCCCTCCCCTGTGTGGGGTCCACCCGACCCCCCTCTCCCCCACCAGCCCTGCCCTTCAAGCACCCTCCAGCCCCCCTACCCGGAGAGCGGAGAGGCCTAACAGGTGTCCTGGCATGGAGCCCCCTCCTCCCTTCCTCTGGGGTTGTTGGGGGGGGGGGGTCCCAGCGCTGCCAGTGGGGCGCCCCCCGCGGGTCTCTGGGCAGATGGGCTGCGCTCCCCTCCACCCGGCAAATTGCCGAGATGGCGGGGGAGACGGAGGAGGTCCTTTCGCGTGAGCCCACTCCCCATTCCTAGGGGTGCATCCGTGAGCCCACTCCTCATTCCCGGGAAGGAGTGTGGGGTGTGAGGGGTGGTCCTGGCACCTGTTCCCTAGTCTCTGCCCTGCCCGGGTCTTTGCGCCCACTCTCTACGGGGGAGCGGGGGGGGGGGTCGCTCCTTCCGCCTGCTCTCTCTCTTGTGGGCGGACAGGGGTCCTTGCGCCCAGGGACGGGGTGGGGTGGGGGTGGGGGTGGGGGTGGGAGCTCGCTCTCGATTCCCCAGTCTCGTGGATGGGGAGGCTCGCGCCCCTTCCCCGGTCCTGGCCGGGCGGGGGATGGGGGCGTTCCCCGGTGAGGAGAGGGGCTCGCACCCGTTCTCCAGGCTCGGGGAGGGGGCGGGAGGGGGCGGCCCCCTCAGTCGCTCGGCGGCCCCCGGGTCTCCGGTCCCGTTCCCTCCCCCTCCTCCTCCCTGGGGGGCGCCCTGGCGCCGGGCCCCGGCCCTCGGGCCGCCCCTGCCGGGCCCCGCCCCCTCCGGCCCCGCCCCCTCCGGCCCCGCCCCCTCCCCGCTCACCTCCTCCGCCGGCCCTCCCCCCCACAATGCAGTTCGCGGCGCGACGACGGCCATGGCGGCAGCGGCGTCCTGAGCTCGTCGCGTCCGGGCCTCCAGCGGCAGCGGCAGCGGCGTCGGCGGCGGCGGGGACCAGCGGGCGCAGCGGGGACAGCGGGCGGAGCGGGCGCGGGGGCCGGGGCGGCGGCGGCGGGGACGGCGGCGGCGGAGGGGCAGCAGCAGCACAGCGGGAGCCCGGCATGAGGAGCCGCCGCGCGAGCCCCGCCACAGGTAGGCAGGCAGGGGGCAGCCGGGGGGCGGGCGCGGGGGGGGGGGGGGGTGGCCGCCGGGGCGCGCCCCTGGCCCACGGCGCCGCCGGCCCACCGCGGGGCGCGCCTGCCGAGCCCCCCGCTTGCTGCCCCGCGGAGCCTCCTCCGGAGCTCCCCGAGAGCGCGCCCCCGAGGGGGGCTGGGGGGGGGGGGCCGAGCTCGGGCGCCTGGGGAAGCGCGAGGCGCAGTCCAAGTGTGCGCTCCCCGAGGAGTACGCGCCGATAGATCTATCGATTGGTGATCGGGTGCTGCCGGACTGACCGACTCGGTCCGGAGGCCGGCTCCCCGGCCAGCCGCTCCGTCCCGGCAGCTCGAGGGCACTTCCCTTGTGCGCCTCGGAACGTGCCTCCCCGGACCCGGGCAAGAGACCCCGGCGGGGGGGGGGACGGGACAGGGGGACCCCGTTTCCGACCTGGGGGGCGGGGGGCTCCTCTGGAGGGAGGAGGCGGAATCACCGCTGATCCTGTGTCCCTGAAATGTGGCGCCGGAGATGAGCCCGAGGAGGAGCAGAGAGAAAGTTGCCTATTCTCGCCCCTCCTCTCCGGCTGTCGGTCCCGTGTAGACGGGGTCAGGGCCGATGGTCAAACTTTGCGGGCAGCAGGCGCCCCCGCGTCCCCTCCCTTGTCTCAGTCTTTCTCTCCAGGATTCATTTCCTCGGAGCTTAAGCTCCGTGCTCAGGCACAGCTTTGGAAATCCTGAAAGATGGGTTCGCTCTGACACTTGGTGATGTGATTCTGTCGTTGTATGTAATGTGGCATGATCCGCGCTCTTTCCAGCCTTTTAAGGTTTGGAAAGGGCATTTTTCAGGTGGTTTTTGTATCTGGAGACGGCTTCTCACCGCATTCGAGTATTAATACGAGAAATTTAGGAGCTTTTCCCGAAAAAAATGGTGTTTTTAAAAAGCAGAAGTCTTTTCGTTACGTCTCCCTGCTCTATTTGCAGTTCAGTTATTCATTGAAGTTCAGGTGGAAGGATGCAAAAATGAAACTTCTCGGGAGACAGCCCAGAAAGGAAAATGAAAGTCAGTGATATAGTGAAAGCTAGCAGATATTCAAGTGCAACAATGGGTTTTTTAAAGAGAGCTTTGCTGTTGCTAATTCAAAATATAAATAAAACTAGCAAATGGATCTGCTTTGAAATGACACCATCCAAATAGGCTAATTAATTAATCTCTTTTGAAGAGAAGACTCGTTCCCAGTGGACATTTTTGACAATTCCAAATCATACTTGAAATTGTAATTATTTAAAATAAATTTTTAACACCGTGCCTGGCACATAGTGTTTTAAAAATGCTTTGTCTTTCTAAAAGCAAATCCCTGACAGTAGATACAAGAATCTTTCTTTGTGTTATTAGGAAAGCTAAAGCTTAATTGAATCTTTTGTTTCCAAAAATGTAGCAATTTACAAAGGTGTAGCAGAAGATACATGTATTTATAAAATATCCGATGAAAACAAAGCTGAGTTTCAGAAACACTTTTTTTTTAGCCTTCTTTCATCCATTTCAGTTGGGCAGCAAGTAGTTGGAGAATTTCTTTTGAATCTTAAAGCACATTTTGGTTTGAGAGAATACCATCAATCCTTCAGTGTATTTACATTATGTCAGATCAGGATCATTGTGTAGAGAAAGGTGTCTAAATAAATTTGTTCCAAAAGGTTTCTAGCTTTTAAGAAACAAATGTTTTGATTTGTAACTGCTTGTGACTTGTCTTTATCTTGATTCAAAGAAAGCAATCAAACCATTACTAGAGATGTTTTGTTGCTGAAGACATTGAGGCAGTCACTCCAAATAGTTTTCTTCTCTTCCCTCCCCCACCCCCACCCCTCAGAAAGTAATTCTAGACAGAGGTTGGGGGAAAGGGATAGGACATCTCACAGTGGGATATGTGGATTTTTCATTCTGAAGCCTTTCAAGGAAACAGAATTGTTTTTATCTCATAGATAAAAGATATAGTCTCTCTGTTTTCACATCAGAATCCTAGAGAATCATACCATTTGAAAAATATGTAGAGGCCAACGTGACAGTATGTTTTATAAACTTGGCCATTTAAAAAAGGAACAAGTATATACATGCAGAAATAAATATCTCAGGATATTTTATTTCTCCACACCACACTCTGAAGAATGGTTTGAATTGCCATATTTCTCTAAGCACAAAATAGGTATTTAAAAAATGTACAAATGCGGTTTTATATATCATGCCCCCTCCCCCCAAGAAGTCCACTGCTTTCCCATAGTTGGCAAGAAGTGGTTTATTGAGAACCTACTGTGTGTCTGCTTTGCCATCTTATTTATCCTTGCAATGTACTATTCCTGTTTTGTAAATGAAAGACTAAGGCACATTGAATTGACTTGCTTAAGATCACAGTGTGATCGAACCTTGGCCCAATGCCAGGGCTCTTGGTCCAGTGACAAATTCACTTTGGAGCTAGGAGCCCATTGACTTTTTCAGGTTTTAGGGTTTAACCATCATCACACACACCTCTCCCCCCCAAAAAAATAAAATTAAAAATTACCATTGGATAATGTAAATTGAATTTTTGATAAAATTACTCTAGGTACAAGATCTAAGTAAGGTCTTTCCAGCAGTAAATCCTATCTCAAACTTAACATTTTTAATGTGAATAAGAGAAAAATTTTGTTGTTCAGCTTTTTTAGGACTCTTTTACCTGTCCTAAGCCATGAGGAAAATGCTTTAAGATGACCATTACTATTTCCCTTAGTAGCAGGCAGAGAGAGATCTCTGCTAGCCTCTATTTACTGCTTTCCACCTAAACTGTCTCTCCTACCTCCCTTCGCAGTTTTTGGTACAATTGCAGTCCGTTGGACTTACACGGTAAAGAATTTTTTCTTGTCCAGTTACATGTGTGTTTGCTAAAGTTTGAGGATACATTTGTACACTGTTCCATTCTGGTGCTGGGGCACTTTTGGTACTTAAAAACATCAAAGTGCTGGCCTCCAAATAATAAGCCTGGAAAGCTGTTAGATGAGCCCAAGGTTTTATAAACCTGTCTTGTCACCTGGAAATCCAGGTGCTGCTCTGCCTACAGTTACAGAGGCATGTGAGTCTTGATCAAGCTCCAAGGCAAGGTTTTTTTGGGGGGCTTTAGGTTGAGCTAAAGATAAATGTCACCCCCTTCTAAATTAAAAGTGACCATCTGTCCTGAAGAACAGTCATGAAGTTCAGCCATCCCAAGATAACAGTTGTTCTATTGAGATGTAATTTCCAAGGACCAAAAGCTGCCTTTTATTCATGTTAGCTTGTATTGGGACACCACGATTATGAATTTTTTTAAGTTTTAAATTTTAAATCCATATTTTATAGTCATTTAGCTCTTTATGACAGGAAAAACAAACAAACAAGCCATTTTCTGCATCTTGGTTTCTGATATTAATATTATGATTTTCATTCTCAAAATCAGTGGTTTGAGAGGAATCCTGGGATAGTAGAAAAAGCAGAACTCATTTGGAATTCCGATTACCCTTGGACTTTAATATATGTTCTCCCCCTAGATTATCTGTGTTACTAACCTGGAAAGGTCATTTTAACTTTGGGGAACTAAATTTCCTTTACTGTAAAATGAGGGATTGGACAAGATGAGTTCTAAGATGCCTTCCGACATATTCTTTGGTTGTGAATCCTGTCTGATTTGACAGTGTGTGTGTGTGTGTGTGTGTGTGTGTGTTTGTGTGTTTGTGTGTCTGTGTGTGTGTGTGTGTGTGTGTGTGTGTTGGGGGAAGGGGGATGATAACAGAATATGAAGTGCTTACTGTGTGAATTGTGCCCTGGAAAGGTAGATCCTTCCCCTTTGGAAACTCCTAAGACAAATACAGCATAAAATATTTTACCTGATAAATGCATTGGAGAATTCCAAAAAAGGTAAGGTAATGCTGTGTGAAGTCTGAGGGGGAAGGTGACGACCTGAGTGATATGGGAGACCTTGGAGGAGATGGTACACGAATATGTGGTGATTTAAATTTTGGATCAATTTCCCCAAATCCTTTTCTGTTAAATAGTAACAGTTAATAAGGCAAATCCTGACATTTATCACATTGTCTCAATGTGTATCAATTTGTAAAATTTGTATTATCAATTTGTAAAAATCAAAATTAGGGATGAGTTCAGTTATTTTATTTTTAGCAGTTTATAGTTATGGTAGATTGAGGGACCTTGTAAGCTTTTATCATGCTAGAGACTAATGATCTCTTTTCATTGGACTTTCCATGTGTACAGTCTGCAGAGCTCTGGTTTCTAGTAGGGGAAGAGCTAGTCTTTCTGGCATGTCTGGTTTATAGGTAGATGATAGAAGAATAAGCCCATTTCCATGAAATATTGTCAGGTCTGGCAATTACTACTAGTCCTGTGTTCTGACCTAGTTGGTCTCAAATTAATGAATGAAATGGCATTTCAGGATCTCTAGCTTTTGAGTACCAATATCTCAGTTCCACATTATCAAAGCAGCATCTCAACTATATTGCAAACTACCGCAAACAAACAAGTGAACCCACACATCAGATACTCACTACTGAGGCCCTGGAGACTGCTTGAAAGAGGGAAGAAACAGGAAAGCCAATGCATACTGCTTCTGAGGGTTCCTCTGTGACAGAGTCAGTCTTGATTATCTGTGTTTTCTGGGAACAGGGAGAGTGCGGGGTGGATAATTGAAATCCAAGGGTGATTCCCAGACCTCTTTTAAAAGCCAGTTATTTCAGTCTGTTCCCTTAACCAAACCACAGTTACTGAGAAGAAGCAAGATTTTTATTTCTCCTGACCACCTTGGGTGAAAGTGCTAAGTGAGTTAAAGGTTAGGGGGCTGGAGAAGGTTGGAAAAGACCTGGATAATCCACAAATGAAACATCAGCTTCCAAATAAACATTTCATTAGTTTGGCTTCAAAATCCTACTTGTTCACAGAGGAGGTGGAGAGAGACAGTTCTACATGTCTCTGATCACAAAAACTCTTTGGATTTATCCAAAGGAGGAACTGGGTAATTTTTTTAAGCTTTCATAATTGTAGTAATTTTTAAATGGTGATAAATCTATTAGACATCTGGGTTCTAATTAGTTTTCCGTTAGAAATATCCCAAATTCTTTGTTTCCTATTTTAATTTTAGTAAACTTTTAATGTTTATTCAACAAGTACTTGTTGATTACTGAATTTGTGAATTATTGGGCAATAATCTTCCATTGACCTAAGAAAGGACTTTATTGATCACTGTAGTAATGGCATAAATAGCAGGCCATCAAATAGAATTCATTTGGAATGTGTTTGCAGAATTCTGCATATTTTTATCCATTAAACATCAGGGTAGATGAAGTTTAGCCTATTGCCGTTATTTCAATATAACAAATAACCAGTAGTCTTATACCCGGTTTTAAGATTTATTAAACATTTGAATGATCTCTGTTTATTAATAATGCATGAAAACATTTCATTATGTGAAGATATTCAGACCTCTGGTCATTTGGACCATATTGCTTAGCCAGCAGGGTAACATTATATGTAAATGCACTGTCCTTCCTTATGGACCACAAGGAGTTTCTTATAATTTTTTTATAACTTGTTGAATTAAAGCAACAACAGGACATTAGCAAAGACTCCTGGGACTTCTTGATTTATTCAGTTCATCTCCGCAAACATTTATCATGTGCCACTAAGTTATTCTGCCTCGGTGGTTTACTTGTTCTTATGAATTTCAAGGGCTTACCCAAAATGGGTTGCTTCATGTCAACCTCATGTTTTGTGGGTCTTAGAAGTCAGACTTTCTGCAGGCTTCTCTTGTTGAATTAACAAAATGAGTGGGGCCAGCCCATGTAGGTTAGTGTGACTTCCTTGTTTGGCTCACAGGGCAATTACTTGCTTGATCAGCCACTGACCCCATATGATTAACATCCTAGTCTTGTTGGCTGGCTCTAAAACAGAACTTTGAGGCCCCTTAAAATATTTACACACAACACCCGCTAGGCTTTCTCAACTTGCCTGGGCCAAGCAGGCCCTCCAGTGCTTAGATTCCCAGCACATCAACCCTGTAAGGTCAATAAATCATGAAGTCACCCAGTGGAGAACTATGGATTGTCTCTCTTTTAACATTTTCTGTAATGAGCCTATCAAACTTCTGTTCTAACAGTATCTGTTTTTAACTTGAATAAGGAATATAGGAAGGGACAGATCTTAAGACATCTATCAGTTACCTAGATTTTCTTATGACCAACAAGTTTTTATTGCTCATCTTGTGTTACCAAGTGCTGGGCTCACAGGACCATAGGTTCCCAGCTATAAGGTATGTTATAGGTCATCTAGTCCAAACCCCCACCTCAGATGAGGGAACCAGGGTTCAGAAAGATGCTGACTGACTGCCCCCAGTCATACTGTCAACTGCTACTGCTTTGGGAGTTCAGGCCCTGAGTTTGAATCCCACTAGCAGAGTTAGGATACTATCTTACCATCCATTATCACAAGTCATTGTTACCATTGTTGTGACGTATGGAATAGTTTATAGCAAATTCAAGAAACGCCATAGTTCAGTGGTCTCCAACTGGGCAATCAAAGCCCAGCCCTATGTAGCAAGTGCTTCTATGCTTCTGGTGTTTCCTACCATGACGGATATTTCCAATATCAAGTGGGGATATGGCTAGGAGCACCACATCCTGTCATTCTCCACTTCCATTAAAAGGAAGTAATTCAGTAATTTCTCTCCTCAAAAACCTTTGGAACTTTTGCCATATTTTATGGAGTGCTTATGGATATGCTCTTATCACAGCTTCTTTAGGATGCAGTTTCTTTACCCGGAAAAATAAGGGAGTTTGTCTAGCTTATTTCAAAGATCTTTTCCAACTCTAAAATTCTATGATTCCAAGGGTAAAGAAAATACTTTTTTGTGTAATTTCACAAGTGAAATAAAGGAATTTTAAGCATGTTAAGGCTGAGGTCCATTTGATTTTAACAGTATTAACAGTAATACTGTTACAGTAAGGAACTAGAATTAGGAGCTTCCCAGAGTGTAAATTCTCACCCCTCCCTCTGGGCTGGTCCTGATAAGCTAGAGCAGCAACTTGTATTTAGGATTCCAGACTTCTAGTCTCTTCCACCCTGTGGCATATCATGGAGAACTCAGCCAGAGGGGGTGGAAATGCACCTTTGTTTCTATGCTTTTTCCCTTGAAACAGAACTGGATCCTTGGTTTGTTCTGCAGTGTTAAAGCTTCTACTCTCTTTATTGATTCATTCATTCAATTGCCTTGAATTCTCTGTTTTCTTGATCTTAAAAAAAAAAAGAATCAAGTAGTTATTTAATGATGCATTCGTTTATCTTACAATTTGATCACATTGTTGTAACAGCTGAGAAAGATACATTTGTGATCAGTGTAATTGAGATCTACAAATCTTTCTTTGAATCTGCTTTGGTCTGCTTTAGGAAGCAAAGTCCCAGGATTCTTGGGGCCTCAATTTCTAAACTCTTCATCAACTTCCTCTTTCTGTCCAAGCGGTCTCTAGTAAACTCTGTGACAGAATCTCCGGTCACTTCTGTCTCTCCTTTGACATTCTTCCCAAATGTTTCCCCATTCTGGTTCCTGAATTTCTTCACGCAAAGAAACCTTCACTGCTCCTATGCTCCCTCTTCAGTCTCTTACAGGAGTTTTACCCCATAGTTTCTCTGGCTTTCCTGTGTCATACTTAGGAAGATCAGCAACTTCTTCCTTAAAACATCCACCTCTTTTTTCAGGAAAAGCCGCCAGTCTCTTTTTAAGTTCTAATTGTATGGCTGCCCTTCTCTTTCTCTATTGTCATACTTTTCCATTCTCTGTTACCCTGTCCTGGGTTATCCCACCTCCTTCATCTTAATCAAAACCTTTTTTTTTTCCCAATTGAAGCCTTGTTTCTGTTTACACCTTTAAGAACCCTTCATCTCCTTCGGGAGGGAGAGCAGACTAAACTTAGAACACAGAAAACAATCACTTTACTAACAGATTTATACCATCCTTAACTTTCTTTAGAGGTTGAGATTTCTATCTTCTTAAAATTATTTGTGGATATTTTCCCACTAAATACCTAGTTAAAAAAAATTCCATCCAGTTTGCTTCACCACCCCCACCTCATCCACTCTGTCAGTGTACTTGCTTTCTGTTTGTTCCACTTATGTTTTCTTGCTTTACTTTGCCTTGTGTTGCCAACTACCTTTCCCTTCTCTTTCTTGAATCTTCCTTAATCCTCTTTGACTATCCTTAAAGGTCTTTTCACATCCTCCTTAATTATCCATTATCCTTTTCTTAACCCAAAAGTAGAAACCAGACTATTATTATTCTTCTGATCCTCCTTCACTTCCTAGCCAGTCCAGTATAATGTTCAGTGTGGGCACCATGCTTCAAAGTGGCGTTGATAAGCTAGAGGGTGTCCAGAGAAGGGTGGCCAGGATGCTTGAAGGGTCTTGAGTCAGTGACATTTGAGGATCTGTTGAAGGAACTTGGTATATTGCGCTATGATCACTTTTCTCAAGTCTTTGAAGAGCAGCATTTGTAGTAGGCAGATCAAACTTGCTCTCTTTGGCCCTGAGGGCAGAACCCGGGGCAACGAGGGGATGTCACAGAAAGGCCACTTGAGGCTTCATCTCTGGAAGAGCTGGCTCACAGTGGAACAGGCAGCCCTGAAAGCTGGGCTCCTTATCCTTGGAGGTCCTCAAGCAGTGACTGAATAGCCACTTGTGAGGCATGCTGTACTGGTGATTCCTTTCTATGTAAGGCTTCATACTCTTCGGAGGCCTCTTGCAGCTCTCAAATTCCATGGTTTGGTGACTCTTATTCCTTGTAGAAGCGTTGGAATTTGAGGTCTCTAAATATTAGAGTCCTTAGTTCCTCCTCAAGAACTCCAGCTAATAAAACATTGGTAAGGTTTCCTTCACCCTATCCACTGACAGTGGAGGAACTTCCCCTTCCCTCTCTGGTAAGGCTCCCACCTCCAACAGAAGCCCAAAGGTCTTCTTTTACTTAGACTGCCCTTTTATTTGACCTTTGCTGCTCTCTCCCCGTTCTTCCAGCCCCCAGGCCACTTAAGGAGAAAGTACTTGAGGTGGATTGTCTTTGTCCCCAATAGAGTTGACTCACCAGAGTGGGAAACAGAACAGTTATCTTCACTGTTAATAAAGAGGCTGAAGTCATCCTTCGTATTTTCCTCTTGGGTGAAATGAAGCCTGCCTTACAGTGTTTTGTTAGCCTCAATGCTTGCATGGCACCTGAGGACTCTATGCTTTTTTGATGGTGATCTAGATGTGAGCCCCACATCCCCTTTGACCTACAGGAGAATTACTCAGGATTGCTTCCCTGAACCTGCACAGTTCACAGAGCTCACAGTACCAGTGAAAAGCACTTTTGGTTTGACTCCTCCACATAGTGACCGCTTCTTGCTCTTCCTTGTCCTCGTCTCCTCCTTTGCATCCGAGAAGCATGGCTGCAATTCCCACAGCGTTTGACCACTGCCTATTGCTGTTGCTGGCTTGAGCTCTTGGAGGGACCAGGAAACTCCTCAGTCCCCCTGGTGCCACCATCTCTGGGGCCTCTCTCCCTTAAGGGGTCTTATGGATGGGCAGGCTTTCCTTAGAGGGAATGGCATCTGGGGCCCTATGTGTCTGTAGTCCAACCCATCTCTGTGTCTTTCTTTTCCTCAGCTCCGGTCTGCCCTTTTTAAAGGCCAAGTCCAAGGGAAGCCCAGCTAGCAGTCATCCTCAGTCTGGCGTCCTTGGAGCAGACTGCCCAGGGTAAGGTATCTCACACTATTTCAACAACACCAAAACAAAGACATGTTACCAACTTTAGTGTCAAAGAATTAACCTTGTCAGGGGAATTTCACGTCTCCTTAAGAGGCATAAAAGGTATTTGGATTCCTCCTGGGTGCAGCCCAGACAATTATAATAACTGAGATACTGTTAATAAGTGAGATTCCATAAAAACAATTTAAAAGCAGTTTTAAATCTTATTAGATTAGATGAATGTGATTGCATCAATATTGAGGGATTAATTTGAAAGGTATCTGAAGGGGGGAAAGAAAGCAAAGGTATGGAACATTCTTGGGCCTTATAAATATCCGAAAAAGGCAAACTCTATCAATCAGCCAGCCAAAAATTTACTCACCCCCTATTACATGTGCCAGGCACTGTGCAGGCTGCTGGTGCTACCACAGAGACGAAGAATGAAATAATCCCTGCTCTCAAGAAGCTTAATTCTATCTGGGGAGACAAGTCTATATAAATAGATATTTGCTTTCCCTTCTGTGTAGACTTTTTATGAGAATAATCTGCAGGTGTATCCGTGACCTACTACAGTGAGGATAGTAGAGATGAGCAGACTCTTGTTAAGGGATAGTCTACAGCAAACTGCATTTTACCATTAAACAGCCTACTGAAAGAGGTAGGGAAGATACTAGTATGCTTTTTGTTTGTTGAGTTTTTTTAAAGCCCATTTGATTCCATCAGTGCAAAATGCTGCTGCAGATGCTCTTCCAATAAGGAGTCTCCTGTCTACCTATCAAAACCACTTAAGATTCCTTGAAGTTAATCAGCAAGTATTTATTAATACAGCTCCAGGTACCAGCCTCTGTGCTGGGTGCTGTGAAGCAGGCCCTACTCTCAAAGAGTTTCTCCCTCTAATCATTAATGTTAGATGGATCATAAAACAGCAGACAAGTCCACTGGTGGTTCACACCTAATGTACTGGTCTTGTGTATGGATGATGAAGTCCTCCAGGCACTCTTGTCTGTACTGGTTCCATCTAGCCCCTAAACTTGCAAAATGGAAAAGATACTGACCAAACTCCAAAGATGGGGAAGAAGAATGTCCATTTTCCAGATTAATGTGCAGTTGGACAGCCTGTAGAATTCCTCATCCCTGTGTGTGGATCTTGTAGAGAAGCTGCAAGTAGACAACAAATAGGGCCAGAATTTCACAGGAGGAGGAAGGGAAGAGGGCGCTGAACTTCCTGGGGAAATTACAGGACCCCTTTAATGACCTTAAAAATTCTCCCAGAAACAAAGGCTTGTCTTTCTGCTAGTACTCTACTGGTGGTGTATGGCTTTAATTCTAAAGAATTAAAAAATAATGTGATTCAGAGGCAAATGGAAAAGCATGTGTTGAGTCTGAGCAGGCAGTGTGTAGTGCATCCATTAGGAACTAGGAGGAGGAACCAAGATAAAGGGAGGTCATGAAAAAGGTGACAGGAGTAAGAGCTAACAGCCAGACAACCTGTGTGGATGGATGGACAGACGGACGGGTGGATGGATGGTTGGATAGGAGTCTCTCTGGTATATTCTAATGTCAGGAAAGATTGAGGAGAGCCTCCTCAGCCCGAGATGGACCCCCGGTGGTGAGTCTACAGAAGAGCAAGAAAAGAATTGAGGAGCAGAAGTTGCAGGACGCCTCCAGAGAGGGGACAGCTCCTTTCTGGTCTTCTAGTGAAGGCTCCTTCTGACTTGGAAGGACAAGCAGACTGAGGTGAGGAACAGGTGACCTGCTTGTGGAGTCCTTCCCTGCAGCCCCCAGTGACAGGAGGAAAAGGGAATCTTAAAGGAAAGTGGTTGGGTCACCCATTTTGAAATACCTCCCTAATGAGGATACCTTAGTATTCTACGTTATAGCCACTAGCAAAGGCCTCGTGCTCCAAAAATGAGGGTCGAATTTCTTATTTTAGGTAAATTTTTTTACTCTTAAGTGAACATTCCACTGCATTTTATTTTTACTGAAACATTTTGTTTTTGGTACAATGAATTCATGATTAAATTCCCCACAGTGTACAACTCCTGACATACTTTATGTAAGTTAGCATTCTGAAATTTACAGATTTGTAACTAATAGATTGTGGAACTTGGTGAATAAATCAGAAGTTTACATTTAAATCCAGTGCAGTTTGTTTTCATCTGGAAAAAGGGGTTTTTTTTTGTTCAGTATTAATCATTATTAAGTATGTTTTTTAAAAAAAGTGCTATGTGGACCAGATCTGGATTTGGGTATTTTATTTTATAGCAAGCTGATGAGTGAAAAATCCTGGTGTTTCTAAAGTTTAGCATAGGTATGTGCATTGGAAATGTAGAAATCAATTAGCAGTAAAATTGTAAGTCCATTTCCTACTTGTTAAACATTTGAGTTTTGTGGCAGATACGTTGTTCCTCCTCTGGGATGACAATTCCCATTATATACCTAGGACTAAATGGGTTCTCTCGGCTTGATTTTATTAATGCTTCTGTCATTTTTTGGTAATGTCAGTGGTTTTGTTCACTTTTCATTTATTTTTTCACAGAATAATTAGTTTAAGCTACTCATACTTCCAGAAATGCAGAGAGTCTATTCACAAGTATTTTTCCATGTTTAAAGAGTCAAGTGTGAAGAAAAAGCAAAGATTAGCAGTAGAAATGGGAAGTGCTTGATAAGAAGGTCATATGTAAAAGGATAACCTGGTTAGTATCACATAGAATGGGCTGATATACTCAGCCCAACAGACTCAGAATTCCTGGGCTCCACGCCTTCCTTGTTTTTACATGTTAACTCTAAAAATTCTGTTACTGTTTTCAACCTTGTGTTGGTTGAAATTTTTATTGAGTAATTACATTCTGCTCTTCTAAAATTCCCTCCTTGTTTTGATGTCATGGTTACCGATAAATATCATTAGAACCTCCTCATTGGGTACCTGTCTAGTCTGTTGTATTCTTAGTGTGATTTAATTCCTTGGGAAATTATGGGTTTCTGGGCTTTGGCATTTTTCAGTTGAGGAAACTTCATTATGTCTTTTATCAGATGATTATCATTGTTGCTGTTCTTTTCACATTTTGAGTAATTGATATTCTTCTCTCCAGCAGACAGTTTACTTGCCTAAACTGGATTGAAAGACACTCAGATTACTGGAGATCATCTTTTTTTTAAGGTATCTCAAGAGAAAAGAAGCAGGTCTTCATAATAATGGAAGAGTCCACAGGCTCTAAAAATGGAAATCATGAACCAAGGAAGTCTGCTCGGGCTGTTTGTGAAGAAGGCAAAGCTCTTAGAGCTCCAACCAATCAGAATTTGAGACCTAGAAATGATAGAGTCATAAGGGACATTGGAAGAAGTTCTCCAAGTGGGAACAGTAATAAAAAAAATAAGCAAAATGATGTTTGTACAGAAAAAATAGAACTTAAATCATGTAAGGTAAATACCTCTAACATCCCAGGCACGAAAGACTTGGGATCAGTCCTTCAAGATCAGAGTCATTGCAAAGCAAAAAAATCACCAGGACCACTGGCCCCTGGAGAAGGTGTGAAGCCAGTGAGAGCCCAGCCAGTTGAGGAGGAGAATGTTCCGAGTTCCCCTGCTTCTGAGAAGGATGTGGATAAAGAAACCTTAGCTACTGTGCAAGGAGGGAAGTCAGCTTTAGAAACTGCACCAGGCTCCCCCAAACTAAAAGCATGTACAGACAGTACTGGCGACTCTGGTAATGGTATTTCAGGAACAGAAGACAAATCTGGTGACTTGAGTAAGTAGGAGTTACGCTGCACATCACCTTTCTTTGGGGGGAGAGAAAAAGATTCCTATAGAGCAGCGGTTCTCAACCTGTGGATTATGTTCAATTTGTAACAATGAAAATACATCCTGCATATCAGATATTTACATTACGATTCATAACGGTAGCAAAATTACAGTTATGAAGTAGCAACGAAAATAATCTTATGGTTGGGGGTCACCACAGCATGAAGAACTGTATTAAAGGGTCGCGGCATTAGGAAGGTTGAGAACCACTGCTCTAGAGCTACTCCTTAATTTGCATTGCTTCTTAATTATTTAACTACCTTTGCTTGCAAAGAGGAGTCTTTGTGAGGGATATGTACACGCACACACATATATCTTTTAAAGCTAAATGGAGTGCCACAGTAGATCTTAAGTGTTGAGAATTAGTTACTACATATGTATTCTTTTTAACCAATCTTAAAGATTATTTTTGATTCTCACCTTGTACCTTAGAAAAACCGTGAGCTATGTGTTATATATAGGTATTTGGTAGGTCCTGTTTTGTTTTTTTAAGAGTTCCAGTGCTTTGTCCATAATTAGTCAACTTAATTACCCGTAAACAGCTTTAGAAGTAGATTCCTAGGGTTGGAAGGGGCCTTATTTTATGAATGACAAATCAGACGCTCTGAGAAGAGGAGATGACTTGCCCAAATGCAGTGTGGGTATCAGGCTACCTCTGCTTTTGATAGCATGAACGATCAGAGGAAAGTGAGATATAGCATTTGATTATTCCCTGTCTTTCTGGTCTGTAAAGACTGGAATCTCAATGCCTTCAACAAAGGTAGCATTTAGGTAGAAACTGCTTCCAGCTCCATTGAGAACTATCTAGTTCTGAGTCTCATTTTGAATGCATTAAGCACCCCTTATGATTTTCATTAGCCCAACTATTGCTTGAGGACACATTGGCCATGTCTCCTGAGCGTTTTGATGCCAGTTCCACTGGAATCTTGAATGATTCATCTGTCCCAGGTAACCTTACCTGATGTGCTAAAATTGGAAGGAAACACTCATACTTAACCTGGATGGACATTGAAGACGAACAAAACATGCTCCTGAGTTCGGTGCTCAATAAAACCTTCAGCCAGACTAGATCCGCAGAGCGTCAGGGCTAGGAAGGCCCTTGAAATCTCCCGGGCCTAATCATAATCACACTCCTTTCAGAGACGAGCACACGGAGACTTGCAGGTGGGAGATGAACCGGCTGGCAGAAGTGTTGGAGCTGGGACTCAAGCTCGGCTTTCCTGACTCTTAAGACCAGGAACAATCTAGTGAAAATTTTCATTAAGTAATATTTTTTAAATATAGTTTTATTTACATTCCAGTATAGGCACACTTATTAGCTTGACTTGGGCTAAAAAATGATTGCCAAGTTTTTCTAGTGGAACTTAAACTTGTGCTATACTTGAAGGCTTTCAGAGTGCTTTATACACATTCTGTCATTTGATGCTCAACAGCCTTGAGGTGTAGGTGCTGTTGTCAGTGTATTACAGATGAGGATATGGAAGCTGAGAGAGTGGCTTGCCCAGGCTCTCCAGGCTCCCAAGGAGCCTATTGCAGGCAGGATTCAGGCTGAGGACTTCCTGAATCAAGTCTGCTGTCCTATCTCTATCTCCGGGGATTTAGGAAGAGCAGGTGTTTGTAAATAAATGCACAAAGGAATTTTCTGTTCTCTGAAATGATTCCTCTGGCATCTCGTTGGCACTCTCCCTTTGCTTTGCTCATCTTATTTTTTGTCCTTTCCATATAGTGAAGAATCATCTAACCAAATTAATGGGGCCTGAATTAATGACATTTCCTGTTAAGTAGAGTGTAGTCAGACTTCCTGACCAGATCACCGCCGATTGAGTCTGATCTAGTTACAAGGAAGCAGGAAACTTTTCCTGAGCCCTGGCATTGGTACCCACCTGCTCTAGTCCCATGTTCACTACCTCTCTCTACCTGTTTCCCTCCCAGGTGTTGCTGTTCCCACCCCTCTTCCTTCCACCTTGACCTCCTCTTCCCTTACTCCTATTGGCTCTGCCCTTCTGTTTGGCCCTCTTTAACCTCAGAAAAAGATGCAGGTAACTCCTAGACTGGACTGTGGTGGGGCCAGAGACGTGTGGTTCTGTTGTAACATGGTTTTAGATGGAACAACAGCAATCAATAATGTTCTTGTGTAGGTCGGGCTCCAGAAATGACCCAGCAGCTTCACTCATTGCTGTGGGCCTAGTTGCCTGGGTAACCCGGCTGAACCTTTGAGCTTTTAATCAAATTGGTCTGTGAGGGCTGCTGGTGGTTCCATCTGCACCGTTAGATCTGACTTGGAAACTTAGCAGACACAGGCACCTGTTTTTTGCCTCCACGTATTGAGTAGCATTTTTGAGTATTCCTGAGTATAGGGTAGTTACCGAGTCTAGAAAAGAGTCAGGCCAGACCCCTTGTTCACACAGTGGATGAGTTCCTGAAAAGTCACATGGGAATTGAATTTTTGTAGCTCAGATCAGACCTTTAATTAATTTAGTGAAACTCCCTTCTAAAAGGCATTTTAAAGTGATGTCTTTTGTACAAAGTGGCTCTACAGTGAGTACTTGCCTTCCTGTCGTCTCCCCCACCATCAAAAAATAAATTGTATTTGCTTACCTCCTCTAAGGTCCTGCTCGGATGCCTTAGGGCTGGTGAGTGACCCTGGGCTCTTGAAGACTGGGCGGCAGAACACAGGCTCAAGCAGTCTTCAGCCGGACACATGTTGAGTTTGAGAACAGAGATCATGAGGTCCAGCCTACCTCCGTGTACAGAAGGGGAAACTAAGGCCCCAGCAGCACAGTGACTTACCTAAGGTCATATAGTAGTAGCAGAGTGAAGATAAAAACCAACCATTACAGTCTTCCTGTGTGCCAGACACCGTTCTAAGTGCTAAGGCCCTGCCCTTAGGGAGTTTACATTCAAGTGCACCAAATACTCTGTAGGTCTTGTTATACCTTATGGCTGCAACAGTAGTTCAAAAATTTTTGCCCTTTGAGGTACTCTGTTCATTTCTTAGGATGCAGAAGTAGGCATGGCACAAGCCCTGCTCCCCAGGAGGTTGGGGGCAGAGGAGGCCACGGTAGGAAGAGTAAGGGAGGTGTCCAGAAGAGTTCAGGCAAAGTGCTGTCAGACACTGAAGAAGGGAGGTCAGTTCAACAATGTTTATTAAGCCCCTGCTGTGTGCAGAACCCTGGGAAAGATCACTTCCTTCCAAGCCTGAGGGAACATGTGTCTGTGGTCTGAGGGTTAGCCAAATCCATTTCAGGAAGATTCATCCACAGAAGTCTGGCCACCAGGTGATGGATTGAATTTCAGTCTTGACTTGTATCAGTGGAGGGAAAGCCCATATCACCAGAACTAAAGGCAATGGGTCACAGGGAGACTGCTTGGGGCTGAGAACGGTAGGACAGGGACTCATGTGGTTGTGAGCCCAGTGTTGCCCAGTGCACTAAACTCTTGTCAGCTGCCATGAGAGGGAACCTTCTGCTTCCAAAATCCTATTGCTGCTGATTGAGCTTGTAGCTTATTTGCTTTAAAAAATCCTGAACTGGAAGCCAAGAGGCCTGGCTCTTCCATTAATTCACTGTGTGTGACCTGGAATGATTTAGTTCCTTGGGTTCAAGCACATGTGAGTGTCCCTCTTGTCCCTCTGCGCTCGTACTTCTGGGGTCCATCTCCAGAGCTTTGGGCTGAAGGGACCACTTACCCCAAGCTTGTGTGTCCTCTTTTGATTCCCTTCATGTCCTTCCCCAGGTGTGGGTACTCCATGGAGGCCATGGGAATAGCCGCTGGTGATCTGAAGTGTGAGGGAGATGGGTGGGGACCCGAGTCCGAATTCCGGTTCCTGGGTCACTGTGGGCAAGTCCTTGCATTCTTTGAAGCTTCGGATTCTTCAGGTGTAAAACTGAGCAGTAACACTCATCTCACAGTGAGTGCTTCATAGACTTGAAGGCCCCCCAGGAAAGCATGCCATTCCTGTGCTGTGTTGGGGTGACTTCAGTCTCTGTGGGTCTGCTTTAGGCCTTTCAATGCGGGCTGACTCCTGGATGGTGCTGCCCCTACAGTGGGTCAGCAGGTGCCCTGCTCAGGAAGTGGCCACTCTTCTTCTTCCTCCCCTTTAACTGCCCAGTGCTCTGATAGCAGTGCTTTCCTGCCTGCTTCCTTCTCCAGGTAAAGTGAAGAGTGCTGAGCCAACGAAAGATCCTCCTTCAGAGCTGGATTACTTAGAAAATGTCACCACAATCGATGAGGCAATGCTGACCCCTGAGCAGAAGCTGGGGCTGAAGCAGGCTGAGGAGCGCCTGGAACGAGATTACATCTTCCGACTGGAAAAAGTAGACTATCCTCCTTGGCTTATTGTGGGGCTCCTCATTCTTCTCCTTGCATGTCTGTCCCTCACAGGGTGGGCTGTGTTCCTCTTCCCTCTGGGAGGCAGTATTTTTTTGTGGAGTAGTTTTGAGTTCCACACATTTGGGGTCCTTGTGTGCCTCCTACACTCAGACATGCCTTCTCCCCTGCCATTTATCCCTGAGAAAGCGGGGAGCTAATGAATGAGTTAACAATCAAGGACCAGTGTATTGCACACAAATCACGCTGAGAGGGAGTTCTTAGTGGGAGTCTGGGGAAGCTAGGGTGGTGGCCTTTCCTGATAATTGAGGAAGGGGCTGGGGGAGAAGAGTTTATTCTGCATGAAGAGGTCCAACTTGGAGTGGGGGAGGTCAGAGGTAATGGTAAATTAGCCAATCAGAGAAGAGCAGAAGCATCAAACCCAGGGTGGGGAGAGAAGAGAGGAGGGAGGGGAAGGGAGAAGGAGGAGGTAGAGAGAAGGGGAGGACAGAAGGGGAGATGAGAGGGAAAAGAGGAAAGAAAGGGAGGCCAGCCTTACCAAAGGCCTGAGGTGCTCCTAAGGACTCCAAATTGAAGAAGACCCCAAACATAGTGTCCCCAATGCCCCTTTTAGTGTTTCTGTCCCACCCATCTCACATTTTGGACTCACCTGTTCCATTTGGGTTCTGGCAGTGGAAAGCAGCCTTGTATATTCCTAGGGAAGGAAGAAAGCTGTGATTGGTAAAGGCTGGTCCAGAAGAGATGGCAAGGAAGAGTGATATGGTTTGTTGTTGGCTTGGAGCATTCACTTAGTAGGAGCCTAATAAGAGAATCCTTACTGACTGATTTACTATCAAAGACCCATACCCCCTTCTGTCATTTCACTTCTTTTCTCTAAGGCCTTTTTGCCCTCTTAACCCTTATCATGTTTCTACCTGATGTGTACAGTATGCTGGGAACTGAAAACAAGCCTTCCCTTTTCTACCTTTTAAAACTAAGCAAGATGACCCACCCACCCCCAATCTCTTCCGGTTTATAAATTCCTGTGGTGCCACCAATTGGCTCAGCTAACCCAGGAGCACTAGAATTTGGTACAGGTAACTAATGTCTCTCATTTGGAGGGCATCTCACAATTTAGCAAGTGCTTTCTGTCTGCATTAGCTGACCTGGTCCTTCAAGTGGCTCTGTGAGGTAGGCAGAGTGAGGGTATTAGATGCAGAAGAAAGAAATTTGAGTCTAAAGGAGTGAAAGTGGTACTCAGAACTGAGGTCTTTTCACCGCCCCATGTTTCTCCTCCAGTTGTAGCCTGATGGGAAGGAGTAGGAAGGACGGTACTCAGATGGGAGCAAGTCATAGACATCTCTGCATCATGGTGGCAGGGATCTCTAGCATCATCATCCATATTCCCATTCTTCTCACAACTCCCTTGTGAACTAGGGAATACAACAGCTATTGTGGCCTCTGTTATACAGCTGAGGAAGTGAGTCTCAAGTGAAATTACTTCTTGGGCATCTGGCTAATAAGGTGTTAGAGACAGGATTGGAAGTCAGATCTTCTGGCTCTTGGGCTACACTCTAACCAAGGCTGGGTAATCCTGTCACATTCTTTTCTCTTCTTTTCCTACAAATACATATCGTCTGTGTAGACCTGGTAGAACCAACTATATTTGTAACTATCATGACTATTATGTTACTATAAAATACTATTCCTATATAGAATTTATTGAGGCCTCCCCAGGCAACAGTATAAATGAAGACAGATTTAGAGATGGTCCCTGATGTCTATGGTTTTACATTCTAAAATATGTTTAATTATTTGGGGGATGTTGTTATAGAGTCCCCTCTGAGGACCTCACTAGGTCAGGGTAACTCCTGTAAAAACAATGCCAGCATTAAGAGGAAGATGGCACAAACTGAATTCAGCTCTCTGGGGGCATGGCCCACTGCCCAAGACCCTGTGTGACCATGTGACTGTGCACTATGGCGGGGTCAGAGCTGCAGCCGTGCTGTAGTGCAGGGACCTGCTGGTGAGCTCAGTAGGGCCCTCTTAGTGCTTTCCCCGGGGCCCAGAGGCCTGGGCACCTGAGCAGTTTGCTGACCACATCTTCCCCAGCTTCTGCTTGGGCAGGTGAGTTTTCCGATGCAGTGCAGGACTGACATTTCTCCCAATTAAATTTCACTTTTCTATCTCCTAAATTTGTTCCTGGTAAATTTGCTTAAAGTGCATTTGAAGGTTTGGTTTATTGACTGCATTGAATTAATGAGAACAGCCAAACTGGGGTGTTTTGTAGGCTTCATGTCTTCTGTTACCTCTTCACTTTTCTCTTTCAGCGCTCCCCGGAATACACCAATTGCCGCTATCTATGCAAATTATGCTTAGTTCATATTGAAAATATCCAGGGAGCACATAAGCACATAAAAGAGAAACGGCATAAGAAAAACATCACGGTAAGTTTGTTTGTTTGTTTCTTAAATTTTCATGTCAAAAAAGAATCAAGTTTGTAATCAAAGTGCCAGTGAACTCACCTTCCATTCTCTAAAGTCAGAATGTTTAACCAGGAGCAGCAGCCATGGGTTGGCCTGATCACTGCCTGTCTCGCATGGTCAGGGAGGAGGACCTGCGTAGGAGCAGGGTCTCTTCTCCCAGGCGGGGGGGGGGGGGTGGGGGGGGTGTCACCAGATTAAAAAGGGTGCGAGGGGGCAAGCTGGTGGCCTTGTGTTATATCGGCCACAGCTGCTGCTTCCTGGTGGGTGAACTTGGTGTCTGGTTTTCGGGGGTAGACTTTGTGTGCCTTTTGGTAATAATTGAGTACAGGTAACTGTTTTTAAAAAAACAATTTGGCTCTGAATTTTCCTCCTTCCTTCAGGCGGTACCGCTAATGTACCTCCTTAGCAATGTGCTGGGTACTTACTGCTTTTTGTGTTTGATTTCCGTGACTGCCCAACAAACTATTCAGAACATGTCATGTAACATTATTTTTCTTTCATTCGTTCATTTATTCACTCATCTGAACCTGTCATCACTCAACACTATGAGAGCAGAGATCTATTAAAAACACCAGATCCAATGATCCCTGGCTCGCTCTTTCCATGTCTCTCCCAACAACTGGACCATTGGCTCATCCCACTGAATTTTCCACCTCCCAGTCAGCTGTTTGTGGTCCTGTGGGATCCAGTCTACACAAAGCATTATGTGTAGGTGAAAATAATTTTGTTAAAGTATTCTTGCATCATCTTCTCATTAAACATGCTGCTAATATGCCCTGTTGGTTGAACCCTTTAAGAAGAAAGGCGGGCCTGCAAACCTAGGTGCTTGGCCAAGAAGCGTACCTAATTGGGAATTGCAGATATACCCAAGGACGTTTAAAGAAGGGAATTATCTTGCTTCCCTGGCTTTAGAGTTCCCAAGGCTAGGTGAGCTCCATCTTTAGCCAAGCTTTCATTACAGAGAGAATTTTAGTTTAACAATGAACTAACCTCTGGGGGAGGGCTGCCTGGAGGTAGGACTAGCAGATGGGAGCTTTGTCGCAAGCACCGTGGGACCATTTCTCTCCTCCTGGATCATACGTAAAGTTAGTCATCGTCAGTTTCATCCACCTTAAGCTCTTTGGCGCAAGTCAGTTTTGGAACTTCTCTTAGGGCAGAGCAATGACAACAGTCTGGGCTAGGCTCAGCCTGAGAAAAGCTAGCTGCCATTTAGGGGTGCCTCAGATGGTATCACTAAGAACCAAGTGGCAATCTGCCATTTCAAGGCAGAGAATGTGTGATGCTGCCCCAACCAGTGTTACTTCATCATGATGCCATTATGGTGGGGTCTGGTTCTAGCACATTAATGCCAGTCGGCTACCTGAGGTACCCACCATTGGTGGTCAGCAGTGATCCGAGGGAGTGTTGGCGCCTTTCCCATGCCATTAATTCCCCGAGCTTGTCTGCTTATCTTCACCACATTGCTTATTGCTCATATATAAACATCCCTATGGAACTAACCACTTCCCTGCCTCCCCCATGTTGTTCTGCTTGCCATGAGGAGATTGGACTAGATGGTCTCTGAGGTCCTTTCCAGCGTGAAATCCAGCCATCCTGTGTTTGCCCAGAGCCCCTTAGCTTCAGAGGGCTCATGCTTATTTAGTGTTTTCAGAAAAGTTTGCCTTTTTCCCCTGTCTCTAGAGACTAGGGCATCTGCTTTGTAGCTGGATTGTGTCAAAATTCCAACACAGGACATTAAGCTGCAGCTGAAACAAAATCTTCTTGTCTCATCTGTGACACAAACACCTGTCTCGTTGCACCTGCTGTGCTGGTGGTTTGAGGCAGAGCGTGAGGCATTCTGGTATTACTCCGTGCAGTAGGAATTTTTTTTAAAAATCATGTACAGTTTATTTCTGTTTGCTAATTATCTCCTAACTGCTCAAACCAATGGCCTTTTTCCTTTACCTAGCTGCTGCTTCTGACCTTTCTTGACTTTTGACCACAACCTTCTTCCTTGGCTTCTCTGACCCTTCCTTCTCTTGATTCTCCTACTTTGTTTGACTGATCTAAACTCTCATTAGATACATCCTCCTTTTGCTACTTCCTAACTGTGAATGCCTCTGTGGCTGTGTCCTGGGGCCCTATGTTCATGTTCTCTTTCTGTCTCTCATCCTCATCCCAGGTTCCCGACTGTGTCCTGGACAGCACTCCCTGGACTCCCCGTCATCCTCTTAAACAAAACCCATGCAAAACAGAGCTTATACTTCCTTTTACACCCCTTCCTCCTCCCAGTTTCCCATTTCTGTGGATGGTGCCACCTTCTTTGAGGTCACCCAGACTGGAGACCTGAGAGTTCCCTACTCCTCCCTTTCCCCCATTCCCTGGGACCAGTTTTCCAGGTCTGATTGATGCTGCCTCTACAGTATCTCTTCCATCTGTCCTCTTCATTTCAGTCGTAGGCCTCTACCCAAATTCGGACCCTCCTCAGGTTAGCACAGTCCCTCTGAATTGGTTTTCCTGCATCAAATCTGTTCCCTTTTTAGAGGCAGCGAGGTGGTTCAGTAGATAGAGCATTGGGGTTGGAGTCAGGAAGACCTGAGTTCAAATCTAGCCTCAGACACTTACTAGCTGTGTGACCCTAGGCAAGTCACTTAACCTCGGCTTGCCTTAGTTTCCTCACTGTAAAAGGAGGGTCTCACAGGGTTGTTATGAGGCTCAAATAAGATGTTTATAAAGTTCTTAGCGTAGTGCCTGGCATGTAGTAGTGCTAGATAAGTGTTTATTCCCTTCCCTTCTGTTCTAAGCTATCCTCCAAAGAGCTGCTAAATTGATATTCCTGAAGCACATATCTGACCCTGTGACCCTACCCCTACTCTCAAGTCTTTAACGTTGTGCTGTTGGCTCTCAAATAAAATAGGACTTTCTCACCTTGGCATTTCCTCTGGCTCTCACTTACCTTTCTGGTCTGTCTTCTTTAGATTCCTCTGCACAGAGGCCTCCTTCTAGTCAGGCCTGCTGTGTTGTTCCTTGAGCCAGATGTTCTGTCCATTGCCTCCTGTGTCTGGAATACACTGTCTCCTCTGCCTGGACCTTTGTGAGCCCCTTGCTTCTTTCAGAGCACTGCTCCAGCCCCTCCTCTGTGAGGCCTTTCTGGATTCTTCTCTGATGCCTTTGACTTTCTCCCTCTTGAAGTTATCATATACATACGTGTTGCCTCTCCTTGCTAGATTTTAAGCTTAATAAGTGCTGGGTAGGTGCCTAGTAAATATTTTTAATTGAATTGGAAATAGGATTTAGAGCTGGAAGGGCCCTTATGTAGAGAATCTAGTCCAGGCCCCTCACCCTCATAGAGAAAACTCAAGTGCAGAGATAAGTGACTTGCTCCAAGTCACAGAGTTAGTAGGTGATAAAATAGGATCCATAGCTGGTGCTTAGCAGAAGGCCTTGCACGCAGTAGGCACTTCATAAATGTTTGTTGAACTGAAACCAAGCCCTCTGCTTCCGAACTCAGGGGCCCCTAGGCTGCTTCATGCTGTCACCTGTATGCATCACTTCCCCTTGTCATTTTTTGTCCCTCGATAGGAAAAACAGGAAGAAAATGAACTCCGAGCCCTGCCGCCCCCCTCCCCTGCCCAGCTGGCTGCTTTGAGCTCCACCCTCATGCAAGCAGCCAAAGAACAAGGGATTTCTGACACTGACTTTGGGTTCCGGCAGGAGATTGTGACTGAAATGGAAAAGGTTGTACAGCAGCGCCTACCAGGTATAGAGGGTCACCATCATCACCATCACCATCATCCTCAACCCCAGGGTGTTTTCTTTTCTTCCTCTAAGGCCTGGCATAGAGCCTTTTGTCATCTTCCATTTTCTCTATCTTAGAAGAAGGTTTTTATTTAAATTTTTACTTTAAAAAGCAGTTTTTCTCTGCCTTGCAGAGACTCCTATGAAAGCAATTATTTTTGTATTGTTTTAGAAACAGAGCAGTGAAGGGCTGATCATTTTAAGTTTCTGTTTTACAAAGGGACCAGGGAGAATTTAAATAAATAAACATGCATCAACCAGAAGGCATCCCTGCCTTACCAGCAGGCGTCCACAGGTTTAGAGCTGTAAGATTATGCTTTTTCTCCTCAAGTTCCTCCTCTCCCTACAGATCACATAACCGTTCTCTATACCTTGAGAAGCAGCCATTTGTCAGTTGCTGTTACTGAGAAGTTCTTCACTCTGTGGCCACCATGATTGTGAGGCTGTCCAAACTTAGCTAGACTGACCCTTGGGTAGCCTCACTTAGCAGGACGTGCCAGAGATGGCAGTCATCGAAGACCCAGAGTCACATCCACACCATACCACACCCTAGTGAGTGGTTGTTAGTGGAGGCCACTTCTGACTCAGAATGAAAGGAACAGGAGGGCTCTGCAGAAGAAAATACGAGAGGGAACACTGATGATGAGTACAGAGATGGATGATGGATTAGATTTTGATTGGGAAAGAAATATTTAGTTATCATAATTTCTGCTTAGCTAATGGGTTCAAGTGTTTAAAGCATTTTCTGCCTACATTGGTTGGGGATAGCCAGATCCTAGGAGGTTAGTGTAGACAGAGTGGTATTGGCACATTTGGTATTCCTCCTTCACTATGCTGTACCTCTGGGGCCTTAGGGCTCTGCCAGTGGCATGGGGGAGCTCTGGTCAGTCTTGCCAGTCTTCAGGGCTTTGGATGCAGGCCCACATGGCTGATGTCTGAGAAAATCACTAAGTTTGGGAGGCCCATCATCAGAACATTTGCCAGAAGGTGATGATTGTTTTGGTCATAGCAACTCATGAAAGTCTGCTGAGACCTGGAAGGATTGTGCTTGACATCAGGAGGGCAAGTACACTTCCAGACCCAGTCATGTATCTTGGAAATAGGAAGGGTTTTCCTAAAGGGTGACCTTTTTGTCCTAGTTCTTGAAGACAGACCTTATAAAAATGCAAAAGAGAAAATTACATGTACTTCTTTTGTTTAGCCAGATCGTTTTCAAACATCTGATTACAAATCAAGCTTTTCTGCATCAAGAAGAGACCAATACAAAATCGAGGTTTAGAGAGAACTCTCTTGCCTTTCCAAAGCCAATCATTGTTAACTCTTCCCTTAGCTGTAGGAGAGACTGCCCCATTGATCCTTAGGCTCCTCAATGCATGTTGTCTTTCAAACTGGTCGCATTGAGATGGACTCCAAGGTGGCCTGGCCAGCCACGGTTTCTCCCATTTGCCTCTCTTCTAAAGTAGAATCGCAGCCATGGTGTCCGAGAAGATCCCAGTGGCAGTGGTCGGGATTTGTGGTTATTAATGACTTGGCCATGATTCAGCTTTGAACAACTCATCCATGCTGAGTCTTCATGGCTTTTCTTTTAGCCCAGATGTGCTGTTTCCTTACGTGTAGTAAATAGTCTCTGTACCAGGTGATCAGAACGTCACTGGTTTGTAGCCAAGTTTGCATGTATAAGGAAAAGCTTTCCATTCTCTCCAAGTTAAATTGTTAATGAAAATAAAATTAAAGTCTGAGATTTGATGCTGAGCCGCCCTTGCCTCAGTAGCTGAAACATAGAATTATTCGGTCTTGTGGTTAGTCAGAGTTCACCTGTTAGAGAAGGGGAGAAAGAGAAGGAGGCATGTCTGTGGTTCATCTGCTGTAATTTCTTTAGGGCACCATTATCTTGTGTGTTTTGTGCCTAATGCACTTCTCTTGTCTTCCAGACTGTTCGCTTAGGCTGTATGGCTCCTCTCTGACTAGGTTTGCTTTTAAAAGCAGTGATGTTAATATAGATGTAAAATTTCCATCTAAGGTAAGTAGCCATAAAAGTACCCTGTCAATGGTCCTCTGAACTTAGTATCTCTGTGTCGCTTTTGTTTGGTGAAATTTCCCCCAAAGTAGGACTGTAGCCTCTTTAGGCCTGAGTCCTGCAAGTTTTTGTCTGTGCAGATGCTCCTAAGCAGAAGGGGGCTGAGTGGATGCCTCACCCTCTTCTAGAGGCTGACCATTATGATCACAATAGCAACAGGTCACTATTTGAAAGAAGACTCCCAGGTTGACAAAAGGCTTTCTTGCCAACAAAGCTGTGGGAGTTGGGTTAGACTATTATCCTTTTGGACCTACAGAGGAGGGCCAGAGAGGTAAGTGGCTGACCCACTGACCTTCAGAGGTGTCCCTTGGCAGGTGGAGTCTCCTCTTATGCCTCCTGACCACCAAGTGCAGGCTTTTTCATGCTCTGCCTCACTGCTGGGCCTATGTCCAGGGAATGGATTTTTTTTTTTAATCATTTGCGTACATGGATCTTGAATCAGATTTGTTGAATCATAAAATGTACCTTTTTGAAGTTTGGTTCAGGCATAACTTGAGTATGTCACAGTTTCTGTTCCAGTGGAGTCATCTCTCTCATTAATGGCAGTGTGATAAATATTAAACATTAAGACTCTGACAAGCTTATTGTTTGAAACAGATTTTGGTAGTAAGCCTCTTGGGCAGTCTGCTGGTAGTTCCCACCCCAGATCCTTCCCAGCCAGCGTTCAGAACACGGACTGTCCCTTTTATTTTTGCAACGCAATTGTAACATCAGTTCTCTTTCTAAGGACTCAGAAATGTAATGAGCCCACGTCATTTGCTAAACTGTACTTCAGTGATTGAAATGGCAAAGAAAAACATAAAACACATTGATTTTCTTTTTATTTCTGTAGTTTTAAATTAAAATAATGACAGTAATTTTGTATTAAAATGCCCTTTCAAGGAGTTGAGTTTACTCTGATGTTCTGCTGTTTGGATTGTAAACCTATATTGATTGTACCTTGTAATTTTTTTAGATGAGTCACCCCGATGTTCTGATTCAGGTGCTTGACATATTAAAAAACTGTGGTAAGTTTCTTTTTTAATTGGCACTTTCCAAAGAAGGGTGTGTTAGGATATTTTCAGTTGAAATAGCTTATGTAGCTAACAAAATTCAAATTCATATCCCTAGCACATTTGAGTCATTGGGTAGATAAAACATTTATTTTTTTCAGTGTGCTTATCCTAGCTTATCCTTGTAGCTCCCGAAAAGATTATTTGCAGTCTCAGAAAGTCAAAAGTAAGTATAAGCAAAGCAGTTATGTTCAAAGTTGCAGTCAGTTGGGGTTTTTTGTTTGTTTATTTTGAATATTGTCAAAGCAGAAATCTTTATGCCAAAAAAGATAACTAGTTCTAATCGTGAAAAGAGAGACTTTGAAAGGGGCGGAGGCGCTAATACGGAAAATGCAGGTTTCTGGGAACGGGAAGATGTTTTATGGCCCCAATTTAACCTGGTTTAGTCTTTTACTAAAAACGTAATCTTGCGCACACCAGAAACATGCCTCATCTCTCTGATGTGCTCTGGCTTGCAGGAAGACCCTTAAAATCGATCAGTAATCCGTTTCCAAGGAAGACTTTCTATGCTAATTAGACAGTCTTTGTCTTTGTATGCCCAGAACTCAGCACACATTGTCCCAAAGCAAATTGTGAGTTGCTTTTAAACAGTGTGTCCAGTTACTCCCTCATTTTGCCCTTCCCGGGACACTGGAGCCTCTCAGTCAATCAAACAACGTTTATTGTCCATCAGACATTTCTGAAGTGCCTCTTACGCGCCAGGGACTGTGCTACATGTTAAGGACACAGAGCCAAAGAATGAGACGAGCCTTGTTCACAAGAAGCTCCTCCTAACAGCTCACGTATTAGTTTTGATTTTAAGAGATGGAAAGATATTTTCAGTGACTATTATTTTTCAGATTTTGATTTATTGTGGTTTTTAAAAAAATTTGCTTTAAGTGCTTAGTTAAAAAGATGTGCATTTGGCACAGGGATTACCTTTCTAAAGCCCTCCTCTTCAAGCTCTGCATCTCCTTAGCTCTCTCCTGTTCTTTCCCATGGTCTGCCCACCATCAACCTGGTCACTTGCATGATTTCATACATCTTGCTTTCCTCCAACTTCATGCCATTATCTTTAATAATAAAATCATCACAATGATAGAAGTGGATCAGAAGGGAAATACTACAGATAGCATTCCCATTTTAGAGTTGGAGAAACTGAGGTACCAATAGTTTAAGACCCACAGTTTGAACCAGGATTCAAGCCCAGATCTCCTGGCTCCACTACAACAAACTACTTCCCTTTACTTTTTAGACTTTATCTTCCTTTTAGCTATTATTTTAGTTTTCTGGAAAAATCAGGAGGATTTTGCTCTCATCATTTTGATGTAGACTTTGATGGCTTACAGAGCAATGTTTAAAATGTAGTAGTCAGATAGTACCTAAATGGATCTGTTTTATTCCTAGACTTAGTAGCATGTGTGTTCCTGTTCTGTACTGAGTTACAGATATATAAAGACATATCATGTATCATTAGTCCATGTTTCTCCCAGTTTATTCTGATCAGGATTGAGTATCTTCTGTAAATTGAAGATAAGATAGACAAGACACCCATTTTTGTATATTTGGGGCAGTGGGTCTATAGTGGAGGATTGAAGGAAGGAGATAGACCCTCAACATCCTGTTTTTTCCTAAGTCCATACTAGTGGCGCTGGACATGGGTCCATGCAACAGCAGAAATATTAGCAGAGTAGCAGTGTTAGCAACTTTTTGTTTGCATGCTGATTGGAAAGCCTAAACTATCAACCCATTCATTATAGGTAGTCACCAGGAGACTGTCATGGGCTCAGTTCTTACCAGAGAACATGCTTAACAAAATAGAGGACACTTTGGATAGGGGAAACAATTGATCCTTTATGGATATGGGTTCTTTTTAAAACAATCGATGAGAATTTCTGCAGTGTTCCCGATCTAATGCCTACTTACATAGCAGGTGCCTAGATAAAGGTGATAGTCTTCCAATACTAGTAATGAAAAAGAGAATTATCTTTGAGAAATAACAAATGAGATTCTAGAATTGTTGATGACAGCACTTACATTTGTTTGTTTTTCCTTATCAGCATTATACTCAGAGGTGGAGTCTGACTTTCATGCCAAAGTTCCTGTTGTCTTTTGCAAAGATGTGAAGAGGTTGGTTGTGATGTTGATAGAGAAAAAAAATAGGAATTGGTTTTTCTTTTAAACTAAAGGAACAATATAGTGAATAAGCAAGAAAGTCTCCCTTTTGGATCTCTGAACTGTTCTCTCTGAGAGGCTAGTTCCTAATCACTAAAAATAATGTACTTAACAAAAATATATGCTTCTGCGTGGAGTAGTCCTTTTTAAAAGGATATATGTAAATTGTCAGCCTTGCATTTGAGTTTCTTGTAATTAGCTGAAACTTTTGTGTGTCCTTTGACCTGCCATCTTGAAAACTGAAAACGAAATTGAAATCAGTATTAAAAAACAAAATCAAACACAGATTAGCAGCCCCAAGTGATCGTTGTGAAGAGTGGGATGGCAGTAAGGACAGAGGTGCCCAAACACCGTCCTCTTAAAATTAAGTCTTCACTAACCCTACTCCCACTCCTACTTTTGTTTCACAACCTCTCCCATTGTGGTGGAAAATAATTTGTGGTCTCTCACATACTTCTTGAAGAAAAGACCAGGTAACTCCCTAAAAGTCTGATTTATAGGGGCAAAGAGTTTTACTTCTATTGTGGCCAAGAGACTGTTCCAAAGAATAATTCAATTCAGCAAATGTTTATTAAGTGCCTCATTGTACTGGTTCCTGTGCTAGACACTAGGAGTTCAAAGATGGAAAAGACCCAGTTCTTGCTTTCAAGGAGGTGGGGAAGTATAACAGATGTGCACCCAAATGAGCCTGCTGGAAAGTAGAAGGGAGTGATAGCCAAGACTGGGCCTGTCGAGGTGAACTGTGAGGGGGAGAAAGGCTAGATCATGCAGGAAACTGTGATGACAGAGAAGAAGTTTTTTGAATAGAAGGGATTTTACATGTATGTGTGTATGTATATATATGGAGAGAGAGACAGAGACAGAGGCAGCCAATGGGGTAGATTCAGAAAGATTAAAGATGAAGGACAGAGGAAATGATCAATAGTCCGATATCCTGTCACACTCTGAGATCCTCTTTTTGTGTTCTTCCTGGGGCTCTGGCCAAGTCACTGGACATCTCTAGGCCCAGATTTCCCCATCTCTAAAATAACAGGTTGGAACTCAATGATTGTTCAGGTTGCTTCCAGCTGTGAAGCTCGAAAGACACCATTTAAACCACCACCCAGTTTGATGGCTCATGTTAACATGATCCACAGATGAATATATGTTGAAAGTTTGCCCAGGCAAGGCAGCAATAGATTAAAGCCTCAGTACAGATCAGGTCGGTCACAGGAAAGGCTTCCTTCCTTTGGGGTACCCCTTTTTCATCTTTGTGTCTCTCCTTGGGACCTAGACCCCAGGCCAGCGCTCATAGTGAATGTTTACTTTTGGGAGAATTTCTTATACTTTGAAATGATGTGAGTTTAGAAGGATGGCTGGAGGTTTGAGTGTAATGATAGACTGTCCAAGATGTTAGGTGATTACAATGAAGTTTCTTTCTTTTTTCTTGACAGTGGTTTAATCTGTAAGGTGAGCGCTGGAAATGATGTGGCATGCCTCACAACTGATTTGCTTGCTGCTCTTGGCAAGCTAGAGCCTGTCCTAACCCCCTTGGTGTTAGCTTTTCGCTACTGGGCTAGGGTAAGTGGAATCTAGGAGAAAATACCTCACTTTGAGAATTTACTAGGATTTTTCTTGCACTAACATGGCAGCTAAAGTTCTCTGCTGCCTCTCTGTGGCATGGGGGTGAACTGTCCTGGGTTCTTGAAGTCTCTACCAATGGAATGTAAGCTCTGGGAGCTTACATCCCACTAGACTGGGAAAGTCTTCAAGGAAAACCCCAGCAAAAAAATTCTTGGGGAAAATCTTAAGGTAAAGGATGGGACAGTCATGAGTTCTGTTGGCAACAGCAACGTCTTTAAGTGTCTTCTGAGGCAGTAGGGTCAGAGTCATTAGAAACAGATCCCTGACTGCTTATTGACTCTGAAAACAACACATTAACATCATTTCTGTCTTACTGCCTTTTTATTCATTTTGTTCAGCATTTCCCAGTTATATTTTAACCTGATTTGAGTGGCCTGTAGCAAATTCTGACACCTTGATCCTCGGGCATGCAGGCCCCCAGCCATGTGTGGAGAGTAGGTGTCTGGGTGAGACTGGGTGTGGATCTTTGCAGTGCAGCTTGGGGCGGAATAGTTGCTTTAGAGAGTTGTTGGTTTAGGCTCTTCTCTAGTATCTTAATAAACATTAGATTCTCTTTGAGCTTTAATACCTGTCACCATTGTTTATATACCCCAGCCAAATTGCCCTCACTTTTCAGTCTCCATTCCCCCTTTACTATCACCCTCAGAACACAACCTGGTCCCTGTTTCCCTGCAGGAGTCCTGCAGCCCACCCTGTTTCCCTAGGGTATTTCACTGAATTTTCTCTCAGCCTTTGACACTGAATTTCTTTTTTCTTGGATTTCCCCCAAGGAATGTGTGCTTTGAGGGGCCCTAGTAGAGCTTTGAAAGGCTGTTGTTCACCTTGTTTGGATCATGACAAGGACATCCTTGCCTCTCGTCTTAGTTGCAGTGTGCTGTCATTTCATAGCTTTCATTCTCCCAATTTATTGTCAATAACTTATTGGCTCTTATTTTAATTATGCTGCCTGGTCTCTGGGGAATATTTTTCCCCCTTAAATCTTCCAAACTGTTTTTATACATCTAGTGAAATATTTGCAGTTTCTTTTAATTTAAGCCTAGAATAGAATTTATTCTAGAATAGAATTTATTCCTGTGCCTAATATGGTCAGATTACAATTAATTGATTGTTTACTGTGCATTCTAGGATCTAATGAATCTGATCACATATCACATCCTGGCAATCTCATTGTCAAAGTAGCTTCACTCTCAACCTTCTGTTGGGGGTAGAAGTCTCTAGATAAAGTTCCCTTTATCTCTAGCTGCTGAGTCTTCTTATCTCAAGCTAATCAGAGTCTGGGGAGTTGGTTACCTATCAGACCATCCCTGTTTACTGTTGACCCAAGAGCTGAGAGTTCTGACAGTCATTGGCATCTAAAAGAGACTCTCATTGTAGGAGTCTTCTCTAGTCTGGGCTCCTTGTTAGAGGTTCTGATTCAGAACCATCGCCTGAGAGCAGAATCCAGAACTTTGGCTCCTGCTCAGGTTCAGGATAAACATTCTGCGTATGTGTGAGAGCCAGTCAAAGGAAGATGAAGTCTCAGTGTCGACACACGCAGCCTTGTGTTTCTGATGTCCCATTCATTTCAGAACGTGACCTCCACCTGAGGAGTCCTGCAGCCCATCCGTATCGCCCCTTCCTTGGCATTTTTCATCCTTGCCTCCCAGAAGTCTTCCATTGTATGGTCATCCTTCCTTTCTGTCATGTAATTCTTGAAAATAGTTCTTCAGTGTACAGTAAATGGGGCAGTTAGGTGGTGCAGTGGGTAAAGTGCCAGGCCTGGAGTCAGGAAGACTCATTTTCTTGAGTTCAACTCCTGCCTCAGACACTTACCAGCTGTGCAACCCTACAAGTCACTTCACCCTGTTTGCCTTAGTTCCTGCCCTGTAAAATGGGCTGGAAAGAAGGAAAAGGCAAACCACTCCAGTCTCTTTGCCAAGAAAACCTCAAATGGGGCCACAGAGAGTTGGACACGACTGAAATGACCAAACAGCAGCAACACCTGTCCAGGAAATACATGTAGTTCCTTCAAGGAGCCATGGCTTCATCTTTATGAGTGACACTCCTTCCCGTTCTGAATCTCAGCCCCTTCATGCCTTGTTCAGTAGTTTCATCAATTGCTGTGGCCAGAAACAGTTGATTACCTGGTTTCCAACCCTAGGGCGATAAGCCTCTCCACCATCTTCAGGTAACGGCATGAACCTCAGAGCCTTTGCAGCTGAGAGGGAGGCTCTGTGTGTTCTTCTGGGCCATTGGCAGAGCCTCAGAGAACCCAGAACCGCCTTAGCCTCATGACGAGAGGTTACAATGAGCAGAACTTTAGCAGAGGCTGGAGAGATATATACCTGTATATGTTGGTGTACATGTATACATCTGGTTAGTAACTCTCTGTTCACTAGAATATGCTGGGGATCCTGACAGAAATGGCTCCCGTCCAGGTGCTCACAGTGTTCCTGCCCCCTGCTGAAGGTGCCCTCCTTCTCAGCACGTTGTTTCTCTTTCATTCTGGATAAGCAGGAGTTTGCTATGTTCTCATGCACATTTCCCAAGTTCCTCTGGGCAAAGGCGCCAGAACTCATTTTCTTTCTGAGTAAGAGCTTAAGTGGTGTTCATTTCCCGTTTTTGTTTTTCAGTTGTGCCATATTGACTGCCAGGCTGAAGGGGGGATCCCTTCCTACTCCTTTGCTTTAATGGTGATGTTTTTTCTTCAACAAAGAAAGCCCCCTCTTCTTCCTTCCTATTTAGGCAGTTGGGTAAGTGTACGCATGCTCTTGCCTATGTGTAGGAAGGTGGTCCTGGCCGTATTGCCTGAATATGTGCTTATTCCCCTTCCCCCACCCTGTCCCTCATGTGGTGGCCACAAACCATTTACTCTGGGCATCATTCTGTGCTTGATGCCAGGAAAGACAGGAATGTTGAGAGAGGAATCTTTGAGCAAAACTAATAAGAGCGCTTTCACAAACACGGCTTCATCGGGTCCTCCCAACAGCGCTGGGAAGAGTGTGGGCTTCAGGGTGAAGGTGTGCCCCCAAGCCAGCCCACCTCACTTAGGAAGCGGCTCCTCAGTATAGCAGCTTTCATAGGGGAGATGCTTTCTGTTTGTATTTTTTCTTCTCCTAGTCTGGAAACTCTATGAAGGCAGGCAGAGATTTTACCTCAACTTTGAATCTTCTTAAAAGTTGCTGGCCCAGAGCTCTGCCCATAATCAGTGCTTCAGTGTTCAATGAAATGCACTCATTTGCATATTTTTTTCTTTGAAAGATAAAATTTTGGTTTCTCTGTTAGGCAAATGTTCTTTTTAATTTCTTATGTTGGAAGTAATTTCATTACTTACCCAGAATACTTCTGTTTCAGATTGAAGGCTTTGACTCAAAACGAGTTGATGACCATCAGCTGAAGGGCATCGAAGATGAGAAGTTTGTGAAGTGGGAATACAAGCCTATGCCCAGTGGGCCCGGGAAGAACTCGGGTGCCTCCGAAAATAAAGCAAAAGCCGATCAGAGGAGTAGCACCAAGAAGCCCACCAGCTCAGAAACAGACTCCCAGAGTGGCCTTGCCAAGGAGAGACATGGCAAGGTGAGCGTTCCCCGCATCCACGTAGGCTTGGGGGGCTGCTCCTGTCTGCTCTTTCATGTCTAGGCTTTCTAAGTCCTCAGGGATACGTAAGGTGATTTCTTGAGGGTTACTTAACTTCTTTGGGTTTGGGTTTGTTTTTTAAGCATTGATTTACTTTAAATTAGCAACTGTTCTAAGAGCCACAATCTCATTGGTTTGGGTGCTCCCTCCAGTAGCAGCTAATTAGTGACAGAGACAAGACCAGACGCCATGCTGCAAGCTTTCTGTGCCTTCCTATCCAGTGCAGTTCTTGCAGTGGCTTCCCATAAAGCCTCCCTAGAGGGTCTGCCAGATGTGTCCTTCAGACATTCAGGGCCGCCCATCCATGACCTTTTCTGGAGTGTCAGAAGTGTTCATTGCAGCTGGGCTTATGTGACAACCAATATCTTTTCTTTTCCAGTCTCCGTTAGCGTTGGAAATACCAAATCAGGTATCCCTGGGACAATTATGGTTAGAGCTGTTAAAGTTTTACACACTGGAGTTTGCTTTGGAGGAATATGTCATAAGCGTACGGGTACAAGAACTCTTAACACGAGAGAACAAAAACTGGCCTAAAAGGCGAATAGCCATCGAAGGTGGGATGATGTGTGTTATTTCATATAGAAAGTATTCATTTCTGTGTCACTTCTCGTCTGTTTCTAATACAGCATTATGAATTCCTCAGTTTCTGTGCAATGCTTTCTCTGCCGCGAGGTCACCATTTCATGTTTTCATCCGTTTGTCTAACATGTGACCCAGGAAGTCTCATACACACAGTTGTGCTTTGTGTCTGAAAGTTACCCATTTTACAGATCAATGCACTGTATATTGGAGTTGGGCAATGATCTGCTCAAGGTCACACAGATGTCATTTGTATACCTACCTAGAAATAATCAACGTGTTGTGGTGGTGAGTGGCCAGTCTGCATTGGTGGAGGGAGTTTGTTCACTGTGAGCTCTCGACATCAGTGACATCCCAGGTCCCAACCAAAATGATGCTGACAATGACGTGATGATCGTGCCTCAGGCCTGGAGCCTAGACCTCATACCCTGCTGCTCTTGCAGAACTCTCCTACCTTGCAAAGTGCCTGGCTTCCTTCTACACTGGTTCTCTCTAATAGGAGAGTGGGCGTATTGGAGGTCATTGAGTTGGGTTTGAGTGCTGCCTTAGCTGCTATGTCCCCATGAGCCAGCCACTTCCTCTTGGAATCTCGGTTTCTCACCTGCAAACAGGGATGGTAATCTAGTGTCTGCCTTATAGACTGTTGTGAAAAGCCTACAGGCCCTAAGTAAGTGCAGGCTGTTAAAGTTCGACCACTATTTTCGAGTGCTCAGTGTTTGACCTCTTATGAAATCACTTGCCTTTTCTAGGCCTCAGTTTCCTAAGCTGAAATGAAGGATGTTGGCCTAGAACTCTAAGAGCTCCTTCAGTGCCAAGATTCTAGGAGGCTCTTTCAAACGTGAAGTCTTTTCAAAATTTGTTGAATTTGTCTGATTGAATTCACTTATTTCATTCTCTCTTGCCCTTCAGTTGCCTACCTTAATGGCTGCCAAAATGTTTGTTAAGTGTGACTTAGGTGTAGAGAGATCATGCTTGATAGTAACCCAAAAAAGTTCAGCATCAGAAACATAATGAAAGCCTGAAGCCCATTAGTCTGCATTCAGAAGCTGCAATGCCAGAAAATTTTTCTAAACCTACTTAGAGTAAGAAATTGAATCATAGTCCATTATTTTCTCTGTTCGCCTGTTTTAACACAGCCTTCCCCTTCCTCATCGTTGGGCTGGCATTCACTGCTGCCCTTCTGCCCTTGGCCACCCATTCACACAGACCCAGACAAGCCTCCCACATGCTCTCTTGTAGAGGAAATAGTGCAGTGCAAGGCTCCCCTCTAGAGAACATTTTAATGTTTACACAGGGCTTTCCTCACCAGCAGTCATTAGGTAATAGCAGCATTATCATCCCCATGTTAGAGATAAAGAAACTGAGACCAGAACTGAGGTGGTTTGCTGATGACTCAGGCCAGCTGCTTGTTCAGTCCAGGGCTCCCTCCATGACACTGCATAGCTCCGAACTGCTTACCTTGTACTTTCTCCTCTTTTGCAACTGAAATAGAGAATCAGGAAGGAGAAAAAGGAAGAGCAAGAATTGTCGGGAATCTCTGAGCTCCAGTACTGTGGGCTCAGGAAGATTTCGTGTCTCATTTGCCAAGACCATAGGCCTCCTCCCAGATTGTTTTTTTTTTTCCTTTTGGAGGCAATTGGGGTTAAGTGACTTGCCCAAGGTCACATGGCTAGTTTTTTTGTGTTGTGTCTAAGGCCAGATTTGAACTCAGGTCCTCCTGGCTCCTGGGCCAGTGCTAACTAACCTAACCGCTCCTCCCAGATTCTTTTATTCTCCTAAACCGAGAAAAGTTCATCTTGTATTTTGATGATCATATTGAGGAGGATATTTTTTATCTTCAGGTTTTAAAAACAACCCACTAACTCATAACTTTTTCTCCATTCTCAAGTGATGTGTTTATGGAGAAGTAAGTGGAAGCAAGATTAACTCTTTAAAAACTTACATAAGGTCATAGAGATTATCATTGGAAGTGACTTTATGGCTAATTTGGCTGATTTAGAAATGAGGGCATCAGGAACCCAGAGAAGGGGGTGACGTGCCCAAGATCACTCAGCACTCCTCTCCTCCAGTGCCAGCACCAGATCACCAGTGTGGGTGATTGCGGTTCATTTTTTGGAGCATATGCAGATTGGAGGCCTTGTCAATATTAACAGTAATACCTACTCTAATTCAAGTGTAGTATATACGGACCATCCTTAGGGATGTGCATCGATAACTCTCTGAGGCTGACATCTCAGCCCTCAGGATTGGGGGGAACTCTTCCATCTGTTATGGAGCCAGGGCCTCGGCTAGGAGCACACACTGTAAAGAAGGGGTGCCATGGAAGGAGCCCTGGACTGGCTTTCCGGCTCTGGGGACCATGGGCCTGTCACTTCTTCTCAGAGACTCAGTTTCTTTATTGGTAAAGTGAGGGAGTTAAGTCAGATGACCTCAAAGACAGCCTCTTGCAGCCTTAACTCCTGTGGGCCTGAATGCAATGTGATTTAAGGAAAGCCTGTGGCTCAGCTTTTCATCTGCCCACAACCCGATGCCTTGCTTGTTCTTGGTTTTCTGTGTGATTAATCTCTTGTAAGTTGGGTTTAATCAGTGTTCCTTATTCTAGGAATCTGAGCACTGAAGGCTTAAAAGAAGGAATGACAGGTGGGGGAAGGAGCATGGGAAATCTCCCATGAGACCAATGGTCCTGGGCCATTGCTCAAGTGTCCACCATCCCATGCACCCGTCATCGTTTATTTGCTTTCTTTGAAAAATTATAGTCTTAACAAATAACAAATAAAATCCCAAATAAAACCTTAAACCCTGAGCATTTCACATTTTAATTAAAAAAAACTATTTACAAAATAACTTTTTTCTTTGTGTTTCTTTCTAATCTCTTTTCTCTCAAACTTGTAAGATTTTGTTGCCGTTTTGGCATAGCCATAGTCATTGTGTGTGTTGTTATTCCAGCTTGTTTTCTTTGCACCGCTTCGTATAGGCATTCCCATATTTCTTGTCCTCTTCATATGTCATTTTTATGATGAAATCATACTCCATTATGTTAATATTCCATACTTCCGGCACTCCACAGTCTTAGACAATAAGTGGTATTTCCACATTTTCATTATTGGCCTCCTTGGAACATCAGTTCCAGTCCCATTGTGTGTCTTTGATGAGCTGTTTATTGACAGATTGTGCCAGTTCACTATTACACTAGCAGTGTGACACGATGGCTCTTTGCCCACAGCCCCACCTGTGTTAAATCACACTGTCTTTTGAACTATCTTTTGGAAGGTGGCTCAATGTAGGAGGTGGCCTGCTGGACCTGGTTCCACTCAAACTTGCTAGCTGTGTGCCTGCTAAGTCTTCCTGAGTCCCAGGCCACTTCCTTAGATCATAACCCCAGAGGTGGGTTGTGCTGTGTGCTGGTGGGAGGAGCCCCCACCAGCACAGTCACAGATCCGTGATATTTCAGTGTCAGTGATCTTTGCCAGTGAGGCAGGTGGGAGAGTGAGTACCTTAGCACTATTTTTATGGGCGTTTCTGTGATTGTCAGGGAACCGGAACCGTTTTTCAAATTGTAATGAACAATTTGTTCCTCTCACCCCAGGAATTCTGTTCATGTCTTTTAAGGCACTGAGGAATGGTTATCAATTTATATTAGTTCCAAATGGCACATTTTTATCAGAAGTGTTTACCACACCTCCCCTCCCTCTGTATTTTACTTTGGATACACTGTTTTTGGTGTACAAAACCCTTTATTTAGTAACTTTGGGGGAGGCATTTTGTTTCTTGCACCAGTTCACCATCACATTGCTCCAAATGACCTCCCATACACAAACAGGTAGGCCCAGCTAGCCAGGCAGAGCTTGTGTCCCACACAGGGTGCGTACATCTGGCCCCTGGGGTCACCCCTTCCCCACGGAGAGGAAGGGAACATGTTCCTGACTCAGCCCTGAGACCAGCGCTGGGGGCCAGGGCGCGTCGGGCGCTTTGTTTGGTGTTTTCCTCGTTGACTTTTTAGTTGTATTTTCTTTATCATTTGCTCGATTCTGTATCAAGTCATACACAGCTTCTCCATTTCTGAAAGTTCCTCCTTTTTTTGCCATTCCTTATGGAATATATAGTTATGCAATGTTGTTACGTCTAGTCTGTTTAATCATGTAACACAGAACTCCGGTTGTTTTCCGTGGCTGTATCATACGATAGTTTGCTGAGCTGTTCTTCAGCATCCGTATGATGGTTTGCCCCAGTCATTGGATGACTTATTATACCACTTGCAATGGATAGATGTCATTATTTTTCTAAGAATTTTTATCATAAGGCTGGTTTAGGAAAAATTTTAGATGGTTAAAATTCTGGGAATTTCTCATCTTGGATATGTATTATGAAGTGTGAGTCTAAGCTCATTTTTCGCCATAGTGGGATCCACATTCCTTTTTCTTGGGTCCTTCAGCAGCAGGATCCATCTCATTCATTTGGCCCTGGTTTGGGGTTCTTGACTTTTTTTCTCATTTTTTGTCCAGCACTAAATAAATATTGCTTGTAACATTTCAAATCTGGTAGTAGCCTTTCATCAGTTTTTTTTCATAATTCTTCTAAAGATTCTTGCTTCTCTTTCTCTTATACATTTTATCTCACTCTGGGTATACTGCCTGCCTTTTTCCTTAGCCATTGGCTCTACCCCCATCCCTTGCCTTGTTCTTCATGCTTGGTCCTTTTTGACAGCGCTGTTTCATCTTCCATCTCTAGGACTCAGTCCAGATGCCGTTTCATAAGATCATAGGTTTAGAGCTGAAAAGCACCTTAGAGATCACCTTAGGGACACCCCTTTCATTTTGCACACAAGGCTTGAGGGAAGTGACTTGTCTGCGGTCACACAGCTTAGTAACTAGCAAAGACAGGATTCAAACCCAAGTCGTCCGACTCCAAAGCCAGC
Source organism: Pseudochirops corinnae (assembly GCA_028646515.1). NCBI lineage: Eukaryota > Metazoa > Chordata > Mammalia > Diprotodontia > Pseudocheiridae > Pseudochirops > Pseudochirops corinnae. The sequence continues at coordinate 341,850,031 of CM053586.1, read as the reverse complement.
ACTTGTTCCAGTAGGCCCCGAGCCTGTGAACAGCATCACTTTGTGCTGCCCGCCCAGCTCACTGTCCTTTGTGTGTGGGCATTGCTCCATGAGGACAGGACCAGGCCTTGCTTTGAGATGAAAGTCCTAGAGTTAAGAGCTAAGGCATTTTAGTGCACATTAAGTGCGTTTCAGAAACCTGTTTTAACGTGCTGGCCTTTTTCTTTTCCACTAGACCCCTTTGCACTCAAGAGGAATGTTGCACGGAGTTTGAATAGCCAGATGGTGTTTGAATATATCCTGGAGAGGTTCAGGACAGCCTATAAATACTTTGCTTGTCCTCAGAGTAAAGACGGGAATAAGTCTAAGGTGGATTCCAGGAAGAAGGAAAGGGGGAAAATGAGCAACAAGAAGCCTGCTAAGTCTGGAGAGGTGGCCGCTGGCGCTGGCCCTCCCCAGGGAGAAAGCAGAGAGAAGACCAAGCCAGGAAGTCGGTGTGCCACGCATGTGTGTCAGTCCGAGGAGTGCACCGAGGTGGAGTGTGTGTCCCAGAGAGGCGGGAAGGACGGTGGCCTCCCAGGAAGGGACCTGGACGAGGCTGACCCCGCTTATGACGAGGACACATCTGGTGACGCCTACAAAGCACAACCCCAGCCTCCGGAAGAGCCGCAGGACTTAGAGCCCCCAGAGCCAAGTGCGAGTGCAGAGGAGGAGGGCGGCCACCAGTGTAAGTGCCCTGAGCACAGGTCACCTGACCCGGACACCATTAGTGACGCCGAGGGGACCCCCTGCAGTCCTGACTCAGAAACCAAGGATTTGCCGCCGACTCTGTGCATGGACATTGATACATCAGCTACCTCTCCCCCCTGCCGAGCTGTGGCAGAAGCTTGTGACCTTAAGGACGAAGACCAGCTCTGCCCTCCAGAAATGCATTATGTGTTTGATAAGTTTATTTTGACTTCTGGCAAGGTAGGACACGTTCTCTCACAAAAAAGCTTTTTGGCCTGGTCCGGGATCACTTGGCTTAGTCCGTATCTCTTGTCACAATTTCTGTGTCCCTGAATGTTCACATTTTTCCTTGGTGGTGCTGTTGTTCTGGAGCCACATTTCATTGTTCATATTTGTTTATCTAACAGACGAGGCCTCTGCCATTTGCATTTCAGCTGATAGTTGCTTCTTAAAAACAAAAACATCGTTTTGTCCCTGTAATTTAATTTCTAAAGGAAGTTTCGGTACAAACCCATTGGCGTCCCTTTCCCGCATCACAGAGAACTGAGGCATGTGTCTCCTGGCACTCAACTTGACAAAGTCAGGTTGTGCCTTTTCTTCCCTATTTGGCATAATTTGTCTTTTATCATAAAGAATATTGCATATTCATAAAGTACTTAATGCTTTTTTGTTGTTTTATGCTTGGTAACACTCCTCAAATCCTCATTTGGGGACAGCAGAACCAGGAGACAAAATTTGGAGGTGTCAGATCTTATCTTTCATACTCAGTTACTCTCTGGGATTAAGTGTGTCTCAAACTGGCCAATTAGAGATGCCTCGATCTTTCTTTCTGTAAAAGACAGGCAGTCTTTGAGAAGAGATAGTCAGCAGTTGCCTTCCTGGTGCATGACACCCAGATAGGCTGTGCTGAGACCCTTCCAGACCCTGCCTCCGTGGGGTTCCAGGCAAGTCCTCCTCTCTGGGCACAAGGGAGTCTCCTCATCTGTAAAATGAGGGGATTAGAGCAGGCAACCCTCCTGGGGCGCTGTGACCCAGCACTCAGTTCTGTCATCAGAAGCTTGCTCAGTGCCTAGGAAAGACTGCTATTGAAAGTAAAACTTTTTGAGTCAACTTATTCTGTGCTGCTGCCTTCATTCATTCATTCATTCATTCATTCATTCATTCACTCATTCAGTAAGCATTTATTAAGCACCTGCCCTGTGCCAGTCACTGTGCTAAGTTCTGGGGATACAAAGAGAGGCCAAAGACAGACCCTGCCCTCGAGGAGCTTATGATCTAATGAGGACAGTGACATGTAAACAGATATCTACACAGCAAACTGTATACAGGATGGATAGAAAAGAATCGAAAGAGGAAAGGCCCTGGAATTAGGAGGGGTGGGGAAAGGCTTCCTGTAGAACGTGGGATTTTAGTTGGGAAGCTAGGTGGAGATGCATTGCAGGTGTGGAGGACAGCCAGAGGAAATGCCCAGAGTCAGGGGGAGGGTCCTGTTCATGGGACAGCCAGCAGGCCAGTGCCACTGGATTGAAGAGGACATGTTGCAGGGTGAGGTGTAAGAAAACTGGAAAGGTGGGAGGGAGCAAGGTTGTGAAAGGCTTTGAAGGCCAAGCAGAGGATGTTGTCTTTGATCCTAGAGGCAACAGGGAGCCACTGGAGTTTGTTGAGGAGGGGGGTAACATGATTGCACATGCACTCTGGTGGCTGAATGGAAAGTGGATTGGAGAGGGGAGAGACTCTAGACAGCAGCCCCCCCAGCGGCTGCTGAGGGCCAGCACCAGGGTGGCGGCAGTGTCAGGAGAGAAGGCATATTGGAGAAATGTTACAGAGGTGAATCAACAGGCCCTGGCAGCGGCTTGTGGAGAGCATGAGAGAGGGAGGGGTCCAGGCTGAGTCCTAAGGTCGGGGTGGGGGGTGGAATTTCAGGGGAAAAGTGATGTTTTTGTTTTGAACATATTGACTTTATGATGTCTGCTGGACATCCAATTTGAGGTGTCTGAAAAGCAGATAGGAATCAGAGGTCAGCAGAGAGGTCGGGGCAGGAAAGGTAGATTTGAGAATCCTAAGCATAGAGATGGTGATTAAATCCACAGGAGCTGATGAGGTCAGCAGAGGGAGAAGAGAAAAGGACCCAGGACAGAGCCCTGGGGGACATTTATGGTGAGAGAACATGACCTGGAAAAGGATCCAGCCAAGGGGACAGAGAAGGAGTGGTCAGAGAGGGAGGAGGAGAACTGGGGGTGGGGGTAGGGGTGGGGATTCTGGAAACCTAGAGAGATGGGAGTGTGAAGGAAGAGAGAGTGATTCACAGTGGCAGAGGTGGCAGAGAGGTCAGGGAGAAAAGGCCATTGGCTTTGGTAAGAGATCATTCTTTAGGTAGCGCAGTTTTGGTGGAATAACGTGCTCAGAAGCTGAGTTGTAAGGGGTTAAGAAGACAGGAGGAGGAGAGACAGCAGAGGCAATGGTTGTAGGTGGCCCTTTGCCAGGAGCTGAGGCTACAAAAGGTAAAGGAGATAGAGGAGGGAGACATGGGCATGTTTGTAGGCAGTGGTGCTGGGGGGGGGGGTCATCTGTTGGAACGGGCTGGAGTGGGATCACTGGTGCAGATAGAAAGGTGGGCCTTGGTCAGGAGTCAGCCCAACTCTTGGTTGGAGAGAGGGATGGGAAGAGAGGGAGCTCACCACCAGTGGCCTCAGGTTCTTCTTTACAATCTAAGGCAAGTTTCTCCACTGAGTGGGGAGAGGGGAAGCTATTGAGGCACCATGAGAAGGTTTGGAGGAGCTGGGGGGAGTGGGAGAGCACGTTGGCCAGGGAGGAGGAGGAGGAGGATTGCTGAGCAACAGAGAGGGCCCGGTTAAGGTTGTGTGACACAAATTTGTAGTGAACCCAGTGAGCACCCACACAGGTGTGTGCGATTTTCTTCATCTTCAGTCAGCAGCATGTGTATAAGAGTGAAGGGGACAAATGGGAGTGACCCAAGGCAGAGGCATGGAAGGGCACAAGGGGGCTGGGGCCTCAAGAGAAGAGCACAGTGTCACATTGAACTGGTTTACCAAGGGGTCAGGCTGGGGAGAAGAAGAGTGGCTAGTGCAGGGGAGATGGCCCGGGAGAGAGTTGAGGGGTCAAGGGATTGTGAGGTCACAGTGCAGATGGAGAGTAGGGTTATGTAAGGAGGGGGAGGTAAAAGGTAGGTAGGGAAAGAGAAAACCCAATAGATTATTATTTCTTCATTTATAAAATTAGTGAGCCTTGTGAAAATGATCCATGGATCTGTTGGCCAAAGAGAGTTTGTCATACAAAGGAAAATGTGTTTCTCTGAGTGTAATTTTCCTGGAAGGTCCAGAAACACCTGGGGCAGAAACAGCCTGGTATGTGGGGTGGAATGATGACTTTACTCTATATTCACAGCCCCATTTCCATGTATTGCTCTGGGCAACTGTTTGGGTGGCCATGCTCCCACTGGGCCGCTGTACTGCCTGGTTACCTGGGAATGCTGTGCTTTATTCTCCCGCTGATTTTATTAATTTGCCTTATGGGCACTAAGTTTTCAAAGGTATTTAAACTCGAAGTGACAGATTAAGAGTAAAGAGGCACAGTATTTTTACCAGGTCCGAGTACTCCAGGTACTGTATGTGTAACTCAAATGCAATTGATATGAGCTCTAATTCATGTGTGATTAAATAGGCATCGTGTAAGCTAAACAGGTTATTAAGGAGAACAAGGACATTGTTGTCTAGGGACAAACATTCAGCTTTTCTGCCTTTGTCCTTAAGCACCACATGAGTGCAGTGCCCAGGGACGGATTGCTTGAGGAAGTGGGGTTTGAGAAATGAGGACAGTCTTGATAAAAATCTCTTCTTGTTCAGCAGTAAGTGTGAGCTCTGAGTGCAGTGCCGAGCACACGTAAGCCTCTCTGTTAGCTGCCATCATTATCATCATTACTGCTGTGATTTACTTGCTGTTCTTAGGCTCTTTGACTCCCAGCCCATTGTCTGAGTCTCCGAGAAGGAGGCGGTTGGGGGCTGTGGCCCCCGGCCCTCTTTCCTCCCTGGGCCTTTCCCTCCAAGCCCATCACTTACAGTGAATCTGTTTCGTTAGTTACTAGGATACTATGGACGGTGGCCTTTTTGCTTCACGTGCTTGCTTGATTGGCTGTTTATTTGAGGTAAATAAAGACATTTCAGTCGTCCATGCCCTCTGAGTTTTTAAAAATACTGTTTTCCGGACCTGTTTTTTTGGTCATTTAGTTACTTAATATCTATCAGCAGCTTTGAAAAAAAGAAAGAGATGGAAGTTGTTGACTCAAGGGATCTTTCTGTTTCTGATTCTTAATCATATATGTTTTCCTCAACTGTTTAGCACAGTTAATCAGAGCTGAAGTGTACATACTTTGGACCTATATACAAGGAATTCCAGTGGCTGAGAAATGATGTTCCAAAGGCTCAGTAGCTTTTCTCCCTCTGTGTGTGTGTGTGTGTGTGTGTTTTCAGCCTCCAACTATAGTGTGCAGCATCTGCAAGCGAGATGGGCATTCCAAAAACGACTGTCCAGATGATTTCAAGAAAATCGACCTCAAGCCGCTGCCACCAATGACCTACCGATTCCGGGACATACTTGATCTAGTGTGTAAAAAATGCTTTGGTGAGTGTGTTTGTCCAGGAAATGGCTAGAGCTGAAATAGTGATAGTGCCTGCAAGCGGACTGTGTCCCTCCTGTTTGTTTCAGTATCGGCTTGTGAAAAGTTTGGTAATGAGTATAAGTAGTTGTGTGTGGGTCTGGGAGGTGCCTGGTAATCTAGCTTGGTAATCACATACTGACAGACAGGGAACTGCCAGAGATGAGCAGAGCTCAGTGTGCAGCCGTCAGTTAGACAACAGATATTTAAGTTCCTCTCCTGCAAGTGCTGTCAGAGAAAGAAAGGAAAAAGTTCCTCCTTTTGAAAGCATCTACTCTCTGGCCTAAGACAAAGAACCAGAGAATAATGCCAATGCCAAAGGCTAGTTAAATTGTGTGACCCCCTCAAGAATCCCGTTAGGATGCAGGGACGCGGAAAGCCACTGAGGGTCTGAGGCTTGAGCGAGGGAGACTTCAGGAGAGGGCAAATGTTGGCCCCTTGGCCTTGAAGGGAAAGGGGGAAGGCATGCTCCTTGCAACAGCTTGAGCAATAAGCAGGAACCAGTCTATCCCACTCTGGTTGGGGGAGAGGGAAGCATCAGGCCTTGCTGCAGAGACAAGGGCCCATGTTGAGAATGGTGAGAGTTCAGTGGGGTGGCCTGTGAAGACAGTATAGAGAGCGGGCGGGACAGGAAAAAGAGGAGATCCTTTTCTGCTGCCCCCTCTCCTAAACATTCATGGCAATAAGGAAGAAATAGAGAAGAAGTTTTGGTTAAATCAGATGCATTATCATATTTCATTGTTTTTAACTTTTCTTCTTTCCCTATTAGATGAATTATCACCTCCATTTTCTGAACAACAAAGCAGGGAGCAAATTCTAGCCAGTTTGGAAAGGTTCATTCAGAAAGAGTATAATGGTATGTTCTTTAGATTTGCCATGCCCTGTTTTCATTTTTCAGTGAGCTGGTCCTTTAATACATATGGGCCCATTGTCACATTTGGAGAGAGAAGAGTAATTGTACATTGGGGTAAATGTGAATTTATGCTGGCGATGAATAATCAGCTCTTAGCTTAGCTTATATCCCGTGCCCTGAGGTATGTGCGTATGGTTGGTGTTGGTGGAACCTGGGTCCCAAGCTCCTTTTCACTTCTTGATCAGTCAGTGGATTAAGCAGGTACTCTGGGCAGGCCCTGGCTAGGGATCCAGGCACAATGACTGTAACCACCCAGCCACAATGACTGCCCCTGACTTTAGAGGTAGATGCTCTCATGGGTTCTTTGCAGGCCTCTGTGTTCTCTGAGATTTCAACAAGGTCATCTGAATTCTTGTACAAGTATTTGGAAAAATGAAGGTCAATTAAGACAGCCTAGTGGTATTTGAAAGAGCTCGTGGGTGTGACCTGAGAGCCTTGGGTTCAAATCCTGAGTCTGCTTTTCTGAGCTACATAACTTTGGCCAGTAGTCCCATGGCCTCTGGGCCTATTGAACTAGAGTCTCTAAGGGCCCTTCCAGCTCTCATTCTTTGATGGAATGGAGAGAAACCTGAGTGAGTACCCTCATCTAGCTGATAAACAGTTTCTGTGAAATAAATTGCTTACTTTAGGAAGAAATTCACCCTTGGTTTGCCAAGGTGATATTTAGTAAACCAGTGACTTTCAAACCTTAGCAGAAATGTACTAACCTCTCAAAGGTGAGCCCTCAATTCTACATAAGCAGTTGAGTTGCTAGTAGGAACAAGTTCATGATGATTTTTTTTCAAAAAAAGATTTTAGTCTATCAAAAGAATGCAATTTGTCATCCAAAACAAGCTCAACTTAAATCTTTGGTATAATTTTTTTTAAGACAGTAGAGTAGGTGTGAGGGCGTGTTTTAGAAGTTTACTGTCCTTACTCCCTGCCTAGCCTATGCTAGGTATTCAGCTTGCAGAAATGCCAAAAGACAGTCCCTACACCCCAGGAGCTAATTGGGAGGAGGGATATATACAGATATTAAACTACAAGGTAAAAAGGAACTGAGTGGCTAGGAGAGGGCCTGGTGGCATGAGGGATTGCAGTAGGGACAGTCATCTTCCAGCTGGAGCAGTCTGAGCAGGCTTCCTGCACAATGATTCAGGTCCAGCATATATTCTCCCTGCTCTGCCACCCTCCCTTGGAGAGGGCACAGAACCCTTGTGGGAGAACTTAAACAAAGTAGTGCTAAGTGGCCCACCCTAGAATGTCCCCAAGCCCTCCCTTTTAGCCAGTTCCCCAAGGTGCAGAGGAGAAGGTTGGTAACAATTTTAGCCAAATTATCAATTAGTGCTGCTCTGTGGGGCCAGCCCTCGCTCCCCTCTGGTGTAGGCTGCAGAAGACAGCCCTGAGGTGTGTTCGTGTGATAGGTGTTGGTGGAACCTGTCTCCTCTTCCTGTCCCATTGAGGAACCGGAGTCCTAGAAGCAAACTCAACCTTCACAGCTGGCCCTTGTTACCTCTTTCCAGTCTGTCCATCTAAAGCAGTGGTTCTCAACCTGTGGATAGTTATGTTCAATTTGTAACAATGAAAATACATCCTGCATGTCAGATATTTACATTATGATTCATAACAGTTGCAAAATTACAGTTATGAAGTAGCAATGAAAATAATTTTATGGTTGGGGGTCACTACAACATGAGGAACTGTATTAAAGCGTCACGGCATTAGGAAGGTTGGGAACCACTGCTCTAAAGAGAGGCCTGTGCATTTAAAAACCCTCTTTGTACATGGCCTGTTCATAGCTTCATGGTTTCTTGTTCAGTTTTCATCTCAGGCCTGATGGCATCTCTCCAGCTTCTGCTGTCCTCTGTTACACGAGAATTTCACTCACTTCTCCCCATTAATCCCACTTTTTGGAGAAACTGGAAACTGGGTATATTTTGGTTCTTACACATTTTGGTTTCTTCTTTCAATTAGAAAAGGCCAGACTTTGCTTATTTGGTTCTTCAAAGAATGGATTTGGATTCCGTGACAGCGATCTCGATATCTGCATGACGCTTGATGGCCATGAAAATGCTGAGGTAACACTGAGTATCATAGGGCAGTTGGTGTTGCTGTAAGAAGCTTTTGTATCTATCAATCCAAGAGAATTCAGGGAACATTTGTTAAACTCCCATAGTGTGATTCACGTAGCCTGTATAAAGACAACCTATACTACAGGCCTGGCTCTCAGGAAACTTGTTATCCAACAAGAAGGAAGACACCAGTATTCACATTAGGAAAGTCAAGCACATAAGCCATGTGTGCTCCAGAACGAGGAATCCAGGCTAGTTAGGAGAGCTTCCTTAGGGTCTGGGGGCCAGGAAAGGTCTCCTGTAGAGGCCAGCACTGGTAGCTACTGTGTCTTAAAGGAGGACAGAGCTGGAAGGGAAGCGCCTTCCCCATCTAGGGAGAGCTCACAGGCCACTCTGGCCAGGTCACAGAGCACAGGGAGGGGAAGACCGGTGCCTTTAAGGGCCAGAAGAGCTCTGAAAGCTAATCAAGACTTTTCCACTTAAAGGTGGTAGGGTATCATAGCAGTTCATTGAGCAGGATAGATTATCTCCATGGACTCTGCACATGCCCTGTGTTCCTAGGTGTCTGCCTGCTGCCTCCTCCATTACTGCGTGCGCTGCTGGAGGGTGGCCGCTATTTTGGGCCTCTCTCTGTACTCCCAGCCCATGGCATGTAGTAAGTGCTTAATAAAGCTTGTTGACCATCTGACTTGCTGACGCACAGAAGCCTCATCACCACCTCCCTGGTTGGTTTCTCTGCTTCACATCTCGCCCCTCTCCATTCCACTGCCACATCAATTTTCCTGAAGTGCAGATCTGACCACATCCCTCCCCTCCTTAGTAAACTCCAGTAGAGATTCATGTTCTCCAGGATCAGATATCCTTCCATCCCTCTAGCACCTTCCTCCAGATAGTGGAGCACTTGTAGAGTGCCCTCTGAATGCCAGCTCTTATTCCTGTGCTTTTTAAAATGCCTCTGTTGGTGTGAATTCTACAGGATACATAATTGTTAATACAGTAGTACCTGTTATGTACACATACATTTGGGGGGTGTGCCCCCATTTTTACTGATGGGGTGCCCAGTCAAAGAAGGTTGAAGACCCCTGCCTAGGTGAGAGGGTGAGAACTGAACCACAGATGGTGACTGAGGAGAGAGAAAGGATTAGAGTCACAAGATGTGAGGGTGGCAGGGGTGGCACCAGCCAGGTTTGGTAACTGGCTGACAGAACCTGTGGCAGCAGTGGGGACTGAGGGTGTGAAGGCTGATGGCGTCCTGGACCATGCAGACAGGAGGGCTTGTGGGGAGAGAGAATCCAGCGCAGGTGGTTACAGGACAGCCAGTTTTGTTGAAACTGCGTTTGCTAAAACTCCAGGCAGATTACAGCTAAAGCACAAACTTGATGCCCCCCTCTCAGAGAAGTAAGTTAAGTCAGTCTGTCCTGGGCAGTTCTTGATCCCCACTTAAGACACTTATTAGGCCATGTAATTGTGGATGGGAATTGAGCTACCATCTGTAAAAGTTCTTATGTGAAGCCGTGTTCTTCTACCTCAGGTCCTCAGGACTGTTTGATGGGGCCCCAGGCCTAGGGAGGGAACCAACAGCTTCAAGTGTGGAAGAGGGGCCAGAGGCTGCAGTGCCCCAGTGGGGCCCTGGTCCTTCTGTTGTCACCTGCTGATCCTGCTACTCAGACCAGGCTCTCCCAAAGGCCACTCTTCTTGGGGATGCTCTAAAGATGCTGGTCACTGCCACCTACTTCTTTCATCGGGTCCCAAGGAGCTGCTCCCCATTGTGTGGAGAAGCTACAGGGTTGCAGTGGATTCCACATACACCCACTTCTGGGCTGCCTACTTCCCTTGCACATCATGCAATGGAAGGAATCGGCAGAGGGGACCTTGGATTTGGTTTTTTTTATCCCAGAAAAGATTGTAATCTTAGCTATTTTTGTTTAACTGAAAATGCGATGTATTTTTAGGCACAATTTCTGTGTTTGCATTTCAAAGCAAAGCTAAAGGAAAGGGGAAATTGTCTGTACAGAGTTTTGCTGGAGAAATGAGTGAATTCATTATGGAGGAGAGAGAGTAGCTCGGGCAACAGCTTTATTGCTGCTTCCAGAGATCCTTGACCTGAGTGCTGCTTCCTCACCTGTTGAATCCTAAATTACAGAAACAAATATTCATCAGAGGGTGAGGTACCCAGTAGTCTTCAGTTCTTTCTGGGGATGATCCCATCTTTTGAATAAGAAACGAGAAAACTGGCTCATTTTAATAGAGATTACTTGTAGCAATCCCTGGTAATGAGGTGAGCTTTTCTTGCTCCAGGGCTCCTGGGCACCAGAACCGCTGGGAGGACCCCTTACCCAGCTCAGCACTTGTGGAATAGAAGGACAATCTGTTCATAACACAAGGGGTCTACCATGTCTGGCACTGACTTTGAGGATTGGTAGATTCCAAGAGCTTTTTCTAACATCAGGTTTCTTGCCTGCTTTGAAGGATCCTGGAGTGCAGGTTGTCTTGTGACTAAGCTGACCAGAAGTAGGACATGGGCCTTGGTCAGTAGTCAGTTCCCTGGAGGTTGAGGCAGATGCCTCCTGCACCTTGCCTGGCACATAGTAGGGCCTCAGTCAGTGGGTACAGGTTGGAGCAGGTGATCTCTGTGGCATTCCTGTTAAGCCTGGAAGTTGTTAAGCTCAGTATGTGCTGGGATGTGTCAGAGTATAAATAACCATACACACACAGAATATGCAGGCAGATGGAGGCACCCCCGGTGGTACACAGAAAACCAGCCTGGCCTTGGAGCCAGGAGACCTGGGTTCTGCCACCCCTTGGCTGTGTGGCCCTTGGGAAGTCCCTTAAGCTCTCAGTTCTCCAGCCCCTCTCCAAGACTGCATTATGGAGAAGGCACTGATCCATGGGACTCAAGGACATTTCCTCATCCCAGAGCTTCCTGTGCCAATGAAGCCCCAGGTCCTGGGGCTGCCCTTCCCTCTGTGTGTGTGTGTGTGTGTGTGTGTGGATGGGTGGATGGATGGATGGATGGATGGATGGATGTCAGTAAGCATTTAGCACATGCTTTCTTTCTGCCTCTAGAGGGGTAGAGAAAAGCACAAACACAGTCCCTGGCCCGTGGGAGAGCTCAGCATGCCAACGACCATGAACAGGAGCTATCTCCACCCCTTGGGGAGATGCTGGCAGGGGGCACTGTGTGGCAGCTGGCAGCAGGTGGGCTGTGAGCTAAGGGAGGTGGGAGCCAAGAGTTCTAAGTGTGAGGGATTTGGGGCATGATTCTGGTTGTGTAGGGAACTTAACAATCTTAGCAGGCTGCCTGGGGGCGCTAGGAGGGTAAGGGACCTGGGACCTGTACACAGCCTCGGCTTTCCTTCTCTGAGACAGCCTCCTGGCTGCTGCCCAGCTGCCCTTCTTCCTGGACAGACAGTGCTGTCCCCATTTCACAGATGAGAAGCCTACAGACTGAGGCACAGAGAAGTCACCTACATGCCGGCGGTCCCGTGTTGTCTCATTTCCTGTCATTAGACAGCTAGGAAGTCCTGCAGCCAGGACTGGGGCCCCGTTGTCCTGACTGCTGATTTGGTGATCTTTTTGCCATGCCGCTGCCCCTCACATTCTCAAAGCTGAGGGGTGGAATGGAGATGCGGTTCTCCTTGCTCCTAGGCCCACAGCGTGTGACGTCAGAGTTAGGTGGAGCTCAGCACTGTCCGCACTAAATCATTGCGTTGGGGTGGTTTGGATGGACAGAACCCCAGTGTTAAACGTTACTTACCGTTTTCTGTTTTCTCTTTTAGAAATTGAATTGTAAGGAAATAATTGAAGGTTTGGCAAAAATTCTCAAGCGACATCCAGGTTTGTTGTCAATGCTAGCTCTGTGTGTGTATTGTTTGCATGATGAAAATGACCCCACACACTGAAGTCCTGTTTTAATTATTAGGTTTAAAAAACATCTTGCCTATAACTACTGCCAAAGTGCCTATCGTCAAATTTGAACACAGGCGGAGTGGCCTAGAAGGAGACATCAGCTTATACAATACCTTGGTGAGTGAGCCTCGGGCCTCAAACAGCCACTGTCCCACTGTCCCCTGCTCCCTCTTAGGACTTAGCAGGAGAGGGGGCACAGAGGTTACTGGTGTTGACTTGAAGGCCAAGATAGGAGCTGGGAGAGAGGCCTAGTCATTCATCTGGCAGCCAGTTCTTCCTCCACTTAAGTCCTGAGGGAACAATGGCTTCCTCTTAGACGAAGGGCCGTGGGGCCTTCCTTGGACCAGGAGCAGTTCTGGTTCTTTATCAGTGACTTAGATGAAGACAAAGTTAGAAGGGAGGATAGCCAACTCCTCAGCTGAGTTGGGACACTTGGATCTGGACGTGCTGGGGTAAATACAGTGATACAGAATGTAGCAGAAGTGCATTGAACAAAACTGCCCTCGCTAGTATGGGGCAGACAGTGGTTTGTATGGAGAAGTCCCGAGGATTTTAGCAGATCACAAGCTCAGTTTGGATCCACAGGGCAGTATGAGGCCCTGACAAAGCTTATGTGACCTTAAGCAGAATTCAAGGCACAGACTGTCCAGGACTAGGGAGGCCTCAGGCTGGGAGAGGCCGTCGAGGGAGCACAGTATTCAATTTGGGCACCACGTGTTAGGAAGAAAATTGAGAAGCTGCAGACCTTCCTGGGGAGAGCAGCCAGGAAGGGGAAGGGCCCTGCTGCAGAAGCAGCTAAAGGATCTATCTGTTGTTTTTAAATTACATTTTGTTTTGAATAAAACAAAAATTGTTTTCTAATAAGCACCCTCTAAATACTACTTTTCCCTTGAAAAAAGTTATTAAAACTATAAAAATGAATTGTAGATGTTAACCCAAGGAGACGGGTTTGACGTGAGATCTCTAAGGCTTGGTGGGATGCCCTTGTGGATGCGATTGGCTCTGAGCTGAAGCAGGGGGTTGAGGGGCTGCTGCGGGGGGAGAGGGGTGGGTAGGAGAACGGCAGAGAGCACCTGGGTGAAGGTCAGCAGGGGTGGAAAGATAAAATGGTCGTGTCAGACCACACTCCCCCAGATGCCTCAAACTCAGCTGATTCTCACCATGACCCTGGGAGGTGGGTGCTCTTCGGAGCCGAAGAAACTGAGGCCAAAGAGCCTAAGTGACTTGCCCAGGTCTGTGTTGTCAGTAAATGTCTGAGGGCGTATTTGAACTCAGGTCTTCCTGATGTCCACAGGGCCACTGCACTCCCTATGACTGAGACTGATACTTCATGCATATAATCCCCTAAAGATACCTGGCATTTCCCCACTCCCTGCCCAGCCCCACTTTGGGCTTCTCTAGGCTCAGCTTTGCCAATTCTTTGAGCTACTCTCATAGAGCTTGCCTGCACATGCCTTCATCATCCTCAGTGCCTGTTTCTGGATGGGCTCATGTTCATCAGGGCCCAGCCTTCCCCAGGTCTAATGAAGAGGCACTCAGGAGGTCCCACACCCCCTCTTACACTGGGAAAACCAGACTTCCCATTCTCACAGCTTGGTTTGCTTCTTAGTTATAAACCGTTGTCTTGGTTCTGAATGTTTTCAAACACAGAACTTTTTTTCAGGCTCAGCATAATACGAGAATGCTGGCTACGTATGCAGCTATCGATCCTCGGGTGCAGTACTTGGGATATACCATGAAAGTGTTTGCCAAGGTAGGCAACCAAAGGAGGTGGCTTGGGAGCATGGCAGCTGCTGAGGGCTACGGGAGACCTGTGTGTGCTCAAATGACCTTCTGCAGTTCGCCCTCAGAATTCACACGTGAGGTTTACAAAGTGAATTCTACCCTTCTGAGGTGTGTGATGCAGCAGAAGGACCTTGAGGCAGAGAAGGAAGTTACTGAACCAGAATATCTCACACTTCTCCCTCCCCTTCTTTTTCTCTCACTCCCTCTTCCCCCCCTTTTTTCTCCCTTTCTTTCTAACACATTCACATACGCACACACACATACATTCATGTGAAAGCTAGTTCCTTTTTTCCCATTCTGACCATGTCCCACAAATACTTTGGGGGGGGGAGGTGTTTTAAAATTAAACTAAAATGCTGACACTTGTGGTTCTTGCTACTCTTTTGCCTAGGAAGGTTGATGTGTGAGTCTCGGGCATTGTTGTCGGTTTGTCTGTTGGTCTTTGCTGTGTTTCTGTCCCTTGTGTTAATGGGCTGTGTTCTGTACATTGGGCCAAGACAGCAGTTCTTCCCAGGGGCATTGGTGGTAGGTGCACTGCCCCAGGAGGGTGGAAGCTATTCAGTGCAGAGGCTGTTTGGACTAGACTGGCCCTTTCTGGGACTATGATGGAGCCCTTGGGGGACTCCTTAGAGGGCCTCGCTGCCTGATGGGGACATACCGCCTTCGTGAACTCTTCTCAGAAGGTCCAGGTTCAGCCACTTTGAGCCATAAGTGTTCCATTTATCATGATGGCTTGGAGAGTATGTGCCACGGTTCCCCTCTGCAGGGTCCAGGAAAGAACAGGGAAGATCAGCCTCCCTTGGCCAGTCTGTTGTGCACATGGCTCCCTGATCCTGGTTCTGACCCTCCTTGACTCTCCCTCCATTGCCCACAAGATGAAGTCTAGATGATACCCTTGTATCTGGCATTCAATGCCCTGGGCAGGCCTCCCCACTTCACTCCCTAGTCCACAAGAGCTCACAAAGGGTGCCATGAGTAGGTCTGGTCCTGTCCGAGCCTCTTCCCTCCTCCCTACTCTTTGATAATACCTCTCACCAAAATTCAGCTCAGACCCCACCTCTTTTCTGCAAATTGCCAGCCTGCTTATACCCACTGTCTGCTTTTTGGACCTTCTGCAAATGGGACCATGGTAGTTAAGAGCATTTTGGAAAAATCTAAAAATGCACTTCCGGGTTTAGAGCTTAGAGGGTCATTTTCCCTGTAATGTTCCACAGAATAAAGAGGGAGTATGGTTCCGTGGGAGGAGCGCTGAACTTTGTCAGAAGCTTAGGGTTCAAGTCCTGACTGCCATGGACTCTGTGTGACTCTCACTTAAGCGTGCTGGGTCTGCTGCGTCTTCATCTCTGGGGGGGATGAGCCTGCCAGCAGGTGGGGAAGAATGGAGTGAGGCAGCAGCTCCCGGGCCCTGGGGCCCATCGCAGAGGCCATTGTGTTTGAACCTAACTCGCACTTTGTGCTTTTTTAGCGCTGTGACATCGGTGATGCATCCAGAGGAAGTTTGTCTTCATATGCTTATATCCTCATGGTGCTGTACTTCCTGCAACAAAGAGACCCCCCTGTGATCCCAGTGCTGCAGGAGGTGGGTGTTTGTGAGAGAACATGCCGGTGCAGGGAGCTTGGGGACTCGGGTCTGAGGGAACACAAAGGAAGCCCAGGACCCCTCTTAGACTAGGGGGACCTCTGTCTTTGCCAGCACAGGCCTTCTAATCTTCTTTAGTCTAGGACGTCTGTAGCAGACACATTGAAGCTTCGTGTGACATTTTCCAAGGTAACGAGTGAGGTAGCTAAATGGCCCACCTCAGACACTTAGTAGCTGTGTGACCCTGGGCAAGTGACTTGACCTCACTCTGCCTCAGTTTTCTCAGCTGCACTTCCCCCCACCTTGTTGTGAGGATCAAATAAGATGATATTTGTGAAGCACATGGCAACTTGTAAGACGTTCTGCCAGTGTTGTCATCATCCTTATCCACATGGCTACTACGAAACACACCAGAGGGTATCTACTAAGAACAAAATGGTAAATTAAGGAAAAATATATGGCGTGTGCTGGGGATGTTTGTTAGCCATCCCAGCTTTTAGGATCCTTCTTTCTGTCTCAGGATCTCTGGTGGCCCGCCTGTTCCAGGGAAAAGCTTCTGGCAAGCAGCCTGCTTCCTTCTGACAAACCCTCAGAGAAGCAGCAGCCCTGGAGGCCCCAGAGCCTGTTGAGATCTCCTATGTCCCCTGGCCCATTTGAGCCAGTCGTGTCACTCAGCCTTCGGGGACCTTTTTTCCCAGATCTGTCTTCCCATGTTTGCTGTGACCAGCACACGGCTGCCTGTGACAAAAAGAGCAGCTTGTCTTCACTCACGTTTCCAAGGGTCCTGTTTCATCGTGACGTAGGGCTGAGCTTTTCTTCGCGCTCACCTCCACCTTCTGTGCAGTCAGTCCTTTTGGTCGTCTCCTCAGCAGTCAGGAGTGGCCAGTTCTAGTTTCAGAGAAGGACACTTACTTGGATGTGGGAGGGAAAGAATAGAGTTATTTGGGGAAAGTACAGATCCTGCCTTTGTAGGAAATCACCAACTGATGAAGCATCTGGTGGGTGTCTGTGCCGAGCTAGAAATACAGAGGATTTCCATGGGCACTGGTTAGTTGCAGCCTCTGGGGGTTCTTCTCCCCACACTTCTTCCCTCCCCCTTCTTCAAGATTAAACAGCAAGATGAAGAGCCACATTCAGCAGTATCCCTTTTCCTCGGAATGCTTGGTGTTTGGGGGACAGTGAGTGTTGCTGCCAAGCCGAACAACCGCTGGATTGAAATGTAAAATTCAGAGGGTGCCAAGCTGATTGATCATGCAGAATGGCAGGCTCTGTTTAGATCCTCGATTCCTGGACTATTGGAGCTGCAAGAGACCTTCGAGGACAGTCAGACTATCCAAAGGCTGACTCGTGATCTCCTTCCCAGTCTTGTACTTCTCACTTGAAACTCTGCCTTCATCTAATTCAGCGGTTCTCAACCTGTGGGTCACAACCCCTTTGGGGGTTGAACGACCCTTTCACAGGGGTCACAGGGGTCGCCTAAGACCATCAGAAAACACATATTTCCGATGGTCTTAGGAACCAAGACACCACTCCTCTATCCATCTCCAGGCGGGTCGCCCACATGCAGATACACCCACATACATGTATTAAAGGGTTGCGGCATTAGGAAGGTTGAGAACCACTGGTCTAATTATTCTCTGTAATCTTGTTTGGAAGTGCAGCCCGGTATGGGAAAGAGAAACCTGTCAGTCCCAACTGTGCCCCCTTTGACCCAGCAATTCCATTGCTAGGCCCCTTAAGCACCAAAGAGAACCTGCAGGTACAAAACTATTTACGGCAACTCCTGTGTGCTGGCCCAGAAACCAGGGGGTGCCCCCTTGGCTGGGAGAGGTCAGACAAGTTACAGTCTGAATGTGGTGGAAACTGGGCTGCGAGAAGGCTGAAGATGGTTCAGAGACCTGTGCTAAGGTTTCCTGTCTCTTATAAGAAAACTCTCTGATAAAGTGAGCAGAACCAGAGCATTTTGCGCCATAACAACATTGTCATGAGCAGGCAGCTTTGAAAGACACAGTGACCAGCCATGACTTCTGGAAGATTCAGGCTGATCCCTGTTGCCCACTTCCTGATGGAGAATTGATGGATTTGGTACAGAATGACTTGTCTATTTTTTAGACACAGCCTGTGTGGGATTTGTTTTGTTCAACAATCCATTATCTGCTGTAAAGATTTTATATTCTTTTTCATTTGAAGGAGAGAAAGAAAATAGATTTTTTATTAATTTCTTATATACATACACATATGTGTATGTGACATGTCTCTCTCTCACACACACACACACACACACACACACACACTTTTTAAAGAGGCCTCAACTTGGGAGTGCGGACATTTGGCCCCAAATTCTGGCTGGGTCACATACTTGCAATAACAGATGTTGGACAATCTGCGGACTCTGTGCAAGTGACTTTCCCCTCTGCGTTTGCTTCTTCATCAGTGAGACAGGCACAACACTTTGGGGGCTGGTCTCACACGGTTGTTGATAGGCCAGGTTTCCAGCCAGATAGGCAGTTTTAATAAATTATTTGGACCATCTTATCCTATTAAAATGTCCTTAGCCAGTCATGAACATGCTTTCAAGTATGTATTATCCATTAACATTTTGATACTCTCCTGTCCTGTGTTTATTAGAGGAGGTATTACTACTATTGTTATTATTATTTGGAAATAACTTTAAATTAGCTAAAAGGATGACCTTAGCGGTGGCCCTCCTAAAAAGCTGCTGTAAAGTAACCAAATCGTGGGTTTGTTTCCTACAGATATTTGACGGAAAACAAATTCCCCAGCGAATGGTGGATGGATGGAATGCCTTCTTCTTTGATGACATGGAGGAACTGGTAACTCTTGGAGTCTTGTTTGGATAGGACTTGTCTAGAAAGTTCCTGCAGAATTTTGCCTTGGATCTGCCGCCCCCTTGCTGGACTGTCTTAATAAACTTCTCTCTCCCTCCAGAAAAAGCGTTTGCCTTCCCTGGGCCAAAACACAGAGACCCTGGGGGAGCTCTGGCTGGGGCTGCTGCGCTTTTACACTGAAGAATTCGATTTCAAGGAATATGTTATCAGCATCCGGCAGAAAAAGCTGCTGACCACTTTTGAGAAACAGTGGACATCCAAATGCATTGCTATTGAAGGTAATCAATCACTGGGCAGCCTCACGGGTACTGTGGGGTCAGTAGAGGAGCATTCCCCATGGGAGGCCAGTGGGTGTATTTGTTTCTAGTAATAAATGGGTCCTCAAAGTAGGAAGCCCTTCACTTGTTTCCCATAGGGACTCTTCCAAAGCATCCCAGGCCCTCAGCCACACCTCTAGTCTTCACACGCACTGAAGGTGTTCCAGCCTTTTAGTTCACTAGTGAGATCTAAGCCATCCATGGTGAGCTCCTTCAGTTCCCCTTTTCCAGTGGTAAAGTTGTCATTGTGCAAAAGCTTTAGCTAATTTTAACACACTCAGCCATCCCGTGTCTCTTCTGTCCTCAGACCACTGAGAACATCATAAAGTCAAAGATAACTTTGTCCGCTATGCGTGTGATTAGTGCTTTATCTCCTCATGCTTTGGCACAGCCTGCCACACATGCCTGGCACGCCCTCCCTCTTCCCCTCCATCTTCTAGAATGCTCAGGTGCCTTCAGGGTTCAGCCCAGGTGCTGTCCCTCCTGAGAGGCCTTCCCTGACCCCCCACTCGTCTTCTATTTCCTTGTCTGTGTACATGTGGATTCGCCCCGTCAAGTGTGTCTTGAGGACAGGGACCTAATAAGGTTTTTATCATTATTATTACTTTCATTATTTTTATTTTATTAGTAGTATTTTTTATACATTTTAGATGTAATTAACCCTTAATCTAACAATTGTTGATATGTCCCCAATCCCACAAAAGCTGCTGGGACTGGCCCCCTAAAAATTAATCCATAGTGCATTTATTGAGTCCCAGGGTGCAAAAAGCTTTAAAAGCTGTGCTGGATTTCGTATTTGATCCTGGAGATGATCAGGAGCCACTGGAATTCATTAAATAGGGGGTGACGTGGTCAGACTTGACCTTTAGGAAAATTCATTTGGTGGCTGAATGGAGGACAGACTGTGCAGGGGCAGCCTTGAGGCAGGCAGATCCCTGAGGAGGCTGTTATGGGCAAGGGGCTTAGGAGGGCCTGTGCCGGATTGAGAGGCTTCATAAGGAGCAAGAAGGGACTATATGTAAGAGATGAGGGATGGGGAGCTTCTGAGTGCCAGAAGGTAGAAGAATCTGAATGAAAGGGAGTTTGTGATTTGGGGAGCTGGAATTCCACTGTGCCCAGAGGAAGAGGCCAGGAGAGGGGGAGGTTAGGGAGGATGAGCTGGGCAGGTATTAGGCAAAAGGAACTTCATCATCCCAGGGACTGGGAGAGCAGTGGTGAGAAAAGCAGCTCTGCTGAGAGGACCAAGGATCGGGGCAGCCCTGCCCCGCGCTGCAGTCTGAGCAGGGAGAAAGGGCCTGCTGTTTCCTTAGTAATCAGTAAATAGTCAGCAAACTCTAAGCCCTGACTGTGTGCCAAGGCTGGGGCTGCAGATGTGTGTTGGAGGGGGGAATACAGTGCCTGCCTTCCAGGAGCTTCCATTCTAATGGGGGAAGAGAGACAGACACACAGACACACACACACACACATTCACACCCAGGCGCGTACACACGCGGCTGAAGGTGAGCTGGAGGGGGAGGGGAGGTGTGTGGCTGAGCTCCCCTTTGCTGGAGGCTGGAGCAGCTGGACACCTGCAGCTGTCTTGATCCCTGCTGCCTCCCCTGTTTCTGACAGATAGCAAATGTTAAGGAAGAGCGTGACTCGGTTGGTTGCACCTAAAAATTGGGATTTCTGTTCAAAGTGTTAAGAAAGGAAATGCTTCTTTTCCAGATCCTTTTGACTTGAATCATAATCTTGGTGCTGGAGTCTCTAGAAAAAGTAAGTTTTTAGTGGTCGCAGCATTGTGGTTTAGAGCAGAGGAGCGTCAGTGTGTGCATCTTACCTGCCTTCTCTCCCCCCCAGTGACGAATTTCATCATGAAGGCATTTATCAATGGCAGGAAGCTTTTCGGCACCCCTTTTTATCCTCTTGTTGGGAGGGAAGCGGTAAGTCCTTGTGCTCGGCACCACAGACCCTTCCACGCGTGTCTCGTGTACTGACTCTCTGTAAAGGCCCGTACCCTCTCATCTCACCTCAGCTCTGAAGGCAGAGTTCGTCACCAGGCGGTTTTCTTTCTAGGAGTACTTCTTTGATTCCAAAGTACTGACGGATGGAGAGTTGGCTCCCAATGACCGGTGCTGCCGTGTGTGCGGGAAAATTGGGCACTACATGAAAGACTGTCCTAAAAGGAGGAGGTGGGCACACAAACCCTTGGCAGAAGCCTGAGCCGCCAAAAACAGACTTTTGGAGTGGGGGAGAGTGAGGGCAGGTGGCCGCTGAGGAGGCTGGGGACAGGCAGGGAAAATGTGGTGATTCTGATCAATCCTTTGCTAAAAGTATGTCACACACACACACACACACACACACACACACACACACACACACACACACACACACACACACACACATGCTTGCTCTCTCTCTCTCTTCCTCCCTCCCTCCCTCCCTCCCTCTCCTCCCCCACCTAAGCCCCAAAATGCTTGTGTCTCTTGCATGAAACATCAGAGATTTCAGTTCCTCACTAGATCAGTGAATCGCTTATGTGAAGGTACTCAGCCAGCTTTCAGGTTTCCTTTCGTGTTGCATCCAGGGTCAGGGGACTAGGGAGCAGCTGGGGACGTGGCCCCGACGGTAGGGGGACACGGCCCCGATGGTAGGGGATCATGGACGTGGGCTTGGTTTCCCATTGTCCAAGGCTGCTTAGAAATACCTCTCCATACGATGTTGTTGGCATCAGCGCTTTACTGTTTAGGCTGAAAAAGAAAGAGAACGAGAAAGAGGATGAGAAAGAAGCGAAGGATGAAGACAGAGAACTGCGAGAGAAAAGGTGCTTTATCTGCGGAGACGTGGGACACGTCAGAAGGGAGTGCCCCGAGTACAAGCAGGCTCGGCAGAGGAGTGGCGGGCTGCCAGGTGAAGCTCCAGGCCACGGCCCATCCACGGAGGCCCCTGTGTGGGCTCTCTCTCCCCCTCCACGGGCCCGAGGAGCTCGACACACTGGGGTCACACGTCAGGGCTCTGTCAGGGCCCCTGCTCTCCACACTATGTCCGTGGGACATGGGCAGAAGGAAGGGGCCCCATCTCAAAGCGTGACGGGGGAAAGATGGCTGTGAATCTCCAGAGCAGAGAGGGAAGCTCCTTGTGCGGGCTCTGTGCTGAGCTCTCCACTTAGAGCTCAGATTTCTAGGGTGGGCAGAAAGCTCTTTGTGGTGGCCCAGGAAGGCAGGTCATGGGAGCTGCTGTTGCTCTGTCTACAATTCCAGCTTCCCAGAGTAGGACGTATTCCTTTTTTATTAAAGAATGGTTTTTATTGCTCTCTTTTACCTTTGTTTCTCTTTTATATATCTCCTTTGTCTTTCACTTTACCAGAAAACCATAAGAAAGATTTTTTTTTAAAAAAGAAGAAAAAATTTATTTTTTGTCTTTTTGGGTTTTGGTTTTTTGCTTTTTGGAGGGGGGAGAGCAGAGTGATGGGGGTTAAGTGACTTACCCAAGGTCACATGTCTAGTAAGTATGTCAGGTGTCTGAGACCAGATTTGAATTCAGGTCCTCCTGACTCCAGCGCCAGTACTCTATTCACTGCACCATTTAGCCACACCAAGAAGAAAATTTTAGCAAAGCCAACCAGTACCCTGAGAAATCTGACAGTGTATGCAGCATTCCCCATGGGGCCCTGCTCCCCCACTTCTGCACCGGGAGGGAGGCTCTTGCCATGGTCCTTATTTGGGGCGAAGCCTATTCTTGGGCACAGCAGTTATGGTGATGGCCCTTTCTGTCTCCCTTGCTAGAGTCCTGGCGTCAGGCTTTCCTGCCTCTCTGCCTCTTCTCGTTCAGATCCGTCATTTCTGACAGCACAGTCATATCTCGTTACCTTCATGACCACAGTTTATGTAGCTTTTCCCTGTGAATGGGCCTCTGGCTTATTTCCAGTTCTTTCCTAACACAAAGAGGCTGATGTAAATATTTTGGTGTTTGTAGAACCTTTTTGTCATTGATCTCTTTGAACATGTGCTTAGGAGTGGACTCTGGGTCAAAGGGCATGGACGTTTTAGCTGCTTTATTTGGATAATTCCAAATTGCTCTCCAGAATGGTTATGTTCGTCCACAGCTCAACTCCACTAGTAATGCTCTAGTGTGCCTGATGTCCCACGAGCCCTCCAAGACCTAGTCCTTCTGAAGGGAGTCTTTGTAAGTGCCCTGGTCTAAGCACCTTCACCACCAGACAGTCGTCTCTTCTCTTCTGGGGTCAGAACAGTCCCGTTTCTTAGCATCTTCTCCCACCCTACCCTGCCAAGGGCTGAGGCCCTTTGAACTGGGAGGGATTTGTCAAACGTCCCTCAGCTGTTACATGTCAGAGCCAAGATTCAAACCCAGCTCTTGCTGAGCCTGGTGCCCCTTCCACTGTGGCACTGCTTGTCGATTAAGAAGGTATCAGGCGTCCGGCTGGTCATCACTGGCTCAAGCCTCTGTGCTCTTTTTTGTTTAGGTGCCCAGCTGGTACGCAGCCTTGTCAGTGCCCCGGCAGTGGCTGGCTCAGTCCAGCAACCAGGCGACCGACCCTTGCGGACCAGGCAGTCCTCTGAATGTGTAAGTGCGAGCCTCTCGAGAGCTGGAGGCTGGCAGCATCTGCCTGTGGTTGGTGGCGGGCTGCCAGGGTCCCCTCCTGGGGGCCTCACCCAGGGTCACTTCTCCAGACCTCCATGTCCCCTTCCTACGGTCATTGGCATCCTTCGTCTGGCTGTGGTGGGAGAAGTGCCAGAGTTGTAACTATGTGTGGCTAGCCCATGGTCTGTGCCATGTGTGGGTGTTCATAACAAACATATAGGATGTGAACGTGTCCGTGGCTTAACTGGGAACTCTCTCTCTTCTCTGCAGTCTGATTCACAGCCGTCATCTTACTCTCCACAGCCCCCGCCATTCCCCCAGAACTCTTCTCAGCCAACTCCTCTTGCCCAGACCACGCCACAGCCCATAGCCCAACCCAAGCATGGCCCACCACAGGCGGCCCAGCCACCCCATCAGGTCCAACTGCCTTTGTTTAACTTTCCCCAGTCGCCCCCAGGTCAGTATTCTGCCCTGCACAACCTGGGACTGCTGCAGGTGCACCCCCACCCCCACCCCATCCCTCTCCCAGGCGCCACCTGGCCAATCCACGGCCCCGTGATCCACCAGGCACCGGGGAACCCCGCCCACCCTGCTGGCGTCCCGTTTCCCATGCAGTCTGGTGGCGGCGGGACCACCAGCAACCAGAGCACTGTGAGCCTGAACGACCCCAGCATCATCTTTGCACAGCCTGCTGCCAGGCCCCCCCTGGGCATTCCCACTTCTCACGAGGGACACTGGCACAGCCCCGTGGCTCCAAACTCACTGGTGAACAACGGTGCGGTGGGGAACTCAGGTAACCCTTCCTCCCCCCCTCTCTTTGGTTCTGTGGCTGCGGGTCAATTGCACGCTCACCAGTATCAGGGGCTCTGAATTTGGGAGGCACAAGCAGCTGCCCTCTCCGGCTGGGTGACTGGGTAAGAGTCACTCCTTCCCTGGAAGCCTCAGTTTCCTTATATGAAAAATGAGGGGATTGGATCTGGATGCCACGCTCAGCTCCGACCTGCTGTGATTCTGTGAAATATGTGTAGAACAAAGTCCTCAATTCAGTTGTGGTTTTCATCAGAAAACTACCCTGTGCTTAGGAATGTGACTGTGGACAAGTCCCTGGGAATATTGTTAGAGTTCAGGTGCCAAAATACAAAACAACCAAACTGATAAATGTATTAGGATTTCAAGAGGAAATATCCAAGGCCCAGAGTTAAACACCCTCCAAGTCAGTGTTTCTTTGCATCATGGTAGGGGTTTGAGAGCAGCCTGAAGTTGTGGGGAAAGCCCAGGAATGGAATTCAGGAGTCCTGAGTGCCAGTCTTCATGCTGACACTTCTTCATAGCAGGGACCCCTGGACAAGTCACTGAGTCTCTTGGTCCTACAGGCCACTCTCTGAGGGAGGGCATTGCACATGGATGGCAGATGTGCATTGTGGAGGGAGTTCCCCATGAAGTCTGTTCATGGATGAAATCCCAGGACAGACCTCCAAAAGTGGGGATCCTAATGCTGAGTGCTGCCTGCAGCCCAGAAGCCTGCGTGGCGGTTGTTTATGACTCAGGGAGTCACAGTGTCCAGGGATGTGGAACACAGGGCCACTCAGGCTCAGCGGCATCTGGGGCTTGGCACTCTTCCAGAGCTTCGCCTCCAGGGAGATTCCCCTCCCTCCACCTCAGTCCCAGGGGCCATCCAGCTTGCACTGAAAGGCCCCTCCCACCTGGCAAGGGCCTCCTCCCATCTCCCCTCCTTGCTGGCCAAGGGTAGATCCCTTCACCTACCTGGAAGTCTCAGCTTCTTCATCTGTAAAATGGGGACACAGAATCATTGTGAGCAAAGGAGAAATGAGTCGGTATTGTTAGGCTCTCCAATTGTTTAGAGCTTTTCTTCTTTTTTTTTTTTTACCCCAAGCCTGAATCTTCATCTTTGAAACTCCCCCTGCCCACCCCCATGTATTGGAAGAAGAAATTGTGACCTAGAGAGATGGTGTTACTTGCCTTGGGTCCCCACAGCAGAATTTCCAGTAGAGCTGGGGCTGGAACCTGGGGCTTTTGCCACCACTTCACTTATGACCATCTCGGGACCCCAGAGAGACAGACTGCTCAAAATGAAGAGAAAATTTCTAACAGTGATGAATACCTAATAGTTGACTAAGCTGTCCCAGGAGATTAGCCAGCCATCCTCTCCGAGTGATTGCTGCATGGCCTGTGTTAGGGGCAGTGTAGTCTAGGATTTGTAGGGCAAGGAGATGGGTTCCATGTTCTCCGGAAGTGGCCTTTGGGCTGCAAAGATGCTGGACCCCGAGTTCTGACACATCTGTCTTTTCCTTCCCTTTGGAAAGCAGATCAGGGCTTTCAAGGACAGTTTGCAAAACTGACCCCTCCGATTCCTTGGGATCACGGGGCCCCCGCCCATTTCCCTATCCTCCAAGCATCGTGGCCTTACGGCGGCATGCCTCAGAACTTCCTCCAGCAGGGGAACGCCAGCTTTCAGCCGAACAAAGCTTTCTACCCTCCAGGTACTACTCCTCACACGCCATTTGCTGGGCAGGGCCGTGGCTTCTGTGTAAGACAGGCCAGGGTCTTAGTTAGGAACCTGTGAGTGGCACTCAGGCCCATTCTTCCAGGGAACAAAGCTGGGAGTGCTGGGCCCAGAGGGCAGTGGGCAGTGCGGCGGCCCGTGGAGGGCCTGCCTTGGGTGGTGAGCCTCACTGCTAAGAGGAATTCAGAGTCACAGTTTGATTGTTTCCCCTAAAAGTCATCTTGGTTCTTACAGGCAACATATGAGGTCTGGGCTTTATTCCTCAGTTGGTCTGGGGCTTTTCTAGAGAAACAGAAACTATTTCCTACCCTCACTATGGCAGTCAGAAGGATAGTGCCCTGCATGCCCCCTGCTGTGAGCTTCAGGTTTGACAATTCATAAGTCTCACTCAATACTTGGTACACTTAAGTCCTATCGTTCACATCACCAGAACCTTCCTCACTGCCCACATGGCTGCTATCGAGTCAGAGGTCTCTGCCCACATGGGGGGGGAGTCTTCTAGAAGAGGGAGCCAAAAGTCCTCTTCTCTGCAGGGAGCTGGAGACCATGTTCCTTCACTTGGTTGCCCTGGACCTCAGGGGGCACTGGGCTTGCGGATGAGGGAAGCCTGACCCTTCCCTCTAGTCTCATGTGACAAGGGTTTTTCACCTCAGTTGGGAGAAACTTCCGTCACATAGGGCTCCGGGGGGGAGGGGCATCAGAAGTGTGTCCCCATTAGCCACCTCTCCCTGTCCTCCACCCCCCACACCCTTGTCTTACTGAAATAAAGGTTAATGTGATGCATTTTCTTTTCCCATTCTTATAACATCAGATAACACCAGATAAAGGTCATTTATTGGGTCATCAGGGATCAAATAAATAGGCCCAAGTGAGTCTCGGACTCCTCCAGTAGACGCACACGTAGGCCCCTAGTCCTCCCAGATGCAGCCTGTCCCCAGGCACCCACCCAGAGGAAATGTGCTGTCATGTCGGTAAATCCCCTTCCTTTCGGTTGGTTTGCAGCTGGCCCACTGATGCCCAGCAACCCGAGGTTCCCTTTGCTGTCTCAAGGGCACCCGTCCCTCAGCTTGAACTACATCCAGCAGAAGAAATGACACTTCACAGAAATCAAAGCAAATCAGGTCCTGGATTTAACATTTTAACACAACTTGTTTAGATACAGATTATTTAAATTGAAGACTGTTTTTAAAGTGTATCATTTGTATATAGATACAAGCTATAGTTTTTACTGGTATCACCGAAATGAGTGATACAAATCTCATCTATTTTATTACCCTATTTTTAAGGGACTTTTGTGTTTTGTTTTACCTTGATGAACTGTAAAGAGAGAATTTAAAAAAAAATTAAGTTCTTTATTTTCTATTAGCTGTATTCATACTTTGGTTGCTTCAGACTTTATATATATTGTTCTTAAAAATAAGAATTAGGAAGGGATTTCATGTGTTTTAAAATTTGTCACTTCTATTCTTTACAGAACTATGTAGTGCCAAAAACTTTTTAAAAGGAAAAAAAATAAAACAAAATTGCAGCAGCAGGAGTCCAGAGTTATCTCTTGAAACTTCAGAGGGAAAACGTGAGAATTGTGCTTATTACCTGTGTTTGGTCCATTCCTTCCTGAGCCTCTCCCTGCTATGATAATGGAAGGAGCAGTTTACAGATTGCAGACCTGGAGTCTGAAGGGCCTTAGAGACTGCCGTTCCGACCCCTTCTATTTTCAAATCATGAGATCCAAACCCAGAGCCTTGCACACCAAATCCAGCCTTCTTCCCGCTGCACCACAATGCCTCTCAGGCTTTTTCCTCTCTTCCTGGCGCCTGGAATATCAGCCACAGTGCCTTAAGTAACTCAGAGATTGGGGTGCAAAGAACCTGACTCTGTTCCTGCAAAAACTCAAGCATTTGGGGGGAAGGGAGATGACTGTCATTATTGTCCCTGAGTAACTTTCCTAAGCTATATCTGCACAGGATAACAGCAATGGCAGCTGATAGCACTTTGAAAGGCGGCAAGGCCCTCTGCATGGGTCATCTCATCTGGTTTTCACAACGGCCCTGGAAGGTCAATGCCATTATTGTCAGATAGGGAGGATGAGACGGAATCAGATCAGATGACTTGCAGCTAAATCAAAGATGATTCAAACCCCACTTCAGGCCTTTCCTTCCCTTTTGATCGCCGTCAGTACGTATCATGTATCTGTCAACCGTCAGAATGCGAGTTCCTCTGTGCTGGGCACAAATTCAGCACTTAATGTTGGCTGACTGGTGTGTGTCCTCACCCTACCCCTACCCCATTAGTTTTCAGTTCCTCCAAATAACTTAACCCTCTTGGCATTGACCTGAATTCTTGCATCATCCTGACTGGCCCCCAAAACACTTGGAGGCTCTTCGCCATCTTGGCTAAAACTTGGCTCCTAGAACACAGAGCATAGCGCTCCAGATGTGGCTTCCTTGGAGCTGAATTCAGCACTCAACCAACCGTAATGTGTATGTGCCCTCTGCCAAGCACTGGGAGTACCAAAAAGGGTACTCCACAGTTCCCCCTCAAGAAGCCCACTGGACAGGAGGCTTCTCCACACAGCCTCTCTGGTGGTTCTGTCATTGCACCACTGACAGAGCCCATTGAGCCCCTCGCCCCCAGTCCTGAGCTTCCTTGGAGGATTTTCTGCCCAGTCACATCTCTGACTCACACTTGGAAGCTGACTTTTTGGAGCCAAAATGTAGTACTTTGCAAATTTATTCCTACTAAGTCTCCTCTTACTTGATCTGGCCCAGTATTTCAGTCTGGAGATGTCTTTCTGGGGCCTCCAGTATGGTCCAGTCAGGGCTCTCCAATGTCTTAGCTGTCTTTCCCAATTCTGTTAGCTGCACGTTTAATAACACCTTCCTTTGTTGGCCTGTTTGCCTCATAGGGTTGGGCCCATGTCCAAGCTGTACCACAGAAATTCACAGGGCACCTGAGTTTCTGCTCCTGCCTTGGTTCTCCCATTCCAGAAGCAGAGCTGTTTATGTGTGTGCTACACAAGTGCTCCACACTGGAGGTTCACCTACCACACACTGCCATCTTAATCATCCTAATGCACAAGTAAAATCTGATTATCACTCCCCTCTGGAAAAGCCTTTTAGAGAAGTCCATATGCCTAAGCTGGCATTTGAGATCTTCCGTGTCTGATATATTTGAAGTCCTTGGCATTGATTCTGCCTTTTTCTGCTGGCCATTCTCTGCTCGTACAGATCGATCCTCTTTCAGAAGTGTTCTCCACACCCAGACTCTCACTTTTATATATCCCCTGGGCAGGGGTTGGCTCAGTGCTGTGGGCTCAGACCCTCCCACCTGGCAGGGCTCACTCCCAACCTGGAGTGGTCAGAGCTACTGGTTTGTACCTCTTAGACTCACACAGACACAGACACTGAGCCCACCCCTGACCATTCCACTAAGTCACTTGTGTGGGCTTATCTCCCCTCCTAGACGGCTGAGCTCCCCGAGGATTGAAATGTGACTCATTTATTTGTACCCTGAACACAGGACCCTGCACAGAGTAGGTGGCTGTACACTTTATAAAATAGAATAGAAATAATTAACCTTGACATCATAGTTTCCTGCATTGCTGTTCTTTGGCTACTTTGTCCATGAAACCCTGAAGTCTATGGGGACTGTGTCATCTCTGTGCCCAAAGCATGTGACCTGCTGCTGGACAAGGCTGAACCACTCTAAGACTCATAGGAGGCTGAATGAGAAGTAACCCCAGAAATTCTAGAGGCCAACCCCCAAAATCTTATGGAGATGAGGAAATGGAGGCAAACTTCTCT
Source organism: Pseudochirops corinnae (assembly GCA_028646515.1). Classification (NCBI taxonomy): domain Eukaryota; kingdom Metazoa; phylum Chordata; class Mammalia; order Diprotodontia; family Pseudocheiridae; genus Pseudochirops; species Pseudochirops corinnae. The sequence continues at coordinate 341,820,340 of CM053586.1, read as the reverse complement.
AAGAATCTGCCCAAGGTCACATGGCCAGAATTCAAACTCAGGTCCACAGAATCTCAACCCATAATTCTTTCCACTGCCTAACAATAAACAGGTTGTCCTGTGTACCAGTTGTCTCAAAGCTGAGGCTGCTAAACAGAGCTACATAATGTTGAATAACAGAGTTAGTGAAAGAAAGAGCTGGGACGCTGCACCCTCATAGATCACAGTTTAATCTGTCTGCAGATAAACCTCGTGTAATCAGAAAAAAGGGAATGTGGGACAAAAGGAGTCATGGCAGCCCTCAGGGCAAAACATCCCATTCTTCCCCCAGACAAATGGGGAAGGGTCCAAAATAAGTCTTCACGTCATAAAAACACCCAGCACGGCTTGGCTTGGGCCAGTTAAAAAAAAGTCATAGAAACCGGGACAGGGGCAGGGAAGAGCTGCAGAAGGGGCCAGCAGCAGTGGCAGCCACAGTGGCAAGGCCAGTCCAGGCTGGCCACCTGGGCAGGTGCTTTCAGACCCCAGGAGGCTGCAGGTCAGGCGTCCACTACTCGTTCCCTCGCCGACTCTTCTTGTGGCTTTTCTTTGACCTGAAAGAACGGTACAAATAACTTCCCTCAGCACCTGCCCATTTGTGAAGCACCTACTGTGTCCTAGGCCTGACCACAAAGACCTGCCTCCCTTGGGAGCTGAGCAGAAAGAACAAAATCCCTGCTTTAGCTGGTCAAGAGGCGTTTATTAAGCACCTACTGTGTGCGACACGTTCTAAGCACCGAGGAAAGGAAGACAAGCTCCTGTTCCACTGGGGGAGATGCCATGTAAATACCCAGAGAGAGGTCCGGGCAGACTCTGCCCCATGACTCAGCCTACTTAAAGGCCTACAAAGGGCTCTCTCACAGCCCTGCAAGGCTGGCAGTGCCAGCATGAGCACCCCGTTTTCACAGAAAAGGAGGGTGCCCTGCTTCAGTCAGGCCACATAAACAGACACAGAGGGATCTGACCCAGTCTCTGCCCCACGTCCAGGGTTCTCTGCTACATCAGCCTAAGACAAGCCTGCATGTCTGACATGTCTGTGACTCCCCTTCATGCCAGAACCCCTAACATGAGTGGGTACCTTTCTGGGGACTTTGAGTGGCTTCGGTGTCTGTGGCTCCGGTGGTGGCCTGTGGGAGGGAAGGACAGTGAGTGAGCCTGTGCTTTCCTGGGAAACGGCTCCAGCACACCCTGGACCCCCGGGGAGAGGAAGCCTTGTCACCAGCCCCACGACCCTGGGAATAGCAGGAGGGAGCCCCAGTCCCAATGGGAAAAACTTCCAGAGGGACTTGTAGCTTGGACCCTACAGCTCAGCGGATGTACCCGACTGCCCCCAAAGAGTTGTGATACCTGGAGACTTGGAGCGGGAGCGGTGCCGCCGTTCTCGGGATCGGCTCCGGTGGCGTCGAGGGCTCTTGCTGCGGTGTCTTTCTCGACGGGGGGATGGACTGTGCGGACATGGAGTTAGAATGAGTCCAGACCCCCAAATGTGGAGCTGAATTTCCCAGTCCTAGCACCCAAGGCCTGGGGAGAAGCCCTCACAGAGGCCATGGTACAGGCAAGATTCTAACCCAGGCCTGCTGCCTCCAAACCCAGGGCTCTGCACCGGGCAACACCCACCAAATGTGTGCTAAAATAGAACCGAATCAACGTCCAGACGAGTAACAATCTTACCTCCTCCTTTTGGGAGATCGGCTGCGTCTGCAAGGGAAGAAAAGACAATTCTTTTGAGTGTGTGCTGCCCAGCCAGATCCCCACATGCTGTGAAGTGGCCCCTCCCCAACACGCCCATTACCTCCTCGGAGAGCGGCTCCGGCTCCGTCTGTAGCGCAGTGCGGGGGAGCGCCGGGGCTTGTCCAGGTCTCTGTAACTTCGCCGGCGGTGATCAGGGGACGGGGCCCTCTCCAGCTGAAAAGGGTGGACCACAGGGAGGGCAGCGTGCTAACGGGCTCCACGGAGACCCCAAAGCTCCTGCCCAACAGTTACCCCTTAGAGCCATCAAGGCACAGCTGCCTGCTGGCAGGGCTGACTGAACCTCACCAAAGAAAAGGCTCACATTCCTGTTAAAACTGGATTTTTCTCTAGCTTCCATTGAGTTCTAAATGAGTAGAACACCTTCCCACTTCCCATCAACAAGTCCACCTCCCTGCCCTTAGGAAACTAGTTATAGAACAAACACAGACACCACCACCAAAGGCGGGGCCTGCAGGGGAAAACAGCTGAACAAGATCCTAACTGGCATGTGCCAGGCCATTACTGTGCCACAGGGAAGGACTGATCTGAGGAATTTGGGGAAATAAGCTAAGACCAACATAAGTTGAGCATAAAAACAGAAAGAAAACCACAGCCAAATCACTGGCAGAACTCTGCCCGACCGTAGTGACTGAGGATGGAGGGTGGAACATCCCACCCTCTTCAGACAACACCCACAGGACCAAAGGTCTGTTTTCTTGATGAGATTGGAAGCTGGACGGGGTGGGGGGGAGTCATGGGTAACAAGATTTAAGACATCAATGATGCTTTTCCCAAGAAAGAGGCAGAAGCCGTTCCTACCCCTGCCACTGGGCGCTTCCTACACCTGTGTCCTGACGTCTGTGTACATGCTGGCACTTCAGTCAACTGTGTGTACCTGGCTCACAGTAGGCGGTTAACAAGTGCTTGCTGAAGCTGAGAATGTCAGAAAGCATCGATAGCACCTACTATGTGCCAGGCTGTAAGGGGCAGGGCCCGCCATCTTTTCCAGAAACTCCCCCAAGACCACACTTGCACCATGTATCTGTTCCTCCCTCTTCTGCTGCTCATGTGTCTGTCTGCACAAGCAGCTGCTTCATCTCCCCCTCACTCTAAGCTCTTTGGGGCAGGGAGTTGATCCCCATCTTCTTTGTCTTGTACAGTACCCAGCTGAGCATGCTCCGTCTGAGGGGGCCCATGTGCACAATGCTCACTAAATCCTGGGCCCCAGGACAGAAGCTCTGTGGCTGCCCATCTGAAGCAGGAGCTGACAAGGACCTGCTGCAGGGGCTTCCAGGTCCCAGCTGCCAAAGGTGGCAGGAAGGATTTTGGCCTCTCTAGTGTGTTCTGGTCACAGAAAATGCCTTTACTTAGTGGAAGAAAACCAGAAAGGCATCTGGCTCCAGTGTGTGGGGCAGCATACTTGGCTGACCCTTCCCTAAGGCAATACCAACCACTCAGGGGCATTGGGGAAAAGACGCCAACCAAAGCCTGGAGGGATGGCAGGGAGTAAGGCTGCCCTCTCGGAGTTTCCAGATATCTCCAGCTGAAGGGCTACAAGGGGGAAGCAGCACCAGGACAATCACAGAACAGCTGGGTCCCACTTGCATAATAAAAAGTTACAAAGTGCTCCTTATGCATTTCTCTCAAAGGATTTTTTCAACAGACTTTCCTGAGCAAGTTGAGGGAGTTGCTGCTTATTACCCCTTTTTTTACAGATGAGGAAAAAGGCCCAAGGAGGTTAAAATCCCACAGACAGTGAATGGTACAAAGGAGAAACCCGGAGTCTCCAGCCCCAAGCCCAGGACTTCCCATCCTCTTGTCTAGACGCTGAAATCAAGGGTTCTTCAATCACCTTGTCTGGGTCATAGGCCCCCTCTGGCCGTCTTGGGAAGCCTATGGACCCCCTTCTAGAAGCATGTTTTAAGTCCACAAAACAAAATGCACAGAATTACAAAGAAAATCAATTATGTTAAAATGTAGCTAACAAAATATTGAAACTGAGGGGATAGATACACAGACAGACAGATGGATAGATAAAGCTAAGTTCGCGGAGCCAGTCCCAGAAACTTTAAAGTGAAACCGTGACCCTCAGTCTCGCCTCCTCTAAGCAAGGCTGCTGCCACGCCCTGCAGTCTAATGACATAAGACAGAAAGGACCCTGCCTGAAGAGCCCTCCACTCCTCCACCAGGGCAGTACACTAGGGGCATATGCCCAGGAGGGGGAGGTGGCTCTGAAGGAAGCCTGGCAGCCTGACCTTATCATCGTCATCCTCCTCTTCCTCCTCGCTGGACTCCACGTCATCCATGTCCTCCTCCAAGGCACTGACACGAGGCTCCAGCTGCTCGGCTTCCTCCAGCACATACCGCTTCTACAAGAACAGAGAGGTGAAGGGTGTCAACGCTGGCTTACCCCAGCCACACCACTGTAGGAGCACTACAAGAGCCCTGTGGGGAGGGAGAAGCACCAAGCCCACTTAGATTTCCACAGCCAGGACTCAAACCCAGGGCTTCAGATCTTAAGGAACACAGGGTAGTGTGTAAGAGAATCAGCCAAAGACAGAGGCAGGCCAGCCTGGGCGATACCAAGCAAACCACTTTTCTCAGTCCTCCTGGCAGCCTCTCTAAGACTAGAAGGTACAAGAAGCAGTACCCGTCTGCCCTGCGAGAAGGGGTGCCTTCTTGAGGGTTAATTATCTGGCGATTAAAAGATCACTAATAACTCTGAAGAGAGCTGTTTCAATTCATGATGAGGTTGGAAGCCAGAACACAACATGCTGAGAAGTGAGAGGCACTGGAGGCCCTGGGCAGCCTTGTCGTGTTTATCTGTGAAGGGAGAAAGGGTTTCACGTGGCATTCCTCAGTCCCACCAGCCTCCAAGGGAGTCCAGCTGGACCTTCTGAGGTTAATGGAAGTGGAGAGCTGCAATAGGCCTAGGAGGCCCGAGAAGCCTAGAATGGCAGTAACTAACAGGAGGTCCGGCCTGGCTTTGGGTCAGCCTTCAACTGGAGAGCCCCCAAGGAGCTCTGCTGATTTCCAAATGTGCCCAAGGAGATCTCGGATCATTTCTAGGGCTGCAAAGGTTAGAATAAGAGAGACTCTTCTACGACACTTCAGAGGCTTAAAGGCCTCCAATGTCAGAGAAACCCGCCTCCTCCCACAGTAGCCCATTCCCCTAGGGACAGTTCTCTTTTTTACCAAGTTTTTCCCTAATATCAAAGCAAAATTAGCTTCTCCGCACTTTCTATCCATTACTGCTAGTGCCCCCTTCTTAGGCTACATGGAGCATGTGTCAAAGCAAGGAAAAGGGTCAGACTTAGGTCAGATCACTCATAAGGCCAGGCCCCATCTGTGACTCCAGGACAGACCACTGGCTTAAAAACCAAACAAAACTCCACAAAAACCCTGGACTTGTGGAGACTTTTATCAAGCTGCCCCAAAGCAATACCTCTTAAAGCAGAGCTGTCCTCCTAGGGTTAATGACCTCCTCTAACATAAAAAATTCAGGTAAAGATTTGTGGGTGCCTAGGCTTCACTATAATCGGCTTCCTTGTTTATTTACATATTTTATTTTGTGTATTTAAGAGCACGACTCTGAAAAAGGGTCCCTAGGCTTCACCAGAGCACTGGAAGGGCCCAGGCCACACAAACAAGGCAAGGAGCCCCTGGGACAAAGGCTTATGCACCAGCCTCGTGTCCCATTAGGAGCCAGTCCAACTCAGAACAAGGCTGTAGCTTGAACAGAAAAAAGACTCTGGCTCCAGGCAGGGGATGAAGGGCCGGGCTCAGGCAGCCCAGCAGGGGGGGGGTCTGCCTGCCCCACATAGCAGCAGCCTAATGCTGAGCGGGGAAAACTACAGAGAGGGGCATGATGCAAGTCTTCCAGTATTTGCAGGGCTGCCTTGGGAAGAAAGGCTGTGTGTCATAGGAGACAGAATGCAGGCCTCCAAGCTAACAGGATCTGGGTTCAAGTGCTGTCTGTTGCACATCTTGGCTGTGGGACACTGGGAAAGTCATTGAACTCAGCCCTCTGGACAACTCTAAAGACTTAAAGGTACCAACTTGCCTTCTGCCCCCAGGAATTTCCCCTGCACACAAAATCCCAACTCCACTCCCTATTCCCATGCTATGTGAGGCAGGAATTAGACATCCTCAGCTTGGTCCCAACAGGCAAAGCCAGGAGAAACAGAGGGAGTCTCATAAGGAGGCAGATTTCCAATTTCCTAACAATTGATGTGGCCCCGAGGCAGGATGAGGGGCCTCCAGAGACAGGGAGGTTCCCCCTCCTCCCTGAGGTCCTCAACCCAAGGTTTCACGACTGTTTGTCAGGGCTGTCCTGGAGGAAATCCTTGCTTAGAAGTGGATCAGACAGCCCTCTGAGAGCCCTCCTCATTCCAGGAGCACAGGGTCTCCCAGGAGAGAACCACAGAAGGCAGTTCCAAGCAGCAGAACCCAAGGAGGAAGCAACTTGCCCAAGGTCACTGCTGGCAGTGACCACAATCCAAATCTCTGGAGTCCCAAGTCCATAATCTTCCTACTACACTTGTGTTTCCTTAAGGTGCCAGGGCCAAAGAAGAGCCCCACGTGCAGGGCCAAGGCCCTGAGCTTCTCACTTCCAGCTCCTTCCCAAACAGCGACCCCAGTCCCAAGGCCCAGAGCCCAAGACAGCCCCTGGGCCGGCCTGGCTGGGGCCAGCCCTGTGCGAAGTGACTATTCCCTCCTACCTGAAGCCGGGGCAGGATAATGTCGCAGACCCGCTCGCTGTGCAGCAGCTCATCAATAAACTCATCCACGTGCATCAATTCAAACTCTGGGAAAAAAATCCAACAGCTCAGCACAGGGGAACTCCAGGGAGCTGGGACCTGGTACTGGGAGAGGCAGGGAGACAAGACAGCCTAACACACAGCAGGTGAGGGACGGGCCCCCAGCCAACCTGCCTCTGCGGGCGACTCTGGCTCAGTCACCAAAGATCTCCCGACATTTGCTGACGAGCTGGGACCCAGGACCCAGGGCAGGGCTGGCCACTGTTCTCCAGGAACTCTGACTGCATTTTACTGGAGGATGGAGGTGGGACGGCCCCTGCCCCACCCTGGGGGGGGGAGGGAGGCACCAAGAGGGGCACACGGTTCAGACATCATTCAGTCGGCCAGCAAGCACTTTCTAAGCCCCTACTATGTGCCAAGCACTGCACGGAGTGCTGGTGATACAGAGAAAGGGAAAATCCAGTCCCTGCTGTCCAGGGGCTCACAGTCTCATGGGAGAAACAGCTCAGAAGCAATCCCAGACGAGAGGGTAGAGGGCTCACAGGGATGCTGGCACTGAGGGGGGAGCCAGGAGGCAGGGACGAGCAGGAAGAGCATCCCAAGCAGGGGGCACAGCTGGGGAAAATGCCCAGGTTCTCAAGATGGAGTGTCTTGCGTGAGGCCCAGTGAGGAGCCATGGGGCACTGGGTAAGAAGCCTGGGAAGGCAGGGGGGCCAGGCTGTGAGGAGCTTTAAAAGCCAAATGGGACTTTACACTTGCTCCAATGTGGTAAAACCTGTGCCTAAGAAAGATCCATTTGACAATGAGGTGTAAGATGGAAGTAAGCAGAGACCAAATGGCGTCTCCCTGAGGACGGGGGCCCCATGGCTGGGGCTCCCCTTGCCCAGGTCCTCCCAACAAGATGGCACATGGGGCTGTCCTTTACTCTTCCTCACTCTCACTTGGGTTTGACCTGCTAATTCCATCCCTCCAGCTAAGCAGCCACTGGGGAGACTGGGGAGCCCAGAGATGGGGTGGGTGTGAGTCACACAAAAACCCCACAAGGGGCCCTGATCCGGGCTCACAGAGCCTCACAGCCCCATACTCACCTCCATTTCGGTTCTGGCTCTTAATTTTCCGATAGTCATTGTAAAGAGGCTCCAGATACTTGTAGCAGTCAATGGCGGTGCCCGTCAGCCTCATATACAGGGCCCCCAACATGCGGACATACCTAAGAGAGGAGTCAGTGAAATCCTAAGATTCGGGAAAAGGCTAATTCCCTCTAAACACACAACTAACCTGTGAAGACCTCGGCTACGTCTGGACCTCAGGGATCCAAGGAAAAGGCCTCACGTGCAGTGTAATATCTGCAGCGGCTCCCTGTGATGACAAGAACTGGAGAGTCAGGGTGCCCATTAACAAGGAAAGGCTGAACAAGTGTCGTTAATGAATTGAAAGGAATACCACTGGGCCATAAGAAGGAGGAAAGGGATAATTTCAGAGAAACCTGGGAGGACTTGTATGAACTGAGGCAGAGCAAAGGCAGCACCAGGAGAAGAAATCAGACAATGTCAAGACGCACCGCTCTGAAGGACTTCCGATGCCTGGTCAGCACAGCGACCAGCCATGATTCCAGAGGACCAAGGCTGGAGCCTGCCACCCACCTCCTAACAGAGCCGCTGGACTGACAGTGCCTCTATGCACGTGGCCAACAGGGGGATTTGTTTTGCCTGACTATGCACATTACAAGAGTTTTTTTTTCCTTTTAAACTGGGAATGGAGGTAGGAAGGAGAGAAAATACTTATTAAGCGAAAAAGAAAATGAGATAAAAAGGTTTTTAAGCCAGACAGCTTGTTAGTTTGTCAAGTGGCTGTCACTCCCTAGCAGGGGACTCTACCTTGTGGGCCTTGATTTCCTCCTTTGTCCCTTGAGGTTCACCCTCCTCCCAGTCCCAGCCTCCCCAGAATGCTGGGAAGGCCAAATAAATACTGTCCCAAGCCTTCCACACCCACACAGCAGGAGATTCATGAACAGCTACCGAAGGAGACTATGTAAATGACCCCATCCTTAATATTTTCATCACCTCCCGCTTGGCAGAGAGATAAGGGGAAGCTGCAGCCCATAGTCTCAGGAAAGGCTCCTCCCTCACAGAAGGCCTGGTTAAAGACCTGCTTCTGCCGCTTGCTTCCTGGCATTGTCACCCTGGGTTGCATCACTCCTCAGTTTCCTCAGCTGCAGTGAGCAGGGATGCCTACTGCCCAGGGTCGTCATCATGAGGATCCAAGGAGGCAGAGGAGCGGCATCAGCTCATGGCTCTGGCGCACAGTAGAGCTGACACAGAGTGCAGGCTCCTTCTCCACATCCTCCAGGACAGGAGCACCAGCATCAGATACTCATTTTACAGTGAGGGTCTCTAAACAGAGCCGGGGGAAGGTGATTTGCCCAGAATCCCCAAGCCAGAGAACAGGACCTGAAAGGTCACTTACTATGATTCTGCTTAAAGCACAGGTTATTAATGAAATGGAATTTGGGGGTCACTTTTACACGCCTGCACAATGTCAACTTAACTAAGCAGTGATTTCTATAGCTGTTGTCGCTGTTCCTCTAGGGCCCTGTGGCTCTGTACTAAACATCAGCTCTACTGTGCGCCAGAGCCATGAGCTGATGCCGCTCCTCTGTCTCCTTGGATCCTCATGATGACGATCCTGGGCAGTAGGCATCCCTGCTCACTGCAGCTGAGGAAACTGAGGAGTGATGCAACCCAGGGTGACAATGCCAGGAAGCAAGCGGCAGAAGCAGGTCTTTAACCAGGCCTTCTGCGAGGGAGGAGCCTTTCCTGAGACTATGGGCTGCAGCTGCCCCTTATCTCTCTGCCAAGTGGGAGGAGCTGATCTGAGCTCTGGGCTCCTATCCATCAGACCTGTCCAAAGTGTTACAGCCTGCCATTAGAAGAAGTGAGGTCCCTGTCACAGGAGGTGTTTAAGTGGAGAGTGGATTAGCCCTTAACTGGTGAAAGGTGGACAAGGTGGCTGTCTGTTGCTCCCTTCTAAGCCTGTGGTTAAGCATGGGGTCACCCTCCCCCGCACTGAAGGAGTCCTCTCTGCACTATTCCTGCTGGCCACTGGTGGCCTTTCGGGGCAGACAGTTCTGTGAACAGCCTGACGGGCCTCTTAAGTTCTCCTTTCTGCAGCACAGCTGCACCTGGTCTTTTAACTTTCACCTCCTGAAACTCCACCTTCTTACACAGAATGAGCCTGACCGTCTTCCACATGACAGCCCAAGCCCCAGGACTCTGCTCTCCAGGTCACAGTGGGGCCAGATTTTCAGCCTTGGCCCATTGAGATCCTCCATAAGAAGTCCCCAGCTTGTCATCATAAGTCTCTTACAAGGCAACAGGATCTGATCAGTGCAACAAACACATTCCTAGCTCACTTTTGACAATTGACTGGGGAGTCTTTGGGTTTTTTTTTTGGGGGGGGGGGGAAATGAGTTCTGTACATTACCCCTAGAAAACGCCTTTACAGCTAGAAAGGACCTTCCTCAATTTACTAATGAGGAAACTGAGGTCCAGGGAGGTTTTGAAGAGCCCAAGGTCACAATTATCAAAGGATTTTTCACTAGAATCTAAGTCACTACTTAAAATCTACTGAAAAATTAAAACTCAATAAGGAAGAAGACCAATGGTTTAACAGAAAGGACACAATTACCAAAGAAATGAAGAGGTTACGGTCCCCAAGGACAAAATCCAGGGGGAGAGAGAGTCATGTGCTGGAGATGCGCTCCCTCTGTCAAAGCGCCCATGCTCCAGTGAATGGGGTACAGGATGTTCAGGCAGAGAAAGGGCCTGCATGTTTCCCACTTACTTGAAATCTTCATTTTTAATGAATTCCACTATGATGTCCTTTTCTGGTTGTATCTGCAACATCTTCAAGGTCAGGCACAGGAAAGGAGTCGGCTTGATGTTGCCACCATAGACGCCCCCCACAAACCTCAGCTCCATGGCTTTATCAACGACAAGCTCCGCTGAAACCAAAACACAAACACAGTGACCAGGGGATTCCAAGGCTAACCTCACAAACCTTCAGAAATCGCCAGTAGGTGGAAGCATCGCTTGGTCCTCAGCTCAGTATATTCACCAAAAAGACTCATGAAACTCTTAAGCAATGACTGGAAAAGTAGCTTTCCCTCCTCAATAGCCCTGTCTATTCCCATAATCTGAAAATAAGAAGAGTCTTTGGCCTACGAAGGCAGGCCGGTTTTCTGAACTGACACAGGATGTTGTTCTAAGACAATGCAGAATCACAGAATGTTAAACGACCTAATAAGGAATCACTTAGTACAAGTCTTTCATTTTATTTCGATTATTTAAAACTTAATATAAACATAACAGACAATCAACTTACAACTCCAATTTGTATTAACTTCTGCGCACAAAGCAGCATCACCTAGCTCCTATCCCTCCTCAGAGCTCCTGGTCCTCTCATGGTCACTGTGAGTCTGCCACACTGGGGGCTGATTTTTCGGCGCTCTGCAGATTTCATAGTTCTCCCAAGCGTGTCTGTGTTCTTTGGACACTGAAGGCTACTGACTGCATGAAAGTATTCGATGACATTAACGTCTTATTACTGGACATTTGGGGAAGGTCCAATTTTTTGTAATTATATACAACATGTGCTAGGAAAACCCCTGAACAGGGGAGAGTCCCAGCAATGGAATTTGGGGGTCAAGCGTATACCTTCTGCCAGATTGCTCCACAGAAGGACTCTGTAAGTTTACAACCACCCCACGAAATCAGGAAGCCCTGTTCTTCCAGCCAGTCAGTCAGTCAATAGACACATATTAAGTGCTTGGCACAGTGCTAAGTGTCCCTGCTCTCCATGAGCTCACACACTAATGGGAGGAGAGAACAAGCAAACAAAAAGATACACACAAGCTGTGTACAGGATAAATAAGAAATAAATGAGAGAGAGAAGGCACGAGAATGAGGGGGGCTGGGAAGGGCTTCCTGTGCAAGATGGAATCTGAGCTGGGACCTGAAGGAAGCCAGAGAAGGCAGCAGGGAAAGCATCCTAGCCATGGCCTCAGACAGAGAAGCTGCCCAGAGCCAGAGACGGACAGCCTTGTTTGTGAGGCATCCAGGAGGCAGGAGTCCAGGCTGAAGTACACGTCAGAGAGTAAGGTATAAGTAGCCTGGAAGGTAGGAGTAGGTGATAGAGGGCTAGAACGGCCTGGAACAGAAAATTCTGCATCTGATCTGGAGGCAATAGGAGAGCAAAGGGCAGGGAACCAAGAGGCTGGAGCACAGCCCTCAGAGGCCACCCAGGGCAACCCTCTCATCTTAGAGGGAGAATCCAAGGCCCAGAGAGGGAGACACCAACACCTGAGCCCAGATCCAACTCTGCTGCCTGACTCCGAGGCCAAACGGGTTTCAGCCACCCTTTCCTCTTCCTCATAGCCCACATCCTCCCATCTGTCAACCAGTTCCATAACTGCTCTACCCCTCCAACCTCTTACCGTTGGTGTTCTTCTTACACACCCCAAGGCCAGGCTTTCATTCTCTTTCCTGCTACTATCCAAAGCCCTTCAGGGGCTACCTAGTGCCCGTAGTAATGGTAATGGTAACAATGGTAATTCTACATAACACACAGCCAGCATTTATAGAGCACCTTCCCTGTGCGAGGCATCCTACTAAGTGCTTTACAAACAAAATCTACTCTTGCAATAATCCTGGGAGGCAGGGGCTGCTATTAACCCCACTTTACAGCTGAGAAAACAGAGGCAGAGAGAGGTGAAGTGGCTTGCCCAGGGTCACACAGCTAGTGACTGCTGCGTGAGGGAAGACTTCAACCCAGGCCCTCTCCTGACTCCAGGCTTGATGTTGCGTCCACTGGGCCACCAGTGCTGAAGGCCTTCGGCAGCCTCACCCCAATCTGCCTTTTCCAGCCTGACTTCACTCTCTACCATCCTGCCCCGCTACACTGCCACTCTCTCTGCAGCCTGGAGCCGCTACGCTTTGAACCCTGACTCGCTGTGGGACCTCTCCTGGCCTCAGTTTCCCTCTCTGTAAAACAAAAATGTCAAGCTAGATGACTTCTGAGTCCCCTTCCAACTCGGACATTCTGGGATAACATCTTGAAAAATTGTTATTCCCTGTGGCAGTGGGGGGAGGGGGGACGCGTCAAGAGAGCATCGCTAAAAATGTGACACTCCTGATCTGATATATTCCAGGTATCATAGGAGCTGCAGTGAGGCTGAGTTAGGGAGTGAGGCACCATGGACAGAGGGGACTTCCTTGGAAGACCAAGGTTCTTCATTTATTAACTGACCAGTGACAATCTCTCTCATCTTAATTTCCTCATCTATGAAATGGGTATAATCCTCCCTGAAATACCTGCCTCCCAGGAGATGCTGTGTAATACATTCAGCAGAATCTCGAATACCAAAATGTCAGTTGAGATGACTACACTGAAGAGGCCCTCTTGGCCTTTCAGATCACATCAGTGGACAATGCTATATATATATATATCGCCTCTGAGTATGGCCCTGTCCTAAAGGCCTGGCCAGGACCCAAGCCCCTGCTTTCTCTCTCCAACATACAAACGTCCCAGGCACATCATTCGAAATAAGATAATATTAGAGTTGGGGGAGAACCTTAGAACATATGATTCAAACGTGGGAAGGATTCCAGTACTGGGAAGAAAGCTCATTCTCCCAATGCAGACACATGCTTGTTCAGCTCCGAGGCTGAAGGAGCTGCCTTGGCATTCCTTCAAGAAGCAGAGATTGATTGCCAGCGACAGTGGAGGTACCAGGGAAACAGCCCCTCATCTGTCTTCAAACACAGTCAGCCCAGCGTGCCAGGTCCAGGAAACAAAACTGAAGCATGAGGTGCGCGCAGAGAAGACTTTATACCAAGGAAGGCATCAGGTACGCACAGAAGCAAAAACAAAATATGAGGTAAATGTTGGAGAGAGGGCACAGCGGCAAGAGCAATGGCATCCAGAAAGGCTTCACGTAGGGGGTGGCGGCTGAGCCACTGATCAAGATGAAGAGGGAGAGCGTTCTGGGCACAGGTCTAAGGTACAGAGGAGCCAGGGAATGTCACCATGAAGAAAAGCAGGAGTAGTGGGGCTGGGCCATGGGAGGCGCAGGGAGATGTTGGGAAAGCTGTGAAGGGATTTAAATGCCAGGGTATATTACCCTGAAAATAGCAGGAGTAGGCCCCCCCATCACAGGTCTGTGGTTACATTGAGCACAAATGTAGCATCCCACCCGGAGCTGGGGCTTGGGGAGGCTCCTTGTCCCAAATGCTAGGGTACGGCATAGCAGCCAAAAGAGGCGTGAGGTTTTATAGGATCAAGAGATAATTCTCTGGTCAGACGTGCTGGGAGCCTTGTCCCTACCTGCAAGGACTCAGTCTCCACCAATATACCCGCTAAATACTACTTATTTGCTGACCTACCTGCAGACCCATCCACTCAAGTCCTCGAGAATTAAGCACAGTGGGTGCATAATTAAAGCTTAACAGGCTTTGGCTGAACTAAACTACCCCCTGGCAGGCAGCTCCAAGCCTGTCCCGACGTTCGGCGGGCCCCCCACCAGCTCCTGGTTGCAAAGGACCCAAAAATACTCCAACACGACCCCATCAGGCTTCTTTCTTCCAAGCTGAGCAGGGTCTTGGGCAAGAGGCGAGCTTAGAATCGTGAGTCCAACATGCATGTGAACAGGAGCCGGCCGGGTGCAAAGAGGAGTCTGGAGCCCGAGGCCCTGGGTTCAAATCTTGCCTCCAATGCTTACTGCCTGCGGGTGCGTTTCCACGTCCGAAAGAGAACGCGGGATTATAGGGGCAATTATTGAGCACCTACTACGTGCCAGAGGCAATGCCGGGGACAGAAACAAAAAGGCCTCCAAGAGCCCGTCTGTCAATCAAACAAACACCTCCAACGCCTACCCCCGTTCTGCTAGAAAGAAGAGACACAGAAACGCAAGGGACCGTTACGGTCCAAACGTCAGGGAGAGCAACGAGCTCCAAGGGTTCTGCTTGAACACCTCCCCGGACGGGGAGCTCACGCCCTCCCCGGGTCGCTGGAGATGAGTCGGGGATATGTCCGGAGCCCCATGGGGTGCCACCCTGCCCAGCCGCAGCCGCTCACCTGTGAGCCCAAAGCACTCCTCCTTCCAGTACTTGGACTCGTAGATTCGAGTCCGGATGATCTTCTCCACCAGGTACTGAGGGTTGGTGCCGTGGATGCTGTGAGCATCTTTCACCGTCCGGTTCGCCATCTTAGGAAGCCCAGGGCGCAGCCTCCGCAGCCCTTCCGGCGGGCTCTTTCTGCGTCACTTCCGCGCGAGCCGAGCGGGAAGCGGGATCGAGAGCGCCTCGGCGTGAAAGATGACATCACTGAGACGGCCACCTTGAAACCGGGCACGCGACGGCGACCGCGACGCCTCTACCTGCCCAAATGCGGCTTCTCAGCAATGACGTAGCACGGGAGGCAAGAGGAGGGGGAACGTAGGGGCGGAGCGCCGGGACGTCCAACGGTCTTTTGAATCTGGGAGGGGGTGGGAGAGGGAGAGGTGGAGACAAAGGCTCCGGGCCCTGACGTAGGAGGGAAGAGAAGGGGCGGGGCCTTGTGTGACGCGAGGGGCGGGGCCACGTTCGGCTTGGCGCGAATTTTTTTCATTTCAAGCTTCTTTACCGACGCTGCCCGGTGGCGAGAAGGGCGAGCAGCGCGCACGCGGAACAGCGGAGGAAGCGAGAGGGTAATCTCAGAGCCCAGGGCTTCCGGGGTGCGCGAGGGGGAACTGGAAGCGACCCCCCCCTTTACACACGGGGAAACTGAGGCACGGGGAGGCAGGCCCAGCCCCGATGCGAACTGAGCCCGACTCAGGGGGCGGGAAGGGGGGAAACTGAGGAAAGGGGACTTCCTTACTGCCCTGCCCCCCTCTAGGGTCCAGCTTCCCCCCTCTTTATAGGGGGAAGTGATTTTTCCCCACCCCCACTCTCTTCCCTAGGGCCTAAAGTGCCCGGGTGGGGGAGGGGTTGGCTCCTTATCCGAAAGTCCAGGCGAGGCTGGGATCCGCCCTTGGGAGGTGGGGGCCATCTCTAGAGGCTCTCTCCTGGGAGTCCCGCCCTCATCCCCAGGGGGTCCTTCCTTATCAGAACCTCGCCTCAGGCTGGGAGGCTGCTCTTACCCTCCACCAAGCCCCAGCAGGGCTGCTCCACCTTGTGAGCATCCATTGAGTGCCTGCCCTGTGCGCCCTGGCCTGGGCCCCCCTCCTCATCAGCTCTCCCCAGACCTCCCGCCCCTTGGGGGGGATAAATCAGGCTTCCGGTCTGCTTCGGGCGGAGCCTGCAGGACCTGCTTCCCCCCATCATCCAAACCGCCTCCGTGGGCCCCCAGGTCGGGAGACCAGAGTGCTTGGCGTCCTGCCCCGGGGTCCCAGCGCCTCCCAACTGATGCCCCTGCCTTTCCTCCCGTGCCCGCCCAAGACCAGAAGCCATGAGGAGCCGCTACTTGACCAGGCTCAGGGCCAGGCGAGACTACTCGTGGCTTGAGTGTGAATCCTATGACCGGAAGCTTCGCCGCGCTCTCTACAAGTAAGTGCCTGGGCTCTGCAGGCCCGGGTGGTCGGCGGTCCCAGGCCTGCGAGATGCTCCTTGGCTCCCAGCCCCAAGGGGCGGCCTTTCTGTCTCGGGGACTTTGTGGAGCCCCATGCCATGTTGAGGCAGCAGCCTCTGGGGCCAGGGCCTTCCACTGGTTGGGAAGAGACAGGACAGCGAGGCTTTATCAAGCCCTGCACTGTGCCGGGCACACAAGGACAGGCCGCAGTTGTCCCTGCCCTCGAGAAGCTCAGACGACCATGGGCAGCTAAGTCATAGGCAAGAGGCATGGGGGGGGCAGCTCAGGGAGGACTCCAGGGCCAGGGTCTTCCCTGATCCTCTTGCAAAAGATGAGCCTTAAGCTGGGATGGGAAGGAATCCACAAGGAAGAAGGTTCTTCTAAAAGAGAGACTTGGATCTGTTGGGACTGGGACTGGGGGCATGTAGGGCATGTGGGCTGGCCTTGCTGTTGTCCACCTCTCCAGGCAGGGGAGGCAGAGCCTTCTTGGCCTCATTCCTGGTATGCTACTGAGGCATTGGTCCCTAGGCGGGAGGGGAGGGTCTTAGGGCCGGCCTACAGCGTTGGGCCCAAGCCAGAGTGGTCCCCAGTCCACCTCTGCTCCTCTCCTCTTGGCCCTGGGCACACTTCCCCGGGAATCCTTTTCCCTTTTGGAGGTAGATCTACCCACCCTGACCAGCAAGTTCCCTCATCTGGCCTGAGGGTCTTGGTGACCTGGTTTTCCTGTACTCTGGGCCAATTTGTCCCTGGGGTTGCTTTGCAGAAGTGTTTGTGTGACATCTCCAAGCAGCAGCATCAAAGTCCGGATCAATTTGGGAGACTTCGTGCTTGTGGAAGGGCATGATGATGACAACCCGTATATCGCTAAGCTGATCCAGCTCTCCCGGGATGGTGAGTTCCTCTGGGAAAGGCAGGGCCAGGCTATATAGCTGGGGGGCTGAGCCCACCAACACCCCCAGGAGGAAGGGTTAGAAACGGGGGGAAGGGGGAGAGAGAGAGAGAGAGAGAGAGAGACAAAGAGAGGGAGGGGAAGAGAGCAGGAGAGGGAGGACCACTAGCAACTGGGGCTTAGAATCAAGGAAAGAGAAAACAGTTTTCAGTGAAAGACATCTAATATATTATAGGATGTGTATAAGCTTGTATCAAAACGAAAGGAAATAGTTTATGAAGATTTTGCCAGCTCTGACTGTTGTTGTTCAGCCACTCCCCTGACCCCATTCAGGGTTTTCTTGGCAGAGACGCTGGAGTGATTTGCCATTTCCTTCTCCAGTCCATTTTGCAGATGAGGAAACTGAGGCAAACCGGGTGAAGTGACTTGTCCAGGGTCGCACAGCTAGTGAGTGTCTGAGGCTGGATTTGAACTCAGGAAGATAAAATGAGTCTTCCCAATTCATTGAGCCACCAGACTGCCCTTTTTCCAGCTCTAATAGTCTGTAATCCAATAAGTTGATTGAAATGGTTTTGATTGATTATGAGGCAGCTGATTGTTAAAAAGGGAAAACAAGTAATTTACCTTTAAGATATTCATTTTTAATCAGCTAGTTCAGTGGTGCATAGTGGTCTAGATTGGAGTCAGGAAATGCTGAGTTCAAATCCTGCCTCAGACAGTTAACTCTGTGACCTGAGGCAAATCATTTAGCCTTTTAGTCTGTTTCCTCATCTGTAAAATGGGGAGAAGAAATTGCTGTATATTTCAAAACTGAGGAGAAGAGTTGAGGGCTGGATGAGTGAATTCAAACACAGTTACAGTCCTAGATAAAAGGAAGAAGAGGAGGGATGAAGGTCAGCTGTGTTCCTCTTCCTCATGGAGAAATTCTCTGGGAGGGACTAGGATGAGGTAGGTAAGAAATAGGAAGCTGATGAAGGGAGCTGTTAAATCACCATCCACACACAGTCAGTGCTAGAACCAGGATGGGAAAGGGGCCACCTTCCTGGAGGTGGAGGTGATGAAGGCTGAATGGGAGATGGTCCCAGAGACAGTCGGGGTAAGGAGCGGCTCCTATGGGGGGGACTGCTAGGAAAACATAGAGGAATAGAGGTGTGGAGGGAGAGCTGGGGACACCGAGGGCCAGTCCAGCTGAAGCTTGGGCCCCAAGAGGAAGAATGGCTGACGGGGGAAACATTTTAAGGGGGAGAGTGTGGGCAGGCTCCTTCCTAGGGGAGCTGGGCATCTGGGACATCGCGGAGAATGGACAGAGCAATGGAGCTGATTGGGAAAGTGACCACAAAACAGCTGTGTGAGGTTTGGGAGCACGCCAAGGTAGTGAGCAGCCCCAGTATTGGTGAGGAAGGTGTATCCATTTTTCTGGCCAGGTCAGCTCAGCAGCTGGGCATTTTCCATCCAAAGCTGTATTTTACATCCTCTGTAAAATGTTGTAAAAATCTTGTGGCTTTATTGATTTCTTTGAGGACCGGCCTCAGTTGTTTCTGACCAGTTGACTTCTGGTCATTTGCATTGCTTGTTAGAGCATCTGGGTGCCTGTACGAGCTGGTATTGACCTGTGGAGGTCACCCTCCCCAGACAGACAGAACGGTGAAGCCAGTGAGCCCTCTCAGAACTGCCTTCTTAAGTGCCCAAAGTACCGTTATTAGCCCTCTGATAGGTGGCCGCTCTCTCCCATCTAACTTGAGGAGGTGAAGGCCTGGAGAGAGCAGCCCACGGGAAATGATTGGCTGGGCTGGGGCAGATGTGCTGGCTTGTCATCAGAAGGAAAAGCGGCTCCTGAGGGGACACTGGCTCTGCTGGCCATACCACCACAAGGGGTTTCTCTTCTCTTCCTGCTCAGTCTCTTCATTAGAGCCTGAGCCCACCTCGCACGCCGTAGTCCAGTGGTTCATTCGCCTGAGTGAGATCCCTCTCAGCAAGCAGAAGCTGCTTGGCCGAGAGGCTGCCCCACAGGAGATCTTCTGGTACGATGACCCCCCGAGGGACATCAACGTTGAGAGCATCCTCAGCCCAGTTCAGGTGCGTAGTCCCTAAGCCTCCCTTTCTGCCTCCTGTGGGTCATGTCACTCCCATCGTCACTTGGGCCTCCTGGGAAATGTAACATTGGATGTTACCCAGAGAAAGGGTGCAAGGTATGGAGGGGAGTATGCCCTAAGCTCCCAGGGCGCAGGGGGCCCGAACCTGAGCCGACCGTTGTTTCTCCCGGTATCCCAGATGGTCTGATGGGCTCGGAGATGGAGAACCAGGAGAAAGCCCGGAGGCCAGCCAGCCAGCCATGCTTTGGAGAGAGGGTTGGCTCTGTGGAAGGGGAAGGGGAAGAATTCCAAGGGGGGAAGCATTGAGGTGGGAGGGAGGGCGCCATTGCCTGACTGGGGCAGAGGCTGCCTTTGTGAGGCTGGGGGCCAGCTGGAATTAGCCCTAAAGCTTGGTTGCTCGAGTGACTCGCAGACTTGCTAGGACAGTTCTTCACGTGTGTCCTGTCAGGCCACATAGGCGTGTTTCTCCTGGTCTCGCTTACTTAAGCCTCTCCAAATTAACTTTCACCCTCACATGTTGGGCAGAGATTTGGGGCTGATGGCTTTGGGCAGCTGCCTTGTCAGGGAGATGGGGGGCGTTTGTGCCACTCTCCGTTTTGTCTTTGCCTCCTAATTGACACTTTGGTCAATTGCAGGTGGTGGCTTTGGCCCCAGAGGAAGCTGTACCCAAGGGGCAGAAAGACAAACAGACGTTCTACGTCAAGCTCTCCTGGGACAACAAGTGTTTCCGCCCGCTGGCCCCAAAGCTGCTCGCCGAGATGAAGAAGTCACGTGAGATGAGTCCTCGGTGCAACACCTCTCCCAGGGTGCCAGGAGCCAGGCCCATGAAGGCTGCCGAGCGGGGCATTGGACGCATAGAGTCATGCCATTCCATCTCCAAGTCCTGTCCCTCCCAGGAGATACGTGCTGGCCGAACTCCCCGTTCCTCCACCCCTCCCCGAGCCAGAAAGCGGCTGGATCTGGGAAGTAAGTCTGAAGGGCACATGTCAGTGAACAGGATTGGGACCAGCCTCCTCTCTGTTCCCACAAAAACCTTAGAGCGGCGGTTCTCAACCTGTGGGTTATGTTCAGTTTGTAACAATGAAAATGCATCCTGCATATCAGGTATTTACATTACGATTCGTAACAGAAGCAAAATGACAGTTAGGAAGTAGCAGTGGAAGTAATTTTATGGTTGGGGGTCACCACAACATGAGGAGCTGTATTAAAGGGTCAGGCACTAGGAAGGTTGAGAACCACTGCCGTAGAGTGTTCAGTGAGTCCTCTCCCTCACCTCAGCAGTTCTAAACCTTCCCTTCTTTCCTCAAACCTCTCATGGCCTCCCCTCTCTCCACCCCCAGCTGAGACACTCGCTACATACTTTGCCAAAAAAAAAAGCCAAATATGGAGGCCCTTTGCAAAGAGCTCCCGGTTCTCCTCCTTGCACCCCTCTGACATTTTCCCCTTCCATCTCCTCTTTTATTATTTTGGGAGAAGTAAAGAGCTGGCCCTTCTGCTTGCCAAGGCCAATTCCTCTACCTGCACTCTTGATTCTTTACCTTCCCCTCTTTGACAGGTGGCGCTCCCTCTCCCACCGTCACTCTCTAATCTGTCCACTGGCATCTTCCCTCCTGCCTCCAAACATGCCCATGTCTGCCTCAGCCTTTCAGATCCATCACCAGATCTGGTCATCCCTGCATTCCTTCTCTCCTGCAGTTAATGCCCTTGCCAGGCCCTCTATGCTTCCTCTACTTTTGTTCTTTTCTGAAACTCTCAGCAATCTCTGGTGCCTTTAGCATAGATGTTGAGGGTTGGGGGAGGCAGGAGAATGAGCTCTGTCCTGGGCATGATGACTGTCCAGGGTGTCCAGTTGGAGATGTCCAGTGGGCAGTGGTTGATGGGACTGAAGCTCAGAGGAGAGACTGGGCAGGGCACCTCTGAGAGTCATCTGTGTGGAGGTGAGAGTTTCACCTCATTTGGTGCTTGTAACCCCTTCTGAGATACAAGGTCTTCCTAGAAGATGTAGGTGCCTGTTCACATCACAGGATCCCATCTCTCCAGCTGTGGCTGGTGATAGCCAATAACAGGACAGTCCGCTGACTTGCTCCTGAAGACTCCCAGAGGGGAGGAGGCAAGCTCTGACCACTTTAAGAAATCTCTGCTTTTGAGGATGTTTGTTTGGAGAGAAGGCTAAATCTTGCTCTTTGCAGCTCATCATCACTCCAGACCTTGGCCTCTCAGGGCCTGGGTATCAAGGCCAGGCCCCTTGCCACATGACAGCCCCAAAGGGAGTACTCCATCTTCAGAAAGGACAGCTGGAGGAACTGTAGGTGAGGGTCGAGCTAGAACATGTAGATGGTACAAAGAGGCGGATTTGTGGAAGGACAAACTCCCTCACAATGAGGGCTGTCCCAGTGTGGAAGGGGCTGCCTTGGGAGCTGGGGAGCCCCCCATCAGCAGACAGTGAGATGAAGCCAGCACGGTGTTCACAGAGGCCATCTAGTCCACGCCTACAAGAGAGCATGAGTGATACCGTCAAATCCCTTTGCTGGAATCCCATCCAGTAACCCTTCACAAAAAGGGGGGGAGATAAATTTGCAGTGATTTCTTCTGAATTAGTGTCGGTGTATATACAGACCTTAGTGTGTGCCAGGCAACACAGCAACCCTGAGGTGGGTGCTCTCATCATCCCCATTTTACAGAGGAGGAAACTAAGGCAGGATTCAAAATTCAGGCCCAGGTTTAGTGCTCTAGACTGTGCCACCAAGACTTGAGGCCCACCTGCCATCCTCTTCGAGTGACCTCTAATAACCGCTCAGCAGCCACCTCTACCAAGGCTAAGATAAAATTCTGTTAGGCCTACTGACCTGAAGTCATTGAGAATGGACAGACGCTGCCCCCATCTCCTGACAGTGACTGTCCATTATCATTGCCCCATCTCTGCCAGGCCTTTGGCAGGAGCTTCGGAGGGTGAGCTCACTCCCTTCCAAGGTTCCCACCCTTTCCCTGCTGGTCAGCTTCTGGTCCTGAACAGCTCGCCTCATTACTTCCTCTACCTTTTGAAGAATGGAGCTGTTATCTAGGCAAGTCCAGAGGCCATGCGCTGTTCTAGCGGGTTGAATACTTCAGTCCTCCCCTCAGGATATCGGGCCTCTGTGCCGAGGTCTCCTTCAGCAGCTCGTCCTCCCCTTTCTGTCCAGGTGGCCTGCCATTGGTCCCTGACATCCATGTCTTCCAGGGTCCCCCCTTGTCTCTAGCTTGTTTCCCTCTAGTAGCTTCACCTCCATATTTAGGTGTATGTATTCTTACTGCACAGCACTGCCCTGCAGCTCCCCAGGTTCCACCGCGCTGCTCTCTAGACTCATTCCCACTTGATACAATGTTCTCCGTACACGGCTCTTCTCTGCTGCCCCACCCCCTTTGCCCATCACGTTGCCAGGACGTCCAGATCATTGACCATTTTGGGCACATTGCTCATCTGAGTATTTTCTCCGGTGAATTACTGGTTTTCTCTAGTACTAATAATCTTCCTACCACAAAGAATTCAAACTTGATAGTGAGGTAAGGGCGGTTGGTGACAGCATCACATAAAGGCATTGCCTTCCTGCCCAGTTTCCTGCTTTGAAGGGAACTAAGTGGTTCAGGTTGCCCAGAGCCCACTGACACCCACTGAGCAGTCACCCTCTGAGTGATTCCAAGACGCAAGAGATGCCAGTACATAGTAGAGCTGTGGTCATTGGTTCGTCATAGTGGAAGACTCACAGTGCCAACCTGAGTCACGGGGCCATCCAGCTTGGTACGTATCTCAGCTTTTTCCCTACTGACTGACCCCTTTTGGCCCCCAGGTCCTCAGAGGACACCCTGCAAATCTCCCCACACCAGGCTCAAGCAGACCCAGCCTAAGCCCAACAGTCCCTGTAACTCTTTGGGACCAACTAAACGGAAAGTGGCTTTGCCTGAGACCCCTTCACCTTGTAAGAAAACTCGTGCCAATGGTGGAATTCAAGCCCTTCCTGCAGCTCAGAAAGAAGTCAAGTTTAATGAAATGAGACTCATTCCTCTCAAGGTGGGGGTGGAGGCCAACCTTCCCATGGTCTTGAGGCCCAAGACCAGCCAGCCCAGGTGAGTGAGGACAGGCTTGTGCTCACAGCAGCAGTGCAGGGCACACGGGATGATGCCTCAGTCCAGGCACCGCCAGTCCTGCACAGCTCTCGTTCCATGTATCACTCTCCCCCTTAGCCCAGTGTTGATAATCCAGGTCACACTCTTTGGGCTCCCAGTGCAAGGGCTAAGCTCATCTCATTTCTAGAAGCTGCATTCTTGGCCCCCTGCTGTCATGATCCTCCTTTCTCTAGTGTGTGTCTCATTCTGGCAGATGTACTGGTGTATGTTAGAGGCAGGAGAGGTTCTGCCCAGGCCCATCAATTAGAGCGAACCGCTTGCTCTTTGGGCAAGGTGCACCTAATCCAAGATGATGAGTCATCATCATTGTTTCCATGTCCATAGTCCTGGGACTGGGGCCAGAATCAGAGCAGCAGCCCACCCCGGGTGTGAATACCCAGCATGTCCCTTGGCCAGCGATTGAATTATACCTGCTCTGTAAAATGGGTGAGGAGGGCGGCCCACTAGTGATCTCAGATCCCTTCTAGCCCTGAGTGAACCCAGTGAATTAGGTAGTACACATCATAGCCCCATTTTATGAAGGGGAAATCGAGGCTCAGGACACTTGGACACACATGGCTCTGAAGTATCCATGGCTGGACTGAAGCTTGGGTCTTCAGATTGTAGAATCTGTGTACTTCCTGCTGCTGGATGCTGGTCACTGAAGGCCTAGGGCATCTGTCACCCTCATGTTTGACCTCAGCTCAGCACAGTGCAGCAGGTGGGGAAATCATGTTCTTGTTAGGAAGGCAGGAGCCCCAGCAGCTTCTTAGGAGGTTTGCCTCATCTGGGGCTACCAAGCCCCACTTCTTCCCAGGGCAGCGTCTAGTGAGGTCTTTGGCTTTCTTACAGGGTGGCTCAAGGGACCCACTCAGAGAAGGAGGACCATGCTGAGAGCCCACCAAGTCACAGGATGCAGTCGCTCAGGGCCTTGAGAAAGATCAGGGAGACTTTAAGGTAACGTCACCTTCGAAGGGAAAATGTTGCTGCCTTTGCCATTGCACCCAGCCCTCCTCCCCTGCCAGTACAGAAAGCCCGTCAGGATCCTGAGATGGGGGGAGTAAAGTGGGGGGTCCTTGTCTTCGGGGAGCCCGGCCTCTTGAATGCCGAATGTCAGAGATGAGCATGGTCCTCCCCTCCCCAGAACTTTAGGCAGCAATAGATGTGAGTCAGAAAGTGAAGATGGATACTTACCAGGAGGAGAAGCCTCTGACTCTGACTGTAGCAGCAAAGAGGAAGAAGAGCCTTCCACACCCCGCCAATCCCAAAGAAGACAGAGCGCTGTGGTCAGTACCCAGTGCTCTGTCAGGAAGTTTTTCATACAGAGCACTCCTTCCAAGACCCCTTCCAAGACTCCTTCCAGGACACCTTCCAAGACACATTCTAAGACGCCTTCCAAGACCTCACAAAAAACAGTAAGGTTCTTATGGGTACGTTTTCTGGTGGGGTGAGTGTATGTATGCATCCTGGGTCAGGCTATGAGGACTGACAGCACCAGCCTCTAGGACTGTGGCACTGGCGGCCAAAGCCTGTTATCCTTCTAAAGGGGCCGCTTGTGTTGTTTGAGATGCCCCTGGGGCAGAAGCGCAGGATTGTTGCCTCAGTAGGAGCTGGTGAGATTACCTAGAGAGAGATTACTCATGACAGCCCTGGGGGACACCCCCAGATGTGGCAGACAGTCTAGCGAAGGAGACTGAGACAGCAATTTGGTAGGAAGAGGCCCAGGAGGTCAGGAATGGTACCACAAAAGCCCAGTGAGTGAGTGTCTGGGAAGAGAGGCCAAGAAGGGCGGACTGAGGAAAGACCATCCCACCAGCAGTTAGACTTGGCTGGCAACTTTGAGGGGCCAGGAGCCAGAGACTGAATGGGAGGAAGGGGGGGCAGCAGGTGTAGACTCCCCTCCCACGGAGTGGCTGAGAAAGGAAGGGGAGAGGACAAGGTGTAGGTTAATAGCTTGGGGGGGATGACAAGGTCTGGAAAAGGTCTTTTAAGGATGGGGAGGGGGCTGCAAGGTGGCACAGTGGATAAAGTGCCAGCCCAGGAGTCAGGAGGACCTGAGTTCAGATTCAACCTCTGACACTTGATGCTTACTAGCCGTGTGACTTTCGGCAAGTCACTTAACCCTGGTTGCCTTGTCCAAAAAAAAAAAAAAAGGATAGATATGAAATGGTTTGTGGGCCACAGAGAAGAAACCAGTAGATAAGCAAAGGTTGAAAATTAGAAAAAAAATGAAAAGGGGGTGATTGAAGAGGCACGCGGGGATCGCAGGATGATCCCTAAGCTCCTTCTAAGCGTGAAAGCTGGTGGCTTGTTTTTGCCTTTCATTGTATCCCTAGGGCTCATGTCCCTGGCATGTGGTGGTGCTTAATAAATCCTGGTTGACTGACCGACCAACTGATACCTCTTTAGTCCCTGCCCCACGCCGAGCCCCAGCACTGGGGGTCCTGTTTCAGGACAGTAGACCACGGGGTGTCTGTCCTATGCCCTCCAGTAGAAGGCTGCTTGGGGGCTTCTATAGTGGTGAATTCTCCCACGTCCCTCCAGCGTGGTCACCCAGACCCCTGGGGGCAGCTGAGTACAGAAGACGCTGGACAGGCGAGCCACGTGACCCCACGGGGCAGGGCCCTCTTCTCTCTCAGTGGCAGTTTCCTCATCCATAAAATCAGGGTGACAATGACAGTGTCTGGTCCGCAGGGCCCTTGTGAGAGTCAGATGAGGGGACAGTATCAAACTGTCTTGCAAACCCCAAGGCACAACAGAAGGGCCAGCCATCAGCTCAGTCAGCTTCCAGGGATTGGGGAGTCAGCCCACAGCCGTTTTCCTTGAAGCTTCTCAGGCACAGAAGCAGCTTCATTTCTGCCTTTGTTCCCCTGCACATAGCCTAGGGCCTGGCCTGAGTAGGCATTCCCATGCTTGTTGAATGAAGCAGCCTGTCCAGGAGTTCATCATCCCAGACCAGACCACATCCATGGACAGGCTTAATAGGCAGAGAGTGGCCAGAGCACATGAAAGATGGGCTAGCAGGTGTAGCATAGAAAGTGTCCCAGAGGTTTCCTGTTGGCCTAGGGAGAAGTCGAGGGAAACTGCCCTGGTCTGCCCTGGTCTGTAGAGATGGGGGACGCCACTGGTCATGTGCCTTGGCTGCGGTCTCCACCAGACACCATTGTCCCTTTCTTACAGTCTGAGCTCAGGACCCCCCAGATCCGCAGGCGCAGACAGGCTGCCCAGAAACCCACCAACTCACTTGAAGAGGCCCAGATGAGGTGAGTGAGCGCATGCCCTCTTTCAGGTGGGGAGTGTTTGCTGATTTTCACAAGACAGAAATAAGTCAAAGTTCATTGATTTTTGTACCATGGAATGCAGTGAAGGGAACAGGCCGCCCTTCTGTAAAGAGAAGATTCCTTGGTCAAAGACAGTCAGGTCTGAGGCTTCTGCCTGATTCAGAAAAGCTCAGTGGGGGATGGTGCAGACCAAGAGAGTCCGATGGACATGGGGACCTGGAGAAGGAAGGAGGGGCCCAGGATGGCCAGGCCCAGGGGGCAGAAGCATCTCCAGGTGTGTGGGTTAGGGCTTGGCCTGAAAGCCATGAACACAGCCTCTGTTACAGTGTTGGGCTGCCCTTTCATCCCATTCTAAAGATTTTTCCTGCCCTTCTGTCTCCCTTTCAAGGCTGCACGTCTCCTTCGTGCCTGAGTCTCTGCCTTGCAGGGAGCAGGAATTCCAAGACATCTACAGTTTTGTGGAAAGCAAACTTCTCGATAGGACAGGAGGGTGAGTTACCCTGGGCCCCGCGATGTGGGAAAGTCAGGGTGCTATGGGAAAGGTCCACGCTAAGCCCTCAGAGCCTGAGAGCAGACAGTGGCCAGAGAAACCCAGAGGGTCTGAGCCCCTCTGCCCACGCCTTCCTGTCTGACACACTTGAAGCATCTGCTCCATTCACAGGCTCTGTTGCCACAAACATGGAATAAGACACAGTTCCTTTCTCAAGGACCTTATGGCCAGTGGGTCTGTGGGGCTCTTCTCCAGAGAAGTGGGGGAAGCAACCCTGTCTCTGGGCACACGTTACTATTTCATGGGGTGGTCGTGGGGATGCTCTCTGAAGCCTCGAAGTGCTCCCATAATGGGGGCCGTTGTTCTTGTAGCTACCATACCATGTGGTTAGGTAGGGGTCTGACAGCTTGGGAAAGATCCCTCATCCATGAGGCAGGAAGAGGCAGCTGCCAGAAGAGGACCTTGGAGGGGCCACCAGAAAGGACAAGGGATACAGGATGGGGTGCCAAGTATCCTCTAAGAGACAGGACAATTGCAGAGGATCAAGAGGATCAATAATCTGGCTAGAACATGGTTGAGAGTGTAGATTGGATCTAGACTGGTTGCCTTGAATGTCAAAAATCAGGAATTATATTTTATGTGGTAAGTAGATAGGATCCACTGAAGGTTCATCGATAGTAAGTAAAACCAGGATTGGTTAAACCAACAGTTCTCAACCTGTGGGTCGCAACCCCTTTGGGAAGTCAAACGACCCTTTCATAGGGGTTGCCTAAGACCATTGGAAAACACATTTCCCATGGTCGTAGGAACTGAGATACCACTCCTCTATCTGTCTCCAGGCAGTCTGCCCACATGCGGATACGCCCACATTAGGAAGGTTAAGAACCATTGGGTTAAAGACTTAGCTGGTATAAGAAATTGATTGCTTGCAAGGATGAGCTAATGGCAGGGGCCTGGTCACCTCCTCTTGAGTCTGCCTTGGAGCCAGCCCAGAATCCTGCTAGCCACTGCCCTTCCTGCTCTAGGTGCATGTATATCTCTGGGGTCCCTGGGACAGGGAAGACAGCCATCGTGCATGAGGTGGTGCGTTCCCTGCAGCAGGCTGCCCAGGCAGAGGAGATGCCCTCCTTCCAGTATGTCGAGGTCAATGGCATGAAGCTGACTGAGCCCCATCAGGCCTATGTGCAGATCCTGCAGGTGAGCTGGGTGGCCCAGCTGGTACTCTTAGACTGGGCGGGGCTGGGGCTTAGACTCCAGCTTACAGCTGTTCTGGGGGCCCCAAGTAGCCATGCCAAGCATGGGGGAGGGAGGGGGAGAAACACTGGGGATGAACCAGAGACATAGCTGAGTGTGGCACAGAGCCAGGCACTGGAACAGTGCCCTGAGCAGTCTGAGGAGGGATACAAGACTTTGGGTTGATTGGGGTCAGGGGGATATCTGTTGGGCCTGAAGGGAGCGGGGGGACTTGAGGAAACAGGAGGGCATCGGCAGGACATCATTTGGCCAGAAGGCAGACCGAAGGACAGCCGTGTGAAACCAGCCTGGATAGATGGGCTGGAGCCAGGCTGTGGGGGTCCCCTCCTAGGAACCACTACTGTTGTCCTGCTACGCCCAGGGAGAGGGTCTGTAGCCTGGGATCGGCACCACCCCCACCTAACCCAGTGAGATTAAACCCAAGGCAAGGGAGAGCTGAGCCCTTGCTATCGGCTTGACCAGCCCAGGCAAGGGGTCCTGGGAGGTATGGGGGCTTAGTAGTGGGTTATTTTCCCCATCCAGAAGCTGACTGGTCAGAAAGCTACTGCCAGCCATGCTGCAGAGCTGCTGCAGAGGCAATTCAGCCAGCCCATGCCTGGCCAGGAGACCACAGTGCTCCTGATGGATGAGGTGAGGGGGGTGGGGCAGTCATGCTCCATGTTGGCCACAGAGCTGGGAGGGAAGCTTGAGGCTGGTGTCCGTGAGGAAACATCGCTGATGTGGCTCCGTACCATCCCGTCCCCGACAGCTTGACCTCCTGTGGACCCCGAAACAGGACGTGCTGTACAACCTGTTTGACTGGCCCGCTCAGCGTGGCAGCCGGCTCGTCGTCCTGGCCATCGCCAACACCATGGACCTGCCCGAGAGGATGATGATGAGCAGAGTTGCCAGCCGCCTGGTGAGGAAGACCGAGGGGCTGGGCTGGCAGAGAGGCTGGGCTTCCTCAGCGGAGCCACCGTCTGGAAGCATCTGTCCTTTGGGTTTCTTAGGGCCTCACCAGGATGGCCTTCCAGCCTTACACCTTTAAGCAGCTGCAGGAGATCATCGTGTCCCGCCTGGAAGGTGTGAAGGCCTTCGAAGATGATGCCATCCAGCTGGTGTCCAGGAAGGTCAGCATTCTCCAAGTGTTTATTATAAGCACCAGCTGCACTGGAGGCCCTGAGGGACCTTCATGATCATCTGGTTCAAGCCCTGCCCTAAGCTTTTCTGCTTCATCCCAATACGTGTCATTCAGTCTCCAGCACCAGCCCATTGTGATCTGGGAGAGTTCTCACTGAACTTAGTTTTTCCTCTACATCCAGCTGAAAGCTGGTTCTCTGACACATCTGTGTTCTGCTGTATGAAGTCAAGAAGAAATAAGTCTAATCCTTCTTGAACAACTCTCAGTATTTGTCCCCCTTCCCGGCTAGGACTCCCCGCTCCTTCAGCCCCTCCTCATGGGCAGTGCCCCTTTCCCTCACCTTCCTGGTCACCTTTCTCTGGGTACTCTCCAGTTTGGCACTGTCCATTCTGAAATGAGCAGACCAGAACACACTCCTGTAGATGTGTGCACCACAATGCTCCGCTGCTTTGGTGTCAGTGAGACAGTGATCACTCACATTGGCACTGCAGCTTGGGGTGGGGGGAGCTCAGACAACCCTCTAAGCCATGGCTGGTCATCTCCCAGACGTAGGCCACAAGGGCTTTCTTGCTGCCATGCAGGAAGGGAGAGCATTTTCATAAGAACTCTGGAGTGGAAGTCACTGTGTTCCTTGATGTTTGGAGAGTCAGCCACAACTGAGCGGAACAGTCTAGTGTCTTCTCAAATACAGGAATATATTCCCAAGGTGACAGAAAGGTCTGGAAGACAGTCTAACCTCCGCAGGCAGCTCCTGAACATTCCCTGAGTCTCCCAGACAGTGTCAAACTCATGAGGAAAAATTCTCATTTGCAAGTAATTGTCCTTAACAAGCAGTCTTGTCTGCTCTCTGTTGAATGAAAGCATGGAACTTTTCCAGTGGACTCAGTAGACTTACACAGCCAGGCCCAGAGAGTCCATTTGGTTTTCAGGATCCCTCACAGCATGCTCTGGTTCTAGGTAGCGGCCCTCTCTGGTGATGCCCGGCGCTGCCTGGACATCTGCAGGCGAGCCACAGAGATCTGTGAGTTCTCCAGTCAAAAGTCAGATTCCTCAGGCCTGGTCAAGGTGGCCCACATCCTGCAAGCTGCAGAAGAAATGTTTTCATCCGCTTACATAATGGCCATCAGGTGAGTCTGGTTTCTGACCTGCCTCCCCTACCCTGGAGTATTCCAAAGAGAAGGATGTGCCTGGGTCCTGGGGAAGTGGGAGCCCCACGTGATCCTGCCCTGGCCATTAATTAGACATCTTCCTCTTTCTCTCTGCAAAAGGGAATCTTCAAAATTACCTCTTGCAACTTTGCAACTTGTGTGTTTAGCAGATGACAGAGCTGGACCTCTGCACTCTGGTCATTTGGCCCAGGGCCTCAGGCTCTGTCTTTCAGGGGAGATTTTCCATGGGGAAGAGAACAAGCGTTTTCTTCATTCACTAAGCACCTACTGTGTGCGGGGCTCTGTGCTAAGCACTTCACAAATGTAGTCTCGATGGATCCTCACAACAACCCTGGGAGGGAGGGGCTGTTATTGTCCCCATTTTACAGTTGAGGAAACTGAGGCAGATGGTGGTAAAGTGACTGGCCCAGGGCCCATGGCTAGTAAGGGCCTGAGGTCCTGACACCAGGCTCCACGCCCTGTCCAGTGCACAACGTAGGGCTTGTAGAACCTCAGCCAGATCAGAAAGCCTTGGCGGGTTTGAGCAGCTGTGTTTTAAATGTCCTCTAGACGTGGAGTTGGGGCTCCAGGCTCTGGTGAGAGCACCAGTGTCTCTGCCTTCCTTTAGGAATGCCTCCGTCCTGGAGCAGGGTTTCCTGAGAGCCATCCTGGCAGAATTCCATCGGTCGGGCCTTGAAGAAGCAACGCTTCAGCAGGTGGGTTTGGCTGCTGGGGCTGGAGTGAGGGGAGGCCCCAGGCAGACACGCAGGGGATTCAGGATGGTGCCATGGGTGGGAGGGACTCCTGTGCTCAGCCTCTCACATCTCTGAGGGCCACTCACCTCTGCTTCCTCTGCATTCTTCTAGGTCTACCATCAGCACGTGGCTTTGTGCAGAATCGAGGGTCTGCCGCACCCCACGGTGTCTGAGACCATGGCCGTGTGCTCACGCCTAGGTTCCTGTCGGCTTCTGCTAGTGGAACACAGTAAAAATGATCTGTTACTGCGCATACGCCTCAATGTGAGCCAGGACGATGTGCTCTATGCTCTGAAGGAGGAGTGACAAGGAAGCCAGTAGGAAATACATAACTTATTACAAATTATTTTTAAATTCAGTTTTTATTTTTTTAAGACAAGCGGGCATTTTTGTACTGAATGGAAATTGCTTTATCATGTGTTTAAAATTTTACATTAAATATTTTGGGTTTTTTCTAACACACCTTTGGAGTTAGAACATTGTTACCAGTCAAGTGTTTAAAACCTGATTTAACACTGGCACTCACCAGCCTATACAGAAACATTCATTTCATCAACTCCTACAGCCCCCTGAAGTCTGGCTATGTGATGTG
Organism: Pseudochirops corinnae; assembly: GCA_028646515.1. Taxonomy (NCBI): domain Eukaryota; kingdom Metazoa; phylum Chordata; class Mammalia; order Diprotodontia; family Pseudocheiridae; genus Pseudochirops; species Pseudochirops corinnae. Next base: position 341,788,466 of record CM053586.1, on the reverse strand, counting down.
GCCTCAGGTGGCTGGTGATTGCTGCTGGCAGAGACCAACCAATTAAAAAGGGAGGAGGGCAGTATTTTTCAACTCTCTGGACCAGCAGTGGGGAACCTGTGGCTTTCTAGATCCTTAAGTGTGGCCTTTTGACAGAATCCAAATTCTACAGAACAAATCCCAAACTCGGGTCCCAGTGAAAAGATTCCTGGACTGTCCCTGAAATCCTTGGAGAACACCAAAGATGGATAGCATGTAATACAGACAGGGCCCCGACATTTCCTGCAGGTGTTCATAGAGCCCCACCTAATTTAGGAAATGAACAAGCAAAAAAGACACCAACGAGAAAAAGACTGGGATGCCCAAGACAAACCCAGAAGAGAATCCCTCCAACTATGAGTAAAGCCTGAAAAAATAAAATCCAGTATAGCTTGGCCACAAGATTGGCTAGAATCCCGAAGAATCTTGAGTTGTTTTTTAAGTTTAAAATGATACTACAAATTAAATGAGCACTGTAGAGGAATTAGACAAGAAATGAGTGCCAGAGGGGCTCAGAAGGTAAATTAACAGCTTGATTCCAAAAGTACAAAAAATTATGAATAAGCAAAAAATTGAAACAACAAGAAACATCAAAGCCAACATGTATCTGATCAAAAACAACTAACCATGGGCAAAAGGTGAAGGAAAGATAATTGTATATTTCAGTAAGTCTGAAATAAGGACTGCTCAGAACTATCAGAACAAGAGAGCAAAACAAAAATCCAAAAAAATTTCTTGTGAAGAATACTAGAGAGAATGTCAGTCAAAAATAAAATTGAATTTTTTTAAAAATTAAAGGGGAAAATGATATGAATGAAAAATCAGAGTGTTGCTGGGTAATTAAAGAGGGGCTTTGATCCTATCAGTGAGAATCATCTCCACCCAGACAATTTAAATTTAAAACAGTGGGCCAAAATTCACCTAAATTAGATTCTCTTTACACTTTAATGAGAAATAAACTCTTCTAGGCAGCTAGATGGCACAGTGAATAGAGCACCAGCCCTGTAGTCAGGAGAATCTGAGTTCAAGTCCTCCCTCAGACACCTGACACACTAGCTGTGTGACCTTGGGCAAGTCGCTTAACCCCAATTGCCCTCCCCCCAAAAAATGCAAAAAAAGTTGCATAAATAAAATCAATGCAGCTAAAATTAGAAGCTAAGAGTTGAATGGAGAGAGGAGTGGAGAATAATAACTCTATACTGGAAGTTTCTCTGATACAAGTTCTTATTTCTAAGCTATATAAGGAACTGATTAAGATGTACAAAACTAAGAGACATTCCTCAATAGATAATGGTCAAAAGGGCAAAGGTTCAATGGAAGCAATCCAAGCTATAAACAACCACATGGGGGCAAAAATACTTTAAATGGCTAGTGATTAGGGAAATGCAAATGAAAGCACTTCTGAGGTTCTACCTCACACCCATCAGGAATACAGTAACTGCTAAAGCAGTTAGACAGCCGGCCGCAGTTTCTTTGAACTGGTTATACCATCACTACTAGGTCTAAACCCAGGGATTAAAGAAAAAGGAAAGAACCAATAGGTATTAATATTAATAGTCACTCTTTTAGTGGTGGCAAAGAACTGGAAACTATGGGAGTTCCCATTAATTAGGAGAAGGAATGGTCAAATTAAGGTATATGGACGTAATAGAATGCTACTGTGAAGAAGGAAGTAAACAAAGGGTTAGTTCAGAGAATCTGAGAAAACTTGAATGAACTGATGCAGAATGAAGAGAACAGAACCAGGAAATCAAATAATGGAATAACTACTTTGAAAGACTTTGGAACCCTTAACTTCAAAAGACTCAGGAATTCTAATTAAAGTGCAATAGCCAAGCCTGATTCCTGAGGACCAATGATAATCTCTTCTACCCACCTGACAGAAGATGGATTCACAATACAGGATAAGACACGTTTTTGGAAATGTATGGATGCTTGACTCTGCCTATTTGTTGCCAGAGTTTTTTCTTTCTTCTTCCCCCCCAGTATGAGTGTCAAGAGAAAGTAAATGCTTAATTGGAATTTTGTCTTATTGATTATTATTAAAATGAGAAAACTTAAAAAAAAAAAAAAACTTTTTCATTGGCTTCGGCTAAAATTTCCAAGTCAACTCAGACGTGGGTCTTCTGACATGGGGAAAATGGCCCAGTACATCAGTTTGGGCAGCTCCTGTTGAGGACTCAAAGAGCAGACTCGATAAGCCCTCCTCCTGTAGTGCCCAAGAAGAGGCCTATTGCATTGCTGCTATTTCTACCCCACACAGAGTTGGAAAGGACCCCAGACTCTACCTGATCCCTGAATGGTACAATCCATCAAGGCTTTAAGGGCCTACTCTGTGCTAGGCCCTGGGGACACAGAGTATGATGCTCCCTGCCCTCATAGAGCTTACCAAGAATCCCCTAAGTTCTCATCCAGCCTCTTAAAAGCCTACCCCTCCCAAAGGAGCCTGCTCCACTTTGGGCCTTCTCTTGTTCAGTTTTTTTCTGACATCATGCCTGAATTTTTTCCTTTGTAAATTCCTCCCATTTTTCAGTTTTCCTCTCTAGGGCCAGACAGAACAAGTCAATCTACATAACTCTTCAAATAGTTGGGAGTCAATTACTGTCTTCAGGTTTGTTATTGTTGTTAAGTCATTTCAATCATGTCTAACTCTTCATGACCCCATTCATGGTTTTCTTGGTGAATATACGAGAGGGGTTTGCCCTTTCCTTCTCCAGCTCATTATACAGATGAGGAAACTGAGGCAAAAAAGAGTTAAGTGACTTGTCCAGGGTCACACAGCTAGTGTCTAAAGCTGGATTTGATCCCAAGAAGATGTGTCTTCTGACACAGGCCCCAAGCATTACCCGATGTACCACCTAGCCACCCTCAAATGAGATAATATCTGTAAAGTGTTTAGCATAGGCTCTGGCACTGTGTAAATGGTATTATTGTCAATCAGTAAACATTTATTGGACACCTGTTATATGTCAGTGCCTGACATAAGCAATAGGGATACAACAACAAAAAAGGAAGACACTCCCTGCCCTCAAGGAGCTTCTAATCTAATGGGATGAGACAAAAGGAAGCTGGAAAGGGGATGATGATCAAGTCAGAGAAGTCCTAATGTAGGGTGGCTAGGAGGGAAATGAGGAAATGCTGTGACCTGGGGTCCTCCTTACATGGAGAAATGGAGTTCACTGCTCGGCGGTCTCATCAGAAGGACAGAAGGTGGTGATGAGGTGATAGGTGTGGCCAGGTAAGAGTGCTCCTATGAGAAACAGGAGGAATTTAAGTCTTAGAAGGGCTGGCATAGGGAAGAAGACATTAGGTTCCACCTGGTCCCAAAAGCAGACGTGGGATCAAATGAAGGGAGACTAACATAAGCTTAAGGTCAATACCAGTTCCTAATGACTAGAGCTGGGCAGAGATGGAGCAGACTGCTTCTGCAGGTCCAGGGGGTCCTCATGGCCAGAGGTCTTCCAGGGGACAAGGAGGTCTTGGCTGTGTTGTGTTGGGCACTGCTGAGCAGGAAGAACAGCTGACAGGAGCTGCAAGCTGGAAGGGCCCTCCAAGGCCATTTGGTCCATCCTGGAGCTGAGGGCTAGAGACAGAGATCTGCAAGTCCAAGAGCCCAAGGGACAGGCTGGAGCTGAGGGGACCTCCAGGAGAGGGTGTGTAGACTCCTCTTCTGGCAGTGAGGTCCATGGACCTGCGTCTCAGCATCTGGTCTTCACTCCTCCTTTTCCCATCTTGACCTCTGGGTGAACTAGGTCAACTCAAAGCTGGCCTCTTCTCTAGAGTCTCTGCCCCCTTGCCCTATCACACCCTTCTCTCCCGCAGGCCCCCTCCCCCTTCTTCTACTGTTGGTGCAGACCCTCATCCTCTTACACCTGGACAACTGTGACACCCATGGCTCCGGACTTCTCTTTGGCAGCGCCCTGCACCCTTAGTGCTGGGGGGGGGGGGGGGCGGGTCGTGGTGCCTTCTGGGGCTCTGACAGGGGAGTGGGGCAGGGAGGGCGGAAAGCACATTGGTTCTCGGGGTGGGCACAGGACGTGTGGTCTGCCTGCCTCATGTCTCTCCCCACTCCAGTCCAGCCTAAAGATAAGGTCAAACTCAACTCCCCTTCCTCCCCCCCCCAGCCTCTGCAAACCAAGGACCCACGCCTCCTGCCTGTTCCTCAACAAGATAGTCCATCTCCAGGCTCTGGGCATTTGCGCTGGCCTTGCCCCCCTCCCCCACAGGCTCTCCCTGGCCTCTAAGTCTCAGCTAAAATCCTCCAAAAGGAAGCCTTGCCTGGGATGATCCCCAGTGTATTCCTGTCCATGCCTTGTCTGTACCGAGCTGTTTGCACATCGAGAGCAGGTGCCTGGCACACAGCAGGCAATCGCCTGCGCGCCCATTTCACAGACCGGCAAAGCTGAGTCTCTTCCCCCCCCCCCCCCCCCCCCAGCCCAGCACCGCTACCCAGCTCGTCCACGTGAGGTGGGGGAGGGCCCGGGCGGGGCTCCAGGGACGACTCACAGGCCTCCGAGCACGCCCAGAAGCCCTGAAGGTGGGAAGGAAGAGGTAGGACGGGGGTGGGGCTCGCACCTCCCACTCCGGATTAGGCCCGGACCTAGGCCCGCCCCGCGCTCCACGCCCCGCCCCTCCCAGCTCCGAGACTTTCGGGCCCAACCCTTCTGTCGGCTTAATGGACACGCCCTTCCGCATTCCTCGCCTCATCGTCCCGCCCCTCGGCAGGGCGCGTGCGCACTGGGCGCCGCCCGGCCCACGGGGTCACGTGGGAGGTGAGTGCGCGTCGCGCGCGGCCTCCGGTGCTTCCGGCAGTCTCAGCGGGACCTCAGCGAGAGAGGGTCAGGTCGGGACGGGTGGGGGGGGGGGTCTCCAGCGGCCCACAGAGTCAGTGCAGATCCCTCCTCATCGCAGCCCACCTCATCCTGCCCGCTCCCAGCAGCCCACCTGCGGCCAGGTGTGGAGGGCGGGGCCGCCAGATGTGGGCGGGGGAGGGGAATCTGCGCCGGTGCGCACGTCCTGCCGGGCCCCCGGGTCACATGGTCCAGCCCCCGCCTTTCCCTGTTCGGCCCCCAAAGGGCCCCCTGGCTTCTGGGGTTCTAGACTTGCGGGTTCTGAGCCGGTCCCCCCGATTCTCTCCCCCCAGGGACGTCCAAAGGCGGCGAGGCTGAGATGCCTGGACCGAGACCCCGGAAGGGCCCCCAGGCCCGGGGCCAGGGGGTGGCGGCGGCCAAACAGGTACGGAGGAGGGGTGTCCCCCTCCCGGGAGGGCCCGGCCTCGGGGTGGCCCCGGACATCAGCGCCCCCACCCTACGGGGGAGGACACTGAGGCCCCGAGCAGGGCAGGGTGGGCCGGGGTCTCGGGTGAGCCCCGTGCCCTCCCCCCACCTTCTTCTGGCAGAGGGCGACCGCGAGCTGGGTGCAAACGAACCGCGGCGGAGGCGTTTGTGCCCCGGAGCCTACGTGCTGTTTGCCCTCCTTGAGCCTGAGCCCCGCCCCCCGTGTCCGAGCCCCCGAAGGCACCCGGGCCGGGCCCCCCGCTGGGCCGAGGGTGCAGGGCACTGCCAAGGAGAAGTCCAGCGCCCTGGGTGTCGCTGCAGGGGCGTAGGGGGTGGTGCTTGAGGAGGTCAAGGGGAGCCCTCGTTAGGGTCCTTTAACCTTTATTTTACTGAAGAGAAAACGGATCTGAGAAAGGAGGGAGGTAGAACAGAAACAAGCATTCCTTTATGCTCCTGCTGTATGCCTGTTTGTAAATGTCAGCATTTCACTTGGGGTCCGCAGCCCTGGACCTTCACAAATGACCATCTCATTCCCTCTTCCCGACCACCCTGAAAGGTGGAGGCTGTTGTTAGCCACGCTTTAAAGTGGAGGAAACTGAGGCCGCTGGTCAGAGGTCGTGCTCCTCCCTCCCCCAGAGTTCCCCCAGGCCCTGCTCTCAGAGCCATCTCCGGCCCCTAAGTGACCTACACAAGGCTTTACCACCAGTCAGCCTCTGCCTCTGGTCCATGTGCAGAGACCACCTTTAAGTAAGGCTGGGACCCCTCCCTAGGGAGTGCACAGGAGCAGGTCTGTGCTGGGGAGCCAGGCCTGTAAGGGGAGGAGGGAAAGCAGAGCCTCTCTGGGAGAGGGTTCGTGTCCAGCTTGGAGAGAGGAGTGTAAGATGGGGATGGCCAGCTGGGTAGGGGTTCTCTGGAGAAGACCCTGCAGTACCAGAAGAGTCTGGCAAGGGTTGGGAGCTTCTGAAGGTGTCTGTGCGTGGCAGGTCACTGGTTCAGAGCTGGAAGAGGCAGGGAGGCCACTTAGGGCTCCAGCAGTCACCTGGTGAGAGGCTACGAGGGCTGCTAAGGTGCGAAGGGCTTTGCCGCACACAGGACATGTATGTGATGAGTGTGAGTGAGGATTAAGGATGGCACCCAGCCTGACATGGCAAGACTTGTGCTCTTGACTGTAAAAGGGAGGTGTGGAAAAGCAGAGGCTGCTGGGAGAGATGCTCAGCTCTGGGTTGGCTAAGTTGGGTTTGAGCTGGGGTCAGGTGAGGCTCTGGAGCTCCTCCTGCCTACAGGGTGGCCTCAGGCCCACGTTTGCCCTTGAAGGTTCCCTCTGGTGTCAGTGGCTGGGGAGGGGGGTTGGGAGCATCCGGGGACCAGAGGCTTTGGCTTGGAGGGGGACCCTCCTCCAGGGACAGCGAGGCCCGGGGTCTGGACTCAGGCCTGCCATGTTGTTTGTGTCCTGGACCCAAATACATAGGATTGCAAAAGAAACCAGTTATGCTCTGGTGTGGTTATCAGAATGTTTGTAAAACTGAGGTCCCGTACCTGGGTGCAGAGGCAGCAGACGTGACCCATGCCGACTACTTCTTTGATACTGGGCAAGTCACTTAAACTGGATCTCAGTTTCTTTATATGCCAAATGATTGGGCTGCACTGGGAACCCTTGTGGCCTAGTAGTGGCTGGACTTGGAAGTCAGACCTGGGGGGAATCCAGTTTCAGATCCTGACCTGCTGTGTGAGCCTCAATTTCCTCATTTGAAAAATTGGGATGATGGTGGCACTTGGCTCACAAGGCTGGCAAGCACTTAATAAAGGCTGTTTGTTGATGAGATCAATTTGTGAATCTTAAAGTTCTTTAGAAATATAAGAATCTCAGCCCCCTGGGCCATGCCCTTTCCCATCCTCTCCTCCCATCACAGCTGGGGCTCTTTGTGGAGTTCAGTCCAGAAGACATGATGCTAGAGGCCCAGGATGGCGGGGAGGATGACGGAGACCTGGAGGCAGAGCTCCTAGCCCTCACTGGTGACTCCGACACTCCAGAGATCAAGGCCAGGCCGAAGGGGAAAGGTGAGTCGAGCTGGGCCAAGTCCTAGAATGTGGGAGGCACCTTCCGGGCCTCTCAGAGCCCCCAGGCCGGGGGCACTAATGCTGGGCCACAAGGGAAGGTGGGTTTACAGAGAAGGCCAGTATAGAGGAGGTGTTCGTCCCCAGGGCCACAGCTGCCACCTTGGAGCTAGAGAGAAGCTGGGGACGGGTGCTGACCACCTGACATAGAGGCTCGGCTCCCTTGGTTCCTGGGCATTTTTCCCTGGGCTGCTCAGGGCTCTGCCCGACCAGGCGGCCCTTCAGGACCTTGGAGGCAGCAGCTTTCATGACCCTCCTCAGTCTTCTCAGCTCAAGGCCCTTCCATGGCCTAGACTTGATACCCCTCCCCCCCAAGTCACAATGGAAAACAGAGCTTGGGCCCCGTCTCTGGCCTCAGTTTCCCAGTCTGTAAATGAAGTGAGGCCCAGAAGAGTCCTGAGATCTTCCCTCTGCTGGACTCTCTGGCTTATCGGTGTCCTTCCCAAACCGGGGCCCAGGACTTGATCTCAGGCTGATGGGACCTTGGAGCCCATCGAGTCCAGCCCTCACATTCGATAGGTGGAGAAACTGGGGCGGGGGCCAGAGAAGTGAAGCATTTTCCCTGGAGGCTCATAGCTAGGGAGTAGCTGGGGCTAGATTGGAACCCAGGTCTACTGGGCCGTGTTGCCTCTGCCGTTTCCGTGGCTCCATAGGGCTGACCAGGCCAGAGGAAGAGGAGATTTTTGTCTCCCTGTGTCAGAGCTGCTGTTTTCTCCTTATCATTACTATGCTTTAGGGGCCAGACCTTGGATTTCCTCTCTGTGGGCCCTTCCCAGTGTGGACTCTGCCCACCAGTGTCCATAACTAGAGTCCTTGAGAGTTGCCTGGGTCAGTGATGACTGGCCAGTCATAGTTTGAGGCAGTCTGGGCTGTAGGGCTCCATACCCGAGACCCTCTCCTTGAGATGGTTTGGGATCAAGGCCCCTCCTGCAGAGGAGGCCAGATGGAGTGTTGGCCTGAGTATCTTGGGGGTATATGGGAGCTTCCCAGGTGCTGACCCATGGGGGGACCTTGCTCTGGGGGTCGTGCTCACCTAAGGACAGCACCAAGACTGAGCGGTGGGAAGTCCAGTCTAGGGGCTTTGTAGAAGGCAGAGCTTGCCCACTGTGACTCTCCCCCCATAGGAGGGGCCTCCTGACCCATCACTCCTGGTCCTGCCTGTGTGAGGGGAGGATTTCCAGTTGTCCTGGTGTGGGTGGGGCTCTCCCAGCCAGCCTAGTCAGCCCTGCCACGTGTGTTCAGCTGCCTGGGGGGTAAAATCAGGCCTCCTGCCTCAGCTCCAGCTTCAGCCCAAGGGCCCCCCAAGCTGGAGAGAGACTTTCTGGGCTCGGGTGGGGCAGGGGGAGCCTTGGTGGGGTCCTGGGGTCAGGTCCCAGCTTGCTGCTCATTTACTGTGTGGCGTTAGTTAAGTCTTTTCTCTTTGCTGGGGCTCAGTTTATCTAAAATGAAGGGTCTGGACTGGTGAGTCCCAAGGTTCCTGCATCTCTGTCCTGGTTCAGCCCTCTCTGGGAGCCTGGGGCTCAGTGGCTCAGTGCTGAGGGACCCTTTGTGCACCCCCAGCTCCCCTGCCCATGGCCCACATAGAGAAGCTGGCTGCAGAATGCATGCGGGACGTGGGGGACGAGGATGAGGAAGACGAGGAGCTGGAGGCAGACACGGACCTGCTGGTACGTGGCTGGGGCCAGGGCCTCACCAGAGTCCTTGGGCTCGAACTCCTGCTGAGGTGACTTGGAACCAGAATGATTTGGTCCAGTCATTGGCCTTCCCTGGGCCTCAGTTTCCTTTTTATAAAATGGAGGGGCTAAGCTCCGACTGCCCAGGGCTGGGCCTCCCGTTTCTAAGAAGTGACTTTGCCCAGGGGTATTTGAGGTCCAGTAGAATCTGAAACCTGGGGCAGGAAGGGGCCTCTTGGCCCACCAAGTCCAGGGCCTCATTTACGGGGGGTGGGTTGGGGGGGGGGAACCAGGCCAGAGAGCAAACATCAGGAAATTTGAACCCAGGTCTTTCCTCAGGCTCTGGACACCCAGACATACACACCCCTTCCCATGTTTCTTCCCTGGCCATGAAGTCAAGATTTGTGGCAGAGCCCCTGGTGCCCTCGTGGGGGGTGAGGGAGGCCTCACATCTGCATGGTCTCTAGCCCCCCACCCCCATCTGAGATGTCAGGGCTGCCTTTTTCCTGGGGGGCTTCCTTCTCCCTTCTTGTTCCCTCAGGCGGAGCTGCAGGAGGTCCTGGGTGAGGAGGAAGAGGGAGAGGAGGATGGCAGAGTAAGCAGCTCTGAGGAGGCAGTGACCTTGGCAGCCCCCACGCAGCTTTCTGCCCCGCCAGCATTAGAGGTACGGGGGTTGAGGGATTTCCTTCCTCATAGACGGTCTCTGGGTGTGCCTGTGTGCAGGTGTAGACTGTTGCCAGCTGAGCTCTGACTGGTTTCCACACGTGGTGCTTAGTTTATTTTAATTCAGTAAGTAGATGTTTCTTTTGTGCCAGGTACTTGAAGTGCCAGGGAGTGTTTTTCCTTGAGGAGCCTCTGTTCCCCAAAGCAGGTCCAAACCCGGTCCTTCAATACAGAATATGTCCAGAGGGAGAGATCTTGAGACCAGAGATCTTGAGGGGCTGCAAAGGACACCTGCTGGGAATGCTGGGAAGTGTACAGGGAGCTCTCGGGTCTCTGCGGAGGTGCCAGGGGAAGTGATGGCATCTCATTGGGAAAGGCAGGCAGAGCCCTCAGGGCAGGAGGGTGGTTTCTCCTCAAGACCATGGGGAGGCACCAAAGGTTTCTGAACAGGAGGGATCTGTGTTTTAGAAATATCCTTTTGGCAGTAGAGCTAGGAGAGACTGGAGGCCAGCAGACCCTCGGCCGGGGGTCAGGTAGGAGAGAGATGCTGCAGAGGAGACGTCAAAGGGCCTTGGCAACCGATGGGGGGAGAGTGTCGAGTCTGCCTAAAGGTCTGGGAGCAGGGTGGCGCCCTTGGTAGTGAGGGAGACATTAGGGACGGGACAACTGGAAAGGAAAGGGAATGAGTGATTTTGTACATGCGAGTTTGTGCTGCCTGTGGGATTGGAGCTGGGGTGAGGTCTGGGAGCTCTAGGCCTCGGGACTGTCTGCACAGAGATGATTGTGGGAACCGTTAGAGCCAATGAGCGGTCACATGAGAGAATGGAGAGAAGGAAGAGAAGGGAGACCCAGGCCAAAGCCCAGGAGGCCCCGGACTGGAAGGAGAAGGGGGAGAAAGCTTCAGCAGGAAAGCCTGACTTGGAGAAGAGGCTGCCAAGCAGAGGTCCAGAGAGATGAGGATGGAGAGAGAGCCTCCGAGGTGGCAGGAGCTTGGAGAGGACAGGGAAGGAGGGGCAGCATGAAAGGGGCTTTTTTAGGAGCTAGCTGGGAAAGGGAGGAGTGCTATAGGCCGTTGGCCGGTCGAGACATTAAGGTACGTGAAGCTTTGGGGGATCAGGGAGGCTGCCCTCCCCAAACCCCCAGTGCTGGACTTGGGCGGGGATGTCTCTTCATGCTCCTTTGCCTGCACCGCCCCCATCGGTGCCCCAGGTCGGTATCGTTGGGGGTATGGAGGACACTGGCACTGTGGCTCCTGCCTCTGTGAGAGGCAGGCAGGCAGTGCAGAGAGCACAACCTTGGGGTACAGACGCCCCAGCTGAGTGCCCTGGGCAAGCACTGAGCTTCCTTGGCTCAGTTTCCCCATCTGTACAGTGGGGATAATACTTGCCTCACAGGGCTGTGAGGTCAGGGCTCGATGTTAGCCTCACTGTTAGCCATTGGGGTTGGTGAGTCCTTTCCCCAACTAGAGCTTGAGTTGGTCCATCCATAAAAAGGTTTTGGTCTCTTGCCCCAGTCTCATCCAGCTCCCAGCTTAATAATCCTTATGCCCTGTAGGTGATGCCCACAGCAGGCGGGGTGCAGGTGCTGCTGGAGGAACGGATTGCCAATTACCAGGCAGCAGCTGCCAATGCCAAGCAGGCCGGGGATGGGGCCAAAGCCCGGCGGTGTGAGCGAGGCTTGAAGGTGCAGAATGAGACCTAGGGCCTGTGGGGAGGAGGGTGGCTGGCCCAGCTGACAGGCTCTTGGGGAGGGCTCCCTGGTCTGTATTTGAGGGGAAAAAGGGACCTCTGGCATGTCCTTAGCAGGAGATCTCAGACTGTCTTCTCCACCCAGACCTTGCAGACTCAGCTGGCTGATGTGAAGAAGGGCAAAAAAATCAATGAGCAGGAGATCCCACCCCCTGTGGCCTGTGGGAAGAGGCCAGAGCTGCCCCTCACTGCAGAAAGCCAAGGCTGTGGGGAACACCCAGCCTCTCCAGACCCTCCAGCTACCTCGGACCCCCCAGCTACACCAGGCCCCCCAGCTATCCCAGACCCCCCAACTATACTGGGCCCCTCAGCTACCCCAGACCTCCCAAGTACCCCAGCACCTGCAGAAGCAGGTGCCCTGGAGCCAGGTACATGAGAGGCAAACCAATGCCCCCACCCCTTCCGTCCAGGAACCCCTGGCTCCCCCAGACCCCTAGAGCTAGGTTTCTATGCCCTGCTTTCCCTCCTCAACAGCCAAACATGGGGGTGAGGGCAGCCCCTCTCATTACAAAACAGTTCAGACACTGATCCTCTCCATGGGGTCTAAGGGAAGTAGGAGGGACAGTGGCCCCAGCCCTGGTTCCTCAGCAGGTCTCTCCTCATCAGACTCTCGGCTGCTACTGCTAACCCGGCAGAAAGAGTACAAAGCAGCAGCCTTGAAAGCCAAGCAGGAAGGCGACCTACAGCGGGCCCGAGAGTGCATGCGTATTGGCAAGGTGCGGCCCAGCCCGGCTGCTCCCAGGGTGATCCCCTGGGGCCAGTAATGCAAAGGCTTTGGATGTGGCCTTGGGGTCCTGGGCTGCTCACCTCATTGTACTGGGAATGAGCAGGCTCTGGGCAGTGGGTTCCCCAGGCTGAGGCCCTCACCTGGCCCTTCTCTCACCCCAGAGGTTTGGTGCTGTTCTGGAGGCCTTAGACAGCGGGCAGCCTGTGGACCTGAGCGGCATGCCTCCTCCCCCTTCAGGTGAGCAGAGCCAGGTATGGCCTGTGCCCCCTCCCCTGGGCTCACATGTCATCGTTCCCCTTTGAGCCTCAGCCCAGTCTGGGAAGGGAAGCAGGGCAGTGGGTTTGTCCCAGTTATGCAGACTAAACTCTATCTGGGTGAATGTACCTCCCCTTCCCTTCCTGCTCTTTTTTCTCTTCTTTTCTTCATTGAGCAAACATTGATAACACGGTTGTTATGTGAAAGGCCCAGTGGAGGGTGCTTGGGGCACAGAGAGCGAGAGTGCACTGGCAGAACGAGGAGGGAGGGGAGGGTGTGGGTCCTGGGGGGCCCTTCCCCTTACAGAGGGGGCTGCTCCTGCCCTGGCCCTCCTTCAGCTCAGCAGATGGCCCGCAGATCATAGGATAAGCTCGTCTCCATGTCACTCTCTCCCTAGAGCTCAAGGCCCTTCCACCCCCAAGCCCTGGCACCCTGGAGCACTTGAAGCCGGTGATGTCAGCCCCAGGTAAACACTGGAAGGGGAAGGGTGTGGGCAGATCCCCAGCTGGCCTTGGCCTGGCCCCTACTGAACCTCACAGGAGGGAAAGAAGGGGTCAGTTGTGGGAACCATTTGGGATGGGGACCACGCACCCCACCCTACCAGGGTTGGGGTCAGGGAGGAGAAATAGCTGACGGCCTCTTTGGGCCCAGTGCCCCCTCCCCAGCCCCAGACGGTGCTGGAGGCCTTGGGCCAGAGGCTAGGCAAGTACCAAGAAGCTGCAGCCCAGGCCAAAAGCAGCGGAGATGAGCGGAAGGCCCGCATGCATGAGCGCATCGCCAAGGTGACCCTGTGGTTTAGGGCACGCAGAGGGGGGCGGGCAGGCCTCCACGGGCCCAGCTCTGCAGGCAGGCTGGACAAGGAACCACTCCAGGACCCATTCATAGAGCCGTAGAATGGCAGGGCTGGGAGGGACCCCTCCAGCTGAGGGGAGAGGGGAGCAAGACTCGCCCAGGGATACATGGAAAGTCAGTGGTAGAGCTGGGAATAAAATGATAGTGTCCTGCTTCAGCCCCCCAGGGCCTGGAGCCCCAGAGTGGGAGGGCTGCAGCTATGTGGCCTCAGTTTCCTCTGTCCTCCTCTCCCGCTTCTTTCCCTGTGCCCTGGAGAGAGGGCCAAATGATCCTCAGTTTTCTCCACTGTCAAAGGAGAGGTTGGATTAGATGTTCTCAAACTCTAGAACCTCCAATCCCTGTGTGCCAGCTTGGCATTTGGGGCAGTGGGGCAAGATTGCCCTGGGAGGAGGCTTTGGGAGAGGGATTTAGACCTGCCATGGCTCATCTCCTCCTTGACCCTTCCTTCTTCCCGACCTTAATCCCAGCAATACCAGGAGGCCATCCGAGCTCACAAAGCCGGGAGGAAAGTGAATTTAGCCGAACTTCCTGTCCCCCCAGGTGGGTCACCATCTGGGGTCCTTCAGGGATGTATGGTATAGGGGCACGTGAGGGCTCGTCGAAGCTTGGTCTCTCCTGCTGAGTCAAGTCTGTAGGAGAGGAATCGGGGCTCCTGGGGAAGCCTCTCACCCATGGGAGGGCCAACCCTGGTCAGGCGCCTCTAGCTCGGAGCCTCTCCTCCCCCAGGCTTCCCTCCTATCCCTGGCTTGGAGGCCCCCTCAGGCCCCGAGGACAACCCCTTGGCTGCAGCCCTGAAGGCGGCTCAGCTTCTGGGTGCCCATGAAGAAAAGGAAGAAGACGAGGACGAGGTATGGAGCTCTCTAGGCAGGGGGAGGTGCCCTTACTCTGGAACCAACCACTTGGGGTTCAGTTCGAATTTAACTCTGATACTCAGTGATCTTGGTTGCCTTGTTACCAAGTCTCTTATTCTTTCTGAGCCTTAGTTTCCCTTCTGCAAAGGGGCAATAATGAAGGCTGTGATATATTGGAAAGCCTGGGATTTGGGTTCATTTGACACCCCCCACCTTGGAGTAGTCACTAGGTGACCTCAGAGACCCCTTCCAGATCTGGATCTGTTCTCATGATCTCTCCCTTGGTCTCCTGTGGGAGCCAGTGGCTAATGACCACCCTTCCCATCTCCTTAGGAAGAGCCCCTGCCTCAGGCTCCAGTGGCCAAGAAGCCAGCTCAGCGGCCTAGCCAAGCTCCCCAGGTAGCCAGGCCCTCGGCTGTGCCATCCCCTGAGCCCAAGGGCTCTACCTCCCAGGAGGCCTTGTCCCCAGTAGGTAAGCCCATACTGGGATGGGAGGAATCCTTTGACCCTGGGAAGGGAAAAGAGGACCCAGGGCCCCCAGGGAGGGGAAAGAAAGACTGGGACAGGGGCCCAGTGGGGTCTCAGAGCCCCCAGGCTGGGCCAGCAGAGTCTCTTGTCCATCCAGCCCGGGAACAGCTGGCCTTGCTGGAGAGCCAGAGACTCCAGTGCCAGCGGGCTGCCCTGCAAGCCAAGCGGGCCAAAGACCTGGAGCAGGCCAAAGCTCACCTGCGTGCCGCGAAGGCCCTGGACATGCAGATAGCCCTGGTGCGCAGCAGTGGCCGTGCGGGCAGCTGCGGAACCAAGGTGGGCCTGGAGGGTCTGGAGGCAGGCCAACGTGGGGCTAGGTGGAGCCCCAGCTTGGGCATCCAAACCAGTTAGAAGTTTCTGAGGTGCTTGTGGGTACTAGGAATGGCTCCCCTTCTGCAGACCGTAGACTGAGAGGGATTGGCCTGGGTCTCTGGGAGGCTCCCCAAGCTCATTTCTCGGTTGGGGATGGGGTAGGTGTCTTCCCCTCTGACCGATGACGACGGTGGCTTTGTTCTCATCTGCCACGAGGACCTGGGACTGTCCCCAAAGGCTGAGGAGGTGTACGCTCAACTGAAAAGGATGCTGCGGGAACAGCAGGAGGTCAGGACCTTTCCCCGGGGCTCACGTCCAGTGCCCCCCATTCTGGGAGCCCCAGAGGGGTCACATTTGCTGCGTTGGGCCTCATGGGTCAGAATGAAGAGAAACGTGGAGAGTAACAGGGAGGCAGATTGCAGCTCAGTTGAGGCAGACTTCCCCTCTACGAAAGCCCCGGTGGGCCTCGGGCAGAGGCTGTAAGCCAGACGTTCTCTGAGGCCCGACTTCCCCTGCCGCATCATGGTATCCGCCAATGTGTTTTGCTTCTATTCCCAGAAGTGCCTGTTGTACTCCAAGCAATTCATGCACCAGGGCAACGTGGCAGAGACCACGCGGTGAGTGGCCCAGCGTCAGTTGTCGGGGCACAGACTAGGGCCACAGTTTCTCATTTGGATGTGGGGAGCCCTGGCGTGGCAGCCTTTATCTGACATCCATGATCCCTTTATCTCTAACAGTCTGGCAGGGCCTCAGTGCTGAGGGGAAAGTGGGGGGGAAGGGTGGGAAAAGGGGCCTGGTCCCCTTTGGGATACTGTAGTAGGGTCAGCTGAAGGCGGGGGTTCCCAGCTGGGACCTCAAGAGGGTCTACAGGCACAAGCCATGAGGAAGCTGGGAAGTTTCCAGCTGATTGGGCTGGAGAGGTGTGGGAGCAGTCATCCCCAGAGGGGGAGGGAAGCTGTCATCCCCTCACTGTGCCCAGCCTGCCTCTCCCTGACAGGTTTGAGAAGCTGGCCCAGGACCGTAAGAGACAGCTGGAGATACTGCAGCTGGCACAGGCACAAGGCCTGGACCCTCCTAGCCACCGCTTTGAGGAGAAGACCTTCCAGACCGTGAGGTGTGTGTTTGGGAGGGCGGTGAGAGCGGCCCCCAGCAGCCAGCGGCTCTGGGCCCCATTTCCTTCTTTGTCTCCCCCAGGATCTTCTCAGAGCTCAACAGCACCGAGATGCACCTTCTTGTCGTGAGGGGCATGAACCTCCCGGCCCCCCCAGGTGCCCTTGGGCTCCCTCTGGGGGTGGGCAGGGTTCTCGGGGCTGCCTGGCCCCCTGCTGGGAGTGCTGAGGCCCTGCCTCTGTGTCCCCCGCACAGGCGTGACTCCTGATGACTTGGATGCCTTTGTCCGGTTTGAGTTCCACTATCCCAGCTCGGTGAGTGAGGGCTACTCTGTACCTCCTGCCCTCACCCCCAGACCTGGGACCCTGAATGGTGGGGAGATAAAGAAATGGCTGCTGCTGAGTCTCCCACTCCGGATGAGGCATCTGGCTTCCTAGGTTACCTTGGACTATTCACTTCCCTTCCTTTGGTCTCAAGTTTCCTCATCTCTTCCTTCTCAGCTCTAACACTCAGAGATCATTCCACCCCTTCCCCCACCTCTGCCAGTGCCACACAAGCCCAGCCCTTGTCCTGAGCCCACAGCTTCCTTGCCCACCCCCCAGCCTCGGCTGCCCTGGACACCCTCTTCTGTCTGTCTGTCCCCAGGACCAGGCCCAGAAAAACAAAACATCTGTGGTGAAGAACACCAACTCTCCAGGTGGGAGCCTGGAGCTGCCCTGTCCCTGGAGACCAAGAGAGGCTGGGCATCCATGAGAAAGGGGAGGGGGAGGGCCAGGACCCCAACTGGCCTGAGGCCTCTGGTAGCTGCCAGGGATTGCAGGGTTGGGGGCAGAGGATGATGGAGAATCAGGCTTTGGCCCTGCCTTTCAGTCTCAGGTATAGAAGGAGGCGATAAGCCTGGATGGCCTGCCAGACCTCTGAGACCTGTGCTTCTGGGCCCTCCACCCCGACCTGGCCTTGGCCTGTGCTGAGATCTCTGCCCCACCCAGTTTTCAGCTCTCTCATGCCACCCCCCCCACCCCCCTCCCAGCAGAGTTTGACCAGCTCTTCAAACTGAACATCAATCGGAACCACCGGGGCTTCCGCAGGCTGGTCCAGAACAAGGGCATCAAGTTTGAGATCTTTCACAAGGGGTGAGGCCCAGCATCCAGAACATTGGGTGGCATGGAATCTAGGCCTTGCCAGATCTAGAGTGGGAATTGCCACTGCAGCACCCCCCAGCCTTTGCTTGCATTCCTCTGGGGATGGACACCTCATTACCTTAAGAGGCGGCTAGTTGTTACGAAGGACAAAACTTGGCCTGGGGGTCTATAAGTGGTCCTCCTCAGGCACCTGAGCTCACCCTCCCTTCCCAAACCCACCCACAGGTCCTTCTTCAGAAGTGACAAGCAGGTCGGGACGGCCCATCTGAAGCTTGAGCGGCTGGAGACTGAGTGTGAAATCAGGGAGATCCTGGAGGTAGGGGCTGGGGCCTTAGGCCTGGGCTGGGGGCCCAAGCCACTTCAGTGGTTCCATCTTCTCTATGTTTGGGCCCTTTCACAGGTCCTAGATGGAAGAAAGCCAACGGGAGGCAAACTGGAGGTGAAGGTGAGACTCCGGGAGCCTCTGAGCGGACAAGACGTACAGACGGTCACAGAGAACTGGCTGGTCTTGGAGCCCAGGGGCATGTGAGGTGCGCTGCCTGTGCTGCTGCTCTGGGGGGGTCCTGGGGGGGGATGGGCTCCCATGGCCTCCCCTTGGTGGCCAGGATGAGGGGAGCAGACAGCTGTCAGAGCTGGGAGGGATCGGGAATCTCAGATGTCATTTAGAGCAGACAAAGGCACCAAGGGCCGGGATGCTTAGCCGCAGGGTCCTCCCTCAGTGTCTGTGGTGCCCTCACGGACATGCCCACGCTGATGGTGGTAGTTCTTCCAGCAGCAGCTTCTTGTGCCTGTCTGCTTGTGGATGAGGAGCTGGGTCCTGGAGGTCAAGGGACTAATGTGGGGTCAGCCAGCTAAAAAGGGCCTCGAGGCAGACTGGAGCCTCCATCTGCTGCGCCACAGGGCCTGTCTGGGCTGGGGGCATTTTGTCCAGGCTGCTCCTGTGCAGAAAGATGCCCAGAGCTGGGCTCTCAGGGTCCCCCGACGTAGAAGGTGGGAATTGGGGGTCCTGCCTCTGATTTCTGCCGGGTATTGGTAGCTGTGACCTTAGCTGACCTTTTCCTTGGCTGGTCTCTGCCAACCGCCATGTGATGCGTCTGTAGCACTTTCCCGCCATCCTTCCTTGGCTCTTGTGGTGCCTTTGGGAGGTGGGTGCTGCTGTTAGCCCTGCAGAAGAGGAGACAGCTGAAGGCCACGAGGGAATCCCTCCAGGAGCTTCCTAGTCAGGGCACAGGGGGCAAACAGCCAACCCCAGACCTCTGCTTGCTTCCAGCTCTGCCCCAGACCGGAAGCTTTGGACAGAGAACGTGCTGCTAGCCTGAGCACCAAAGACTTGTTAAGTAAATGCGCTACTGACCATGCTCCATGACCCTGTGTGCTGGGGAGCTGCCATGGTGCCGTGGGGCATGAGCCACGCCTGTGGTGGTGGGCAGCAGCCCCTCTGCCTGCAGCAGCTCCTCTGTCAGCAGCACCTGGAGCTGGGCCCCACCAGCCTCCCCAGCCCATCTTGAGAGGCTCAGGCTCCCCGCCGCCCTTCTGCTGACTGGCCCTCAGAGCTCTGCTAACCCTTGTGCTGGTGGGAGGCAAGGGGAAGGCCCGGCCAGCTAGCAGGTCCCTGTCAGACCCCAGTCTGGTCCCTGCTCCTTCCCCGGTCTCTCTCTCTGGATGTGCCTTTAAAAGACAGATGTGATGGGAAGGCTGAGGAGGAAAGCAGGACCTTGGGCCTCCCTCTGGGGAGCGACTACCCATCTTGCCAGGCCCTGCTGTCCTCCTCTGCCTCGGTTCTGTGCCTTCTTCTCAGAGAGTAACTTGCACTAGCTTTCCTCCTTGTTGAGAGGAGGAAAAAACACGGCCTTGGGTACTATGTGGGGGGAGGGAAGGGATGCTTTGTTACCCAGACCCTGCCCCCCCCCAGACTAAAAGACTGTTAATGAAACAAAAGCCAGCTGTGTTTGTGTATCTTCAGAGCTGAATCCACGTGTGTGTGTGTGTGTACATGTGTGTACACATGCACATGCACCTCCATGTTCAAGCTGGAAGGAGCCTCCAAAACCATCTGGTTCACACCTGTATTAGCCACCAGAGGAGTGGGTGTTTGGCCTCTCCTTGAAGATGAGGTGGGGGATGCACACCCCCTCCCAAGGCGGCCCGGGCCTACCTGGGACAGCTCTGATCTAGGCAAGTTTGTCCCACCTCCAGCCTCAGTTGGCCTCTTGGCAGCTTCCCCCCATTGCTCCTGGTCCTCCCCTCCCCCAACCCCAGGCCAAAGCTAGGTTTGTGCACCAGGGCTCAAGGAAAAGCAAACTCATCAGAGCAGGGAAACTGAGGTAAGGCCCTTGGATCTCTTTAAGGTTTCTCTTTCCCCAAGTGTGAGGAGTCTGCAGACATTTCCCAAGAGACCTATTTACTGTGCATAGCTTCACATTAAGAGAGGCAGTGCCCACTTCGGCTTTCTCCTGTAGAGGAGGGATTTTGGCTCTTGGCTCTCCTGATGAGGCCGAGTGTTGTGGACTGGTATGACCCTGGGCAAGTCACCACATACTCCTGGGGCTTGGGTTTTTCTCATGTGTAATGATGGGGTTGGATTCTACCTCTGAGGTCCCTTGCAGTGTTAGGTCCTAGGTGACCATCTGGCCTCTGCTGCTCCCACTGTGGACTGCCTCCCTGAGTGAGGTCAGCCAGCCCCCCAGTCCTACAGAATGCCCACCTCTGGGGGCTGGGCAGGGGAGGGGTACAGGAGGGAGGCATGGAGCACAGAATTGTGTGCCCTTGGGCAAGCGCTGTGCTTGTGTGGGAACAATTCACCCTCGTGAGCCCCTGAACTACCAACGTGGGAGCCAGGGAAAAGAGCCAGACTCATGATTGGAAGCAGCAGGCCTCCGATGCCAGCAGTCTGCTGCTCTGATCCTGCTCAGCTGCTACGTCTGCCTGGGGGGACGGGACCTCCTGACCTGGCAATACCCAACCCTCTTCTCTTTCTGTGCTCAGCATTAAGGAAAGGTGTGGGGAAACATCTGTCTGTAAGTTAAGTACAGGCAAACATAATGCCGGTTTCAGGGCCTTTAAAGGTTTGGGGTGAGTTTTATATGTGGTTTCATGTGAGCCCTGCTCAGTGGAGTATAGCAGATTCTACTGGGCTCATTTTCCAGATGGGGAAATAAATTGACAGGTGAAGTGACTAGGCCAGATCACCCCACTGGTGTCAGAGAATGTGGAGGCCAGCACTTCAGTCCCCATTCCAAGCTCCTGCAGTTTGAGAATCCATGGGGTAGTTCGAAGAACACTAGGCTAGTAGAAAGGAGACAAGGCTTAGTCCTAGTTCAGCAACATCAGGTGTGTAACCTTAGAGAAGGCCCTTCCAGTCGCTGGGCCTCTGTTTCTCCATCTGAAAAATGAGAGGTGTGGTCCCAGTGGTTTCTAAGGCCCTCTTTGGCCTCTGCCATGCTTTTGTTTTAGCAAGCACAGAGGGGCATTGAAATTAAGCTCTCAGTAAAGGCCTGCTTCAATAAGGCTTTGTTTGGTCCCTGAGAATTCCCCCCCGGATGCTGCCCACTCAGCTCCAGTTGGCTTCTTACTTGTGGGCTTCAGGAAAAATTGGGCCTCTATGCAGTGCTGGGCCACAGACTTGTCCCACAGGCCTTTGTTGGACTTGGACGTTGGGAGGGTTTGGCTTCCCTGTGTCCTGGGTAAAAGGCCTTTGGCCAGCCCCAGAATTTGGGGAAGGAATGACCTAGGTAACCCCAAGTTGGGATCCTGGGACTAGCAGGAGCCTGAGAATCCCAGAAGAGACCTAGGGCACATAGATATCACCTATGACAAACATCCCACAGTACGGGAAGCAATGCTGCATTTTGAGCCTTGACTCTGCCACATTATTATGGGAATGGGGCAGATAACCTCCCCTCTCTGGGGTTAGATGAGATGAGTTCCCTTCTGGTGCTAAAGCTCCAATGCTACCTCTGGTTGGTTTTCATAATAGGGCACTCGCCACCTCCCAAGGTAGTCCATTCCACTCTTCTTAGGTTGAGGTAACAAATCTGTTTTACCAAATTCCATGGAGTTGAAAAGGCCAAATGCCCACCGGAGCCTAGAGCTCTTATTTTAGTCACAATCTTTTTAGCCTTTCCACCTCTCCTGCTCTGTATCTACACCATGACCTCACAATCCCTTGACCCCTCAACTCTCCCAGGCCATCTCCCCTGCACTAGCCACTCTCCTTCTCCCCAGCCTGACCCCTTGGTGAACCAGTTCAACACGACACTGTGCTCTTCTCTTGAGGCCCCAGCCCCCTTGTGCCCTTCCATGCCTCTGCCTTGAGTCACTCCCAATTTGTCCCCTTCACTCCTATACACATGCTACTGACTGAAGGTGAAGAAAATCACACACCTGTGTGGGTGCTCACTGGGTTCACTACAAATTTGTCACACAACCTCAACTGGGCCCTCCCTGCTGCTCGGCAGTCCTCCTCCTCCCTGGTCAATATGCTCTCACTGCCCCCAGCTCCTCCAAGGCTCATTTCTTCTCCATTGTTCCTCCTGCCCTGACTCGGTGGAGAACCTGGCCTCATAGAGAAGAAATAGGGGTCATTTGGCTTGAGCTCCTTTTCCTCTTTCAGATCCCTTCTGTCACTCTCTTCCAAACCTGTCTCACACAAAGGTGGCTTCATCTCTTCCCAAGGCCAACCAGCCCCTCTGCCTACAACAAGCAATCTATTTCAACATCTCCTTTGGCAGACTGCCCCCACTGTTGCCCCTGCCATCCCTCTCTGCCCCCTGGCTCCTTCCCCACTGCCTTCAAAGGTGCCCAAGTCTCCCCGATTCTCAAAAAACCCTCCCTTGCCCTATTTCCACTGTTGTTCTCTATCTCTTCTGCTCTTTGTGGCAAAGTTCTTTGAGAAGGTCATCTATAAGAGATGTTTCCATTTCCTCTTTCATCCTTAGAACTGTGATGAAGGTGGAGAAGGAAGGCTCCCAGGCTCCCTAGACTTTGCCAGTCTGTTTTAAATGGTTCAGTGGACTGAAGCCAGTTCCTGAACCATGGGAAACTGGAATGGAATTCTGAAGGCAAAAAGAAAAACAATTCTGATGAGGAGAGGAAAGGGGCCTTGTCTGGAGGGACGTGTGCAAGCGGGGAGAGAGAGAAGGTGGAAGTAAGGAAGGTGACAGGAATGTGGATGCTCAGACTTGGGGCTGGCACAGAAAACAGCAAGAGGGCTTATCCTTTGGGAAGGAGAGAAACCATAAGGCTCACTTTCCAGAGTGGGCGGAGGGATAAGTGACAACAAAGAAAAGGGAGACTTGCTGAATTTTCAGCCGAAAATGATCGCTGGACTAGAGGAGATGGGAAAAAAGACCAAGGATCAGTTGACAAGCATAGGAAGGGAAGTGCTAAGAAGCCCTTGGCCGCCCTTGAGGAACTTCTCTCCTGGCTCAGCTGGCCACATCCTAGGCCACTGCAAGACTCGACAGATGTGACTGAGGCACAGACAGATGTTTATTAAGTGTTCACTCTATGCTAAGCAACGGGGAGACAAATATAAGCAAACAAGCCCTGCCCTCCCAGAGTTTACGTTCTAACGAGCTTGATACAATACATCAAGAGGAGCAGGAAGTGGGGGGGGCGGCAAGGCTGGCAGCGGTTAATCTGCAATGATGAGTGAGTGAAGTGTGGAGTGACACAGGGGGCAGATATCCCCATTTTTAAGAAAGGGAAGAGAACAGGGGCTGCAAATTATATACAGACCAGTGAGCTTTGCTTCAATTTCTTTGGAAATTCCAGAATGTCTCATTCAAGGGAAGGTTGGTTAGGGAACATCTGGAAGATGGAGTGATAGCCACAATGAGCCCAGATGGTTTTGCATCAAGAATGCATTGTGTTGAAAAGATAGGCACACGAATACATTATTGGTGGAGTTGTGAAATGGTACAGCCATTTTGGAAAGCAATTTGGAATTATGCAAATTAAATGACTAAAATGTCCACACTCTTTGCCATTACTGGGCTTATATCCTAAGGAAGCCACTGATAAGAAAAAAAGCGTCCACACATTCCCAGATATTTATAGCAGTGCTTTTGGTGATAGCCAAGCCTTGGAAACAAAGTCGATGCCCATCCACTGGGGAATGGTTAAACAAACTGTAGTGGACGGATATAATGGAATATTACTGGGCTGTAAGAAATGATGTGCAAGATGAAGGCAGAGACTCATGGAAAGAGCTACGTGCACCAACAGAGTGAAGTAACGGGGTGAAGAGAGTGACATGTGCGGCAACTACAACATAAATGGAAAGAATGCCGACAAATCCAAAAATCAAAAGCAAATTAAACAAAATGATAAAGATAAAATGGAGAAGAGAAAACGCCCCCAACCTTCCCCTCATGGAGGTGGGAGATCCACAGGGGTTGCACATGCTTATTTTCAGACTTGTTCCATAAGCTATCAGTTGTGGTGATGTTCCCCCCCCCCTCCATGTTCATATGTGATGGATCTTCTGGGAGGGGAAAAGGAAGGGACACATGGTGAAATAAGAAACAAACAAAAAAAGCAATTTAAAAGTTTTTTTAAAAGAATGGATTGTGCAAAAAATTGGAAAACAAGGGAATGCCCATCAATTGGGGAATGGCTGAATAAGGTGTTATATGAATGTAATGGAAAACTACTGTGCTACTACAGATGAGGAGAAGACGGACTTCATAATAACCTGGAGAGACTTCTATAAACTGATGTTGGGCAATAAGAGTAGAACCAGGAGAAATTTGTACACAATTACAGATACAGAGTATGTGTGATGACTAACCTCAATAGACTGGGCTCCCGTCAGCAATACAAGGTTATAGGACAACTCCAAAAGACTCATGATTGAAGGAGATAACCACATCCAGAGAAGGAGATGCAGAGTCTGAGTACAGATTGAAACAAACTACTTGCTCTGTTTCTTTTTCTTGTTTTGTTTTGTTTCCTCTTTCCCACTGATCA
>CM053586.1:341741017-341763724 GCA_028646515.1 Pseudochirops corinnae | reverse complement strand
CTTAAAGTCAGAATAACCTGCATTACTGATGGAATAAAATTTAAATGACTGTTCTTTAAAAGTAAATCTCATCTATTTGTAGATCCTATATCCGAGTGCATGTGGGGGGAAGGAGGGAGAGGGAAGGGGAGAAAATCTGAAACTCAAGGTACTATGGAACTGAATGTTGTAAACTAAAAGTAAATAAACCAATTTAATTTTAATTTTTAGAAAAAGAATGGATTGCACCAGGCCCACTTCTTTTCCTTTTCTGAAAAAGGACCCTTAAGGGAAGCTGTCGCTCGGGCCCACCTAGATTTTTACTAGTGCCACTAACGGAACCTCTCACGATGCAGTCAGGCAGCTTTGCAGGTGGCTGAATGGCCAGGCTGAAGTCATCAGCGATGGTTTCATCTCCGTTTGGAAGGAGCTCTTCAGTCGAGTGACACAGGGATCTGTGATTGGCCCTGTGCTATTCCAACATTTTCATCAGTTCCATCATTGGAATTCAGGCATAAAAAACATGTTTTCCCCAAACCAAAAGTCAAAGCTAAGACACTGGATGGCAGCATTCAAAAAGACTGCAGAAGAACCCAGAGCATGAGGTGGAACTGATTAAGGGAAAACCAATAAGGATAAATGTAGTCTTATTATGTGAATTCAAAAGAATCTCCACAAGGACACATGCACATGGTGTGCATAGCCAGGCAGCAGGCAGTCTGCCCAGGGATTTGGACAGGAATCCGCAATACATCACAACCAATTAAAGCTAACGCTGCCACTGCAGTCCCTCAGCCCTCTGCCCTGGTGAGACCCTACTTAGAGCACAGGGTTCAATTCTAGGGGCTCCACGTTTGGCAGGACGCTGCCAAAGAACGTTGCTAAGCTGAACGGAAACCTGAGGAAGACGGCCAACATGGTGAAGGGCCCCATGACTATTAGGAGAAGCAAGTAGGCATGTTTTGCCTAGAGAAGCCTATGGATGGCAAGTAGGACTTTCAAAAGTTGATCTACACATGTAGAAAGGGGATCAGAATTGTTGTATTTGTCCCCAGAGGTAGGAACAGGAGCAGTGGGTGGAAGCTAGAAAGAGGCAGATATAAAGTCATACTAGGAAAAACTTCCTAAAAGAGCCACCCCAACATAAAAGGGGCTATTTCTTGTGGAAGTGGATTCCTCCTCCCTAGTGCCAATTGGGGTTTTCAAGGGAAGACTGGAGAGGGGCAGCTGGGTGGTGCAGTGGATAGAGCACTGACCCTGGAGTCAGGAGGACCCGAGTTCAAATCCAGGCTCAGATACTTATTAGCTGTGTGATCCTGGGCAAGTCACTTAACTGTTGACTGCCTCCAAAAAAATAAGTCAGCTCAATCAAGGGAAGACTAGATAGGACAGAGATGTGCTTGTTTTAAACACAGCTCTTTTTAGCTTAGTGGCACTGGTGCTCTTGGTGGCACTGAGACCCTGGGCAAGTCACTTGACCCTCTTTGCCTTAGTTTCCTCATCTGTAAAATGATCTGGAAAAAGAAATGGCAAACCACTTGCCAAGAAAACCCCAAATGGGGACACAGTGTTGGACACAACTGAAATGACTCAACCAACCACCTGTTAGCACAGTGCCTAGCACACAGAAAACACTCAGGAAATGGCTTACCAGCCTGCTTGCCTATCACTTGGTGAGAGCATCATGGTGAGGATTCTTCTTTCAGTCTGGGTGGGACTGGATTCCACTTATGGCTCTCACCTTGTGTGAGCTGCCAAGGTGAGCCGCCATAGAGGAGACAGTCCAGTACAGTGGCCTTCATGTGGGGCACCACCATGTAACCCTGACTTTAATTTTCTGGCCTGCATGATTGGTGGGTTAGGGTTAGGGACAAATAGCCCCGACAATTTCTAACACGCTGAGCTTTGGGAAGGACAGGCACAGTCCCACACGCTCCCCATGTGAAGGAGCCTGAGGTCAGGCTCTTAATGCCCAAGTTTCAGCTCTTCACACCTTGCTGTGAGGGACCCTGAGCCAATGACTTCACTTCTCTTGGGTTCTTCCTCTGAAAGGCAGGTTCTAATAAAAAGTGTAACTGCCCTAATGACCCTTCACAAGGGTCGGCTTCTGAAAGCCAGGGAAACATGAGCCACCACAGGAACACAGAGTTAAAGGCCTAGGCATCCTATCCCGCCAGGGCAGCAGCCACTGGGCACAGGCACGGGCCTCTGGGTGCTGCTCCCACTGGGGAGCTGTGATGCTCTGGTCTGTAGTCACCAATGGAGGGGCTAAATGGGCCCAGGCTTTGTGCTGAAGATGACTGCAGACCACATGAGGCCACATAGGCCAAAAACTAACCCACCCCGATGGTCCTCCAGCTTTTGCCCAAGGAGCCTCTTGGGATAGGGCAACCTCAACCCCCACTTCCAGAGACCTGGGAGCTTACAACACTGTCTTCACTACCATTACACAAGTGGTACAAGTGCCCTAATTCCTGTGTGGACATGAGGAAACCAGGGTGGGGGGGAGCAACCTCCCTTCCCATGGTGTCACAGGGCTAGTTGGCAGGGGAGCTGGGATTCTCTCTCCTAACTCAGCATCATACCCCAGGGAGCCCCTCTGCAACCTGTGGGTACAAGAACACTCTGAGTCACTGCAGGGGAGCCAAGAAGTGACCCTCAAGATAGTAGACTGACCACTAGGCTCTGGGCCTGGCAATAATTCTGCTTTCACAAAATACAGACAAAGCAAAGTAATCAGCTGCACTCAAAGAGAGACATTTTTTTTAGTCTGGGGCCAAGAGGGGACAACCAGGCATTGATTCTGATGGAAGCATGGCTTCCAGGACAAAGAGAGCTGCCCTGGTGGGTAGAAGGGAGCCAGGCATAACAGGGAAGGGGTTAAAGTACCCAGGGCAGATCCTACAGAACATTTTCATGATGTTCAGTCTTCACTGGGTCCATTCAGCAACTGTCTGGACATGCAGATGCTTCCTGATGTCCTGTCCAAGTCCCACAGACAGTGAGGTGTCCTTCCCAGGCATCTCTTCATGGACAGACGGTGCCTAGGCTCCAGGACTCACTCTGACCTCTGGCCAGGAAGCGGCCACAGAAAGGTAAGCATGACATTTTGACGAATGTCTACAGCATAACCACTGGTGTGGCAGGGCTGGGAGGGTGTGGGCACTGGGTCACCCCTGGACAAAGAGTGCAAGGCTGGTGTTTTAACTTTTATTTCCTCCCCCTGCACCCCTACCCCAGTGAAGTCTGAAGACAGAGGTGCAGGACATGGGTATCCTTGTCTAAACAGTAAAAGAAGTGGGTTAGCTGCAGGGACGGCATGGCTGTGTGGGGTCGAGGAGCTAGCTGGACCTTCTCGGGATGATGCAGAGAAGACTGAGGATTATGGAACACTTGCCTCCCCCCACCCTACTCCACCCCACCAATTAGTGTTAACAAAAGCTTCATATTCCAGTTTTAAAGTGCAAATGATTCGGGTACAACTGCTGCAGTCAGGAGTCTTTTAGGAGATGTTCTCCAGAATATAAAAGGTGAGTTCCATGACCAGGGGCCCCTCGCTGAGCTGGCAGGCGCCCCCATGAATCACGGGCACCAAGGCGCTGTCCAAGTCCTTCATGTACTGGGCAGGCAGAGGCTGTCCAT
The DNA here is from genome assembly GCA_028646515.1 of Pseudochirops corinnae. Taxonomy (NCBI): domain Eukaryota; kingdom Metazoa; phylum Chordata; class Mammalia; order Diprotodontia; family Pseudocheiridae; genus Pseudochirops; species Pseudochirops corinnae. The sequence goes on along the minus strand of CM053586.1, from coordinate 341,760,103 downwards.
TGCTCCCGGCCTGATAACCAACCTGGACCAAGGAAAGAGAAGCAGGTATCATTGCCAGGACTATGTGCCTGGATGTGTGTGCATGTGGGTGTTTGCACATGTAAGAATCACTTTACTGTCACCAGCAGGAGCAATGTCTGCCAGTCCAAGAATCAGGGGGGTCTGCTGAGGTCTCTGCTTTCCTGCCCACAGGGCTGCACACTGACTCCCACCTCCCTCATGCATGCACCCTCTTGTGGGCCTCTGGGCCTCCCCCTGAGCCAGAGGAGATATTCTCCTGTGTCTCCATATCCCTCGATCCCCAACCCCAGGCCCAATGTTCCTACAAAAGCTTCAGAACATCCTGGGAATCAATGAAGAAAAAGGGAAGGAAGGGAGCCTAGCAGGACCAGATCTCAAAACTATATTACAAAGTTGTAATCATTAAAACAAGCTGGTCCTGGATAAGAAGTAGAGAAGCTGATTAGTGGACAGATATGGCACCCAACATGCAGAAGTAAAGCTTCACCGACGTTGGGGCAGGAGCTCGCTATCTGACAAAAACTGTGGAGAAAAGTGGAACGCAGTCTAGCAGAAACTGGGAAGAGGTCACCATCTCACACCAGATACCAAGAAAAGCTCAAAATAGGCCCATGATCTAGACTTAAAGGATGGAACTATAAGCAAAAAAGAACAAAGTGGGAGAAACTACCTGTCAGATCTATGGAGAGGGGAAGTGTTCACAGGAGTCTTTGGTGGTCTGGCTGGTGTGGCAAAGAGTAAGGCAATTAATCTAGGTAGTGTTATCACTGTGGTTACGTTGGCTTGGCCTATCCATGAGCCATGAACATTTCTCCAATTATTTATGTCTTTATTTGTGTGAAGAACGTTTTATAACTATGCTCACCCAGCTCCTGTCCTTAGAAGTCTCTCCCTACTTCCTATCATTGCCTATTGAAATCCTATCCTTCCTTCAAGGCCAAATCTGATGCCCGCCGCTAGGAAGCCTTCCCTGGTCTGTCCTTCCTCATGTAGCCCAGTTTGCAATTTGTTCTATGTTCTATTCCAGTTACTGATACACGTTATATAAACAAACAGCTTTTGACAGACTGACATTGAGTCACCACCTTCACCCTCAGACCAGGAGTTCTTAATCTTTTTTTTGTGTGTCATGAATTCCTTGGGCAGTGTGAAGTTTATGGACTCCTCTTCAAAATAACATTCTTAAATGTATAAAATACATAGGATTATAAAGGAAACTAATTATACTGAAATAAAGATGTAATTTTTTTCCCATACAAATTCACAGACCCCCCTGAAATCTATCCAAGGTACCCTTTAGGGCAGAGACTGAAATCTTTGAGGAGAGGAATAAGAATTGTCCCAGGGGTGAATGGAGTGCTCTAGTTAGAGTTAAGGGCTGACTAAATGTCTGTGGACTGAATAAAAGTGGACTACACTCACAGAAGGGGTCAGGGATGGGATTAGAAAAATACAATTTCCCAAATAACGGTGTGAATGCATATGCCAGGGAGGAGACAAGTCAGCTGGGTTTCTAAGGCTGGAAGCTAGAGAGAGCCCTGCAAGTGGACAAAGGAAATGGTCTTGGTCCAAACAGGCGAATACCCCTAAGAGAAGACTTCTTTGAAAGGAAAAAACACACAGGTCGTCTCTGCAAAATAGCAATGGCAAGAGGCTGTTCTGGGGATGAGCACGCTGTCTGGTGCCCACAGGGCAGGCTGTGGGGACTCACAGCTCGTTACCTGCTCAGAGTCCAGGGCCACTCGCAGGCCCAGGCGAGTCATTCCATCTTCCTTGAGCAACTTCAGGTGGGGACAGAGGGCGAGGCAGAAGGCTTTGGCCACATGCTCTGTCAGCCGGCTGTGATCTGCAGGATCACTCAGACCATTGTGCTGATCTTCGTTTTCCAGGAAAAATACCTGCAACCCAAACAGAAAAGGGTTTCTTTTGCTCAGAGACTGGGAGAGCTCAGCCTCAATCTGGAACGGCACGTGCCCTCTCATTCCCAGCACCTGGAACAAAAGCAGGTCCACACACTGGATGAGAACATCCCAGGCTTAGAGGCAGAAGGGACTTCAGAGGACACTGGGTCCAACCCCCCTTCTACAGATCCTAGAGAGGTGACCACCAAGGGCATATGACTCAGCGACACAGTTTGGATTTGAACCCAACCCTGGCCTTGCTCTTCCTTCGTCAGGAGCAGGGGAACAGTCACCATCCCAGAGCTAAGGTCACTGTGGAGGTGTCAGAGGCTAAACCAAGATGGCCTGTGTCCTGCCCATGAGGCCACAGAAGAGGTTTCCATGCTATTAGACTGTGAACTTCTAGAGACTAGGGCCCTGAGAACTGCTAAGTCTTAGGAAACCCCAAAGAGTCAGGGCTGGAAGAGAGCTTAGGTGTGTTCAAGAAAACCTTACTCCCTTTCCACAGAAGGCACACAGCTTGTCCAAGACCACACAAGCTGGTGGCCAGGTCTCCTTCCTCCTAGGCCAAGGGCATTTCCATCCTTGAAGAAGAAATAATAGTGCCCACCATCCCCACCTTCCTAGGGCCAACATGAGGACAGAGTGAGGTAACTGAAAAGCTTATGTAAACCTGAACAAAGGTCATGGTAAACTTCATCCTCTGACTTTTGATGCTAGTCAAGGCTATAGCAGGCCTAACTGAGGCTATCAGAGTAGAGTAAGATCTTTGAAACCCTGGCCTGCAGACAGCAACATGAGTGACCTTTGTCTGCTCCGACCTCGTGTCCAGAGCAGGTGACATGAAATAGTAGGAGCTGGGGCAGGGAATGAAAGCACACAAACCCAGTTTCAGTTCCATCAGGAGGTAGGGGTGGAGATGAACGGTGGACGGAAGAGACTAAATGGGTATTTAAAATCAAGAATTTGGCATGGCATTAGCCCAATAAGGCCCCATGGGAAGAACAGACAATGAAAAGGAAGTAACAGAAAAACACTAATAACTTGCACTTACATCCTGCCTGAAGGGGTGCAGAGAACTTTGCTCACAGCCCTAGAAGTGGGCCTCGGTTTCCTTGTCTGTACACTGAGGGAGCTGGACTAAGGTCCCTTACAGCCAATGCTGAAGGGAGTCCACTGTAGTCTAGTGAAAGAGATCCCAAGGTTGAGATCTGAGCCGTGGTCTTTGACACAAAGACCAGCACTCTTTGCACCAGGTTCTGCAGATGCTCTCCAGTCTCAGCAGCTTCTCCACACTCCAGATCCTATGCAGGCATCCCTTCCTGGATCCCTCCAGACCTAGGCAATTGGGGTGGTGGGGTCTAGAGTGCTGTCCATCAGTCCCCAGATGTCTCTGGTCTGAATTGTCTTGGAATCACATTCCAAAGGCAGAAAAGGGCTGTGTCCTCTCAGAGCACCCAGCACAGGACCACACCCAAAGACACTCTAACAGGGCTGGGCGGGCTGACCAGAAACCTTCCTTGTTTGGGAATCATTTTACCAACACTCTAGGCCTTCTTCTGCCACTCCCCCATGGTCCAACTTGGGGAAATCCTTTCTCTCCCTCTGTCAAATGAGGGGACTGGACCCACTGAATTCTAAGGCCACTTCCTAGGTTAGCAGCATGAGATTTGTGATCATGTCCTTGGCCTGAATACCAGCCCCCAAAGCAAGTCAAACATATATGGGCATCACTTTAGCTGCCTCAGTTTCCTTCTCAGTAAGTAGAAATAATATCTGTGCTATGAATAAGATTACAAGTGGGTTTCCCAGCCTCAAGTCCCACCTCCTCTCCCTTTCATGCAAGGATGCCCCCCACCCCAGGCCTGGAATGGACTCTCCCTCTGCGTCTTGCATCTGTACTGGGGAAAGCCACCCCTTCCTTAATGACAGGGCTCTTCCCCTTTTCTGTGCTACAGACCCCTTGGACAGTCTGGGGAAGTCTAGGAAGCCTTTCTCAGACTCGTATTTTTAAAGGCATAAAATGGGTCACAAAGAAAACCAGTTTTATTTAAATATAGTTATCAAAATATTAAAAAAACAAGTTCATAGACCCCAGGTGAAGATCCTCTCCTCTGAGACTCTGCCAGTTGCAATCAAGCTGTCCAACTCAGGGAAGTTTGTTTGGGGCTCTCTTTGTACTCATGTACTTTACCTTATTAGTGCTTTGTACTAATATCCTAATCTGTGCTGTGGCTGTTAGGTTCACGTCTTATTTCATTTACTCAAGTGTGAGCTTTGCTCATTAAGATCAAGAACTGTGTTCTAGTTCATCTTGGGCTCCCAAGTAGTGCTTAGTATATTAACCTGACCTGTAAACAGCTGGTGTTTAATAAATGCTTGCAAAGTTGTCTGAATGCCTCCAGGGATGAAGCACTCACTATCTCGTGAAGTAGCCCATTTGATTTCTGGTTAACTCTAATGATTACTTCTACACAGTCTGGTGAGGGAGGGTGGCATAGTGCTGGATTGGGTGTCAGAAAACCTGGTTCAAAGACTGTTGTCATATACCAGCTATGTGACCTTGGGCAAGTTATATCCTTCTGAATGGATAAAATAAGGGGGCAAGACTAGAAGCACTATCAAGGTGTCTTCCTGCTCTAGAGCCTATGAATCTAAAAACATGTAATGAAATCTGGCTGTAACATTATTTTCTACAGGGCGACGCTCAATGGAAGGTTGATCTGTCTTGTGTACTCTGTGTACTGGGAAGTAAATTATAGTCCAAATGAGTAATTAGGTCAGCTGTGAGTTCTGATGTAGCTGAAGAATCACGTGCCTCTCTAGGAGCTCTCCAAGACATAAACCTCTGTACAGAATGGCGCACACACACGCAGAGTTACTGTGCTACTCTGGTTTGCACCTTCTATTCCGGGCTATTCTGAGGGGCTGGGGCCTGTATAAGGCCTCCTCCTCAAGATAATGCCCCCTACAATGCCATGCCAGTGCTTCCCTCTCCCCAATATTGGGGCTTTCAAGGGTAATGCCGAGTCAGACAAGCTGCCTTTCTCTTTCTCAATCACATAAGATAGCTGAAACCCATACTGTAAAGGCTAAGAAAGCCTTGTCACCCTGCCAAAGACAATGCCAGGTCCAAGATGGCAGCCTCTCCCCAAGCAGAACTGAAAGCAGCACAGGGTGGGGCCCAGAAGGCAGCCAGGTTTCATCCTCATCACCAGCCTGGCAGCATGCAGCCTTGCAGTATGACTGAATGAAAGAAAGCCAAGAAAGGGCTCTAAGGATCTTAGGCTGCTTCAGTTTCATGCAGAAGGGGCACACTGTGTCCCTGAGGCACAAAAATTTCAGGCAGGCTGGCCAGGGCTCTCCACCTGCCCTGGCAAGGGGGGTACCCAGGGGATGCTTCAGGTGGTACTCATGCCCCTGCCCTGACCATCTCCATCCAGGCTCTAGTGTGGTCACTGACGAGGGGGTGGGATCCTCTGGAGGAATGCTTAAGCTTCCACATTCCAAGGGTCCTCTGTTGGTTATTGGGGGGGGCGGGGTGCGTTCTCTGTCAGTACAGAAGGAAAGGCAATCTTCCCTTTGGTGATTTCAAAGGTGCTGCAGTTGAGTTACAAAATGTATGCCCGAGGTCCCAAGGCCACCTGGGATGGTGGAGAGTCTCTGCACACTTAGTGAAAACCCTTTGGATTGTGCTCAGGTCACTTCATTTCATTAAGTCCCTTCTAGGGGTCAAGCACTGTGCTCAGCAGGACCCTGGAGGCATACCCTCAGTTCCCAGAGGGGTCCCTCTTGGCTGTGATGGGCACTGAAGGGAAACAGTGATAGGGAGTGGGGGGGGAAGGAAGGAAATGCAGACAAGATGGGTGCATTTATCAGGCCTTCAAAAAATAAACCTCTATTGTCAAATTAAGAATAAAAAACATCTGAGTCTGCTGTCTTGAAGACACTGAAACCTTAAGAGAAATGGGAGAACTAGAAAGAAGTAAGTTGGTCAAAATTTATAGAGAGATGGAGAGATCTGACCACAGACCCTAAAATCTCCCTGGGGCTCCTTTCAGAACTGACCAAAGATGCTGAGCCCAAACTTACCTCCGTCCACCTGATGACTTTTCCATTTGCTTTGTACTCCGAGCCATGGAATATCTTCACACTGGTTACGGACTCCATGGATTTATCATCAATAGGACTGACCACACTACAAGGGGACCAAGAAGAGACAAAAGCAACGTGAATTTAACGGACAGACAGAGGCCCCCCACAAGAGCTTGCCTGCCCGCTGAGCGCACACTGAAACAGTGTGGAAGCTGAGCTCTGCTCCAGCTCCTCCAGGAGCTGCACACCCTCTGAACGCACGGCAATCTCATTCCGGAAAACCACGAGGATGCAGGGAGGGACTCTTTGGCAGGGGCTACCAGCCTTCCACAGGAAGGTCTCTATGATCTGGGGGCAGTGCCTCCGTACAGTAAGACAGCAAACCCCACTTTCAATAGTGATTTCCCAACGAACTAATGCCAAAAGAGATCCAATCGTGGAGGCTTGGCTTGGGACAGAGCATGAAGCTGTCCAGCTCCAATTGCACAGGGAGAGAAACAGCGATCAATTCCTGCTGGCCCACTCTGGATAGTCGAGGCAGCACCAGTGCTGCTGTCCTTCACCAGCAGTCCTCACTCTTGCCTCATGACCAGTCCACCTTCTTCATGCTGTCTCCAATATGGCACTGCCCACTCCCAGCATGGGCTGCCTCCCTGTGGAGCTCTGAATGGCCTTCAATTTCGTTTTGCAGATGCTGTGGTATTGTGTGACTTGCTGTCCTAGGACACCTCTTCAAGAGTGACAGTATTAAAAACAGGGCCTTGGTTTCCTGGAAGTTTGGGGTCATTCCAACTGATTCTGCATTAGTGGCTATGAGTGAGATGAGTTTGACTAGGCGGCCCACCCTTGCTCCGATCTGTGGTGCCATATGAGGGAGGGATCTGTGCAGGGACTTTGCTTTTTCCATGAGAAAGCTTCTGGGGATGTATGTCTTCTAGCCTGGCACACCCCCGACATCACATCGATTTGCTTGTGGAGAGAAACCAAAACCACTTTTCTTTCTTCCTGCCTTGTTTTATTTCCAGTTATAAAGTGCTCTGTAGTTTACAAAACGCTTGTCTGACAGCAGCTCTGTAAGGAGGTAGTAGATTATCCATTTTTTAAAATGGGAAAACCCAGTTTGAGTATGGTTATCGACTTATCTCCTCTGATTTCTCCACATACACTCTGCTCCAGGACTACACTCACATTCTCGTTTTTTGCCTCCACACAATTGTTCAAGCTGTATCCTCTGCCTGAAATACCTTTGCTAGGCCATACATGCATTTGTACCTGTTGTTTGTAACCCTGACTCCAAGGCTACTTCTCCCATTAAAGATTCCTTGATCATTCTCATCAGTGACAACATCTCAGGCCCCTCTCTAATCACCTCTTCTGCATTACTTTCCTATGTGAGATTTTGTGACCCTACTGGACCAGGATCTCCATGAGGACAAGAAGCCAGCAGCCACTGGGTCAGACCTGTAGGTAAGAAGCCCCCTACAACATACCAACACAATGATCTTTCAACTTCTGCTTAAAGGGCTCCAGGAAGGGAAACCATGCCCTAGGGCTTAAGGTAGCCTTGCCCACAATAGGATCACTCCCTTAAGAAGTCCATATGTCAAGTCTCCCTCAGCTTCTCTGTCAATGCATGGTTCTCCTTTCTGCCCCCCAAAGTGAAGCAGAAACAATTCAGTCTCTCTTCTAGAAGATACTTAAAGACAGCCACTAACACAAAATCAGCTGAATGATCCCAAGTTTCTCCAGCAAACAAAGGCCCACCTTTATACCTTCATTCTAGGAGGGATGCATAGGACCACAAGTCACAGGACACCACAGCCTCTGTAGACTTGAAATTGAAGGTCATCCAAAGAGTCACAGGAAGGCAGCTCATGGCAGGGAAGGTAGGAGGGAGTGTCGCATTCAAGAGAGTGTCAAGAAGATGGGCTGTTTCTGAGGCAAAAGTCCTCTTTTCCTAGCTAAATAACCCTAATTCTTTCAACAGATTCTCCTATGACATAAATTGGAGGTCTTTCACCATTGCAGCTGCCTTCCTCGGGATGCTCTACAAATGTGGTCTAACCAGGACATAAAGCAGTAAAACCATCTTCTCCTTAGTTATAAACATTACACTTGTCTTCATGCAGCCTCAGAGAGAACTAGCTTTCCTGGATGCCACAGCCGCATCTGTCTCCACTGCCCATTGGACATCCCCACCTGGATGACCTACAGGTCAAGTCAATAAGCATTTGTTCAGTGCATGTGATGAATGATGCACGGTGCCAAGCCTGATGCTAATCACTGGTTTAAGATGCTACAGGCATCTAAGGTAAGAGTCCTCAACTCTCCCCCTAAACCTAGCTCTCCTCCCAGTGTTTTGAGGGTCACCACCTTGTTGAAGGTACCCTCCCTGACAAGTCCAGAAGCAGCCTTGCCTCTTCACTCCTCCCTGCCCCTGACCTCACTGCAGTCAATCAGCTGCTAAATCCTGCTGCTTCTGTCTGCATCCCTCTCCTCACCTGCCCCATCCTAATGCAGGTCTCACCACCTCTGCTTTGTCCGGGGCCAACGCTGCCTTCTCAGTTTTCCTGCCCCCAGCCTCTCCCATCTCTAACTCGTTTTCCATGTTACTGCCAGTATGATATTTCTAAAGTACAGCTATGGTGACTGTGTCATTCTCCTGATGGAGCTTCAGGGGTTCCCTTTAATCTCTAGTTTGTAATGCAAACTTCTCTGCTAAGTTTTTTCCAAGGAGAGCGCCCTAGACAATGCCTAGAGAACAGAAGTCCCCCTAATACCGTCTGAGCAGCAGGATGGGGATGCGTTTCTACAGTCTGTCCAGGTGGTCCCTAGTCTGTTGAGGACAAGATCACTTCAGTTTATGCCTCTTCCAATCTTGGTCCAAAGGCTCTTTCTTCCCCATGTTTCTCTCCCCTGGTCCCTAGCTTCCCTTGCAAGCCTATCTCCTTATAATGTGCTGCTCTCTTGCTCTCCACTCTCTCTGCCTATGTATCTGGTTTCTTTGAATATGACATTTCCTTCCAGAGTCACAGTCCTGGAGTTGTTCTGCTGGCTGGTTTCATTGCATAGGTACAAGATGCTATCAGTGTGTAGGCAGGCCAAGGCCCCCCTCCTCTTGGGGGTGCTCTGGAGAGAGGCCTGAGCTGAGGCCCAGCAGCTACAGTGGTTATTCCAGCTGCCCCAAGGGTAATCAGGATGAATTGAGCTGGACCATGGCTAGGCTTAGTGAATGGTGGTGTGGGAAGCTCACCTAGTTTTGGAATTGGCAGATTTCTTTTTCATGTTCTTGTACTTGGTTATAGAAGGGACGGAGGGCATTTATTCTAGAGACACAGAATGTGAGGCCCAGAGAGGGGAGTAATTTCATAGAAATTCAGAGGGGAAAGGACCTGCAAAATCAGCTAGTACAATCTACACCCAGACCTGGGAGGTCACTGGGGAAGAGAGCTGCAACCTATCATCTTGGAAGAATGGTCTCAGGCTGAGAGGGGAGAAACATTCCCAGCCAGGAAGGTTGACTGCTCTTTTTCCCTCTTTAAAGAGGGGGAACCTCAGGAAACATGACTTACCCAGAATCATATAAGTAGCAAGCAGATGGCAACAATCACTTACAGCTTTTTATGTATCTTTGTTCTGCAGAAAGCTTCCATTTCCTTTCCTAAGATGGGAATTAATACTGCTTATGTGAGGACAGTCATTCCCCAGAGGGCAGGAAAGGTGCCAGCCCTTTAGATGGTTCCAGAATGAGGCTGACTCTAGTTCAGTACATGGCAGGGCAACAGTGCTGTCTGTCCTGTGCCAAGCCACTGGGGCGGGGGGGGGGGGGAGGTGTGTGTGTGTGTGATGAGCCCTCCCCTGCACAAAGCACACAGCCTTCAGACCCTGGGAGCAGAAGGCTCCCTGGGGCTGCCTGCCAGACATGGGGAAGCAGCCACTGAGGACCCCATCTGCAGAAGGGGCACCATTTACCCTTTGTTGAAGTTTTTGTCATCATCCACCCACTGGATGTGGATGTGCTCCTGAGGATCCTCTGCATCCATTTTCCCACAGGTGATGGTGAAGTCCTTCATCTCTCGCAATGCCTGCCTCAAGGAGTCCATGTTTTCGGCAGTTATCTGGACCATTACTCCATCTGCAAGAGCAATGCCAGAGCATCAAAGGAGAAGCATAAGCTTAGGAAATATTTGTGGAATGAGTGAGTGAATAAGGATTGGGGGCCCTCAGAAGGCATCTTCTCCAACCTCAAGCTGGACTCCTCTTTTACAGTATGCCCAAGGGGATCGTCCAGTGTCCTCCTCCTCAACATCTCCAATGATGGGGGACTCATTACTTCTAAATGACAGCAGTTCACATTTAGCCTGCGAATTCTGGTTCACAAAGTGCTTTTCCTAACACAAGTCTATGGAGCAGAAAATGCTCAGTCACACAACTACCAAATGAGTATCATCCACTTTTCCAGTAAGGACACTGAGGCTCCGAGAGACTAGACCAGTGGTTCTCAACCTTTCTAATGCCGCGACCCTTTAATACTCATATGTGGGTGTATCTCCATGTGGGCGGACCCACCTGGAGACAGATAGAGGAGCAGTGTCTAGGTTCCTAAGACCATGGGAAATATGTGTTTTCAGATGGTCTTAGGCAACCGCTATGAAAGGGTCATTCGACCCCCAAAGGAGTTGCGAACCACAGGTTGAGAACCACTGGCCTGGATGATGCCTCCCTCCATTGCCCAGCTCATCCCCCACGGCTCTCCCGCCTGAGCCTCACCTGGGCCCTTGCTTCCCACATCTGTGGCTTTCCTCGTGCTGCTGCTCGTGTCGGCAGTATTTAACCCTCCACGAATTCCCATCTGCCTTTCAAAAGCCAATGCAAACACCCCCTTCTTCAAGGCGGCCTCCTGGACAGTGGGGCCCCCTAGAGCGCCACTCTGGCTTTCTCACAGGAAGTGCTATCACTTTTTATTTTGCACTGTATGGCTTGTAGTATCTTTCCACTGGTTAAACTGTTAGCCTCAGAGGGGCAAGCATCCCATATCACAGTAACTGATATGTGATGCTTTAAGGTTTGGAGAGGACTACATATGTTACCTTACTTGATTCTTACCACCACTCCGCAATAATAAAGATATTATTTTCATTTTACAGATAAGGAAATTAAAACTATCAAGATGAACAGACTGGCCCCAGGGCACACAGAGAGGGTCAAAGGTAGAACTTGAAATCAGATCTCTGACCCCAAGCCCAGCCTTCTGCTCGTTTTCTCAGAGGAGCTCTCAAGGGGGACTTCCCTCATCACAAGCACCATGCTCTCTGTGCACAGCAGGTAATGAACAAATGTTTGCTGAATTTAACTAAAAAATAAAATGATCTTGATTTTATAGCTTACAAGATTATGGGTTTTTAAACTAATGCAACCTTCTCCCACCCTTAACCACCTTCTTAAAGAATGAGATTATCCAGGTAGGAATCAGGAGAGAAAGGATTCAAGCTCTGACTGATTTCCAATCCACTAGGATTTAGCCCATGATATCTGTCCAAAGAGAAAACAGGCTGAGCAATTTGCCCAAGGTCACAGAGTAAAGACCCAGGTTGGGATTTGAACTAGGGTCTTCTGATTTCAATCTATCAATCATTTCCCTGCATCTAATAAACTCCCCCTACTCAGGTACTACTTCAAAAAGCACTTTCTCACCTGTCCCAGGAGAGGCCTTGGATTGGGAAAGAGCACCTTCTCAAGTACACACAAGGTGCCAGGACTCAGACCTCCAAGCTTAGCATGTGGCCACCCTGATACTCTTCTCCTCTCTGTCATTCTCCATCTCTGGCTGCCAACAGTCAAACTCCACTCCTTATACTCATCTACCCCCCATCTATGGTCACCCACCTCAACATCCCCACCCCAGACCTGCCTGTCCCCTCCCCTGTGCCCTCCACACTATGCTGGCTCCAAGAATAACAAACTTTCTTTTACCCTAAACGTTTTCCTTTCCTCATTTCTTCCATCTTCTGGTCCTGAACAAGACCTGGCTCCCTCCCGAAGAATCAGCGATTTCCCCTTGTACTTCCCCAACTCTTTACACTGGTCAGAGGCAGCTCCCCACTGCCCCTTCCAGGCTCTTCCTCTCCACCTTCACTCCGCCCCCTCTCCTTTTGGTTCATACAAATGTACTGCCCAATTTAGCCCTGGAGGGCCTGTACACACCAGCCCCCGGGCATGTTATTACTGTTCTCGGTGTGTTCAGGGTCTGACTCCAACATATATACGATGCTTCCTCTGATCCCCTAACCCACCAGCCTTCCAATCTATCATTTTCCATGGCCTATTCCTCTACCCACTTCAGGACACACAGAGAGATGGTCCTGACTTCAATTTTCTGATCCCTTAGAACTGTTCTGCTTCTACGTTCAAGAACTCTGAGATTCCTCTATCTTATCAAAATCTTGTACTGCTTCACTTCTCCTGTGCCTTGTGACGCCATCTAACATTGTACTTACCTTCACCATGACCTCCAGTCCCTCTGTACCTCAGAGGAGGCCATCACTCCTCCACTATACACCCTCTCTTCTTCCATTCCTATCTCGACTCCTTGGTGAAACGATTCCACTACTCCACCTTCTGCTCGGTAACCCCCAGACCTCTGTTCTGTCACCAATCTCACACATGGCTGCCCTTATGCCTCTTTTACTCACCTGCAGCTGAACAGAACTTGAGAAAATCATGAAGTCAGAATGATTAGGTCCATGACAAATTTCTGTTTCATAATTTCCACAGGCCTTCACTCTACGAGGAGCTCTAAGAAAGCCATCATGCATTCCCCTCTGTGCCATTTCCAAACCTTTCCACCTCTCTTCAAGCCTCACATAGCACCCCCGCTCAACTGGGGCTTCCCCTTACACTTGGCTATCTGCCAAGAGTGGCCTCGTCTCTCCTAGCTCTCTCCCTTCTTCACTCCTGTCTCTAGATGTGTCTTTGATTCCATGACCCCCATCCTCTCACGGGCTGTTCCATGATTGTGCCCATTCCCCCTCGTCTTTGACTGCTCCCTGTCTGCTGCCTGCAAACATGCCCATGTCTCCTCCATCTGTGACAATCCTGCCTTGATCCAATCGTGCTTGCCAGCTACTGCCCTACAGCCTCCTCGGCTCAGCTCCTTGACAAAGCTGCCCACACTGGGTGCCTCGACTTCTCCTAGTCGCTTCGAAGCTTTGCCTTTAGCTCCTGACATCATTCTCCAACCGCAACTTTTCTCTCCAAGTGACCCAGTCATCAAACATCTCTTAATCTGCCACATCTAATGGCTGTTTCTCAGCCCTCCTCTAACTTGACTTTTTGGAAGCCTCTGACACCACTGATGACCTTTTCACACTGACTAGCTTCCTCTCTGACTGACTGCTCCTGTCTCCTTGGCTGGATCTCTGACCAGCCACACCTACTAACCTCTGGCGTCCCTCCGGGCTCTGTCCAGTATGTAGTAGGTGTTTAATAAGCTTTCTGTTGAAGTAAAAATGAAGACATGATTCCTGGTCCCCTAGAACTTACAGTCTATTAGGAGAACTTCAAACAGAAATAATTATAATGAAAAATGATAAGGCGTAATCCAAAATTTAATCTGCCTTTAAAAATTTTCCTATACAATTTTTTAATCTGGCTCTTCCAAAATGTCTCCTGTCTTTTGAATGTTAAGAGGTTCCCTTCTCACATGGAAGTATACATGTTTAATCAGTGAAATAAAGGAAATATATCATGGTTTTTTAAAATACCTGGGTCTTTTAGACAAAGCTATGGCAGGCATTAGCAAAATGTATATGAAAAAATACCTTTTAGGCCTAATTGGTTAACATTTACATATGTTATTTTGAGAAACACTTACCAAATATGTTTTTGTCACTTTACACAGATCAAAGATGTGTATTTTGGGGTGGGGGTTGTATGGGTGTAGGTGTCTGAGCATGTTTACACATGTGTAAGATAGCCTAATGTCTTTTTTTGAAAGATGAAAATATAAAATCTTGAAATGTGACTGATTTTTATACCACTGGATTACTAGGTAACAGCTTTTTGTTATTAACACTCTGCAGAAATGGAAATTTAACATCCTAAAAGCAAAATATTTTGTTTTGACCATGACAGAAGTGCACTGTGACAGTGCTGTTTTCTCAGGGCGCAATTTGGCAGCCCTTTAGTGTGTACAACGCTATCTGATTTTATTTGGCAGTATTAATACACAAAGGTTTTCATGTCTGGGCCTGAGAAAAGTCAGACTTCCAAAGCACTGTTTGAACATGAATCTTTTTTTGGTAGATGAACAACTAAGTTGTATTTTAAATATCAAAAGTTATTAAATGAAGATTACTGTGCTTTAAAAAAAAAAGGATATGGTAACAGGCATAGTTATATAAGGCCTGAAGAAGAAAAGGGCATCACCAACTGGGGATACCAGGGAAGACTTCATGGAAGACTTCGCTTATAATATAGGCTTTAAAGGAAGGGAAGGATTTTTTTTTTTCCCGTGACTGCCCAAAGAGGAATCAAGACGGTGTGGTTTATGGGATGAGTCCGCTTGTTAACTAGAAATAAAGGCCTATATCAGAAAATCTCATGAAGAGCTAATGCACTGACATTAACTGTTTTTCCAGTAATGTCCAGAACATGGACGCCACACCGTAAGAAAGAAGAGCCTAAGAGGAGCCACTCTCCCCTTCCCCTTCTTCTTCCCCCAGAGCCAGGTGAGCTTGGGAAAAGGCCTTGGCATCTCTGTCTCGTTTCATTTCTCTTTTCTGTTCTAGGTGCAGGGAACAGAGTCTCTGACCTGGAAGCTTAAACCCTGGGGGCCTTGGAGCCCCAAGTTCCAGGCTCTAAAGGGGAAGGAAAGAAGGGGCCAGACAGGCTTTAGACTTGGAACTTGTATAGTGGTGATTAGGAGCCCCAGGTGTTTGGGGAGTGAGATGTTTGTGTGTTTGTACTTGCTATACCTTGAAGTAAATAATGCTCTGTGAAAGCTAAAACAACAACAACAACCAAATACTCAAAGCATTAAGCATAAAATGTCTGCGGGGTCAGAAATGTCCATGTACAGTTACCACATTTCATATGTTCATTCTGGCAGTGTTCTCTCCCTTGCTCCAGTTGGTCTGCAGGCTCCAAAGCATAGGGCCTTGTCCAGAACAGACACAGAAGAAAGGTTCACTGAATTAAATCTAGTACGTTCTTAGGTTCCAGGCCTCATACTGGGTGCTGGACCTATCCTAATACCCCTGTCCTTCTGGAGATTACCATTCACTGGGGGCTGAGAAGATAGAATTGCTTGCCAACCATTTTTAACCTAGGTCAGGTCAGGTACAAACAAGAAAAGCTGGGAGGTTTCACAGTCAGTCACAGGCTCAGCCACGGCTTGGCTCTGGTAGTACTGAGTCTGGCCCAACAAAATCCCTTTCCAGGCGGACTTGAAGATGCTCACATCTGCACAAAGGATTGTTCTGCTGACGCTAAGGGAAGGAAAAGGCCCTCCTACTCTCTCCACACTCACCATTCTCCAGATTTGTTCTAAGAGAAGCTGGGCACAAATGCAAATAGCGCGTCTTCTGTTTCAATGCTAAGAAATGCTGACTGGGCTCAGAGCTAGGCATTTCAAGAGGGGCCTGAGGTCTTCTGGTTCAACAACAGGGCACTGCAACAAAGACAGGACTGTATCGGGAGACTGACCCTTGTAGGGAAGTCCTATTACCATAACAAGCCTCAGTTTACTCAGCTGTAAGATGAGGATGAACACGGGTCCTCCTCAATCACCGGCTGATGAGAGCTAACTTCAGTGGGCAGTGGTGCTACAACCCGTCACAAAGAACCATTCTGTGCCAGGCACAGTGCCAAGCACTGGAGACACCAAGGAAGAAAAAACCGCCACCACCAGTCCTGCCCTCCAAGAAATCACAAACGACATGAAAACAGCTAGCGCACGCGGGTCCCAGAAAACCTGGCCAGAGCAGAAGAGGCCTCTGGGCCCTACAGAACAAGCCACGCCCCCTCACCCCCACCAGAGCAACCTGAGACCAGCCGACCTGTTCTCAGCCACCCTGAAGACTCAGCCCCCTAGGAAACTCAGATCCTTTTCTGAGTAACTGCTATTTACTTTCAGCAGCTGATTTTTTTGGACCCAAGTGCAAGGCTTGACAATGATCCTATCAAATCTTGCCTTCTTTGATGCCTCCCCACGTTCCTTTTGGGTCCACTGTGCTACTTATCCTTCCTAGTCCTGCAAACATGAGAAGAAGAAGGACCACCTATCCAAGGCTTCGTCAGAAACCTCTGAAAAGCACAGGACCAAGCACAGGCCACTCACAGCAGCTGCTTCAGTCAGGCTCCCCCAGCCACTGCTGAGTCTGTCTGGCTACATCACCATCTAACGCACAGGACCAGCACCAACATTTTGATGAGTGACACACACAGTGTTCCTTCCTCCATTTGTTTGTTTATTCCACAAAAAAAAAGGACAACACCAGTCTGGCATTCCCACTTTTTTGGTGAAGTCATTCTGGCTCTTTGTATGCAACAACTACTTTTTTCAGGCCCTTGGTAACTATCTCTTTAATGGTCTTTCTAGACTTTTCTCAGGACCACGTTAAGCTCACTGGCATAGAGAACCTACAGACTGTCATCATCCTTGTGTTTTGGAAGTTAGGACAACACCTGACCTTCTCCAGGCTGCTGGGCCCTTTCTGGTTTTCCAGGATCTTTTCAAATACCACTGAGAGCAGCTCAACCATCACATCAGCCAATTCTTTTAGGGCCAGAGCACGGGGGCACCCTTTGGAGCCGGGAGACTTACAAGTATAAAGGGTGAGGAGGGACTCCCTTACTATCACTGCCTATTCATCTCACATACCAACCCCCTGCTGGTTCCTTTGTTCCACCATTCCCAGAGTAAAAGTCCTTCTCCTGGGCTGAGAAAACAGACACAAAATCAAGATTGAGGAGCTGTGTCTTCTCTCAGCCTCCTGCCCCCCACCCAAGTAAAGGTTCTGGCCTCACTGGGATCCTGCTCATCCTCTCGATATCATTTTTAAAGCCTTTGTGTTGTCCTTAGCTTCCCTCCTAAGTCTCAGTTTATTCTGAATCTGAGCATTTCTGACCCAGGGATGATGAGATAATTCCCCACACTTGGTCAGGTCACCTGGAGATACAGTGCAGACAGAAAATAAAAGAGGGCCTAAGACAGAACTGTAGGCTACTGTCATGGTTAGTGGGCAGGACACCAATAATGAAGATCCAGCAAAGGAAAGATGAAGGGTCCATCAGAGCAGAAAGAGAATCAGGAGGTAGGAATGTCATGAAAACCCAGGGAGGAAAGAGTACCCACGAGGAGTACTCAAGGCTGCCAAGGGAACAGGGAGGACAAGGCCTGAGAAAAAGCCATGAGGTTTGGCAGTGAAGAGAATACTGGCAAAAGCAGAGCCAAGATGATGGTGTAGTAAGAAGTGAGCTCCACCTCTAACCCCCAAGCTCCTCCAAAACAGAGCTAGGAACACACCAGACTGAATTTTGATTGGAAAAATCTAAGAAAAATCACAGCAAGTAATTTTTCCAGCTTAGGTCAATAGAAGGATGCAGAGACAGGCCCGTGGACTCTCCAGTGGGGTTTGGTGAGGAGCATTCCAGTGTGGAGAGAGGGCAAATCCAGGGCAGAGTGACCTACACTTCTGTAGGGGGCAGGAACAGACACCAACTGACAGCTTGGTCACTTGCTACCCCACTCTGGGTCACCGATCCAAGATGAGCTCAGGAAGGATGGACTCAGGAAGGGGACTATGCCTAGGAGTGGCATTCAGAGTGAGAAGCAGCTGCATGCTCCAGGCTGTGTCCACAACAAGAAGCAAGTTCAAACACAAACAACAGTGGTGTGGCTTAGACACCACTCAAGAGCAAGGCAGTGTCTCAGTTCCAGTGTTAGGACCATCTGAGATGTAGCAAGAAACCATCAGAGCAGGAAACCCAAGCCAAAGGGAAGCCCTACCCTATGATTCTACTGATCTCCACCAGCAGTGTTGCCAAGCACAGTTGCAGTCTGTGAGAATTTCCAACAGGCAAAGCCTGCAGACATATGGCTCAGACCCAAACCCAGGTTGGAACTTGCAGAGCACAGACCAGGGGTCATTGATCAGACTTCACCCTGGACCAGACCTCATCAGAAGCAATGAAAGCTTGTAGGGCCCCAGCTTGATCTACTCCTGAGACCTGAGAATAACATGACATTTGATACCCCAAGAAAGCAGCAGCAGATCAATCCAGGCATTCCCTCCGGAAGTATACAGAGACCTGCCCTAACATAAAGTCTAAAGTCAAGAAACAAGACGGAAAAACAAACCATGGGGGGGCGGAGCCAAGATGGCGGGGTAGCAGCAGCAACATATCCCAGCTCTCACATAGCCACCCCAAAATACCCATAAAATAGGACTCTAAACCAATTCTAGAACTCCAAAACGCACACAAAGATATTTCCCACTAAAGTCAGCTTGGCTACAAGGAACCATATCAGCACTGCGAACCAAAACCAGCCTGGCCTGAAGCCGCTGCTGAGCCCCGGGGGCGGCCAGACGAGAGGAGCGGTGAGCAGATTAGCAGCAGCTGCGAGCAGCATTCAGAACTAGGTCAGTGAGACTTGCGAAATCAGGAGAGAAAAGCAGTCCGGCCAAAAGGGCTCCAGAGCAGAAAAGCAAAAGGCAGAGGTTTTGCACCCGCCTCCATGTTGCAGCTTCCCGCCTGCAGCCTACAGACAGCAGGGGGACTAAGAGATTGTTCTGAGGCCAGTGCTCTCGCGTTGAGCAGCCTGGATCCGGATCTCCGTCTCGGGCCTCGGTCTTGGAGTCTTCATTATCTAGTGAGCCGGAAGTAAGTAGGAAGGGTCCCAGCACCTTCCTGAGAGCTACGGCAGCCAGGAGGACCCCAGCGATTTGGGACAGAGCTTTCCCTTCTGGAAGCAGAGCCCCATAGAGATTTAAAAAAAAAAATCATGGACTGACCAACCATGAGTAAGAATAAGCATAAGAAGCAAAGTAAAAACAGCACCCAAACC
>CM053586.1:341718789-341740517 GCA_028646515.1 Pseudochirops corinnae | reverse complement strand
GAGGGACTGCTTATCTCCCCCTTTCGTAATCCCCACTTGCAGCTGTCGCTAATCCACTCACCAGAGAGCTTTCTCTGCTTCTCCCGCCCAGCCGCCCCTGGGGCACAGCCTTGGCTTCAGGCCAGACTGGTTTGGGTTTGCAGTGCTGATATGGTTCCTCGTAGCCGAGCTGACTTTAGTGGGAAGTATCCTTGTGTGCGTTTTGGAGTTCTAGGATTGGTTTAGTGTCCTATTTTATGGGTATTTTGGGGTGGCTATGTGAGAGCTGCGATATGTTGCTGCTGCTACGCCGCCATCTTGGCTCCGCCCCCCTTGAACTATGTTTTCAAATATCAGAACTCCCAATTATGAAAAATGTATCTAGAATAAGTAGTAGAGGGGTAATCCTTTTCCATAGAATCAATAATTAGTCATTTCTTTGATGCTTTAAGGTTTATAAAGTACTTTCCTGACAGCAAAAAGAGACACTGTGGCCTTGTGAAGAGAACATTAGAAGAACACTAGACTTGGAATCACAGAACTTGGGTTTGAATCCTAGTTTTCTTTCCTTCTTTCTCTTTTTTTTTTTTTTTTTTGCTTTTTTGCAGGGAAGAAGGCAGGGCAGTTGGGATTAAGTGACTTGCAAAGGTCACATGGCTAGCAAGTGTGTCAAGTGTCTGAGGCCGAATTTGAACTCAGGTCCTCCTGACTCCAGGGCTGGTGCTGTATTCGCTGCACCTCTAGTTTTGTTTCTTAATAGTCACATCACTTCTGGAGACAAGATAGTGGAGTAAGGCAAGAACTCACCTGAGTCTTCCCAAATTCCCCTCCAATTATTGCACTAATGCCTCAGAACCAATTTTGGAGTGGTGAAGCAGTTTTCCAGCCCAAGGAAAGGTCTGTCTCACTGGGGGGGGGAGGGGCTACAGTGAGGCACGCACTAACCCATCCCCTCCCTGTCAGCCAGCAGTTAAGGCCCTACCTCCAGTGAAAGACAGCAGCTAGACCCAGAGCTCCCCAGAACTTGGGATAGTTCCCTCTACTCCAGGAGCAGAGCCCAACTTACATGAAGTAAAAAGTCACAAAATCGGCATAAAAATGAATAATAAACAACAATAAAAAAAAAACCTGACCATAGAAAGTTACTATGGTGACAGGTAAGATCGAGGGACAAACTTAAAAGAGAAAACAAATAATATTAAAATAGCTGCATGTGAAACCTCAGAGAAAAATGTGAATTGGTCTCAGGTCTAAAAAAGAACTAGAAGAGCTCAAAAAGTATTTTAAAAGTCAAATAAGAGAAGTAGAAGAAAAATTGGGAAAGAAATTGAGAGTAATATAAGAGAATCATGAAAAAAAGAGTAAATAGCTTGGCAGAAGGAAGCACAAAAAATGGGAAAAGATCGACAAAAATTCACTAAAGAAAACAGCTCCTTAGAAAAGTAGAACTGGCCAAATTAAGAAGAAGGCACAGAAGCTCAGTGAAGACAATAAATTCTTAAAAATTAGAATTGGGCAAGTGAAAGCCAATGACTCCATGAAACAACAAGAAATGATAAAGTAAAATTAAAAGAATGAAAAAAAAGAAGAAAGTGTGAGATTTCTCATTGGAAAAAACAACCAACCTGGAAAATAGATTCATGAGAGATAATTTAAGAATTATTGGACTACCTGAAAGCCACGGTCAAAAAAATAGCCTTGACATTGTGTTTCAAGAAATTATCAAGGAAAACAGTCCTGATATTCTAGAACCAGAGGGCAAAAAGGAAATTGAAAGAATCTGCTGATCACCTCCTGAAAGAGATTCCAAAATGAAAACTCCCAAGAAAATCATAGCCAAATTCCAGAGTCTCCAGACCAAGGAGAAAATACTGTAAGCAGCCAGAAAGGAACAAATCGAATACCATAGAGCCACAATCAGGATCATACAAGATTTAGCAGCTTCATTAAAGGACAAAAGTGCTTAGAATATGATATTCTGGAAGGCAGAGGAGATAAGATTACAACCAAGAAATGCCCACAAACAGAACTGAGTATAATCCTTTGGCGGGGAGGGGGAAATGGATATTTAACAAAATAGAGGACTTTTAGGCATTCCTGATTAAAGACCAGAGCCAAACAGAGATTTTGATCTTTAAATGTAAGATTCGTCAGAAGCATGAAAAGGTAAACAGGAAAGAGAAAACATAAGAGATTCAACAAGGTGAAGCTTTATATTTCTGCATAGGAAGATGATACTTGTAAGTCTTAACAACTTTATCACTGTTAGGGCAGTTGTGATAATTGTCTGTCCTTTGTTCTCTCCTCAACAGGGAGGTGATACCATGACTAGCAAGTGAACTTGATTTAAGTGAGGGAGGACTGTGCAGAGTCGCCAGTCTCTCCCTCTTCCTGAGCCATCTGGGCAGTTAGGTGTATACTCAGTACCCACATAATCTTGGGCAACTCACATGACCTTTCACCTTGGCCTCTGCTCTTGGTTTCTGCCTCTGTCATATGAGCCTCTTAAATGCTGTGCAATCATAGTCAGTTTCTCTTTCTGTTTCAGTCGATTATTAGATAATAAAAATCCTAATTTTATATATCAGAAAGCTGGAGTTTCCAGAGGGATGACAGGATGACCCATGGTCACTACATTGAAATTTAACAAACATTCAGTGTCTCTTCTGCGCAAGGCAACGTACTGGGTGCTGAGCATGCAAAAACAAGGAACTGTCTGTCAGCTGATCATGTCATTAGTATCAGAGCTAAGATTTGAATCCAGAAGAGACCCCTAGAGATCATCTCATTCAACCTTGTTATTTCATAGTTGAGGTAATTGGAGCCCAGAGAGGTTATGGCTTCCATTGAAATAGCCTCATCAGGATGTATGTATAACACCACCACTACCACCACCATCACTACCACCACCAGCATTTGCATGTTGCATTAAGGTTTGCAAAGAGCTTTATATTAGTTCATTTCATCCTTATAACGACATTGGGAGGTAGATGCTATCATCCCCCCCTTACAGCTGAGGAAACTGAGGCAAGCAGAAGTTAAGTGACTTGCCCAGGCTAGTACATGTCTGAGTTGGGATTTGAATTCAGGTCTTCTGGACTCCAAGTCCGGCACTCTATCCACTAGGCCAGCTAGGCCACCCAGCCTCCTTTACTTTGGGCAGGCTAGTGAATCAGCAGTAAAAGGTGAGAAATCTGTGTCTGGAGGACATTCCAGACACAGCCTTATATAAAGTCTCAGTGACCTTGCACCAATAATACCTGATCCTCCATATGACTTAACTTTAGGCAGAATTCACCTCTGCCAGCCTCTCTTGCCTATGGTGTATTTCCTTCTCCAGATGTACCTGTTAGAGAAGCATTTTCTTCCACCTCTTAATGCTGGTGGCTTTGTCTGTGGTTTGTCTTGTCTGATTGCAAGAAAAAGCCCTGCAGAAACAAGGTCGCTCACTGTCTGCCTTTGTAGACACTATCAGAGCAGAGGAAGGTGGACACCAGGCGCCGGATGGAGAGCTCTGCTCCCAGTGGGGGCTTCCCACGTATTTGTGGAATGAATGAGCCTGGCTTCCCACCACCCTGCTTGGAGCTTTAAGGCAGACACGCACAACTTGGCTGTAGCTAGGGGCCAGAATCAAAAGAGGTTAAACTTCTTTGGCCACAGAGGTCAGACTAGAAACAGACTGGTGACTGTTGGTTGCCGTGGGTCACGTGACAAATGGGAACGTGCACAGTGGGTGTTGTGCAGGCCTGTATGAGGCATCCTTTAGCCTGGCTGTCTTCATACCGGATTCGTTTGGGAAACCAGAGTCCAGTTCGAGGAAATACAGTTCTCTTGCTGGCGCCTGTGTGCCCACCCCCTATCCCCTCACAAAATAAAGCGAGCAAACTGACGGGGCAGATCATAAGGAAGAGCCTTCAAGGAGAATAGACACAGGGTGGGGGCACCAAAACACAGTCAAGTCTGCTGGGTTTGTTCTAACAGGGGCTGAGTAGGACCAGGCATGGGGGGAGGAGGGGAGGGAGAGAGGGAGGATCATGTGAGTTGGGGGAGGGGGGCAGCTGCCTGCCCAGTCATTAGCCAGTTGATAATCAAATTCCTCAGCTCAAGAAAGGGCAAATTCCTGCTCATCTTGTTTGGACAAGATAACTTGGGATTTGAGCTTCTGGGGGCTTCTTCCTAAAGTGGGATGAGGAAACTCCTGAAGTCCATACACCAGGGACCACAGGCCAACCAATTCAGCACACAGATATTAAGCACCTACTATGTACAGAGCCTTATTCTAGCTGCAGGGTCTAAAGGATGATACATTATAAAATTACAGATCCCTTGCCCTCATTGGGTTTAAAATATGGGGGAGGAGGTAGGCATATATATAAATAATTATAACCTAAATTTAAATATGATTGATTATATAGGAAAACTGAAACAGAATGAATGACAGGAAAGATTGAGGCATGAGGGATCTCTTCTTGTTAGGGGAATCAAGATTTCTTGGAGGAGGTGATATGTGAGCTAGGCTAAAAGAAGGAAATGGTCCGAGGCAGAACTGCTCAGAACTTGTTTTAGGCAGGGGAGACAGGATTTGCAAATTCCCAGCTATGTGAGAGGTCAGCTCAAGATTGGGCCCAGCATGTGTGAGCCTTTGGGTTTAGAGCAAAGAGTGTGTAGGGGAGGGGAGGGTCATAGGAAGTAAAGCTGGAAAAGTAGATTGGAACTGGATAGTGGAGGGCCTGGCTAGAGGGCTTATCTTTTATTTGGGGAGCAGTAGAGAGCTACTGAAGGCTGTTCTAGTAGTCTAGCTGGGAGGTCATGAGGGTTTCCACTAGATCCTGTCAGGGACATCATCATCCTTCTAGCCACTTAGGTTCACAGTCATTAACTCCCACTCTCCCTCACCTTTCATATCTAATCAGTTGTCAGATCTTTCCGTTTCTACCTCCACAATCTCTCTCATGCTCTCTCATTCTCTATATGTGGCCAGTACTTTAGTTCTAACACAGCTCCTCTTACCTAGACTATTGCCCTGCATGAATACAAGCTCCTCGAAGGTAGCGACTGTTTCATCTATGTCTGTCTGTTGATAGATTAATTGTGGAGATTCCTCAGCTGAGCCCTCAAGAAGACTATGGTCAGCATCACATATGGTCCTGCTTCTAGGAAGCTTAATATCTAGTTGGGGGATAAAGACCCAAATTCAGATAACCGGAGTACACGAGTTGATGTTCTAACTTAGTTCACTTTGCCACATTACTTTTCCAAGTAGAAATGCCAGAAGCCTAGCTTCTCATGTATGATAAAGTTAACTGGATAACACCCCTTGTCTACAAATGGGTAGCTCATGTTCTCTCTTTGCTTTGGATGTACTATGTGGCTGCGTTCCTTTGAATGCTATTTTTAAGTGCCTACTATATGCAAATCACATTAATTTGTCCATCTTCCAGTGTTCTCTTCCTGACATTATTCAAGTGATTTATTTAACCTTTATGGGAGAGGGGGACTGAACCTATCCCAGACTGTGAGCTTCTTGAAAGCAGGGCCTGTTATTTGTTGGCACAGGGCCTTACACACTGGAGATGCTTAGTTGAGGTGTGTGGAATTAATTTACATGATCCTCACTATCAGCAGCCTCAAGCTCATGCTCTCTCTCCCTGTCTTCCTCCCTCCTTCCCTCCTTCTGTCTCTCTCTGTCTCTCTCTCTCTCTCTGTCTCTCCCTCCCTCTCTCTGTCTGTCTCTCTCTCTCTTCTCCCCCGCCCTCCCTTCCTTCCTCTGTCTGTCTGTCTGATCTCTTTCTCTTTGTCTTTTTCACCCTATCTCTGTTTTAGTCTGTCTTTCTCTTTCTCTGTCTTTTTCTCTTTCTCTGTCTCTCCCTCCTTCCCTCCGTTTCTCTGGCTGACTGGCTGTGTCCCTGTTTCTCTCATGCACACATATACACACACTTACTAAGTGGAATGCCGCAGAGAGTATAAGAAGCAGAGTACCATACAAGACCATGGCCGGTTATCGTTCTCAGCAGATCTCTTCGTTTTCTTTGCTGTTGACATCTGGGGTCATCCTAGTCATAGGCTTTCAGAGCTGAGCCAATAGATTGATCATCACTTCATGCTTGGGCCTTGCCTCTTGCCTTGAATTTCTTCTTCTTTAGGTTTCTAGCACTCCAGTTAAAACTTGTGCCCAGCTCCTCTTTGTTCTTTCTGCTTTGGGGTATCCTGAGTAATTTGGAGTGTTTTCTCTTTGCCACAGGTTTTCTGTGCTGCATGTTGTAGCCTGAAGTGCAAGTTGCTATATATGGAGAGAAAGGAAGCCAGAGTGTGTGTGATCTGCCATTCCGTGCTCATGAATGGTGAGTGTTAATTAGGAGAGGGCTGAGTCTACAGGGACTGAGAGAGGACTGGAAAGGCTTTGTGCAGACATCACTGTTTCTTCCTGCCCTTTTAGATGTTTTTGTTTTTTATTATTTTTTTTTACAAGCAGTTTGCCTTCTTAAAATGTCTTGAATTTAGTTGGGAAAATTAAGTTAAATGATTCTGTTTGAAATGTCTGTTGAAAACTTAGGATCTCTCTCCTTAATGTCATGGTTAAAGGCTAAAACCAGGTAAGTGTTACTAGGAAAGAGAGAATCGGTTGCATTCACAAATCTAGTGCTGTATTGAGCATTTGAAAATGTGTTTGTTTTCCTGTGGAAAGGGAACAGGATGGAAGATGTGTGATTCCCTTTTGAGATGGGGAGGGTATTATATACAACTGGGGGCTTTTGAAGGCTGTTGCCTAATTCCCTTTACCAGGGGAAGGGCAGGCATTTTAATAATGAGAAACCCTCCTCTTGTTCTTTATTATTTTCAAATAAGTAAATGTTCCAACATCCAGGAACAAATAGAATATTGTTTTTAAAGATGCAGCCCTCTTAGCACATAGACTTGTTATAACTAAAGTGACTGGAATTACATTGTTCCATCACATAAGTGTGTGACCAGGAGGAGTGTGCATGTTGGTTTAAATATAGTCAACCCAGTCTTCATCCTGTGGGGCTGGGAAAGGGACCTGCTCACACTTCACTGAACAACCATAAGTGTTCTTGTAAAGAGGTACAATACAGTTGATCAGACTGTGATGTTTTCCCTCTGAAAGCCTCCCTATACTGTTGCCAAAATGAATCCTAAGAGGCTCGAGGGCTGGTGAGCACATGGGGCAGGGTCCCTGCCTATGCCACAGTGTAGCATCCACCAGAAGCTGACTTTTCTCTGCTCCAGCCCCTCCTGCTCTGTCTCTGTCTGCATCGCCCACCCATCGTGACGTTTTCTGGTGCTGGCCTGTGAACCGATTGCATGCTAAGTTAGTCTGAGCAGTTCTCATCTCCTATGATCCACTCAGTTTCCTTCCACTTCTCAATTCTTGTAGCTTTGAGCAGACATTCATCATGTGCTCCTCCTTTAGGGGCCATCGATTTTTATTTCACTGCTTCCATTTTCCTTTTCTGGCACTGGGCCACAGACATGAGTGCCCAGCTTAATTACAGTGCCTGGCACCTCCTTGGCCGTATAAGGTCTTCTACCTCAGTAGCTGTTTTTGACTTGGCACAGCCCAAGATGAAGGAAATGAAAGAGGGTTCATAGGCAAGTCTTACTTTGTGTTAAGCCAAGGAGGCCCCTCTAAAGGGCATCCTTAGGGTTACCAACTCGTCCTGGTTTTTTAAGCATCTCTCCTCTCGCATGGCTTAGCCAAGTCTTTTTCTTAATGTTTAATTTGGTGCTTTTCAGCGTTCCCTCTCTGCCATCTCTCCTCCCATCTCCCCCACCCCCACCCCTTTCTCCTTTTCTCTTATCCCCATGACCTTTGCCCAGGGCTCTGAGACCCCGGCCTGGTACTGGCCTGCCGCTGATGATTGAAGTAGCTAGCATCCAGAGTCTTGTGGCTCCTCACTCTGACGTGGGGTGGAGGTTTTTTGAGTGTGAAGGCACTTCCCAACACTTGTCATTCTGCCTGGTTCTGCTCGTGTGGTAATCGTGCTGTTGTACCTGAATTTTAATAGTCAGCCCTAGAACTTAAGCGCTGAAGGGAACAGAAGACATCATGGAGCTCAGGTCCTTCATTTGGTAGCTGAAGGAACGTGGGGTGAAACCAATGCCTCCCATTTCTCCAGCTCCTTTTCCCAGGTTAAAGGGCATGTACCTGCATTATAGGCGATTTGATCCTAATGATGGTAATACCTGACGGTTAGATGGCATCTTTAAGTTTACTAAATACTTTGCCTACATTTTCTCCTCTGGAGTACATTCATTTCCCTCATGGTCACTTTGAGTACATTTTCTTGTCTGTGCTGCGGCACATTTCACATTCATTCATTGGCACTCATAAGTGGATGAGTTATATGCTTTGAGACCTGACCAAAATTTAGCAGTGGCTATTAGTGATCACTCCACATATTACTGGGTGGAGGTGTTTGTATACAAAGCTAAACCAGAGCATCTCTGCAGGGTGTCTGCTTAAACTCAGGCCTTGGAGTTTTTCAGATGAGATCTTTCCATGCATACCCCCCACTCCCCACCCCAAAAGAATTTAGAAGCATATTAGATTGAAACTGAAAATCATGCAGTGGAGTTAATTACAGTGCTTAAACTTAACCCCAGGTTTTAGAATTTGGTAGAACATTTTATAAAGACTTTAAATGTAAAGGAAAGAACAGAATATATTAACTCACTTTAAAAAACCTGTACTCTAGTTACTTGCTATTTCATTTTCTTCAAAAGGAAATTATATTCCTCTTTGAAAGAAACAAATGACTTAGGCATGATCTTAAGAATGGAATATAAACCCGGATGGAAAAAAAAATTTCTGTAATTTTTGCTTGCTTCTACTAAATCACAGTTTACTTAGCTGAATTTTTCCTTGGTTAAACAGAATCACCTATTTCCTTAATACCTTTATTACAAGAAAGAAGGCCTTGCCATGCGGGTTAAGCAGGAGCAGATCTTGGTATCCATATTTTACAATCCATTCACATTGATTGTGTCTGTATTTGCTTTAGCTCAAGCCTGGGAGAACATGATGAGTGCCTCAAGCCAGAGCCCTAACCCTAACAATCCTGCTGAGTACTGTTCTACTATCCCTCCCTTGCAGCAAGCTCAGGCCTCAGGAGCACTGAGCTCTCCACCTCCCACTGTGATGGTGCCTGTGGGAGTTTTAAAGCACCCCGGAGCAGAAGGTAGGGGACTGCGCACTCTTCTCTCTCTGTCTTTCTCACTCGGTTTTTTCCCCTTCTCCACGTCCCTCTGAAAAGGGGCCAGTTTGCTTTGGTGGCACACATTTTTTTTAAATGCCACTAATACATCCCTTTGGGTGGGATCTCAGTGGAAGAAGGAGGCGAGAATCATGTTGAGACTTTCTGGGCATGTGGAACATATGTTGTGCTGCCTGACTTTTTGGTGACTCCCCCTCCCTTCCCAAGCTCCCATAGGAGAGCAGAGTATCTACCAGTCCTGTTCTTGAAGGAGATGTGGGTGGAGAATATTTCTGTTTGGGGTTCCTCTCCTAGTCCCCTCTTTGTGCCCTTTATAGGAGCCTAGGAGGTGATGAAAAGGTCCTCGTGGGACACAGATGTCCTGGCCTTCCTCCTGGCCAGTCCTACGCTGTCTCCCTCTCTTCCTTCAGATTTGTAGCAACATCCAGACAGGACCTACATACCATGTACTTAGCCTAACTGTTAAACTGGGGGTGGCATGTGATAAGTACGGAATGGACAGGCTTGCACCTCAGTTTGGGTGACACGTTCACCTCAGTGGATGGCTGCAAAGCGCTTTAGATTGCGCTAAGGGAGAACTGAGAAGGTCCAACAGTTATTGTAGTGGTAGTAATCGAAATAGCGAGTGTAAGTTTCTCTTTAGTGATCTTACTGTCAGGGAGATTTTTCCTGATAGTCATTGTCACTTTTTCTTCCTTTTCTCAGAGCAGTGCCCCCTTCTGTCTGAGTAACTCTTCCTGCCCCACTTTGACGAGCAGAGACTTCTGACTCACTGACTGATCATACTCTTCCCGTCTCCCTTTACCGTCTAACCATCACTTGGCCACAAGGCCTATATTTTTGAGTTCAGGATTTCTTTCTTAAAGCCATTGATCCCTTTATTTCATTTGCCACTTTGGGGGTAGGGAGGTAAGGGTTCCTCTTCCCCAGGTTCACTCTTGTTTGACTGTTAATTGATTGTTTGAAGGTTTTCCAAGTTGGAGTAAAGGCACAATCCCTGCAGAGTCAGAAAAAGGGATAGCCTTCTCTCCATTCCATGTTATATTATAATGCCTTTTTCTTCTTCATTTCCAGTTTGCCCCAAGGAATCTAGTCTACTCTCTTGTCAATTCTTGTACTTTTGTTTCTGCTCTTTCCATCCTTATCATTAGGGCCTCTCCAACATTCTTCCATGCATCTTTTTTGCTCTTTTTAATCACATCCCTCTCCTAGATATTCAGGTGCCAGGAATTTAACCTTTTATTTACTGGAGCTGTTGAAGGTCTGTGGCCACATTCCCCCTATTATTAATTCATTTTTCTAGGAACTTTCTACATGTACTTATTTTGGCCATATTCTGTTCTTCCTCAGTTTTTTTGATCAGTGAAATGTGTCAACAGTTGTGATTATATCGCAGGGGAATGTGAGAGCCCCTTATGTGTGTTACATGTTTGAGCTCCTCTGATGTGCTGTTGAAGTAAGAGTGGGACACTGTTTAAAAGCAGCTGTTTGTCATTGTTGCTTTTAACCCCATTAATGGGGAATTGTAATTATTAGATTCCAAAGACAGTTGCACCAATAGTCATCTCTGCATACCTGGATTGGGTGACCCTTTGAGCTGGTGACAGTTAGATGCCTGTCATATTGATGCTTCTTTTATTTTTCTGGCCCCTTAAGTGACTCAGCCCCGAGAGCAAAGGCGAGTGTGGTTTGCTGATGGGATCTTGCCTAATGGGGAAGTTGCTGATGCAGCCAAATTAACAGTGAGTGGTCCTTCTTCCACGGGAGCCTTGGCTGTGTCGCATGACCCAGCCCAGCCGGTGAGCAGCAGTCCACTGGCAGCAGAGGTAAGAGAACTCATCAGTCTCAGCACTGTGCCTTGTGCTGAGTGCAGAATCTCTGCGTTGGAAGGGACCTCTGATATCATTTACACAGGAATGCTCCTGTTTGAAAACTTCCCTGGGGTGGAACAGCTCTGGTTGTTAGAGAGTTTCACTGTCTTATTCTCCATTCAGCATATCCAACTATGACTTCTGCCTTTGGGAGACAAGAAGAGCATGTTGGAATTCCAAAACAGACCCTCTAGATCAGCGGCTCTCAACCTGTGGGTTATGTTCAATTTAAATACATCCTGCATATCAGATATTTACATTACAATTCATAACAGTAGCAAAATTACAGTTATAAAGTGGCAATGAAAATAATTTTATGGTTGGGGGTTACCACAACATGAGGAACTGTATTAAAGGGTCACGGTATTAGGAAGGTTGAGAACCACTGCTCTAGATACTCTCACTCCTCTGAAGTTTTCTTACCTGATATGAAAGAGAGAGAGAATCATAGTGGAAAGGGCATGGCACTCTGACCCAAGAGACTTGGATTCTAATTCTGCTTCTACCACTAACCACAGTGGGATTTGGGGCAAGTCAAGAATTTCAATTTTCTCATTTGTAACACTCAGGGGATTGAACCAGCTAATCTGTAAGGACTATTCTTGTTCTAAAAATTCTGTGAATCTGGAGGCCTTTATAAGGCAAACAAGAATAAAGTGTGTGAAACATTTAATTGTACATTGAGGGTTGAGAGATACATATCTTAAGTACTTGTTATATTTTATCTGTAATTCAGTTCAGCAAGTATTTATTAACTGCTGTGTGTGTGTGTATGTGTCTGTGCACAGTGCTTTGTAGTGGAAATGTTAGGATGAAACCAGGCACAATTCTTGCTGGTGCCTAACAAATTTAAGAGTTCAGCAGGGGAGACAAAACAAGTGCAGAGACAGTTACGTGGTCATATCATGGCAAGTGCAAAGGGGAGAGGTGTGAGCAGAGGGCTGAGTCTTCTGCCCTCACGTAGCATTCAGTTTTCTCAGTCTCTAATGTACTCCGTACTGAGTGTGGAATAGTGTACATTGTCGTTCTCTCTTGATATTTTATCTCCCTGCTAGATCAGAAGCTCAGTGAGGGTAGGGACCATGTTTCAGCTAAACGTTTCCTCTTTCCCAAGTGCCTAATGTAGGACTTTGCACATAGTAGGTTCTTATTATTCAGTAGGTGTTCAATGAGTATTTGTTACAAGTTAAAGAAAGAGTATTGAAAGGCTACCAAATTCCTCTTTGGCTCCCCCTGTTATATTCTATCCAAGTCTTGAATTCTCTTTAATGTTACATACACTTGCTTTTTGTAGACTGATATTTCTGTATTCTCGGGGAGTATAACTCAGGTGGGCAGTCCTGTTGGAAGTGCGATGAACCTGATTCCAGAAGATGGCCTCCCTCCCATCCTCATTTCTACAGGAGTCAAAGGAGGTGAGCAGCACCAGAGGGTTAAGTAACTTCATTTTCTGCAGGTGACTAAGCTGCCTGAACACAGGAGTCAGGATTCTCCAGTGCCATGGACAGAGCCCTATATGGTCCTGGCCCCCTACGTTTCTCTATGCCCCCAACTGCTCTGACAGCCTTTTTTTCTTTTCATAGTGGGTGCAATGCTTCTTAAACTATGGGTCGTGACCCCATATGGGATCTCGAGTGGGAGAAATTTAAGAAGTCCAGGATTAGAGCACGCTTCTCTGTCTATTTACTGTATAATTTTAAAAGTCTTTCAGAATACATCTTATCAGGATTATCAGTACATTTTAGAATACCTTTCTCCATTGTCCTTCCCCTCAAAATATCACAGATTGTCTTTCTCTTTGCTTTGAGGGCACTACAGGAGGGCAATGATGGTTGGCCCCTCTTGATATTGGGAGTTATCTATAGAACCATCCTGAATAAAAGAATCTTGACATTTGGGATCTAATCAAATTATAACAATAATGACCATTTGCCTTCTACTGGAAGGATTCCAGGCACCCCAAGAGGATCTTTTGGCAGTACAATTCAGACGACCATGCTTCCTGGTGTCCTGTTCAGTGGACAAATGTCCACCACCACCTTCTGCAGCACAAGTAAAACTTCTTGATCCTGCCACCAAGTAGAGTTCCTTGTCTCCTGCTGCCAGTGCTCCTCATGCACCATGTATTGGGTCAGTCAAATTGGACCTGGCCTTCACGGGCTGAATATAGCTCATATAGAGCCTTGGTTTCTTAGTATGAGAGGGTCAAGCTGAGAGATAGCTCTGTGACTCGAGATCATGGAGGATAATGGTATTTGGAGCTTTGGAAAGTATCAGTTTTTCCATTTTCTGAAGCTTGTATTGGAGTTACCAGAGCCTCTGAGTTGGACCTGATGCCAGAATTGCCCTTGTGACTGAATTATTTGAAATGTTGGTCTTGGAACATGTATGTGGAACTGTTAAGGCTGGGTAATTCCTGATGAAGGAAGAAGAGACTACTTTTAGGATTTCTGTGACGAGCCATTGCTGGGTTAGGAAGTCAGGTAAATCAAATGCCTTTTTTCTCCTCTGGCTGACTTAGTTGGATTCTCAACACTTCTTGTTGAGCACGTGCTCTTCCGTGTGTGGGCCTCCCTTCCAACTCTCCTCCTCCGGTCCATTCTCTTCCTTTCATTCTCTCTCTCTCTTTCTCCTTGAAGATTATGCTGTGGAGGAGCGCCCTTCCCAGATCTCCGTAATGCAGCAGTTGGAGGATGGCGGCCCTGACCCACTGGTGTTTGTTTTAAATGCAAATTTGCTGTCAATGGTTAAAATTGTTAATTGTAAGTAGTGGGCTCTTCTTCCAAACTTTTCTTAAAGTGAGCTAAGTTTTACAGAAGGCTTGGTTGTAAATAGAGTATTCCCATCAGTAACTTCTGGAAGTTGAACATAGAAATTGGTTGATGTATAAAGGAGCAGGTGACAGCTGTGGAGGGCACTGCATTGGAGATGCTTCCAGGCTGGACATCAGCAGACCTGGCCCCCCATCTGGTTCACCAGGTGGTCCTTAGCAAATCCTGTAATGTCTCTGAGTGCCAATTTTCTCGTCCATTGGGCAGGGATAATAATATTGCCATCAAAAATGGCTCAGACTTCCGTAACCCATTAAAGTTTACAAGGTGATTCCCTTACAGTGACCCCAGGACTGAGCACATAGTTATGAAGCACCAGCTACATGTCAGGCACTGACATAAGCTCTAGAGTGGACAGAGACAATATTTGTCCTCCAGGAGTTAGTTTATGGAATAACAGGACGTGGCAGTGTAGGGGGCTGAAGAGGGAGTTTGGGTCAGGGGAGAGCCAGGGATGATGAATAGAACACTGGGGTAAGCAGCAGTAGGCCAGAGAGCATGCTCTGAGAAGGTTCTAGTTTCCTGCTGGTCAGCTGGGCAGGAGGATGTGAAGCATGGTCTGGGAGTGGCTGGATATATCAGCCAGTCCCTTTACTCAAGTGACTGATCAAGATAACCCAGCCCAGGACTGCAGGGGTGAGTGGAGGTAGAGGTCTGGAGGGTTGTTGTTCCTGGGGAGTCCCTGGTTCTCTGGTGAATGCTTTCCCTGTCTGGTATAAATCAGGACAGTATAGATATCGCCTAGTTTGGCAGACAAGGAAACAGAACCTTAGAGGCTGCGGTGTGCCTGGTATCGTACAGATATGCAGTGGAAGTTTTCGGGCTCATTATATTCTGCTGTGTAGGGCTGCATGATGCAAACCAACTAAACTCATCAGGACACTTGAAGGGGACTGCCCTGCCCAGGCTCATGATACCAGCAATGCTAGCTCAGCTTTCCCTAAGGGATACCAAGTGCTTTCCCCACAACCCTGCAACACAGATGAGGGGACTGAGGCCCAGGGAAATACATTGGCTTTCCAAGGTCCCTTGGCTAGCAAGGGTCAGTGCCAGGCCTGCAGCTTAAGCTGGTGCTGTGTACTTTAGCATA
This sequence comes from Pseudochirops corinnae, assembly GCA_028646515.1. Lineage (NCBI taxonomy): Eukaryota > Metazoa > Chordata > Mammalia > Diprotodontia > Pseudocheiridae > Pseudochirops > Pseudochirops corinnae. The sequence goes on along the minus strand of CM053586.1, from coordinate 341,725,510 downwards.
CACTGTTTTGCCATAGTGAGATGACAACAGGAGCCTGGAATTACGTTTTCTGCTCTCCAGGCTGGTGTTGGGAAGACAAGATTGTTCTGGCCCCAAGGTGAGAGTGAGAGTTCTGGGAGCCCTGGTAGGACAGCCCTTGGCTCCTGTTCTTGTTTTGACCCTGCTAGAGACAACTCAGCACCTGCTCTAAGCCCTCTGCATTGCCTTGGAGCCGTAGCATTTCATCAGACTGCCTCCATCCAGCCCAGTAGCCTTTCCTGCCCACTCAGACTACAGGATTCAGAGCCAGAAGACACCAGAAAGTTTCTTCGTCCAACCCCACATTTTGTAGAGAAGGTAACTAAAGTCCCTGAGAAGTGACGTCTCTAAGATCACACCTGGAAGAAGAGTTCACAGTTTGAACCCAGTGTTCTTTCTGCCACATGACAGGTCCTCATTGTTCATCCAAGCCGGGAGTGAAGTCTGAAGTTGAATGGCATAACATTTTGAGTTTTATTTCTTCATGCTTGACTCAGTGTGTCATCTTACACTTAGGAAGGAGCTGGCAGAGAGCTCCTTTGAGTTGCTTACCTATATTGAAAGAATTTGGGAATGAGGGGATTTAGATACTTGGATAGTTCATAGATAAAATGCTTCCATTCCCTAAATAGAGTCCAGGTATCTTTACTTGGAACTGCTTTATGTGGATGTCCTTATAGGAGAGGGCAGAAGTTGCATTTTCAGAAATGTGGCCTATTTTTTGTTTTCATCTTAATTCAGAAGCCCCATTTTGCTGGAGTGATCTGGTAAAAATGATGAGCAGTGAAAATTAATTTTTTGAATCTTAGGCTGCATGTATTCCAATAATATTTGTAGACTGTTAATGCCAGGAGGAATCTTGGAAATGAGCTAGTCCAATTCCCATATTTTACAGAGGCAGAAAATCTATCATTCTGTACCTGAACCCAGAGATTTAAGACAGCATTTCCTGTCAGTCCCTACAGGAATCACCTGTACTCACTAAACATGCCTTTCCCCCATAGTATTGAGTTGTAGTCATAACCAGTCTTTTGCAGTAAGTACAGAACTTTTTTACAGGCTCATAAAAATGTCTGCGTTGTAGGGTACACCATGAGGCCAAAGTAATAAAGCCAGTTTTTTTAAACTAATAATGTTGACTAAATCATTATTACTCCTAGGAAAGTGACTTCTCTTAAGAGAGGGTGGGTGGTAGGTATATGTGGCACTGTGTGGATTCTTGCCTTAGACTTCAGGAATCAGGCTGCTTCTGCTTGGCCCTTGAGGGTAGAGTGAGGGGCTATGGGGTATGTGGCCCAGTAGTGCCAAGACACACATCCCCCCAGCTTGAGTTTGGGCCCCAGATGGAGTGACTTTCCCATCACGGCAGGTGTCAGGTCTGGGTCAGGGACCCACTTCTGGCTGTGATCATGAAGAGTCCTGCTTCATCTGCAGGCTAGGTCAGATGCTATCCAAGGATCTTCCCTCCCCCAAAGATTCTGGGCTCTTCATTTATTTTCTTCTAGTAATTTCCTTCACAAATTTCTTTGCTGCTTTGTTGCCCTTGCTTCCTTTTCAGTTGTCTCTGATCTTTCCAGAGGCAGCAGGGTCCCAGGGTGCCTATTCTGATTATGCGGTAGACAGTAGACCCAGGGGAGCTAGGTGGCACAGTGAATAGAGCACTGGCTCTTGAGTCAGGGGACCTGAGTTCAAATCCAGCCTCAGACACTTGACACACTTAGTAGCTGTGTGACCTTGGGCAAGTCACTTAACCTCAATTGCCCTGCCTTTCCCCCTCCAAAAAGAAAAAAAAAAGAGAGTAGGCCTGATATGCTCAGTTCTATTGTGCAAAGGTAGCATAGCCATTCCCTTTTCAGCTTCACTTCCTCTGTGTTTGGGCCTGGGGACAGGAGTAGGGCAGGTAGAAAGAAGGAAAGCTTGGATCTCTTGTTGACGTTCTTATTCCATCCATAGATGTGAACAGGAAGTGCTGGTGTTTCACTACGAAGGGCATGCATGCAGTGGGGCAGTCAGAGGTTGTGATCCTTCTTCAGTGTTTGCCTGATGAGAAGTGTCTGCCCAAGGACATCTTCAGTCACTTTGTGCAGCTCTATCGTGATGCGCTGGCAGGTAGGTCTACTTTCTAACTGCTGGCCCTACTGTGGGCCTTGTGGAGATGATACCCGTGGATTGTGGTCACCCAGTGTGTATTCACACATTAAAGAGTGACCTTACAGTCTGGGAATATTGCTTGAGACTTCAAGGTAGGTGGCAAATCTGAACTTGATGTGACTTTAAGTTGCTTCCAGATATTAGGACTTGACCTCCTATGGTGGTTATCTTTTTGAGAAAACTACTTGAAGCTGTAATTATGGCAGAGAAAGTACCTTTTAAAGTAATGATTTTATTGCTGAACAGGCATTTTCATTTGAAATTTCATCCCCAGACTGTTAGCTCTACAAAAAACTTACAAAATAGTTAGAATTTGTTTTGCTTAATTCTAGTCTGAAGAAGACTGTTTTTTGTGTCTATAAATCTTATGAAATATGAACATGCAAATAAACCTGTCTTCTGGGCATGCAACAAAGAAATTTAGGAGATTTGATTTAAAATCTTTTAAGTTTGTCCAAGATGTCATTATCAATAAATAAATGATTATAAATAATTGGAACCGATAGATTGTAAACTTGTCTGTGTTGTACATGCTTCATTTTCTCCTTTTGTTTAATTTTGAAGTTTGCATTGAAGTCTGACAGTACATTTGGTCCATTGAAGGGGTCTGTAGCAAAGTCAGGAAATTCAGAGTAACTATAATGTGACTGCATAGTGCTTTAAGGTTTGCAGAGTGTTTTGACACATTGTTATTTCATGGAATCCTCTTAACTCTGCGGGGCAGATGCTGGCACTGACTCTGGAGCTGAGTGTCTGTGGGCAAGTCACTTAACTTCCTCTAGCCTCTTTCCTCTTCTGCAAAAATAGACATCGTAATTCTTACACTGCCTTCTTTAAAGCCCGCTGGAAATGTGACTTGTTATATTCTTGGTAATCTTCAAAGGTGTTTCTGGTGGATTAGGATCTAGTCCTCAGACTTGCCTCCAGAAGTCATAAGACGACAGGGCCTGTCAGTGCTTTTGTGCTCCCAAGTCCTACTTAACATAGGTTTTTGCCTCTTTTTGGCCACCATTTCTGTGTGCTCTGGATAACTTATTGTGAATCTTATTTTTTAATATATCCGGGAGAATAGCTTGATCTACCGTATAGCACTGCAGTATTGTCAGAGGAGGTTTGCAGCTGTTCTAAAAAGATAACAGTTTGTAGATTTGATGATTATCCCAGCTATGTTGTTGGGTCGCATGTAGTGGCATCAAAAACCAGCATCATGCTTATCTCTGAGCTTACTTTGTTCTCAGCCCATTCCCCAAAGTACAGAGGCTCCTCAGTCAGAACTTCCCAGAATCCTGCTGTGATGTGCCACAGAAATGGATTCTGGGAGAAAGTGTCTGTGAATATTTTTCCTATAAAATATCTGATATGAAATCAGGTATGAATCAGAAATGCTGTGAACAAGATCCATAACCCTGAGCATAAGTTCCATGAGGCATAAATAATTTTTTTACCATCAGTCTCACCTGGTTTGTTAGAAAGCAGTAGGAGTTCTTCTGTTTGTATCTGTTGCATGTGGCAAGTTCTAGATGGATTTGAATTTAGGTCTTCTGGATTTGAAGCCCACTTTGCCACTTACCTGCCATCAAGATGCTTGATTCCACACCTAGAACTTGCTTTTCCTGGGCTGTAGGATGATAGGATTGGGGCATTAGGATGGTGGAGTCAAACCAAGTAGTGAAGTACAATGTCCATTCCTGTTTAAAACTCTCCCCCCTCCCCCCCCATACAAAAAAGGAAGAAAGAACAGGAAAAGGATGAATCTTTTCTTAATATAATAAGTAGTATCCACATAAAACCAAGACCTAGCATTGTGTGTAAAAGGGATAAACCAGATGCCTTTCCAAAAAGAACAAGGATAAATCAAGGATGTCCATTATTGCCACTATAACTATCCAATCTGTTCTAGAAGTTTCTAGCTAGGTATAGTAATGAGACAAGAATAGGAAATTGAGGGTATGAGAATAGGAAACAAAATCATCCTTTTTGCAGATGATGTAATGATTTACTTAGAGAACCTTAGGAAGTCAACCTAAAAAAAAATCTAATTCAGACACTTAACAATTTCATGAAAGCTGTAGGATAAAAACTAAACTCACATAAAAATGGACATTTCTTTATGTATCAGCAAAATCCTTCAAGAAGAGATAGAAAGAGAAATTCTATTTAAAATTAACAAAAATATAAAATACTTTAGAATCTTCTTACATGTGTGTGTGTTTTAAATGCGTTTATTTCTGTGCCCACTTTAATACAATAAAAAAGTGGTAGCAGTTTAGTCCCACTGAAGCCATGTGCCAACATAAATTACAACAATGCAGCCTTATGTTGTAAAACACCTTTCTCTGAAGAGTTCAAAGAGTTACAACATCTTAGGAGGAATTATCCTCATTTTTTGTATGAAAAAATGGTTGCCCAGAGAGACTGACTCAAGGTTATATAGCACATGACTGACTAGTACCGTAGGAACTATGTGAGCAAAACTACCAAACACTTTTTATATGAATATATACAGATCCAAATAATCATAGAATTATTCATTATTAATGGGTAGGTCAAGTAAATATGATAAAAATGACAGTCTTCCCTAAAAAATTTTTTTTAAAAAACAGAGCACTGGCCCTGGAATCAGAAGGACCTGAGTTCGAATCTAGCCTCAGACACTTGACACACTTACTTGGCTGGGTGACCTTGGGCAAGTCATTTAACCCCAATTGCTCTGCCTTCCCCCCTCAAAAAAAAAACTGTTAGGAAAACTGAAAAAGTTTAGGAGAAATGAGGTATGGATCAACATTTCACACCATATATATATATATATACCAAGATAATTTGCAAATAGGTATATGACTTAGATATAAAGGGTAACATCATAAAAAAAAAATTAGAGGCACAAGGAAGAAATTACCTGTTAGATCTCTGGTTAAAGTATATGACTTAGATATAAAGGGTAACATCATAAAAAAAAAATTAGAGGCACAAGGAAGAAATTACCTGTTAGATCTCTGGTTAAAGAGTTATTCATGAAATAAGAGATTAAGAGGGTCCCAAAAGGTAAAATGGACAATTTTATTTACATAGTTAAAAAGCTTTTATACAAACAAAGCTAATAACTGCTAAAATTAGAAGACTGGGAAAAATCTTCATAGCAAATTTCTCTGATAAAGGTTTCATTTTTAAGATATATGAGCAACTGATTGAAATATATAATAATAAGAGCCATTCTCCAGTTGATAAATGGTCAAAGCATAGAAACAGGTTATTTTTGGAGGAAAAAAAAATCTGAGATGTCAATAGCCTTGTGAAAATATGCTCTAAATCACTCATAATTAGAGAAATACAAATTACAACAATTCTGAAGTTCTTCTTAATACCCATTAGATGGCAGCATTGTCCCCCGTCCCCCAAAAGGAAATGACAAATGCTGAGGGACTGTTGGAAAATATTTAAATTTATGCTGTCCTAGTGGAACTGTGGACTTGTGCAGCTATTCTAGAAAGCAATTTAGAACTATACCCAAAAAGTTATTAAATTCTCGACCCAGTGATACTGCTCCTAGGTCTGTACCCCACAGAGATCAAAGACAGAAAAAAAATTCATGCACAAAAATATTTATAGGAGCTCATTCTTTGCCGTTTTGCTGTGAATTGGAGACCGAGGGGGGAATAGCCAAACAAATGTGAATGTGATAGGATAATGTTGGAGGGAAGGGTTTCAGAGAAACCTGGGAAGACTTATATGAATTGATAGACAGTGAAGCAAGTAGAACGGGGAGGACAGTTTCTATGAGAGCGGCAGTAATATAAAGACAGTGAAGGTGGGATGTCTTCGTAACTGATCAGCATACTGACTAACCATGATTCCAGACTTGTTATGAAATGTATCCCCCATATTCTAATAGGTGATGGAATCAGAGTACAAATTCAGCTTTTTGGTGGGGGGGAGGGACTTAGCCAATGGGAGAATTTGTTTTGCTTGACTATACATGTTTGTGGGTTTGTTTTTAAAGCTTTCTCAGTAGGGGCTTGGGAGAGGGAGATGAGAGGAAGAGAAGATAGATCTGCTTTTGAAAAAAAACTCTTGAGTTAAAAAAACTAGGTAAATTGTATTGGCAATTTTTCCTTCCTTTACCAGTTTAATATCCTCGTCAAAAAAATAAACGAGAGGGCTTAATTTGGCAATACATATGGTAAAATTGGAACAACGCAGAGATGATACACAAAGTCATGAAGCATGCCATATTTTTAAGTGAAACTAAATGAGGCTAGCTTTTTTATGATCTGTTTTTCATGAAGTCATGTTGGCTCTTTGTAATCTTCACTTCTTTTTCTAACCATCCATTTAAAAATATATGCTCAATTTTAACAGTAATTAAATCCTAGTTCACTTTTTTTTTCAAAATTAGGGTAAAATTTGACCTTTAGTCTTTTTTTTATTGATTAACTTTTGTTTATTTTTAGTTTACATCATTGATTTCCACAAGATTTTGAGTTACAAATTTTCTCCCCGTCTTTCCCCTACCCACCCCCCCAAAACAGCGATCCCACTGTATACCCCCTCCCTC
>CM053586.1:341702951-341718289 GCA_028646515.1 Pseudochirops corinnae | reverse complement strand
TTAAGTTGTCTCTCCTGGATCTGTTTTCCAGGTCAGTGGTTTTTTCAAGGACATATTTCCCATTGCCCTCTATTTTTTCATTGGTTTGGATCTGTTTGATAGTATGTTGATTTCTCATGAAGTCATTTGCTTCCATTTGCTCCACTCTAATTTTGACGGAGTCATTCTCTTCAGAAAGCTTTTGAGATTCTTTCTCCATCTGGCAAAGGCGACTTTTTAAGGCCTTCTTCTCCTCATTGGCTCTTTGGGCCTCTTTTGTCATTTGAGTTAATCTATTTTTTAAGGTGTTATTTTCTTCAGCCAGGTTGTTGACTCTCTTATGATTTTCTTGCAACATTCTTATTTCTTTCCCCAATTTTTCCTCCACTTTTCTTATTTGGTTTTCAAAATCCTTCTTAAACTCCTCTATGGCTTGTAACCAGTCTACATTTTTCTTGGAAGCTTTTAATGCGGGAATTATGACTGTGTTGTCTTCCTCCCATTCCATGCTTTGATCCTTTTTGTCCCTCAAAAAGGAATCTAAAGTTGGATTGCTGAGCTTTCTTTGCTTCCTTTGCCTGCTCATGTTGCCAGTCAGTTATTTGACTTTTGGACTCAGTAGAAATCTGCTTTCAGAGGGGAGAGCTCTGTCCCAAATCGCTGGGGTTTTCTCAGCTGCCAGAGCTATTAGGTGGCTGCTGTCTCTGCAGCCCCCTCCAGCTTTGGCTCACTGAAAACGCACCTCAGGACCACCCAAGACCATGATCCCAATCCAGGCAGGTTAAGGCAAGAGCACTTAGCCTCTGAATGATCCCTTGGCCCCCATGTAGGCTGCAGAGCCACTGCTTTCACTGCTTTCTTGCCCTGGGAGCAGATGGTCGGACCCACTCCTTTCCCCCAAATTTAGCCAAGTTCCACTGACCTTTTCCCTTTGTCCTTGGCTCTTATGGGTTGGTAATTCTGGAAACCGGCTAGCTGCCGGTGATCCGCTCTCCTGAAAGCTTCAGCCAAGGCTCCTCCCAGACAGCCTGGGGCTAAAACCTCATGGGGCTGGGCTCTGCTCTCCATCTGCTGTGCTGCCTTCAGCAGGAGCCTTGTTTTTCTGTCATTTTATGAGTTCTGGAGCTCTAAAATTTGTTTAGAGTCATATTTTATAGGTATTTAAGGTGGTTATGGTTCTCCTGCTTCTATGCTGCCATCTTAACTCCTCCCCCTGACCTTTAGTCTTGATACATACCTCTCTCATTTTAAAGAATATTTTGTAATCTCTTGGACTGACAGGTATTCATCCCAATCAGACATGGTGTAGATCAGGTTTCTCTCTTTCCTTTCCTTCTTCCTCCTCCCATCTCCCTTCCAACTCCCTCCAGCTCTCCGTCTGTCATCCCTGCCATTTCACTTATTTTCTATCTCTACATCTCTACTGGCTCCTTCCCTACTCCCTACAAACATGCCGGTGTCTCTGCTAACCTGAAAAAATCCCTCACTTGATGCTTCTCCACTTACTAGCTAAGCTCCTTGATAAAGCTATTTGAAATAGGTGCCTTCTCTTCCCTCTCACTCTCTTCTTAATCTCTTAAAATCTAGCCTCTGACCTCATCATTCCACTAAAACTGCTCTTTCCAAAGTTACTGTTGATCTGTCTACCAAATCCAGTGGCCTATTTTTTTTTCTCATTCTCCTTGACCTCTCTGTAAGCTCTCCTCCTTGCTACTTCCTTCTCTTTAGGCTTTCAGGATACTGCATCCCTCCCCCTCCATTGTTTCCCTTCCTACCACTCTGACCGCTCCTTCTCTGTCCCCTTTGCTGGATCCTTATTCAGATCACACCCTCTAACCCTAGGTGTCCTTCAGTGTTCTGTCCTGGGTGCTCTTCACTTGGTGATCCCGTCAGCTTCAATGGATTAACTTATCATCTTTATGTGAGTGACTTTCAAATCTACTTTTCCTGTCCCACCCTCTCTGGTAACCTCCAGTCCCATGTCTCTAACAGCCTTTCATATATCTTGAACTGGATGTTCAGGAGACATCTTAAATTCAACATGTCCAGAATAAAGCTTATTATCTTTCCCCCTAAACATTCCTCCCCTTAGACCTTCCCTATTATTGTAGAGGGCAACACCATCTTCCTTGTCCCTCAGGCTCACAACCTAGGAATCACCCTCAGCTCCTCACTCTCTCTCACTTCCCATGTCAGTCTGTTACCTAAGGCCCATCGATTTCACCTTTACAATGTCTTTTGAATCACTCCATTCTTTGTGGGCCTTTATCATCTCCCTCCTGGACTGTTGCAGTAATCTGTGGGTAGATCTGCGTGCCTCAAGTTTTCCCCCATTCCACTCTACCCTCTGTTCAGCCACTAAAGAGATTATCCTGAAGCACTGGTTTGATCACATCACCCTCTTACTCTGTAAACGCCAGTGGCTTCTTATTGCCTCCAGGATCGAATATGCAAAATGCTCTGGCATTCAAAGTCCCAGCCTCCTCCTACCTTCCCATTCTTCTTACACCTCACTCCATTCATAGTCTTTAATCCAGGGGTACAGGCCTTCTGCCTGTTACACAAACGACATATTTCATCTCTCACGTCTGGGCATTTTCTATGGCCGTCTCCCTTGTCTGGAACACCCTCCTTCTGCTGCGTTGCCTCCCGCCTTCCCTGGCTTCAAGTCCTAGCTAAAATCTCATCTTTTCTAAGAAACCTTTCCCAACCCCTCCTACTTCTAGTGTCTTTCCTCTTAATTATTTCCTGTTTATCTTGTATGTGGCTTGTTTGTACCTATTTGTTCATTTATTAGCTTTTTGAGGACAGGGCCTTTTGCTTCTTTTTGTGCCCCCACAGTTTAGCAGAATGTCTAGCCCAGAGTAGACACTTAACAAATGTTGATACAGTAATTGATTTACAGATACATAGTTGCATTGTGGCCCTGGGCAAATCACTGAACTTCAGTTTCCTCATTCATTTCCTCATTAAAGTGGGGACAGTAATGACATCTATCTCCCAGGGTTCTTGTGAGGATCAGTGGAGATGATGTTCAGGAAGCACTTTGCAGGCCTCAGATCACAATGTAGGGTCCTGTTCAGAGATCCCTGCCAAGGCCTCTGCTGTCACATCGTCCAGTTCTTTCAGGACCTGGGACCGTTGGGTTCCTCTGGGCCAGGATGGGTGATCAGCTCACTGCCGGTTGGCATCCTCTTCACCTTTTGGGCCTCTGCAGTCCTCAGAGCCCTTGCTGCTCTGCTGCAGCCTTCCAGAAGGCCATCTTCTCCTCCCTGTTGGTAATATCTGTCCCCTTTTCACGCTGCTTTTCATTTTTTGTATTTCTTTCTCACAGTATAGTTCACATCAAAAAACCTCAATCATCTCTATATGCTTGGCCCTATGATAGCACCTTGGGTTACTAGATGAAACCATTCTTGCTTTCTAGAAGATTGCATTCTATTGAGGAAAAACAAAATGTACGTAGAAAATTAAATTATAAATATTTACAAAATGATTTCTGCAGGTTCGGGCCATTGCTGCTTGAGAGGCAAGCACTAAATAGCACAGGATCAATTGCAGATTCCTGAGGCACTTAACTAGAGATCACTTGGCACATTGACCCCAAACCATTAACAATCACTTTAGTTCTGAGCCCATCTGACTGAATCATTGTCTAAGTCATTCTGTTGTCCAGTTGTGTCCGACTCTGTGACCTCATAGACCGTAGCTCGCCGGGCCCTTCTGTCCTCCACTACCTCTCAAAGGCTGTCCAAGCTTGTGTTTGTTGTTTCCATGATCCACCCATCTCATTCCCGGCCATCCCCTTTTCCTTTTGCCTTTAATCTCTCGCAACATCAGGGTCTTTTCCAGTAGTCCCATATTCCTGATATGTGGCCAAAATATTTCGGCTTCATCTTCAGCATTTCTCTTTCCAAAGAGTAGTCTGAATAATTTTCTTAAAGTATTGACTGATTTAATTTTCTTGCTGTACAGGGAATTTCCAAAAGTCTTCTAGCAACACAATTCAAAAACGTTGATTCTGTGGTGCTTAGCTTTCCTTATAGTCCAGTTCTCACAGCTATACATTGCTACTGGAAAAAACATAGTTTTGACTATACAGAGCTCTATCAGCAAGATAATACCTTTGCTTTTTAGTATGCTGTCTAGATTTACCATAGTTTTCTTTCTAAGGAGCAGGCGTCTTTTAATTTCATGGCTACAGTCGCCATCTGCACTGATCTTTAAGCCCAAGAAAATAAAATCTGTCGCAGATTCCGTTTCTTCTCCCTCTGTTTGCCAGGAAGTGATGGGACCAGTTGCCAAGATCTTAATTTTTTTGATGTTTAAGTTTCAAGTTATCTTTGACACTCTCCTCTTTCATCTTCATCAAGAGGCTTCTTAATTGCTTTTCACTTTCTGCCATCAGAGTGGCATCATCTGCCTATGTGATATTGTTTATATCTCTCCCAGCAACCTTAATTCCTGTTTTTGATTCATTCAGCCTAACATTTCATATGATGAACATCTGCATATAAATTAAATCAACAAGGTGACACTATACAGCCTTGTCGTATTCCTTTCCCAGACTTAAACAGATCCTTGTTCCATGTTCAGTTCTAATTGTTGCTTCTTGACCCACATACGGTTTCCTCAGGAGACAGGTAAAATGATCTGGTTCTCCCATCTCTTTGAGGACTTGCCACATTGCACAAAGTCAAAGGCTATAATCAATGAAGCACAAGTAGATGTTTTTCTGGAACTTCCTTGCTTTCTCCATAATCTAGTGAATGTTGGCAGTTTGGTCTCTAGTTCCTTTACCTCTTCAAAAACCAGCCTGCTCTTCTGGTTATTCTTGGTTCCCATAGTGCTGAATTCCAGCTTTTAGAATCTCAATCTCACTGGTGTGTGAAATGAATGCAATTGTTCGGTAATTTGAACATTCTTTGGCATTGCCTTTCTTTAGGATTGGGACATAAACTGATCTTTTCCAATCCAGTGGCCCCTGTTGAGTTTTCCAAATTAGCTGACACATTGAGTGCAGAACTTTAACAGCATCATCTTTTAGGATTTTAAATAGCTCAGCTGGAAGTCCATTACTCCTACTAGCCTTATTGTTGGGAATACTTCTTAAGTCTCATTTGACTTCATTCTCAAGATCAGTAACCACACCATTGTGTTTAAAGGTGATGGTAAGACCTTTCTTGTATAGTTCTTTTGTGTATTCTTGCTACCTCTTCTGCTTCTGTTAAATGCCTACCATTTTTGTCTTTTATCATGCCCATTTTTTTCATGGAGCTTTCCCTTTATATCTCCAATTTCCTTGAGAGATTTCCTGTCTTTCCCATTCTATTGTTTTCTCCTATTTCTTTGTACCGCTCATCTAAGAAAACCTTTTTCTCTCTCCTTGCTATTCTCTGGAATTCTACATTCAGTTGGATTTATCTTTCCCCTTCTCTTTTCCCTTTCCCTTTCCTTCTTACCTCAGCTGTTTGTAAAGCCTCATCAGACACCATTTTGCTTCCTTGCTTTGAGATGTTTTTTGTTGCTGCCTCCTATACAATATTGGAAACCTATGTTTGCAGTTCTTCAGATACTCTGTGTACCAGATCTGATTCCTTACATTTATTCATCACCAACACTTCATATTCATAAAGAATGCTATTTAGGTCGTCCCTAGGTGGTGTGATGGTTTGTCCTCTTTTCTTCAATTTAAGTCTGAATTTTGCAGTAAGAAGCTCAGGATCACTCAAAATCTCGTGGAAATGAATGATGTAAACTAAAATAAATAAAAGTTTAAAAAATAATAATAATATAATAAAAAAAGTTTGGAAAAAGTAAAAAAAATTTAAAAAAAGGAATGGATGGAAGTAAAACTTGGTAACATATATGCAGAATCATTAAAGCACATATATAGACTAGGAGCACTGTTCAGGCAGGGCTGGCCTCATCATCATAAGTAAAGTACTTTATAATCACAAAAAAAAAAAAAAGAAGCTCAGGATCTGATCCACAGTCAGCTGTTTTGGTTGTCCATATGATTGTAAACTAATATATAATCAGTCTGATTTCTGTATTGACCATCTGCTGATGTCCATGTGTAGAGTCGCATTTTGGGGTGTTGAAAAAGAGTGTTTGTTTATGACCAGTGAGTTATCTTGACAAAAACTCTGCCCTGCTTCATTTGGTTCTCTAAGGCCAAACGTGGCTATTATTCTAATTATCATTTGATTTCCTACTTTGGCATTTTTTGGTGTTATTTATAGATGTTGTAGGTCTTCAAAGAAGTGAGCAACTCTGGCCTCTTGGGCATTATTGGGTGGAGCACAGACTTGTATTACCGTCATGTTCAGCAATTTGCCTTGGATTCTAACAGTTATCATTCTGTCATTTTTGAGATTTTACCCCAGTACTGCTTTTCTTGCCCTTTTATGGACCTTGAGGGCTACTCCGTTTCTTCTAAGGGATTCATGCCCACAGTAATCTATGTAGTGATCTCCTGAATTAAAGTCACCCATTCCTGTCCATTTAAGTTCACTGACACCCAAGAAGCCAGTGTTTAAACTTCCCATCTCCTGTTTGACCACATCCAGCTTAACTTGGTTCATAGATCTTACTACATTCCTGGTTCCCATGCAGTATTGATCTTTACAGCATCAGACTTTGATGTCATCACCAGACACATTTGCAGCTGAGCTTCCTTTTGGCTCTGACCCAGCTGCTTCTTCACTCTTCCTCTTCTCCACTCTTCCCCAGTGGTGTATTGGACACTTTCATACCTGAGAGACTCATCTTGTGGCATCATTGCTTTATGGAAAAGATACTGGAGTGGTTTGTTAGTTCCTTCTCCAGTAGATCACCTTTTGTCAGAACTCCCCACTCTGACCTGTCCATCTTGAGTAATGCTGAACAGCATAGCTCATAGTTTCACTGAGCTATGCAAGCCCCTCGGCCATGACAAGGCAGTGGTTCAGGTTGAGGGTAAGGGGTGTCTTAGCCAGATCTCTACAATAATATAAGATACTTTGTGAAAAACTTGGTAAAAATTAAAGTTAAATGACGTCTATAGTATGTCTTTAATCTATTTAATAATATTAGAAAAAGGGGGAGGAAAAGCTAGTCTGGCATGACTTGTTTCGTGCGTGCGCGTGTGCGTGCGTGTGTGTGTGTGTGTGTGTGTGTGTGTGTGTGTGTGTATGTGTATGAAGACCATTAGTATTGTGTTTTAGAATTTGTTTTGTTTGGTCAATCCTTTCTACTTAATATCTCATATTGTTCCCCCTTATATGCTTTTTAAAAAATTATCAATTCATATATTTTTAGTTTTCAACATTCACTTCCATAAGTTTTAAATTTTCAGGGCAGCTAGGTGGTGCAGTGAATATAGAACACCAGCCTTGGAGTCAGGGGGACCTGAGTTCATATCCAGTCTCAGACACTTAACCACTTACTAGCCATGTGACCTTGGTCAAGTCACTTAACCCCAGTTGCCCCTCCAAAAAAAGTTTTAAATTTTCTCCCCCTCCTTCCCCCCTCCTTCTCTAAGATGGTATCCAGTATAATCTGGCTCTATACATACACTCACATTAGTGGCATGACTTGTTCTTGAAGAAGCCATCCTGGTTTTTTATGGTCTGTGATTCCCTTTCAGTTTTATGCCAGCTATCTATATTTTGATCTATAGTTTGGAAACTCTTCTCTCCTGCATTTTGAATGCTGGGACAACTTTTGCCCTTTGCCAGTATAGTGGTGTGTCTGTTTCCATGGTCTTTCAAATATCACTGACCATTCCTGAGCAATCCCATCTTCCAGTTCTTTCAAGGTCTGAGAACATATGGTTCATCTATGGACACCATTTTTGCAAAGCAGCACATTACCTTGAGTTCATCAAGAGCAGCTAGGTGTTCCTGTGCTATATGACCCCTTACTTATCTTGAGTGTCCACATCCATGTGAACTGTGGGTGTTTACTAATTGAATGTGTGAGCTGATGAGAAGTTTTGGGAGGTGCCAGCAAAGTGATCGTTCAGTGCTATTTCCATTTCCCACCATTTAGCAGCACGTGCTCTCTGAATGCTGGATTTAGTTGTAAGCCAGTTACCGCAATGATCACCCACACAGAAGGTTTACACATCTGAGCAAGGTTTACTGAAAGTTGGACATGGACCTTTAAATAAAGCCTTACAGACATGTTAGTTGTTATTTTTATTATTAATATCTCCTTGCTGTGTACATTGTAGGCACCTAAATGCTTTTTGAATTGAAGTGACTTGTAGTATCTGGTGGTATTATTCTGCACAGTCATGGGTTTGCTGGTGCTGAATGACCTTCAGGTGAATCATTCACATTTAATAAGAATTGAAATTATCTGATAATAGTTTAAGTCAATCTAAAATAAATAATAATGTAATAGAAATCATTTTAAAATGCAGGTGTTAGCACTAGTATCTTTAGCTGATGGCGATTTCATCAGGAACATTAGCCCAGTAATAATGACAATTATAAACAATCTTTACATAACGCTTTCAGAATGTTTTGTATGTGTTACCTTATTTGAGCTTTACAACAGCCTTGTGAGGTGGATCCTGCAGGCGTTATTACCCCCATTTTCCTGATGAGGAAATTGATGCTTTGAGGAGGGGAAGTGATTTGCCCAGGTACATAGTGAGTAAAGGAGGAGGCAGGACTAACACATTACCTTGTGTGGGAAACACTTTCCCTGTAGAAACATTTTTAGTTAGCAAGACTTTTACTTCTAGTTGTGGAGTTGAGATGAGGAAAGAGAAAAGTCAGTTTAACAGAGAGAATGGATTCTTAGGCCTAGTTAGCTCATTCTTTCTCTTCCTCCTCTTCACCAAAATCTCATGTCAGAGAAAGAATCTCATAAATTTATTCATCCTGATAGATGTCATAGGGAATCTTGGGCTGTTTGCATTTTAACTAGAGACAATGCCTTAAGTCACAGTAAATTTTTCACCAAATATTGAAGTGTCATGTATCAGCAAGTGCAAGAGGGTAATGGAAGCGAAAGCTTTTTAAACTGTAAAGATGTTAGGAGGGGGATGGTGATAGTGGTGATGGCTGTCCTCATCATCGTTGTGGTCGTGGAGTTTTTCATAACTTCCACCAGGATGGATGAAGCCATTTTTTGACCATAAAGAGTGGCTTTCTTCTTCCTGTCTAGTCAGTCAGTGTCACCTAATGGTAGCAGCCTCTTCCATCACTAATTCTGAAGGTGGTATTGCAGCCTGGGGAAATTAAGACATTAGGCAGCAGCTACATCTGAGTGTGGTGTCATTTCTGAAGGTTAGGATTTCTTTGGTGCAGTTGCATGCTAAAAGAAATGAGTGTAGAGAGAATCTGTTGAGATATAGACATTGAGATAATCAGTCCTGTCAGTTCCCACAGGGCCTGTTGACATAGGAACAGAGACCAATTTGAAGTAGACTAGAAGCGTTGCAGAGATTTTTGTCACTTCTGTCCTCAGTCCCTCTGTCCCCTGGGTGTCCTATCCCTCTTGGGGTATTCATATATCTTGAGAGTTTCAGAGGGGAAAAAGAAGACTCTGGTACCTCTGCTCCTAGAGAAGTACTACTATATTTGTCTGAATATAAACAGTCTCTCTAAGGTCCCTTTGAAGGGAAAATATGTATTGAGTCACACTGAAAAAGATAATGTGGAGCATAGGCCACAATCAGATATCGTACAAGCCAAATTATGGAGGAAGTGTCTGGAATAGAGCACTTCCTATTTTCGGACCATTAGGATAGTTTTCCCTTCCACTTTAAAATTATATTATGGGTGCCTGATTTTAAATTATTTTAATAATCTTTTGGATGATTTAAAATCACCTGGCAATTTCAAATACCTCTAAATGGATAGTCAGTAGCAAAAATAGTCAGTAAACATTTATTATGTGCCCACTACATGCCAGGCCCTGTGTTAAACACTAGGGATTCAGAGAAAGACCAAAGACACTTCTGCCCTTTTGGACATCACAATAAGAGAGCTTGGGAAAAGCTGGGATTTTAGCCAGGACTTGAATGAAACAGAGAAGCCAGGAGGCAGCTGGAGGGGAGGGGGGGGGGAAACATTGCAGGCATGGGGGAAAATGAGAGAAAATTCTTGGAGTCAGGAGATGGAGAGTTTTGTTGTAGGAACAGCCAAGAGGCCAGTGTCACTGCATTGATGAGTGTGTTGAAGAATAGGGGCTGCTCTGGCCTGATTTAGTGACAGAACTAACCAGATTATCTGAAGCAGCTGTAGCCGAGCTGAACCTTTACTTAAAAAATAGAACCAAGAAGAAAAGCATGTTCCAAGGACTTTTCTCCCTTTGAAATAGAAATAATTGAAATTAGTTTTGAAAATGTTACCATTTTACATTTTTATGTTAATCCAAAGAAATATATATTTTGAGGGATCTAGAATTTTAGTGTTTCTTCTTCTTTCTTCTGCCTTTTCAGGATGTTAATCATATATTCTTCATACTATAGAACATGTTATTGGAAAAATAAGGTTTTGCTATTAATGAGAATAATAACTCATTTCTGTCAGTTTAAGGTTTACAAAGCAGTTTGTTCACAATAGTCATGTAAAGTATTTAGTGCAGATATTCTCAGTTTGCATATAGGGAAACTAAAACTGAAAATATTAAAATGGGGCAGCTAGGTGGTACAGTGAATAGAGAGAGTATCGACCCTGAAGTCAGGAGGACCTGAGTTCAAATGCGACCTCAGACACTTAACACAAAACTAGCCGTGTGACCTTGGGCAAGTCATTTAACCCCAACTGCCCTACCTTCTCCCTCCAAAAAAGGAAAAAAAAAAAAGAAAATATTAAAATAACTTGCTCGTGTGGTAATTTTCAGAGACAAAATTTAGTAAAGAATAATTCCTAAATCCCTTTGGATTTATAAAGTGATTTCCTTGCAGTGGCCCTTTGAGGTAAGCAGTTTAAGTACAATGGTAATGATTATTTTTATTGGTATCCTTTGTTTTTTACACCTTCAGAATTTCTTCCAGGTTTCTTTTTTCTGTTCTCAGAGAAGCCATCTCATATGACAAATTTTTCTTAAAGAAAAAGAGAAAGCAGAACCAAAAAATCAGCAAAACCAATCAATACATAGAAAACTTCTGAAGATATGTGCAGTGTCTCACACTTGGAAACCTCCCACCTCTGCAAAAGACTGGGCTGGGAGAGTCTCCTCTTGTTTCTTCTTTGAATCCAGGAGATGGTCCTTTTGAATTTTGCAGCATTCACTTATGATGGTATTGAGGTTGTTCTTTCCACATATAGGCCTACTTCACTTTATTGTACATCACAGACGTGGCATTTTTACAAATTAAAAGTTTGTGGCAACCCTTCATGAAGCAAGTGTATTGATACCATTTTTCCAGAGCATATGCTCACATTGTGCCTCTGCATCATCTTTTGATAATTCTTGGAGTAATTCACACATTTTCATTATTATTATTGTATCTGTTACGGTGATCTGTGATCATTGATCTTTATGTTACTATTGTAATTGGTTTTGGGCACCATGACACATCCCCGTATAAGATCATGAACTTAATCAGTGTGTGCATCCTCTCTGCCTCACTGACCAGCCGTTTCCCGTCTTTCTCCCTTTTCTTGAGTCTCCTTGAGACACAACAATACTGAATGTAGGCCAGTCAGTAACTCTCCAATGGCCTTTTGGTGTTCAAGTGAAAAGAAGAGTCAGCTGAAGTGGCAGACTTTCTTGTTATCTTATTTTAAGTAATTGCCACAGCCCCCTCCCAGCCTTCAGCAGCCACCGCCTTGATCAGTCAGCAGCGTCAACATCGAAGACCCTCCACCAGCAAAATGATGGTGACTCACTGAAGGCTTCAGACGATGGTTAGCATTTCTGAGCATTTTAAAATTAATGTGTGTGCATTTCTTTGTAGATAATAGTATTACACACTTAATAGATTACAGTATAGTGTAAACAAAGCCTTTGAGAAACCAAAAAATTTATGTGGCTCACTTTATTGTTATACTTCCTTTATCGTGGTGGTCTGGAATGGAACACACACTATCTCTGAGGTCTGCCTATACATTGTCGTCATCATTGTCTAGACCAGGGGTGGAGAACTGTAGCCCCCAGGCCACAAGGGACCCTCTAGGTCCTCAGGTGAGGTGTGGCCCTTTGAATCCAAACTTCAAAGAACAAATACCCTGAATTAAAGAATTTGTTCTATAAAACTTGTTCTATAAAACTCAGTCACAAATCCACACCCAAGGCCCTAGAGGGCCACATGTGGCCTTGAGGCCGCAGGTTCCCCACCCCTGGTCTAGATCAGGGTTTCTTAAACTTTTCTCACTCACTCACTCACTCACTCACTCACCCTTCACTGCTTCTTAATGGAGTTGCAGCCCACAGGGTAGGAAGCGCTGGTCTAGACTGTTTTCTTGATTTTCGTTTTTTATGCTGGATCACATTACATAAATATTTCTGTGCTTCCCTGTATTCATCATATTTATTGTTCTTTACAGCACAATAACATTGTTACGTTCATGGACCACAGTTTATTCAGCCACTTCCCAAGTGACTGGCACCCACCTTGCTTCCAGCTCTTGTCACCACAGAAGTACTGCCATGAATATTGTGGTGCAGGTGGAGACTTTCTTCTCCCTGATTACCTCCTTAGTGTATAAGTGTAATAAGGGAATCTCGGGTCAAAGGATATGGACATTTTTAGTCACTTTGTTTACATAATTCTAAGTTGTTTTCCAAATGGTTACACTACTTCACAGCTCCACTATCCGTGGATTAGTGTGCCTATCCTTCCAACACTGCCTGTTGTTTTTTTGGTCATTTTCCCAGTTTGTAGGGTGCAAGTGAAACCTGGGAGATGTTTTAATTTGCATTTCTCTTGTTATTAATGATTTGGAGCATTCTTTTGTGTGGTTTTTAATAGTTTGCCGTGCTTTTGAGACTGTTCATTCATATCCATTGATAGTGTAGTGTTATGAGGGGTGCCAAACACTTTACGTTTACCCCCTGATAAGGTATATGCTATCATCCCCATTTTACAGATGAGAGAACTGAGGCTCACAGAGGTAAAGTGACATGGTCTTAGGGCTAGTAAAGACCAGCGGCAGGATTTGTACTTGTACCTTCCTGACTCCAAGTCCAGCATTCTTTCCATTGCACTGCCTTGTTCTGATTCCCCATTTTATAGATAAGGAAGCTGATCTGAGAGTTTGTCATAACTCACATCTGAGTAGTAGCACTTGACCTACCTTGGTCATTTTGATCCTCACTTATAGTCACATAGCTAGTAGATATCTGAAGTGGAATTTGAACCCAGGTGCATGCTGCCATTCCCCCCCCCCCCCTTCCCCCATACACACATTCCAAGGTCAGCTCTTTGTCCACATTATTACATTGTAAGACATAAATGCTCAATCACATCTGGCACATTTTTAGCAACATTAGGTTGATTTAATATGTTAATCTGCCTGCTGGATGCTTGAGTAACTCTTAGAATTCTGTAAGGAGTTATTTCTCAGCTCATCAGTACATTTTTGGTGTCCTCCAAGGCACGTCAGTTGGTTAATACTACTCCCAGTTATCCTGACCCTTCCCTCTCATGACCCTGTTTCTATGTTGTGTTTGTACATAGTTGTTTGAAGCTTGTATCTCCAGTGAGCAGGGATTGTTTTTTTGCCTCCCTTTGTATCTCCAGTGCTTAGCACAGTTTCTGGCACATACTAGCTTAATATATGCTAGTTAATTGATTGATATAATTTAAAGATATAAAAATTTTTTTAAATGATCACCATGTCAAAAATGTCTTTAGTGAAGAGAAGGAGCTTCTTTTTGTGATGACCAAAAATTAAAAACTGAGGGAATATCCATCAGGAAGGAATAACTGAGTAAGTTATGGTTTATGAATGTGGTGGAATACTGTTGTGCTATAAGAAATCATGAAGAGGATAGTTTTGGGAAAAAAAAACTGTGAAAAATGCTGAGTGAAATGAGAAGAACTTTTAATACACAGTAACCACAATAATGTAAAGATAATCCACTTTGAAAGATTTAGTGACTCTGATCAACACAATGACCAAACACAATTCTAGCTTGATGAAACATGCTACCCACCTCCACATGAAGAGCTGATGGGCTTGGAGTGCAAAATGAGGCATATTTTTCTCTTTCTATTACTTTCTATTTACTCTATTTCTCATTCTGTTACTTGTTTTTAATTTTTCTTTTTTTCTCTTGCTTATTCTCTTTATTTTCTTTCTTTTTTTATAGCTAATACAGAAATTTGTTTTTCATGACTATATATATTTGTAATGGGTTTTTGTTTTTCTTGATTTTTCAGTGGATGGAGGAGGGGGAGGGAAAAAATTTGGAATTGTAAATAAAATAAAATTGAATTTAAAAAAGTTCGTAAGGATTTTGGTATCAATCATCATTTTTTTCTGTCTTGCTTGTAAGTTGAAGAAAGATGTTACCGTTCTGTGCAATTTACTTACCATTATACCGTGATGCTATTTGGTAAAGGAAAAGTTCATTTTTATCTTTTCTTGACCAGGTAAATGATGGAATTGCCTTTTGGGGAGTGATCATGTCATTTTGATATTTTGAGGACATAAAGAAAGAATAAAATTCATAATTTCTTTTAAAAAATTATTTTAAAATTTATTTTTAGTTTTCAACATTCATTTCCACAAGATTTTGAGTTACAGATTTTCTCTCCATCTTTCCCCTGCCCTCTGCCCCAAGATAGCAAGCCTACTAAATACCCCTTCTCTCAATCTGCTCTCTCTTATATCTTCCCCCATACCCTCTCGAACTTTCTAGTAGGACAGGATGGATTTCTGTACCTCAGTGCCTGTATATCTTATTTCCCAGTTGCCTGTAAAAAACAATTTTTTTTAAACATTTGTTTTTAAAACTTTGATTTCCAGATTTTTTCCCTTCTTCTCTCCTCATCCACCCCCACTGGGAAGATAAGCAATTCCGTATAGGCTGTACATGTGTAATTAGGCAAAACATTTCCATAGTTATATTGTGAAAGACTAACTATATTTCCCTTCATCCTATCCCGCTCCCCACTTATTCTATTTTCTACTTTGACCCTGTTACTTTTCAAACGTATGTGCTTCTAACTACCCTCTCCCCCAATCTGCCCTCCCTTCTATCATCCCCCCTCTTATCCCCTTCCCCCCTACTTTCCTGTAGAGTAAGATTCCCAAATGAATGTGTATGTTATTCCCTTCTTAAGCCAAATTCCATGAGAGTAAGGTTGACCCATTCCCTTTCACCTTCCTGCTATTCCCCTCCATTGTAAGTTTTCTCTTGCCTCTTTTATATGAGATAATTTGCCCTATTCTATCTCTCCCTTT
>CM053586.1:341686805-341702451 GCA_028646515.1 Pseudochirops corinnae | reverse complement strand
ACTCAAATTGTTTCTTCCTGGAAGCTTGTAATATTTTCTCCTTGACCTGGGAACTCTGGAATTTGGCTGTGATATTCCTAGGAGTTTTCTTTTTGGGATCTTTTTCAAGAGGTGATCAGTGATTTCTTTCAATTTCTATTTTGCCCTCTGGTTCTAGAATATCAGGGCAATATTCCTTGAGAATTTCTTGAAGGATGATTTCTAGGTTCTTTTTTTGATCATGGCTTTCAGGTAGTCCAATAATTTTTAAATTTTCTCTCCTGGATCTATTTTCCAGGTCAGTGGTTTTTCCAATGAGATATTTCACATTGCCTTCTATTTTTTTTCGTTTGTTTGGATCTGTTTTATAGTGCCTTGATTTCTCATAAAGTCATTAGCTTCCATTTGCTCCAGTCTAATTCTGAAGGAATTATTCTCTTCAGTGAGCTTTTGAGATTCTTTTTCCATCTGGCAAATTTGGCTTTTTAAGGCGTTCTTCTCCTCATTGGCTTTTTCGGCCTCTTTTGCCATTTGAGTTAGTCTGTGCCCCTGAGCAAATCAATTGATAGAACTTATCAAACTTCTCTGCTTCAATTCCATGAAAGGGAGTGGTGCTGAGGATGCAGGGAGAATCCCAGCCCACCCTTTGGTTGGCTATGTGGCTTTGGCCACCCCTTGATTTGACTTAGTCTTATTGTATGCTTTGTGATGTGCTCTGGACCGAAGCTCAGAAATCAGGATCAGCCCTGTCTAGAGCAGATACAGATGAGAGAATCTGATGTCCAACAGTACTAATATGCTCCTTTCTATCTTCCACAGGATTGCATTTTTTACTCTCATAGTTTACCTATTTTTAAAAAAAAAACCAAACACTTTTGGTACAGTGGTTCTTTTTTTTTCTTTTACATGCACAACTTTTTTTTTCTTTTAACCTTTTTTTTTGGAGGGGGGAAGGCAGGGCAATTGGAGTTAAGTGACTTGCCCAAGGTCATATGGCTAATAAGTGTTAAGTATCTGAGGCCATATTTGAACTCAGGTCCTCCTGACTCCAGGGCTGGTGCTCTATTCACTGTTGCCACCTAGCTGCCCCTTCTTTTAAACTTTTAAAATTTATTTGGTATTTTATTTTTCTCCAATTTCCATGTAAAAACCGTTTTTAAATTTGTGGGGGGGGTTTGTTTGTTTTTTCTTTTTAGAGAGGGGAAGGTAGGGCAAATGGGGTTTAAGTGGCTTGCCCAAGGTCACAGGCTAGTTTTTTGTGTCAAGTGTCTGAGGCTGGATTTGAACTCAGGTCCTCCTCACTCCAGGGCCGGTGCTCTATTCACTGTGCCACCTATGTGCCCCTATAACATTTGTGGTTTTGAAAAAAATTTTGAGTTCCAAAATCTCTCTCTTTCTCCCCTCTCCAACTTCACTGAGAAGGCAAGCAATTTGATTAAGTTATATATGTGCAGTCATGTAAAACATATTTCAAAATTAGTCATGTTGTGAAAGAAAACAGACCAAAAAAAACCACAAGAAAAATTTCTAAAAGGTGTGCTTTCATCTGCATTCAGACTCCTTCAGTTCTTTCTCTGAGAATGAATAAAATTTTTCATCGTAAGTTCCTCAAAATTATCTTGGATCATTGTATTGCTGAGAATAATTAAGTCATTCACAGTTGATCATTGTGCAATATTGCTGTTAACTGTGCACAGTACTCTCCTGGTTCTGCTAATTTCATTTTGCCATCAATTCATTGAAGTCTTCCCAAGTTTTTCTGAGATGCTTGTCATTTCTTATAGCACAATAATATTCCATAATAATCATATACCACAACTTGTTCAGCCATTCTCCGATTGATGGACTTATCAATTTCCAGTACTCTTTCACTAGAAAAGAGCTGCTCTAGGTCTTTGTAAATAGAGGTCCTTTTCCTTTTTGCTTTTTTCTCTCTCTCTAGGATACAGATGCAGTAGTGGTATTGCTGGGTGCAGGGGTGTGCAGGGTTCCATAGCTCTTTGGGCATAGTTCCAGATTGCTCTCCAGCACGGTGGAGTCAGTTCACAGCTTCACTGATGTTCCCACGTTTTCCCCAATTGTTGTGATTCTCCTTTTCTTTCATGTTAGCCAGTCCGATAGGTATAAAGTGGCACCTCAGAATTGTTTTAATTTGTGTTTGTCTAATCAGTAGTGACTTAGAACAGGGCTTCTTAAACTTTTCCATTCTTGACCACTTTCTGAGTTTCAGCAGCTTCAACTGGGATGGCGTTGGGTGGCCGGAGAGCATGTTCAGTGCAAAGTGCGCATGCTTTGTGTTGAGAACCAAGGCTACAGTAAGTTGTGTGATGTAACACAGGCAGGCGCTGCCAGAAACACCTCAGATTCATTATGCATTTGATTTTGAATTAAGTTTTGGTCATTGCACATTGAGAAACCTTTTCCTGTTGCCAAATTTTTCAAAACCCCTCCACCCACAGTTTAAGAAATGCTGATTTAGAGTATTTTCCCCCAATATGGCCATAGATAGCTTTGATTATTTCATCTGAAAACTGTTCATATCATTTGACCATTTATCATTTGGAGAATGGCTCTTATTTTTCATAAATTTGACTTAGTTCTCTATATAATTGAGAAATCAGAGAAACTTTATATAAAATTTTTTTTTACAGTTATGGTTACTAAATGCATTTCCCTCCACTTTGTTTTTCCCCTTTATTTCTACTCTCTCCTTTTACCCTCTCCATCTATGAAGTCTTTTGCTTCTTACTACTGCCTCCCTAAATGTACCCTCCCTTCTATCAGCCCCACTCCCCTTCTATTATCCCCTTTCCCTCCTACTTTCCTGTAGATTAAGATAGATTTCTATACCCCAGTGCGAGTGTATGCCCTCTTTGAACCAGTTCTGATGAGAGTAAGGTTCAAGCATTTTCCCCAATTCCCTCATTTTCCCCTCCACTGTAAAAGCTCTTTTGTACCTCTTTTATGTGAGATAATTTACCCCATTATATCCTCTCCCTTCCCCCTTCTCCTAGTACATTCCTCTTTCTCACCTATTACTTTCATTTTTTTAGATATCATCCCACCATATTCAACTCAAACCTGTGCCCTTTATCAACATTCTTTCATACTGGCCTAATAATTAGAAAGTTCTTATGAGTCACAGGTATCATCTTCCCATGTAGTAATGTAAACAGTTTAATCTTATTGAGTTCCTTATGATTTGTCTTTTCTGTTTACCTTTTAAGATGCTTTACCTTTAAATGCTTCTTTTGTGTCTTGTTTTTGAAAGTCAGAATTTCTGTTTAACTCTCGTCTTTTCACCAGGAATGCTTTAAAGTCCTCTGTTTCATTAAATGTCCATTTTTCCCTGAAAGATTATGCTCAGATTTTCAGGGTAGGTGTTTCTTGGTTGTAAGCCTGGCTTTTTTGCCCTTGGAAATATCATATTCCAAGAATTCTGATGCTTTAATGTAGAAGCTGCTAAGTCTTGTGTTATCCTGACTGTGGTTCCACAGTATTTGAATTGTTTCTTTTTGGCTGTTGGCAGTATTTTCTCCTTGACCCGACCTCTGGACTTTGGGTATAATATTTTTAAAAATTTTTGGCTTCTATATTGCTGAGAATTTTCATTTTGGGATCTCTTTTAGGAGGTGATCAGTGGATTCTTTCAATTTCTATGTTACTCTCTGTTTATAGAATATCAGGGCTGTTTTCCTTTGTAATCTTTTTTTGATCATGGCATTCAGGTAGTCCAATAATTCTTAAATTATCTCTCCTCAGTCATTTTTCCAGGTTAGTCGTTTTTCCAATGCAGTATTTCACATTTTCTTCTGTTTTTTCATTCTTTTTATTTTTTTGATAGCTTCTTGATGTCTCCCATTTTGGGACAACCTCAGGAGCTAACACTCTATAGATTTAGTGAGGTGGGGGAGGGGGAGGACAGAGCCAAGATGGTGACGTAGAAGCAGCAAGGTTTTGCAGCTCTAACATAGCCACCTCAAATACCTATAAAATATGACTTCAAAACTCACATAAAAATACAGAAAAACACATCTTCCGCTGAAGGCAGCTCGGCATGAAGGGCTCAGTGCAGCACTCTGGGAGCCGAAAACCAGCCCAGCCTGAAACCGCGGCTTGGCCCTGGGGCAGCCAGGACCAGCTGCAGCTGGAGCTTCAGGAGAGTGTATCAGTGGCAGCTGTGGCAGTTTCCAAAATTATCAAGCCATAAGAAACAAGGATTAAGTGAAAGGTCAGTGGATCTCAGCTAAATTTGGGGGAGAAAAGCGGTCCAGCCGAACTGCCTCCAGGGCAAGAAAGTGGCAGAAGCAGTGGCCCTATAGCCACCTCCATGTGGCTGCTTCAGAGCTCCCAGCCTGCAGACTGCAGGGGGGCCAAGTGATCTTTCAGAGGCCAAGTGCTCTTGCATTGAGCAGTCTGGATCTGGATCGTGGTCTTGGGTGGTGGTCCTGGGGTGTGTTTTCAGTGAGCCAAAGCTGGTGGGGGTTGCAACAGCCTCCCAATAATGCCAACAGCTTCAAAAACCCCAGCGATTTGGGACAGAGCTTTCCCCCCGGAAGCAAGAGCTCCACAGAGCTAAAAAATCAAGTAATTCACTGGCAACATGAACAGACAAAGGAAGCAAAGTAAGAACAGCAACCGAACTCTAGAACCCTTTTTTGGGGACAAAAAGGGTCAAAGTATGGAAGGGAAGGAAGACAACACAGTCAGAGCTCCCACACCAAAAGCTTCCAAGAAACACGCAGACTGTCTACAAGCCACAGATCAGCTTACGAAGGGTTTTGAAAACCAGATAAGAGAAGTGGAGGAAAAATTGGGAAGAGAAATGAGGATGATGCAAGAAAATCATGAAAAGAGAGTCAACAACCTGACTGAAGAAAATAACACCTTAAAAAACGATTAACTGAAATGGCAAAAGAGGCCCAAAAAGCCAATGAGGAGAAGATGCCTTAAAAGGTCGAATTTACCAGATGGAAAAAGAATCTCAAAAGCTCATTGAGGAGAATAATTCCTTCAGAATTTGAGTAGAGCAAATGGAAGCCAATGACTTTATAAGAAATCAAGATACTATTAAACAGATCCAAACAATGAAAAAATAGAAGGCAATGTGAAATATCTCCTTGAAAAAACCACTGACCTGGAAAATAGATCTAGGAGAGATGATTTAAGAATTATTGGAGTACCTGAAGGCCATGATCAAAAAAAGAACTTAGAAATCATCCTTCAAGAAATTCTCAAGGAAAATTGCCCAGATATTTTAGAACCAGAGGGCAAAATAGAACTTGAAAGATTTAGTGAGGTGGCAAGGGGCATGTTCCATTGTAGCCTCCAGCTCTGACTAGGTGTATGACCCTGCATTCAGTTCTTTCATCTGTAAAATGGGGACAAAAGTAGCACCTACCTCATGACATGGTTAGGAGGAGCAGATGAAATCACATCTGTAAAGTGCATATCAAACATTAAAGTGCTCTGTCAATGCAAGTCAGTGTTAGTATTACTTTATCTTTGGATAGATGGAGTAAGCATTTACAGAACGCATACCACATGCCAACCCAGTGTGCTAAGCACCTTGCAGACATTGCATTGTCTTCCCCGCACTCCTGGAGGGTAGATGCTGTTATTATTCCCATTTTACAGTCAGGGAAACTGAGGCAGACAGGTTACTAGTTTTCTAGTTGTGTGATTGTGTTCATAGTCAGCTTTCCCTTACTCCAGGCTCAGTGCTCTGCGCTGCACCACCTAGCTGCCAGTATGTTCCCATATAGTTTTAATTTCTTCTACATCTCTCTATATTTTGAAAGCCTTTTATACTATAATGTGAGTTTTAAGATCCTGAGTTGTTGCTTTGGCAAAATCTATTACAGTGTTCTCTTAAATTTTTATGAATCAGTATTATCTCCAGGATTTTGTAGGTAGCAGTTTTTGGTCTGTTCATTTCCAGCACACTTGATTTGTTGAATTCTCAAGACTAATTTGGGGTCTGTAGGATGAAGATTTGTATTCTGTTAGTTTATAAAGGCTAGCAAATTTTTGATGCATTATTCTAGCAACCTGGTCATTTTTTTCTAGGTGTTTGGTAGATGTTAAATTTTAAAAATAAAATCCTATTTTTCTTATTATTTATCTTGTTTTCCTATTTTTCAAAGGAATCCAGATAGAAATGGTTCTGGGATAAATCACCATCCTTTTAATGTCCCTTTTACATTTAATGTTCCGTGGAGTCTTGTTCAGATGGATAAAATGACTGCTTTTTAAATTGTTGACTAAAAATATTACAAAATAACCCCACGTGTAGTCATGTTATTGTTATCATCATTGTTGTTGTCATTGTTATTATGGAGTATCTCTCTCTCTACTGTGCTAAGTACTTAGTGCCAGAAGCTTGTGGATTCAAAGAAAATTCTGTAAACTAATAAAGACCTTTATTTCAGGGAATGTCGTCAGCTGTTTGGGACACTCTTTCTTCAGCCAGAGTTTCCTGGGCAGCAAAGAACATGGTGGATTCTTGTATATCACATCAACTTACCAGTCGTTGCAGGACCTGGTGCTCCCAACTCCACCATACTTATTTGGAATCCTTATCCAGAAGTGGGAAACTCCTTGGGCAAAAGTATTCCCCATCAGACTAATGCTGAGACTTGGAGCTGAATACAGACGTAAGTTAAAGCCCTTCTGTGAGCCCTAATACTGACTATAAACATGCATTATCCAGAGCTGCTCTTCAAAATTATGAAAACAGGGACAAGTCCTGATGTGGCGGGCAGAGTGACAGACTTGGAGGTGCAGGGTTGCCTACCCTGACCCTTCCTATGTGTCTGACCATGTCCAGGATCCCTCATCTCTCTGAGCCAAGAACAAGACTGTACTGCTCTTGGTGCTGTGCTCTTGGATCTCCTATGTCTGCAGTCACCCAGCTTCAGACCCTCCCCCCTGTCCCTCACTCACGTCCCCAGTCAGCTGCCACTTCTTATTTCTGTCTGCACAAAATTTCTTCCATCTGTCCCCTTCTCCTCATTCACATAGCCACTGCCCTTGTTCAGGCCTACGTTCCCTCTGTGTGGGACTATTGCTGTAGTCTCATGATCGATCCCCCTGCTTCACATCTCTCCCAACTCCAAACAATCATCTTCACATCTGCCAAAATAATTTTCCTAAAGTCCAAGCCTGACTGTGTCACTCCCTCCCGTTTCAGTCGATTAAAATAGCTTCCTATTGCCCCTAAGATGCAAGAGAAACTTGTCACTTGTGGGAACTGATGTAGAACGAAGTGGGTAGCACCAGAACAGTTTCTGCAGCAGCAGTATCGTAAACACAGTAACTTTGAAAGACGTAGGCGCTCTGATCAGCGCAGGGACCAACCCCAACTGCAGAGAGCTTAGAAGGCAGCTGCTGTCCTCCTTCCAGAGAAGGGACAGTACAGAGGGCACGTGGAGGCTTTCTGGCTTGCAGAAAGTCAGTGTGGAAACTTGTTTGACTTGATTGAGAATGAGAGAAAGTAAATTTTTATGAAAATAAAATTTAACTTAAAAAAATAACAGATGTAAATGTCTTTCTTGGATTTTCAAGTCCTTTATAACCAGGGCCCAGGCTGCCGTTCCCAGACAGTGCAGTCTGACTGACTTCACCTTCTGGTGGGTATCATATGATCCCACCTCCTACAGGAAGTGTTCCCTTGAGAATCCCAGATGCTTTTACCCTTCCCTCCCCTCATTTCCTTTGTATTTATTTTGTGTGGACTTATCTCTCTGTAGAAAGTTCATGTTGTCTACTCTAAGGGAATGAAAGGCAAGGCCTGCTATACTTTTGTCTTTGTCTTCAGCATCTAGCACAAGGCCTGGTACTTAATGGATATTACCTGCTTAATTCATAGGGTCAGGGGCCATCCTGGATCAGGGCATTGGGCAGGGCTGGCAAGGGGGGGTGTCCTCAACCTAGCTATACCCCCAGTGATCAGAGCTGTTTTTCCTCCTACTGTTGACCACCCGCTTCTCTGTCTTTGTGGTACTGCTCTTGCCTGCTTCTCCTCCTGCCCATCAGATGCTTCCTGGCTGCCCTGGTCACCTTCTCAAGTCCCAGCTAAAATCCTCCCTTTTACTGGAACCCTTTCCTGATGCCTTCTCTGTCTTCATGATCTCTCACTTATTCCCAACTTTGGCTTGATTATCCCTAGTTTTTGTGCTCCCATAATGTACAGTGAGCTCCTTGAAGACAGGGGATTTGTGTTTCTTACTTTCTTTGTAGCCCCGGTGCTTAGCACAGAACCTCAGACAAGCTTGGCACTTAATAAAGTCTTATTCACTGACTGACTGCTCCCTCCACTTCTACAATTAGGAAAATGTTCATGAGCACACGCTGTGTACCAGACCCTGTCCAGACCCTGTGGGTTAGAATGGAGACAGTGACCCAGCCCCTGATTGTGTTTCACTGGAGTTTGTGACATGGAATAATGAAAATAATAATAATAGCCAGTATTTGTATAGGACTTACTTTGTGCTGAGCACTGTGCTAGGAGCTTTATTGTATTCTCATCGGATCCTCACAACAACCCTGGGAGGGAGGGAGTGGAGGACACTGAAGCAGGCAGAGGTTAAGTGACTTGCCCAGGGTCACGTAGCTATTAAGTATTTGAGAAGAGATTTGAATTTGGGTCTTCTGGCTCCAGGTTTAGGGCTCTGTGCACTCTTCCCCTCGGGTGCTTCTGTACATATTTTATATACCATACCTGTACCAGTAGGCATATACATGTACCTGACTGAGGAGCCGTGAGGTGCAGAGGGAGAGCACTGGGCTGAGTGGCAGGAAAGGCCTTATTGCCAGAGCTCGGACATATGGCTGAAGTTTTCTATATTTCTGTCCCCCTGCAGGAGAAAACTCCTTAGGGATGCTTAGGGGACCTCAGGGGACTCCAGTTCCAGGGATAACAAAGAAGCTCCAGTGAAGGCAAAGCTGGGCCTTGGCCTAGTGTATCAGGGGACATTTTTGTGTGGCTCCATAATAAGAGATGTTGTATGAATGCTCAGTGTTTCTGTGTTTCTCAGTTACTGTGATAAGCTGCTAAGATGCATTTTTGATGCCTCTCCTCTCTGACAGGCCATTCTCATGTCACCTCCATTCATTTTGTGTTTCTGCAGTTTATCCGTGCCCTCTGTTCAGCGTCAGATTTCGGAAGCCATTGTTTGGAGAGACAGGACACACGATCATGAACCTTCTTGCAGTAAGTGTCTCCTCCTTTTCCCTAGTCTGGGTCTGGGGTAGAGGAGCTGAGAAGCCTCTGAATCCATGTTTGGAACACTCTCATGTAGGCTTGCCTGTGTTCATAGGAAAGAACTTGGATAGAAGTCTGTAACTTCTAAGGCCGCTTTCTAGAAGGGCCACAGTCTGCACCAGCACATTTCCTTATGCGCACGGTATTCTTCTGTGGGAGCTTCCAGTACCCTGAAGTCCGCCTCCCAGTCAAATCCTGCAGAATTGAGGCCTGTCCAAAGAATTCAAGAAGAAATTATTTGGATTTGGCTATCTCATAAACTTGGTAAAAAGACTCCAGAATTAAACTGCAGTCTAGATGACCTCATCAATAGCTGTGACTGGAGAGCCTTAAGCTATGTATGGTCTAGTTTCCAAGACTCCTACACTGGCTTTTTCTATACAGATCTGATTTACATTTGGGGCTCAATCCTATAGGCTAATGAAATTTAAAATTACAAAGACCCTCACTTAATATACTAAGTTACCCACTTTTTTGGAGGTACATGGGGTGTTCATCATACAAATCTTTATTATATTAGAAATGGAAACACATGTGTGTGTGTGTGTTTGTGTGTGTGTGTGTGTGTGTGTGTGTGTGTAAGTATGTATTTAATTTCTGTGAATCAGTCCTAACCATAATGCCTGCTTTGTGACCCTGTGACGTACAATTCTAAGGACTTCCGAAATTACCAGTATACACTGCCTGTGGTTCAGGGTTTGGTGGTTGACATGGAAGTGAGGAAAACCAGCATTAAAATTCCCAGCAACAGATACAATGAGGTAAGAATCTTAACAAATGTGCTTGTTGATACATTCCTTCATTTATTCAGTCCATAAACAGTTACGGGCACCGGTGTCTAGGAATGCTGGGAATACAGAGATACCAGCTACATCGACCCAGCTCTCAAGAAGCTGAGAGTCTGAGGGAATGGAGCGGGAGGTGGGGTGAGAGACCCTGCTCAGTCAGGGAGGCTTCATGAACCGGCAGGTTTCTGAGCAAAGCCTGGAAGGAAAGCCGTGACGTCCATGGAGGCAGTTTTGTATAACCCAGCCGGCCTTTCTTTAGCGCCCTTTGGGTGCCGAGTATCGTGCAGGCTGTAGGGTTCCAAAGATAAAAGCGGAGCGCCCTGCTCCCAAAGCGTGTCTGTTGTTCTGCTGGGGTGGGGGCAGCGTAGCCGCCGTTCTGTAAGTAGAGAATACGTGCGGAGTTGCCTTGGAGTGATGGGGAAATGCACCAGCGATTGCAGGGAGCTGGCTGGAGGAAGACTCGGGAAGGGGACAAGCATTTAGCTTCTACAGCGTTTGCTACACCCAGGCGCTGCACTGAGCGCACTACAGACGCTATCCCAACCCTGGGAGATAGGTCCTGTCATTACCCTCATTTTACAGTCGGGGAAACTGAGTCAGAGGAGTTAAATGACTTTCCTAGGGTCAGACTGCTAGTGTCTGAGGCTGGGTTTGAACTCAGGTGTCCCCTAGCTGGTTCACAACTGTGCTGAATGGCTGTGTTACACATTCACGATATCCAGCTTTCACCGAGTCCTTACTGCAGTAAGGCAATCCTTTTATTCCTTTCTAATTGATTTCCTGTCTCATTCCCCACAGAAAGTGTTACCGAAGTTTGCTTCCTTCCTTAACCCTCCAACACCTTCTGCTCACTCCTCTCAGCTGAAGGCCTTTCTACTTGCTTCACTGAGAAAAAGGAGGCCACGGGCATGCGTGCCCTTTTCTTCCTCTGTCTTCAGCTTGACATCCTTTGACATCGTGTGCCCCTCTCCTCCTTTCCCCTGGTCTCTGACAATGAGGTGGCCTTTCTCCTTGTCTCATGTGTGTGCACTCGACCCCATTCTCTTCTGTGTTCTCACAGCCGTCATCCCCCAGTGCTTCTCATATCTTCAGCATCTCCAGCTCATCCCTTTCTTTCTGCCTTCAAGAATTCCCATCCTCAGAAAAGCCTTCTCGACCGAGGTGTAGTTGTCACTGCTCAGTGCCTCTTCTTCCTCTCTTCTCCCTGCTTATTCCTTGTAGTCTGACTTCCACCTTCATCATTCCACTAAAACTGCTCTCTGCAGCATTGCCAGTGATCTCCTCATTACCAAATCTGATGGGATTTTTTTCTCAGTTTCCATCCTTGCTGTTTCATTTGACATTATTGATTCCATTCAACCCTTTCCTATTGGATTCTTTCCTAAGGGGTCCCCCTGTTTCAAGTCTCACACCATTCCAGTCCATCCTCTACACAGCTGCCAAAGTAATTTCCCCTTAACCAGGTAATTCCTCTCTTAAACTTACTCCAGTGGTTCTTTATTGCCTCTCTGATAAAACACAATCTCTTCTGTTTAGCATTTAAAGTCCTGAACCACCTGACCCCGACCTCTTCCCAGCCTCCTTGGACATTGCACATCTCTGACCACTCCACAGGCACTTTCTCTGTATGCCCCTAAGCAAAGTGCAGCAGGCATTTCATAAATGCTGTTAACTGGCTGGAACAGGCAGAAGTAATAGGGAATGAGGCTGAAAAGCCTCTTAAACCCACTTAAAAGTGGGGCTGCACTTTCCCTTCCTCCTTTAAAAAGCTCTGCTCAAGCACCATCCTCTGCATAAAATTGTTCCTGACTCCCCCAGCTGGAAGTGTCTGCCTTCCCAAACTACCTTGCATTGAACTATTTTGTATATATCCCAATTTATTCACTTCATATTTATACTGTTTACATTTATATGTGTACTTCTTGTCTCCACCATTAGAATGTAAACGCCTTGCAAGTGGGGATTGTTTCATTCTTTGTGCTTTTATGTCCTGTCCCCTAACACAGTGCCTGGCAGTCAGTAGCTGTTTAAAATTACTTGTTGATTCATTGATTAATATAAGAAAAAATTTCCTAACAGTCAGATCTATCCAATGGTAGAATGAAATACATGTGGATATGGTGAGTTCTCCCTCACTGGAATTGTCTTCTAGCAAAGGCTGATGGCCACATGTTCTTGTGATGGAGAGGGAATTTTTTTTTTCAGGTTTGGATTAGACTGAATAGTTTATGTGGTTTCTTCCTGCTCTAGGATCCTGGGATTCTCTGATCTTCCCAGTTACTCAGGTTCACACTTGAGTCATGCCTGAGCTTTCCCTGTACTCACCCAGTTGGTTGTGGAGCCTTGGGCTTCCTCACCACTACACTTCTCCCACCATCTCCTCTCCTCTACTCAGTGGCCTCTTGTAGAGACCTCATCAGAGCTCCATCCTCCATCACCTCTTGCCTTGACTCTTGTAATAGGCTGGTGAAGTTAGAGGTGTTGAGATCCTGAAACCAGGGATCTGCCGCCTCCTAGTTTCTCCCCTGTGTCAGCATATCTTCTCCACCACTGCCAACATCACCTTCATAACGCATCAGTCTGATGACATGAGGCTTCCTTGCAAGAAGACAAGAAGATTACAATATAAACTCTTTAGCTCCACTTTTAAGACCTTCTATGATCTTGATTCAGATTAGCTTTTCAGCCTTGTTCCCTATTACTTCTGCCTGTTCCAGCCAGTTAACAGCATTTATGAAATGCCTGCTGAACTTTGCTTAGGGGCGTATAGAGAAACATGAAATGGTCACAGCCCTCCAGAAGCTCCCGTTCTTATGGGAGAGATACCATGTACATACATAACCAGGCACATACAGGCTGCATTCAGAGCTGGTAAAGGGCAGTCTTAGCTGGGGAGGGTATGTGTGGGACAGCCTGGGCCAGAAGGGAGTATTTGAGAGTTGAAGGAAGCTTGGGAGTCTGAGACCCAAGCCTTACTGCTAGCAATTCCCCAAAGTGAGTCTCACTCACCAGCTTCCCTCTTTGGCCTGGAAGCCCTCTGTATCTCAGTATCCTTGTTCTCCTTCTGGCTCAGCTTAGGGGCCAACTGTTCCAGGAAGCCCTCTTTAATCCTCCCAGTCATTTGTTAATTGTCTCCCTTCCCAAAATGCCTTGAATTTATTTGTATTCTTATTATCTTCACATAAGACTATCTTAGTTTCCTTGAGGGCAGAGAGTTTAGCTTTTGTCTCTGCCTTCCAAGCATCCAGCCCATTGCCTCCACAGAGTGAGTAGAAGTGCTGTAGAGAAAAGAATGTGGCATAGACCCATGGTTCTCAACCTGTGGGTTATGTTCAATTTGTAACAATGAAAATACATCCTGCATAACAGATATTTACATTATGATTCATAACAGTAGCAAAATTACAGTTATGAAGTAGCAACGAAAATAATTTTATGGTTGGCGGTCACCACAACATGAGGAACTGTGTTAAAAGGGTGGCGGCATTAGGAAGGTTTGAGAACCACTGGCATAGACCATCATCTCATTTTTGTCAACCTCAGTCTCATTTTAGCATGTCAAGAACATGCTAAAAACAATTTGATTTTCTGAAGATACTGGTGCTTTTAGCTTAGGGATAATGAAATGACTTTTGGGGGTTTTGTGTTATCTGACCTATTTTGGGGCCAAGTAGTAATTATTTTCTTAGTGATTCAGAAAAGTTGAATTTTATTGACATTTACTGGGTTTCTCATCTGATGCTATAGGTCAGCGGTTCTCAACCTGTGGGTCGCAAACCCTTTGGGGGTTGAACGACCCTTTCACAGGGGTCACAGGAGTTGCCTAAGACCATTGGAAAACACATTTGTGGTCTTAGGAACTGAGACACCACACTCCTCTATCCGTCTCCACCCAGGTCTGCCCACATGCAGACATGCCCACATAGGAGTATTAAAGGGTTGCAGCATTAGGAAAGTTGAGAACCACTGCTGTAGGTGGTGGTAGTTTTCTGATAAATCTAAGATGACAGTGGAAAGTTTACTATTAATTACTATTACCTTTACAATCATCCATTCAGCTGGGATAGTTTCAGAAGCAGAACACTGGATTGAACCAATTCTCGAGGTCCTTTCTGGTTCTTGGATTCTCTAATTTAGATACTGGTTTATTTTCATTCTTAACCTGTACACATGGTTGAGAGTTTTTTGAAGGTACAGAAGCCACATTGGAAGGGTTCATTGTGGCCAGGGCAGTGGAGATCAGACAGACAGATAAGCTTAAAGTGGGAAATAGTGAGCTTTCTGGCCATCTGGGCAAGAATTGCTTTTCTCCACAGACATGGGAGGGAGCTGGTATTGTTCTTTTCAAATGAAGCAAAGGAGTAGATGAAATGTTTCCCAGAAGATGATGCAGAGGAGGGAGAGAGGGAGGTTCCCAGATGGACTGAAGAATGAGCCCTTCTGTTAGTTCACTTAACAGAAAATAGAACCTGGAATGTCCATGTGAATTGTGGATCCACAGAGTTCAGTCCAGTGGTGACAGACAGCGGCCTGTGCGGCCAGGGCCAAGGGCCATTCCACATAAGGAGTAACTGTAAACTCCTGCACCCGAGGCAGTTTGGGTACAAACTCTCGGGGATTGAGTGGCCCTATGAAGTTCACTCACTGTGAGTCAGCCCTGTGACCACACAGCTAAAAACTTCTGTCATTGTGGGCTGAATTAATCCTGCTTGATTCATTGTCAGAATGTTGACGCAATAGCAAAATGAGGTTGGTTCTCTTCTTCTTGACAGTCTGCAAACTGAAAATCTCCAACCATGTCTTGGTGGGGATTGTATAGGGAGTTCTTGGTCGGGTCTGATTTGAATTATATTATTAAGCCCCGAGGGCCTTTCCACCTTTGAAATCCATCCATATCATAGACTCTGTAGAGTTCCTTCCCTCGTACTGTATCACAGGGAGACCCTCATAGCACAGGAGGGAGACCACCCATCTATAAATGGCCAATACACAATAAAACTAGGAGGGGCGTTAGGCAGTATGTGATCAGAATGCTCTGTGAGATCTAAAAAAAACGAACTGTGCCTTCTAGCGGGCATCAGGGAAGTCTTTGTGGAGGAGGTCATATTTCAGCTAGCATGTGAGGGCAGGTAAAATTTCACCAAGTGGAAATGCTCACCTGAGCCATTAGCCACCTCTCACTGTACCAGGGCTTTTGTTACTGCCCACATCACTAGAAGAAATCATCGTACAAACTCTTGTCAATGTTTTCTGTCTGTCTCACAGTCCTTTTACATTTCCGTCATCAGCATGTTATGGGGCCTCTGCTTTATATAAGGCCCTGTGATTGGCCCTGTACCCTAACCACAAAGGCCCACTCCTGGTTCCTCGTAGATAGATTTCCTGACTTGGATCATAGGAACTGGAAGGGATTTTATTTTTTTTTTATTTTTTTTATTTTTTTCAGCCCAAGTCTTTCTTTTATTTTTTTTTATCCTTTTTTTTTAAATTTTTATTATAGTTTGCATCATTCATTTCCACAAGATTTTGATTTACATATTTCCTCCCCCTCTTTTCCCCACCCACTGACCCAAAACAGCCATCCCAGTGTGTCCCCCCTCCCCCAGTCTGTTCT
>CM053586.1:341587991-341686305 GCA_028646515.1 Pseudochirops corinnae | reverse complement strand
TGATTAGGCACTTCTCTGGGCTGGGAATCTGTCACTCTCTGTCTCACAATGGGTTCTGTCACTCTTAAATCCGCTCAAATTTACTTTTTAGTTCCCAAGGACGAAATTCTTGGGGAGCTTGTTCAAGTCACTGCTTACTCTCGGCCATCTTAGCTCCGCCCCCCTACATACTTCTATTGATCAGCTCTTTCTCTGGAGATGAATGGTATCTTCCTTCATAGGTCCTTTGCAGTTGACTTGAATATTTCTAATACTCAGAATAACTTGGTTATTCACAGTTATTCTTCTAACAAAATGACCATCACTGTACACAACATCTTCTTGGTTCTACTTATTTCACTCTTTCTTTCATGCAAATCCTTCCATGCTTTTCTAAAATCAACTTGCTCATCATTTCTTATAGCACAGCAATACCCCATCACAATCATATACCCCAACTAGTTCAGCAGTCCCCAATTCATGGGCATCCTCTCAATTTCCAGTTCTTTGCCACTACAAAAAGAGCTGCTATAAACACTGTAGACATATACGTTCTTTTCCATTTTCCCTGATCACCTTGGGAAACAGGCCTAACAGTGGTATTCCTGGGTTAAATGGTATACAGAGTTTTATAACTCTTTGGAGATAATTTCTGATTGCATCCAAAATGGCTGGATCAATTCACAACTCCACCAACAGTGTCTTAGTGTCCTCATTTTTCTACATCCCCTCCAACATTTGTCATTTTCCCCTTCTATCATTCTAGCCAATTTGATTAGGCATGAGATATCTCAAAAAGTTGATTTAATTTACATTTCTTTAATTAATGATGATTTAAAGAATTTTTTCATATGACTACATATAGCTTTCACTTCATCGGAAAACTGCTTGTTCATATCTTTTCACCATTTATCAATTGGAGATTGACTCATATTCTTACAGATTTGACAAGTTCTCTACATATGTAAGATATGAGACCTTTATATCCAAGAAACAGTCTATAATTTCCCCCCCAATTTCCTGCTTTCCTTCTAATCTTGGCTACAATGGTTTTGTTTGTGCAAAAACTTTTTAACTCAATGTAATAAAAAATTATCTACTTTATATCTCACATGCTCTCTATCTCGTGTTTATCGTTAAATTCTTCTCCTATCTATAACTCTGATGGGTAATATGTTCCATATTTTTCTAATTTACTTGTGATATCTCCTTTTATATCTTTTTTTTTTTTGGAGGGAGAAAGGCAGGGCATTTGGGGTTAAATGACTTGCCCAAGGTCACATAGCTAGTTAAGTGAGATAGGATTGAACTCGGGTCCTCCTGACTTCAGGGCTGGTGCTCTATTCACTGTGCTACCTAGCTGCCCCATCTCCCTTTACCATTTAGGTCATAAATCTATTTTGACCTTAGCCTGGTAAATGGTGTAAGACACTGATCTACACCCAATTTTTGACAGCCTACTTTCTAGTTTTCCAAATGGTTTTCTATCATATAGTGAATTATTATCCTACAAGCTTAAATCTTTACATTTATCAAATGCAAGGCTACTTATAATCATTTACTGTGGATTGTATGTCTACTCTGTTCCACTGATCAACTTTTCTATTTCTCAGACAGTACTAGATAGTTTTGACAGTTAGCACCTTATAATATAGTTTAAAATCTAGTAATGCTAAATCTCCTTGCTTTACATTTTTTTTCATTAATTCCTTTGACATTCTTGCCCTTCTGCTCTTTCAAATAAAATATTTTTTCTAGTTCAATAAAATAATTTTTTGGTAATTTAATTGGGATGGCATTGAATAAGTAGATGAGGTAGAATTGGCATTTTTATTATATTAGCTCTGCTCACCAATGAACAAGTAATATTTCTCTAATTATTTAAACTTGACTTTATTCATATAAAAAGTGTTTTATAATGCTGTTTATGTAGTTCCTGGGCTTGTCCTAGCAGGTATGCTCCCAGGCATTTTATATAGCATACAATTATTTTAAATAGGGTATCTCGCAGGGTTTTATCAGTGATAGGGAGAAATGCTGAGATTAAGATGGGTTTATTTTATATTCTGCTACTGTTAAAATTACCATTTCAGCTCATTTTTTTAGTTTAGGATTTTCCAAGTCTATCGCTGTATCGTCTACAAAAAGATAAGTTTTATGGCCTCACTGCTCATTCTGATTCCTTCAATTTCTTTTTCTTCTCTTACTGCTATTGCTAGGATTTCTAATACAATACTGAATAATATTGGTAAGTCACTTATTTCTTTTTTTAATTTATGGAATAAAACAAGAATCTTCATAACATAGTACAATAAAAGACAATTGTACATGAAACTGAAAATCTACTATGAACAACTTGCTATTTCTTTCAAATATACAACAAAATTATCCCATATTTTTTTTCTTCCCTCCCCCATCACACC
Source organism: Pseudochirops corinnae (assembly GCA_028646515.1). NCBI lineage: Eukaryota > Metazoa > Chordata > Mammalia > Diprotodontia > Pseudocheiridae > Pseudochirops > Pseudochirops corinnae. The sequence goes on along the minus strand of CM053586.1, from coordinate 341,683,903 downwards.
CTAGAGATAGATGGCTACCATTAGCCACAAATGGGTATGGGTATGTGTGTGTGTGTGTGTGTAAAATCATTTTTATATGCTTCTATTTATCAATTCTCTGGCAACAGATAACATCTTTCTTCACGTCTTTTATAGTTAATTTGGATGTTTATAATTGTATAACTTTTTTGTTCAAAATCATTCTTAATATTGCTATTCCTATATACAATGTTTTTTCTATGGCTCTGCTCATTTCAATTCATTATTTCATGCAAGTCTTTCCATGTTGTTCTAAAATCACTGAGTTCATCATTTCTTATAGCACAACAGTATTCCATCACAATCATATACCACAACTTGTTCAGCCATTCCCCAAATGACTGGCATCCCTACAATACCCAGTTCTTCGCCACAACAAAGAGAACTATTGTAAGCATTCTAGAATGTATAGGTTCTTTTGCTTTTTCCCTAATCTTTGGAAAAAGACCAAGCAGTGGCATTGCTGGGTTAAAGGGCACAGGTGACTTAATAACTTTTTTGGCATAATTCCAGATTGCTCTCCAAAATGATTAGATCATTTTACAATTCCACAAATAAAGAATTAGTGCCCAATTTTTCCACATGCTCTCCAACATCTGTCAGTTTCCCCTTCTATCATTTTAGGCAATCTGGTAGGGTATAAAAGGATATCTCAAGATTGTTTTAATCTGCGTTTTTCTAACCAATAGTGATTTAGAGCATTTTTATATGACAATAAATTGTTTTGATTTCTTCATTGGAAGACTGCTTGTTCATATCCTCTCTCCATTCACCAACTGAGAGAATGACTCATTTTTATAGATTTGACAAAGTTCCAATGACTATTTGTGAATTTCCCTCCATCTTATTTTTTATCTTTGTTATTTTTATCTTTATTATTTACTTTTTATCTTATTTCCCTCCATCACTATTTTTCTTCTCAGCCTCTCTCTTTACCCTATCCCAGTTACCTCATCTTTTCCATTACCCTCTTATTCCTTATTTTACCCAACCCTCTAAAATTCCATCCCTTATCTTCCCTGCCACCCTCCTAATCTCCCTTTTCAAAGTCCCTCCCCTATACCATCTCCCAGTTTTCTCACTTCTCTAGAAGTTCAGAAGACTTCTTAAACCTCTTCAAATAATACACTACACTGTTTCCTCTTCAACCCAGAGGACAGTAAGGTTTCAATATTACTAGCCCTCCAACCCTGTTTTCTCTGTTGTAGTTCTTCCTTTCACACCCGATTTTTATGAGATTATTGCTCCTTTTCACCTGTTCCTACCCAATTTTGTTTTTTAGAATAACTCTATCATCCACAACCCAGCCACAATCTTTCTTTCAAACTACCTTAGGCCACTTACTTCTAAAGCAAACATTACTGACCTTCTAGGGAGCACTAGTGCATTCAATGTAGCAACACTATTTGCTGAAAAACAATTTTTTAAAAAGTTACCACTGTTCATCTTCTAGGGCACTCTAGAGTATTGCTTACATTTTTTCCCAAATTTAAAATTGTTTTGGAAGATAAATATTTTTAAAGTTTTACTTCCAAAATGGCATTCACCTTTTCCTTAAATCCTTTGAAGTAGTAAGTCTGACAGCCAGCACTAAGACTGACCTGTTTAAGGTTATTTTTTAAAACTACCAACAATATTTGAGCAAAAATGACACTTTCTTCAGTGTCATCCTCAGTAGTCTATAATAAGAATACCATCCAAAGCAAGCATCCACACTTTTCATGCAAGAAACACTGAAAGGACAGATAAGCAAGACTATGTGCTGACCTAATTTATCCTGCAGGCTACTGAATATCCTTTCAATCAGGTTGGGTAACATGACTGAAGAGGAAAATGACAAATGCTGGAAGAGATGTGGAAAAATTGGAACACTAATGCATGGCTAGTGAAGTTGTGAAATGGTCCAGGAAACTGTTCTAGAAAATAATTTGGAACTATGCCCAAAGGGCTATCATCAAACTGTGCATACCCTTTGACCTAGCAAAACAACTACTAGGTCTGTATCCCAAAGAGAACAGGACCTATTTGTACAAAAATATTTATAGCAGTTCTTTCTGTGGTAACAAAGAAGTGAAAATTGAAGGAATGCCAATCAAATGGGGAATGGATGAATAAACTGTGTTATACATTGCAATAAATACTGTTGTGCTGTAAGAAATAACAAGGATGGTTACAGAAGAACCTGGGAAGATTTATATGAACTGATGTGAAGTGAAGTGAGTAGAACCTGGAGAACATTATACAAAGTAAAAGCAATATTGTAACAATAATCAACTGTGAGAAAGACAACTATTCTGATCAAGACAATAATCCAAGATGATTACAAAGGACCTATGATAAAAAATACTCTCCGGCTCCAGAGATAAATCTGATGAACTTTGAGAGCAAAATAAAGCATACTTTTTTCACTTTCTTTATGTTTCTTGCTTTTTAGTGTTGTTGGGTTTGGATTTTTTTTCAACATGGCTAATATGGAAATATGTTTTGCTTGACTTGATATGTATAACTGATAACATATTGCTTGCCTTCTCACTGCGTAGGAGAAAGCCAGGAAGGGAGGAGAGAATTTGTAACTCAAATTTTTTTAAACGAATGCTAAAAATAAATAGATAGAGCTAATGTGTGTGAGAGGCAGAGTGGTCTGATGGAAAGACTTAAAGTTGTAACTGGAAGCTCTATGTTCAGGTCCAAACTCCATCACTTATTAGCCATGTGACCATGAGCAAATCACTTCATCACTCTGAGATTTGGTGGTATCACCTTTATATTACTGTACCTCTCAGAACCATTTTAAGGGAAAAGTTTTGTAATAAAAAACTAGGTGTCCTACTAAAATATTAATAGAAATAATGTCAGCAACATAGCAGGATATAAAATACACACCAAAAAATCATCAGCCTTTCTGTATATTAACAAAATGCAGGTAAAGGAGACAAAAAGAAAAAAGTTCATGACAATAACTACAAAATATGTTAAAAAATCAGGGTGTACTCCTGCAAGATACATTAATACCAAAACAATACCAAAAACAGAGAAATAATAAAGATTTAAATAAACCACTGTTTGTGGTTGGGCTGTTTCACTATAAAAAAAAAGCAATAGTCCCTAAAATTATAAATTTAATATCATACCAAACCACCTATCAAAAGACTTACTTTGTAGCACCAAACAAGATAATAGCAAAATTTATCTGGAGGAACAAAAGTGTCTCAAAGGAAATTAGGAAAAAAGCAGGAATCACTCTACTAGCAATACCAGATCTTAAATAAAAACTACAAAAGCAAACCACAAAACTACAAGCTACAAAAGACTATAAAACTCAAAACTACAAAGCAGCTATTAACAGAAATAGTCGGTACTAGTAAAAAAAAAATAGAAAATCTGATTTATCAGTTGAACATATTAGGTAAACAAAATCTAAAATTAAGAGACTATTGTGTTAGTGCCAAAAACCCAAGGGTACCAAGTAAGGGCCCACCTGTGACAACAAGTGCTAGGAAAAGAGGAATGCAGTCTTGTATTTTAATCCAAGTTTAACCACATCTTACCCCATACATCACAACAAATTTCAAATTCATATATGACCTAAAAATAAAAAGTCATATCATTAAAAAGTTAAAGAAAAGGAGATACCTTTCATCACCATGGCTGGGGAGAATTCTTTCCTAAACAAAGACAGAGATGTGATGATAAAAAATAAAATGAAAAATTTCAGTTACATAAAATTTAAAAGCTTTTGCAAAAACAAAACTAATCCAACTAAAATTAGAAAGCAAACGATGGGGGGAGAGATCTTTATGGCAAATTTCTTTGATAAAAGTCTAATAACCAGATACTTATTAGCCTGCCCCAGACCCTTGCTAGCTGTGTGATCCTAGACAAGGAACTTAATCTCTGTTTACCTCAATTTAATCATCTGTAAAATGAGGTAATAACAGCACTTACCTCAAATGAAATTCTATTTGCACAGCACTTTGCAAACCTTAAAGATAAGTGTGTGTGTGTGTACACGCGCGCACACACACACACACACACCACCACCACCACCACCACCACCACCACACCCAATCACCTCCAGCTTCTGTCACTTCTGGGGATGAAATATAAAATTTTCTATTTGGCATTCAAAGCCTTTCACAACCTGGTCCCCTCCTCGCTTTCCAGTCTTCTTACAAAAGCTGCGTCCCACATACTCCGAGACCCAGTAACATCAGCCTCGGGGTTGTTCCCTGCACAAGACATTCCATCCCCCGTTTCTGATCATTTTCACTGACTGTCCCCCATGACTGCAATTCTTGGCCCTGTCATCTCCCTCTCTTGCCCTCCCTCCCTGGCTTTCTTCAAGTCCTAGCTAAAATCCCACCTTCTGAGGAAGCCTGTCCTGGGCCCTCTTAGAGGTCCTACCTACCCTCTGTGGGTTAGCCCCACTGGATCCTATCTGTGTTTTATTTGTACCTGGTTATGTGCATGCTGTTTTCCTCATTAGACCGTGAGCTCCTTGAGAACAAGAGCTGTCTCTTGCCTTTCTTACACTGCCAGCATTTAGGGTAGTGCTTTGCACCTAGTAGATCCTCAGTAAATCCTTTCTAACTAACTAGGGAAACAACATGCAAACCATCATCGACAAACAAGATATATACAGGATAAACCAGAAACAAAGTGAAGGCATTAGCATGAAGGGGAACAAAGAAAGGCTTGTTAGAAAAGGTAGGATTTTAGCTAGGACTTGAAGGAAGCCAGGAAAGTCAGGAAGCAAAGAGGAAGCGGAGAATTCCAGAAATGGGAGACTGTCAATGAGAACATCACTCACTGGTCGTATGAGTTCAAGATGTCTAGCAGATAACTGGAAATGTGACTAGAGTTCAGCAGAAAGTTAAGGAGAGCCAAATCTGTGCCACCTCCTCATAACCTCACAGCTGCATATGAATTCTATGGAATATTATTGCATCCTAGATAACAACAAGTTCAAGAAGGGCCTGGACAGAAGCTGTGGCATATCTGCACAGTCACAGACCATGATATGAAAGACCAGGCAGAAAAGTCACCCAAGAAGGAACAGTCAGATAGTTAAGAGGCTCAAGTCAGCATGGTCTCATCATTTCTATGATTTCCATGTAATAGGAGTAGTGTCACGTGAGATGATCACTTCCGGAGTGTTGGAAGGGGCCTTAGCCGTAATTTACAGAAGTCTCTGATCAGCAAAAAGCATAAAAGCTTCCCTATATTTGGATTATTGAGTAGATCTGGGAGCTCATCCATCATGCACAATTTCTCCAGGGCTTGAAGGGCCACAGGACTCCCTAGACATCCATTCAAATGCCAAGCATGCCCCTCAGGGCCTTTTAAACATTCTTTCTCTCAAAGGTTCACTATTTCAACTATGATGGATCTATATCATTTTATTCTTATGGCTCTTATACAAGTTTTCATTTAAGTGAGCTTGTGTTATCATAGCCTGGATTATATTCACATGAAACAGCCTTGAGCAAATTTTCTCAAATGTGCATTCTAATCGTTTCAAGAAAAAAAAGCATGAAGATGGAAAAGAGACCACATTAATGACCTCATGTAGGGCTCCAGTCCTCTAGTGCTATTACAATACATTTATTCAAAAGGCTTGTCTCTATTTCTTCCAAGGGAAACCTTTATGCAAACTAGTCCCTTGCTTTTTCCATTCAAGGCCACACTTTAGCACTCTGCTTCTGCAGGCTCAGGGTTTTCCTCTACTTCATATCATTCCAGCATTGTTATCCATGTTATTTGGTTGCCTTCTGCGGTTACATTCAGGTCTCCTGTGTTGGAATCATGAATTCTTAAGAGTTGGAAGAGGCTTAAGAAATTATCTAGGCCAATCCCTTTATTTTACAGATGAGAAAACGGAAGGTCAGAGAAGTAATATGATATTTCTCTGGTCATTGAAACCCAAGCGATTTGCCTCAAGAGTATATCACAGTTAAAAAATCTCTCCTACCATTCCATATCAATTAATATTTTTCTTTAAAAAGGCTTAAGACCAGTGGTTCTCAACCTTCCTAATGCCGTGACCTTTTAATACTTGTATGTGGGCATATCTGCATGTGGGTGGACTCGCCTGGAGACGGATAGAGGAGCGGTGTCTTGGTTCCTAAGATGAACGGAAATATGTGTTTTGCTATATGGTCTTAGGCAACCCTTGTGAAAGGGTCATTCGACCCCCAGGTTGAGAACTGGTGCTTTAGACAAATACTAAATTGTAGCAATAAGAGAAGAAAAAGAAATCAAAGGAATTAGATTAGGCAAAGAAGAGACTGAGCTATCACTCTTTGCAGAAGATACACTGACATACTTAGAGAATCCTAGAGAATCAAGTAAAAACCTACATGAGATAATAAATAAATTTAGCAAAGTTGCAGGATATAAAATAAACCCACATAAATCCTCAGCATTCCTATATATTTCTAATGAATCCCAACAGTAAGAAATAGAAAGAAAAATTCCATTTAAAGTTACTGTAGACATTATAAAATATTTGGGAGTCTACCTGCCAAAACAAACCCAGGAACTATAGACAAATAGCAAATTCATTAGGGCAGTGGTTCTCAACCTTCCTAATGCCATGACCCTTTAATACAGTTCCTCATGTTGTGGTAACCCCCAACCATAAAATTATTTTCATTGAGACTTCATAACTGTAATTTTGCTACTGTTATGAATCTATCTGATATGCAGGATGTATTTTCATTGTTACAAATTGAACATAACCCACAGGTTGAGAACCGCTGCATTACCGTAAACATCAGAGTATGGTAAAAAGAGTACTAACAGAATAAGAATCTAGGGGAGAAGAAGAAAGGAAGGAAAGAAGAGACAAAAAGATGAAGGGAGGTAGGAAACAAGCATTCATATAGTACCTCCTATGTGCCAGGAACTGTATTTACCAATTTACTGCTTTACAAATATTATCTCATCTAATCCTCACAACCACCCCAGGAGGTATCCATGTTACAGCTGAGGAAACCAAGACATGCAAAGTTTAAGTGACTTGCCCAGGGTCACACTGCTAGTGTCGGTGTCAGGACTTAAATGCAAGGCTTCCTGACTCCAGGTCCGGAGTTCTATTCACTGAGCCATCCGCTGCCTGTATGACCCTGTGTGTTGTTAACTTGATAACATCAGCTGCCAGACAGCATCAACCCATGACCTTGACCTTGGGAAAGACACTCTCCTCTAAGGGACTCCAAACACCTGAATTAAGTGATTTTCCAAAGTCATTTCTGTTTCTAACAATCTAGTCATCGATCTCCTAATTATCACTTTTAAAATAAAAAATGTTGAAAAATCTGCTTTGCTCAAGGGTATTCCACTCACTATTCTCCTTTTGAGTCAGGAAACAAATCCCAGCAGGCAAAATGTAATTCCTTCACTAATGAAACTTCAGGAAAGATCTTTAGAACAATGAGAAAGGGCTTATACATTCCATTAACTCAACAGGAAAGGTCTTCAAGTCTACTAATGTTTGGGTAACTTTATCTGGAATTATGGGATCCAAGGCCACAAAGGGCCTATTGCCCCAGTTAGTGCTATTACAATAGCACTACCCTACCCAAAGAGGGGTTCAGTTAGCCTGGAGTCTCTGCCAATGACCTCCTAATGGTCTTAAAAGTGATCTCAGGCAAATGAGCCATGCTGTGGGTAACCCAGAGTAAGCAAAAAGAACATTCAAGTATTTCATTTTAGAAATTTAAACAGAGAGTCTGCACAGTGTTTCCTCACTTGGAGGAAAGAACCACTGGTAGGTCATTAGTACCAACTTTGAACTGTGCCCTCTAAAGCCTGGTGACCCAATTTTTAATACCTTGATGGTGGGATGTCTGGCAATGAAAAACAGTGCTTCAGGACTATTTTACAATACAGAAAAAGGAACAATGGATAATCTGTGTTCAGCTAGAATTAAAGTCATTAAGGTATAATAGTGCCCTTTAAAACCTGCCAAGGCTAGAAGTTTTAGAAATTTCAACAGCTAAATATGCAACCTGACCCTAACTTTTTAAGAAATGTTTCAGCAAAATTACAGGAAAACTAAACCCAGGGTCTTACAATTGCCTTTTGTGAAGGAACATTTTTAGAAGGGAGAGTTTTTCTGCCATGAGTTTAATAAGTCTCACTGAGTTTGGTACTTAGTACAAATGAGCAAAAAAGCTAAATCTGAAACTTTGACCCTCAAACTGAAATTTACCACCATCTGGCAAATTTGTGAAATAGCAAAGGTACTAAAAACCACCTAGAAAATTTGTAGAAAAACTATCAGTTAAAAAAAAATCAAACCAGAACAAATATACTCCAAAATAATTCTAAGTTTTTAAGAAATAAGATCTGAATGTAGAACTGCAAATAATAGGCAACACACCCATTGATAGGGGAAAAGGAATTAGGAGCAATTAGGAGAATTATAATAAACTGAATTTTGAGGAACAACAACATGCTTACTTCAGGTCTGAAAATCCCCCAAAAGGGCCATTTTCAAATTAAAATGAGTTTTAAATGGTCATAGTATTAGTGGAGTCAGGCCTGACCTACCTCCCTTTTCAACACCCCATCTGCTTGCTATCTACTGTAACCCTCCTCTCCATGGCTTCTCCTGTTTCTTTTCCTATCCCTGTAATAATAAAGCACCAGCCAATTAGAAGAAACCTATCCTTAGTGCCCCCCCCCCACCATGTTCTCTCATCCCATCAATTCCATCCCACTCAGGTCCTGATCTAACCCTTCCCACATGTTCCAGTATACCTTCCTAGTCCACAGAGAACAAATTCCTGGCCCACTTTCTCTCACTCTCTTTCCAGCTATCAGCTCTTACAGTCCTGGCTCCTCTCTGACAACACTAGATAGGCTGCCCTCTAGCACTCCCTTCTCTCCCCACCCTCCCCATACTGTTAGTGGAGGCAGAATGGGCTTGCTCCCTACTGTCACCTCCAAACTCTTTGCCTCCTAGCTGAGGAACCTTTCTTCCCATGAAGTTCACTTAACCACAATACTGTACACCAACCTCTAGGACATCCTCTTCTTTTCTCAAGCTCAGCACCTGGCTCAGCCACTTTTGCAGCCCATGTCTTTTAAGTACAGAGAGGCTGTTTGTTATCTGTGGTTGGCAAGGAGACTACAAATACAAAGTCCTGAATAATAACTCCTCACATATCTATAGCACTTTAAGGTTTGCAAAGTTCTTTCTTCACCATAAACTTCTTATGCTCATTTTACAGATCAGGGAATCAAGGATCAAAGGTAAAGGACCTAAACCAAGGTCTCTTGTGGCAGAGCTAGGACCCTAACACAGATTTCTTGACTTCAAACCTAGTGTTCCTTCCCATCAATCAACAAGTATTTTAGTAAGCACTCACTACTACTTTACTACTACTACTACCACCACCACTACCACCACCAGTATAGCAAAACTACAGAAAAACTAAACCCAGGGTCTACAATTGCCATTTGTAGTAACTAGCATTTCTATGAGGCTTTATGGTTTATAAAACACTTTGCAATCATTATCTCCTTTGATCCTCACCACAGCCCTGAGAGGTAGGTGCAGTTATAATCATTCTCTTTTTGCAGATGAGAAAACAAAAGCTGAAAAGTTAAGAGATGTGCCCAGGGTCTCACAGCTAGTAAGAATCTGAAACAGGATTTGAATGCAGATGACTCCAAGCCCAGTATACTATCCTCTAGCTAACTACTGTGTGTCAGGCAGTGTGGTAGGCATAAGGGATACAAATGCAAAGAATGAAACCATCTCTACAAGAGGCGAGCTTATATTCCAACAGCAGGAACAACAAATATGGACAAGCAGACAAAACACATAAATACAGATTTATCTGCAAAGTAGTCTGAATTTATATAGAAAACAGTGCTTGAGCTGCATCCTAAGGGCAGAGAGAGACATTTTAAAAGGCAAGAGGTAAGAAAAGAGAGCATTCTGGGTTGAGAAACAGCTAGTGTAAAGGGCAGGAGATGGAATGGCAGGTGTGAGTGACAACGAGAAGGTCAGTTTGGATGGCCTGCAAACGAGAGAGGAGAGCAGGAATAAAGTCCAGTGAGGCCGGAAGAGCAGTCTGAGGCCAAATTATCTAGAGCTTTAAAAGCTGTAAAGAGATGTAGACATAAGCAAATTAGGGCAGCATGAAGAAATCACCTGTCAGATCTATGGATAGGGGAAGCATTCTTAACCAAACAAAAAGCAAAGTCACAGGAAGTAAAATGATTAATATCAAATACATAAAATTAAAGACTTTGCACAAATAAAAACAATGCACCTAAAATTGAAGAAAAGCAGAAACTGGGGAAAAAAACCTTTACAGCAAATTTCTCTAAAAATAGTCACATTTCTAAAATATATAGGGAACCGAGTCCAATTTACAAAAACAATAGTTATTTCCCAATTGATAAATGTTCAAAAAATGTGAACAGCAGCTTTTACAGGAAGAAATCATAGCTATCAATAGTCATATGAAAGAGCGCCCTAAGTCACTAATAATCAGAGAAATCCAAACTAAAACAACTCTGAGGTATCACCTCACACCTATCAGTCACAAAGATTCACCAACACAAGTCCTCTCCTATTTCTTACACACAAAAAGTTTTGTAAGATATTTTGAAAATCCCTCATAATTTCATATTTGTTGAGTGTTCACAAGGTATAAATGGATACATGAATTCTCCCACTTACTACACGTGTGTCCTTATACAAGTCATGTGACTTCTCTAGATATGAGATTTATCTATAAAATGAGGAGGCTGAGTTAATCTTCAATCTATGATCTTAAGAGTAAATTTTTTTTAAAAAGGTAGTTACCTTTAAAATTTTACGCTCCACTTACATTCTTGTCATTATTTAATTTAGAGTTCCCTCTGGCTTCATATTTATGGGCAGTATTCATTTATTCATTTTATGTTGATCAGCAGTAAGTTGTATGAATAACCATAATGACCCTCTAAGTTCTCGCCAGAACGAAGGGCTCAGGGGGCCTGATTTACAAGTGAAAAGCCAGCAAGCAAACGCATTTACCCTACATTTAATCAAGCTGAGGATGTCAGCAGACACCTAAAATGTGGGCTACTACATAAAAATGTTTATGCAAATCATGAATTCACAAAGGGATAGGTTCTTGCTTTAAGGTACTTCCCGGCCACCTAAAAGGATTCTACTCCAGGTATTTATTAAGGTATCACTTCACTAAATTTAGAAAGACCAAAACAAAACTAAGTACTGACCTACTTCTATATAACTACCATTTGCAATTAAATCTTTCAATTCTTATCTATAAAGAATGTTGTGCTATAGCACAGCTTAACTAAAGAAAGCTGTACAATTAAAATCAAAAGATCAATATGAAACTCCCTAAAAGTACGCTTTCATGTTATAACATCTACCTTATTCATATACAGGGAATAAGAAGGAATGGGAAATACTGGCAATGAGAAGTTAGGATTTTCAAGTCAGAGGACCCTGAATAAGAACAGACCTTTGAGCCCATACAGACCCCTTGACTCTACAGTAAGAACCCGAGTGTCAGAAATAAAGGAAATTGCCCATGGTCACAAACGGGTCAGTGCAGAAGCAGCAGGAACAGATCTGCATCTCCTGACTCCAAACTGCCCTCTTTCCACGACATACCATATTGGCTCTCCATCCAAAAAGTCTTAGCAGAATGCCAGGTGCCCACAAAACGAAAAAAGAAGGTCATCTGGAAGTTTTAAGAGTGAGGATGCAGGAACGGAAAGACAACTTCATTACATTCTTTTTTCAGTTCCATCCCATTAAAAGAACAATTACTACCGAAAACCTTAGGAAATTAAGAATATAAATTTGAGGCTCTAGCCACAGGAACCTTCTGACATGCCTGGTGCCTCACAAAACTGGATGAAATAAACCATTTCAACAGTGGCAGCCCAGGCCCAAATGCTAACGTTCATTTATTCTGCTTTTCAAAAGATGATTTTATTTTAAATTATCACTTACAGAACAAAATGCAAAACTCATCTCTTACAAAGCAACACAGAGACAAGCTGATAAAATACAGATGGAAATAAATAGAACTACATGGCTTGACTAAAATTTCAGCAGTCTTTCAGAGTCTTCACTTGACCTATGATACTATAATCTGTTGCAGTGGGAAATAAATGTAACATCCCCTAAGATATGTTTGAATATAAAACTATTTGGATCTGGTTAGCTAGTTAACTATGATCTACCCTAGTATTATCAGGTCAAATTTAAAAAATCATTTGGCAATACTGAACACAATTATCAATTAACAGAGTCCTGTTAGAACCTTCCTGAGTTTCGGGTTCCCACTCACCCTTCAAAAGGTCCTAGGACTGTCACCCGCTTTGGGCGACTGTCATTTGCTGGATATGCACCCGATCCCCTAGCATGGTGCCTGGCACTTTGTACTGGTGCATAACAAATGCCCGGTGAACGATAGTACCCAGGGCTATAAAGGCCCTTGGAAATTATCTGGTCCAAACCCTTTATCTCCCAAATGAAGAAACTAAGGCCCAAAGAAGTCAAGAGACTTCCCCAAGGTCACAGAGATAGCAAGAAGTAAAATAACGATGTGAGACTGGTACCTCAAGCCCCCTGGAATTGAAAGAGATCCTCTTTGATACTCCTACCCTGAACCCACCCGAAGAGCAGACATTATACTCTAGCTGGCTGAGACAGGTAAGCTGATAAAGTAGGAGGGTATTATAATAACATTGAAGGAGTGGGGAAAACATAGATACTTGCAATTTTTACCAAAAATCTATCTGCAGAGTGCCATGTTGGATGGAAGATGTCTGATATTCTTTCATGGAAGTATTTAAGGAAAGACCAATTTATTGAAATGGTTTGAAGGAAAGATGATGGACTGGACCATAGGAGGTTCCTTCTGGTGCTGCAACTACAATAGTGTGACCAATAAAATCTTATCTTCTTGTCCCATTGCACTCTAGTTCCGAAGAGGCCTTTCCAAGAACTTTGATAATGAAATAACACCCAAACAGATCTGGAATCTTATACACATGAACTCTAACTACAGAATCTCAGCCCACCTTGCTGTTCAATCCCATGTGCCTCTTGTCCAGGTGCTCCCCTAAATTTACCACAGGGACCCACCCAACCTAAAGAGCTTGGCCATCACACTATGCAGAGGCAGCTAGGTGTGGAAGTACATAGAGCACCCAGCCTGGAGTAAGGGAAACCTGAGTTCAAATCTGGCCTCAGACACTTACTAGCTTCATAACCATGGGGAAGTCAAGTCACCCGGTTAACCTAAGGTTTCCACATCAGTAAACGACCTGGAGAAGGAAACGCAAAACATTCCAGAATCTTTGCCAAGAAAGTCCCAAATGAGGTCAGGGAGAGTCAGATTCAACTGAACAACAATATATATACATATATACACACATACACATACGCACACACATAGTTAAATAAAATATCAAAGGTAAAACAGATTGGGTTGCTTTCAGGGAATTACAAAGCTCCTTTAATGATCTAAGTTCTCCCAGAAACAAATGCCCATCTCTTCAATACCAGTATTTTACTGGGGATATACGGTTGAATCAATTAAATAACAGAATCATAATATCTCCCAAGTTATAAAGTTGATCTACCTCATGTGCTCTATTAAACCACAAATACTGACAAAGCAGCGTTGAAGCTCAAATCCAAAAAGGGGACTATGTCATCTCTCCAAAGTCACCATTAGTAAAAGACGTTTATCTATGAGCAGCAGGTCAAGGTGAAAACGAGGGGATGCCGTGCTCCCGTTTCCCAGAACGTCCGATGTGCGGTACGAAGCTGGGATCAGCAGCGTCCTCCCTGCGCTGATACGCCAACAGGGCGATGCGTTTCTACAAACGAGGACCTATGCCCTCCCATCGGGACCTGCCCCGCGGCTGACACTAGCCCTGTGCACCCACTCGGCCCTAACGTTTATCAGAGGGGCACTGGGCGCCTCGGGCAGCTCCTGCCCCTCCGCCCAGAGCAGCCCCCGTGCCCACCTCACCCCCGGTATCGGAGCTCGAGTCTGCCGAGGTGCCGAAGAGCCGCGGTCGGGAGTCCCGGCCTTTTGGCCCCATGCAGTCGGGGGCACCTGGGGAGGCCATCCCCGGCCAATGCCCCCGGGAATGCGGGGCGGCGAGGAACCCACGGCTCACCAAGGCTCCCCTGCCCACGCGGGGGCTCTGCAGCACGGGGTCTGGGGCGCCAGGGAGCCCGAGGTCGCCGGCAGGGCCTCCCACCGGATCCCAGCGAGGCTGCCCTCCCCGTCAGCCCCGGCGCGCCAGAGGATGCCCGGGGGTTTCCCCGCGGGGGCATCACCTGCGCTCACGCGCGCAGCCCACGCAAACATACGCACGCTCCCTTCGCCTGCAGGGCTGGGGTCCCTCTGGGAGGCCCGACGGGGGCCCGGGGAGCCCCAGAACCTGCCCCTGGCGGCCGGGGTTTGCGGGTCCGTGAAGGCGTACATGCGTGCGTACGTGTGTGTGCTGCGTGCCCGCATGAGCCGCGTTCATGTGTGGCGGCGGAGGCCGTGCACAGATGCGTAGGCTGGGCCCGCGCAGGGTGGACGGGATGCCGGGCTCCGTGCCTGTGCGGGGCATTGTGTGCCGGTGGGCGAGGGAGCGGCGGGCTCCCGGCACCGCCACTTCCCCCACGCCCCCGCCCCGATGCGGATCTCCCTGCTCCCCACACGGAGACCCCCGCGGGCACGCGCAGGGTGCGTGAGCGGGCCGCGCCGCGCGCGCACTTACCGCGGGCCGCCGCTCCCGCCGCCCAGGTCCGCATGGCTAGGGTCCTCGCGCCGGGGCCGCCTGGGGAGCGCGCAGCCCCCGCGCCCGCTGCCGCTGCTGCTGCTGCTGCCTCTGCCGCCCCGAGCCACCCGCTCCGCATTGGGCTCCGGCCCCGCCCGGCCCGGCCCTGGCTGCGGCTCCGGGGCCCGAGGGAGGGACTCTCGCACCGAGGAGGGAGCGCAGCCCCGGCCGCCGCCGCCGCCGCCGCCCCTGCTGCCCGGCCGTCCTCCCGCTCTCCACTCCGGGTGTCGGTCCTGGTCCTGGTCCTGGTCCTCCGGCAGCTGCGGCCGCCCCGCCCCGCAGCGCCCCCTGGCCGGGGCTCGGGCTACGGCGCCCGGACTGACTGCGGCGGCCGCCGACGGGGGCGGGGCGGCCGCGGGGGAGGGGGCAGGAGGAAGGAGGGAGGAGGAAGGAAGGAGAGAGAAGGAGGGGCGGCGGGGGGGAGTCTGGGCCTGGCCCGTCCGCCCGTCTCCGCCACCGCCTGACTCCTCCCCCAGCTTAGCACTGACGCCGCTTCAGCAGCCGCCCGCCGCCGCCGTCAACTCTGCCGGCCCACACGGGTATGACTTACAGGGCGGGCCCGAGGCCCAGCTCAATCCACGGGAGGGGATGGGGCCGGAGACCAGCTTCCTGCCCTGCCTGCCCGTGAGGGACGAGACCAGAGCGAGGTCTTTGGGATAGGAACCTGATCTGAGGGGGCCAGGCACAAGGAGAGGGACGCGAGGTAGGCCCCTCGCCCCGCCTTCCTGGGAGAGAGGAGCACGAGGCTGGCCTCTAATCCTGTCCCCAGGGAGATAGGTGAGAGGGAGGACTAAGCAGGCCCTTAGCCCCGCCTCCCAGAGAGATAGGCGCGAGGCGGCTTCCTAGCCACGAGGCTGGCTCCGAGCCCCGCCCCCAAGGAGAGGTGCGAAGAGGGGGCACTAGGCGGGCGTTTAGCCCCACCCCAAAGGAGAAGTTTTGAGCCTAGTTCAGCACCCGAGGCGACGTGCAGGCTAAGCACGTGGGTGGGAGGAGAGGGAAGGCTTTTCGCACGGGCGCCTGCTGAGAGCACCGTCCTTCCCGTCTGCGTCTGCGGGGTCGGCTTACTTCACAACCTTATGCCCTGTCACCATAAAGGCCCCTCCTGGGCACTGCAAATAGAAGGCTACACAGCCGATGTCCCTGCCTTCTAGGAGCTTCCATTCCTCTGAGGAGGAACCTCTAGACGCGTCAGAAGAGATACACCATATAAGCAGTATAAGCACTGTCAGTGCAAGGAAATGTATCGCGTACCAGCACGTGGAATGGGGGCGTGTGTAGGGGGGGCAGGCAGCACTGAGCTTTGAAGGAATTTAGAGATTCCTTATTTTAAAAAACAAGTTGTTATTGATGCCTTCTGTTTTATTCCCAGCATCCTTCCTCTCCTTCCCCTCCCAGAGAGCCACCCTATATAACATAGTATTTTTTTAAAGGGGAGGGAATTCCTAAAACACGTGCAATTAATATCTACAGACCTCCCACCTCCATGAAGAGCAGGGTCAGGAGTGTCTTCTCTTATCCCTTAGAGCCTGGAAGGTGGGCATTCCAAGAAGAGGAAGGCGCAGTCCGGAGACATTAAGTGATTTACCAAGCTTTATAAGTGGCAGAACCAGGATTCAAACTCTGCAGCACACATTGAGGAAGTGCCTACTGTGTGCTGGGCACTGCACTGTGTGCTAAGGTCCACGATGAGCGCATCAATTGCTGCTTATATAGAATAGGACTTTACCTAATGATAATGTGACTGGTCCCTAAATTTGCCAAAGCACCATCGGACATTTCACTTCAGCTCCACAACGATCCTGTGGTATAGGAATTGCAGCTGTTACGATCCCCGGTTTACAAACGAACAAACAGGTTCAGAGAGTTGAAAGGACTCGCCCATGGTTGAACAGCTAGCAAGTGTCACAGGTGGAAAAGAAGTCCTAGCCTTCAGGACCCCACGGCAGGCACCTTGCTGCCACCATAGGAGAGAGCAACTCTGCAAGACTGTGTCTTCTGAGACTCTCATGGAGTCTGGTATGCCAAGCTATTATTGTGCCCATTTAATAGATGTGTAAACTGAGGGAAGTGTCTCACTCAGGATCACACATCTAGTCAGAGTCCAAAGCAGGACTTCAAGTTCAGTTCCACTACACTGCATTTCCTCTCAAAGATCTTTTTTTTTTTAACATCATGACAGGCACTGAAGGGCATAACCTCAATAGATCTCAGTGTATTTTTTTTAAACAGGAATACACATACCATAATACTTGTTTTGAAAGGTTGTTTTGAACATTAAATAATAGGGATAATGGGTATGTAGGCCTTTGTAACACCATAAAACAAAACAAAATTCTTGCCACACCAGGTGGGAGATAAAAGGAACAACCTTTGAGCTCAAATGACAGAACGATCCATTTCTCTTATAGGAAGAAAAGCTTCCTGTGAACTGGAGCTATCCCAGAGCAAAATTGGCTTCCTCCAGAGGCAGTGGATTTTCCCTCGCTAGGTCTCCAGGCCATGGCTAGATGACCACTTCTTGGAGACAGTGAGGCAGGCAGGTCAGGTATAGACTGGGCTAGATGACGGTTGAGACCCCTGCAGTCACTTCAAAGTTGGAGGGAGGTAACTCCTAGAAATCTACAGTTGGCTGGGCAATGAAAACCATCTCCAGAGTGGCGAAAAAGCTCCTCTTTCCCCTTCAGTTCAAGGAATTAGCCTTCTTATTTTCTGGCTGAGGGTCGGACTTGTCCAAACATTGAAGTCAGAGCAAACAGCAGCTACTTTTTATCTCAGTGAGGAGACAGATACCCTCCTCAAAGTCCCCTTGTCCCTGTGACCCAATCCCTAAGGGATCCAGGTCATGCCTCTAACTTACCTCTGCAGTTTTGCTCGGACCCAAGATTGTAGGTCTATTTGCAGCGCCATAAAGAAAATAAAAATTGGCTGCATCGTCCTCGGCATTCCTGGACCTTCACACAAAAAAAATTACCTTGACTTTATTTTCAATGTACTCATCTGTAAGTATACGCATTCTCTCCCCTGCTGACAGGTTAGCTTCTCGGGGGCAGAGGAGACTGTTATATGTAAGAGATAAGGAGGGAGAGGTGAACTCTGCAGCTGATTGGATATGAAGAGGGTGGGGATGTTGTGAAGGAGGGTGTAGAGTCAAGGATGAATCCAAGTTGTCCACCCTTAGTGTGTCTTTGGATACAGCACAAATATCCCTCCTGAGTCTTCCCTTCTCTGGGCTAAACATCCCCACTTCTTTTTTTTTTAGTTTAGTATTTTTTTTTGAGGGGAGAAGGCAAGGCAGTTGGGGTTAAGTGACTTGCCCAAGGTCACACAGTGTGTTAAGTGTCTGAGTCTGGATTTGAACCCACGTCCTCTCGACTCCAGGGCTGGTCCTCCATTTACTGCACCACCCAGCTGCCCCAGCATTCCCACGTCTTCCAGCCATACTTCATTTGACATGAACTCAAGATCCTTCACCATGCTGATTGCCCCCCTCTGGATGCTCTCCAGCTGATCATCACCTTTCTAAAATGGGGTGCCCAGAACTTCCACGTGTGGTCCAGCTGTGCTCTTCTTGATGTGGCCTGAAGTCATCTTGCTGTTGTCTCAGTTTCTGGGTCTCCTAATGAGTTCACAATCCACTAGGACCCTCAGATCCTTTCAGATAAATTATTATGGAGCCACACCTCTCCCAACCTTGGACTTGGGAAGTCTGTTACTGTTGTTGTCCAAGTCAAGTCAATAAACATTCATTAAGTGCTTCATTGTTGTTCATTCGTTTCAGTCTTGTCTGACCTTGGTGACCCCATTTGGGGTTTTCTTGGCAAAGACTCTGAAGCGGTTTGCCATTTCCTTCTCTGGCTCATTTTACAGATGAGGAAACTGAGGCAAACAAGGTTAAGTGACTTGCCCAGGGTCATACAGCTAGTAAATGTCTGAGGCTGGATTTGAATTTAGGAAGATGAGTCTTCCTGACTCCAGGCCTGGTGCTCTGTCCTCTGTGCCACCTAACACTAATGTTCCAGGCTTTATGCTGAGCACGAGGAATATAAAAAAAGGCAAAAAAACAGTCTGCACCCTCAAAAAGCTCACAGTCCAATGGGGGAGATAACATGCAAGCAAGACAGATACAGGATAAATAGGAGATAATCTCAGAGGGAAAGCATTAGTATTAAAGGGGACTAGGAAAGACTTCCCACAGAAGTTAATTTTCATCTTATTGAGTTTGGGCCAGTATAACTGGTATAACTCAATAGAGCCAGTCTAACCCGCAGGGCTCTTTTTGGCTCTTGACTGTATCATCTAACAAGCTCTATCCCACCTAGGTCTGTGTCATTGGCAACTTTAATCAGTATGCCTTTCTCCAAATCGGAGATTAAAATGGTAAGCCATTAAAGGCCAAGGTTCCATCAAAGACTCCTTCCCGGGTGGCATTGAGCCATTAATAGTCATTAATGGACTCTTTGGGTCCAGGCACCCAACTAGTTCCAAATCCATCTAACTATATTATCATCCTTATCTAGCCCACATGTCTCCCCCTCGTCCACAAAAATAGCATGAGAGACATTGTCCAGTGCTTGGCTGGAATCTAGGCCAACAGTGCCTCCAGCGCTCTCCCAGTCCAGCACGCTGTAACCCTGATGGAAGGAATGAAATGAGTTCAGCATGACCTGGCTTGATAAAGCCACATTAGCTCTTTGTGATTGCCATTCCTTACATGGTCCATAAGCATTTCTCTAATAATACGTTGTAGAATTTTGCCAATACTGTAAGTCAAGCTCATAGGCTAATCGTTAGCCAACCCCATCTCTTATTTTTAAAGGGGAGCCAGTTGCCACTCCCCCATCTTACTACACATACAAGTACCATACAGTGGTATTTCTCAGACCAGTTGGCTCAGACTCACCAAGGACAATTGTCTCCAAATTTCCTTTCATGTGCAGCCTTCCCAATCCACAGATGATTCTCCTGGGCAGAGTAGACAAAATAAGAGCTATTTAGGTTTAAGTGACTGGAATTAACAGTATTCTGGAACAATCGCAGCTCAGGCGCTGACTGGGCCGTCAAGCAAATGAGGCTCTTCCAATCCTCAGTTTCCTCATCTGTAAAGTGGAAATAATAGTAGTAGCAGGGTTGTTATGAACATCACATGAGACCACTTGTGTGCCTTAAGCACTCTAAAAACAAAATGAAAAGCACTGGATTTGGAGTCTGAGGGCCTGGATTCAGCGCCCAGCCCTCCAATTATAAACCACATGACTTTCAGCTTCAGTTTCCTCATCTGTTCAATGATAATAAAGATAATAACTGTCATTTATACAGCACTTTAAGGTTTGCAAAATGCTTGACAGATATTTCATGTGATCCTTACAACACCTCTATGAAGTAAGTGCTTGTATTAGGTCCATTTTACAGATGGGGAAACTGAACCTGAGAAAAGCTAAGTGACTTACCAAGGTCACGCAGCCAGCAAATGTCTAAGGCAGGATTTGAACGGAGGTCCTCCTGCCTACAAGTCTAGGGCACTATCCCCTGTGCCACCCAGCTGCCTCAGTGAGAGGACTTGATATTTCCTTCCACTCTCACACTATGGTAACCTGGCATTCCTTTCCAGATCAATAAAAGATACTCCCATACCTTGAACTTCCCTTCACAAATTCCTGAGTGACACATTGAAAATCATTAGGTTCATTTCATAACTGAAGAAACTGAGGCACAGGGGGAGACATAATTAATTTTCTTCCAACGTTATAGGTCTGAGAAAGAGCTGGAAGTAGACCTCAAGGTCCCTCCAATCCCCATCTGCTGCTTCCAGCCTAGAAAGCATGTCCAGTATTATTAACCAGAGTGAAGAGGGACCCACAAAGACACTGGTGCACAGGGTTTACTGGTCAGATCAGTCAAGAGAATTTCCATTGGCCCTCTGCTTCCCAGGCCCAGATGCCAATTGCAGGAGCAAACACACTGACCTCTGAATGATCAGGATGCCAAGGGAGTGGTGTTCTACTCCAAGAGCAGATGAGTCATCTGTTCCACAGACCAGATGTGGCGGGGCCAAACAAGCTCTGCACTGGGAGTCAGCAGAGGTCTGGGTTTGAATTTTGCCTTGGAGACTTCCTTCCTATACAACCTGGGACAAGTCGCTCAGCCTCAGTTTTACACATCTGTAAAATGGGAACAGCATCCACCTCACAGGGTAGTTGTAAGAATCAAATGAGGCCGTGCATGTAAAAACTTAAAGTCAGGACACAAGTGTTAGCTACTGATTTATTTGTTTGCTTATTGCCAGATGCGGCTCCAAACTTTGTTCCCACTCGGTCCGTTCCCCTGGTCACTACCCTGCTCATGAGACTGCTCTTTAAGTCTTTTCTCCCTCTGCAGCAAACTTCAGTGCCTCTCCACCCCTTGACTGGCTTCCTCACTCCCACTCTAATCTCTACACCTACCTTGGGCCTCAATCAAATGACTGATCTCTTGTGCTCTTGCCACCTTTGCACTTCTTTTAACATGTGCCCCTCCCTCTGAAATAATAGCTCTCTGTCTCTCTCTGTCCCTCCCTCCCTCTCCTTTTCTCTCACTTCTTCTTCTGCTTCTGCCTCTTCTCCTTCTCCTCCTCCTCCTTCTTCTTCTTCTTTTCTCTTCTTCCTCTTCTCTCTTTCTCCCTCCTCTCCACTTCTCTATCTCTGTCTTTCCCTGTGTATCTCTACACCTCTTTTTCTCTGTCTCTGTGTATGCGTGTGTGACCTTCTCTCCCTGCTTCCCAGCTTTTAAGGCCCTTCTCTTCTTGTCTGAATAGCCCCTGGAAAACTAGTATGATAATAGGCTTAGAGATGGAAGTGCGTTTAGAGTTTATCATTTCCAAACCCCATATTTTACAGGAGAGGAGACTGACCCCCTGGGATGGAATGGAACTTGTCCAAGGTGACGTGGCTAGTGATGGGCAGGATTCAACATAGATGACAGATTTAGAGCTGGGTGCAACCTTAAAAGTCATGTAATCCAACATTCCTCATTCTACAGATAAAGAAACTGAGATTTACCCCTAAAGCAATACAGGCTGCACGGAGAGGCTGTGGGTTCCCCTCCATGGGGGCCTTCAGATAGAGGCTGGAAAGCTACTTAGCAGGCTGCCATTGAGGGGTTTCTTGGTCAGATACAGTTTAGGATGAAATTACTTCACCCCTGAACTGAAATGTCTTTCTCAGAAGTCACCGAGGATCTCTTAATCACCAGATGTAATGACCTTTTTTTCTCAATAATAATAACTATCATTTGTACAGGGCTTTACAAATATCATCTCATTTAATGCTCACAGTAACCCCTTGAGGGATGTGGGAATTTGTGTTCCTGTCCTATCTCAATTAACATTCTGTTTGCTTGATGAAGATAGAGACCTGCCTCAATTCTCCTACCAAACTTCAGGGTGGCTAGGTGGCGCAGGGAATAGAGCATTGGCCCTGGAGTCAGGAGGACCTGAGTTCAAATGCAGCCTCAGACACTCAACACTTACTAGTGGTGTGACCTTGGGCAAGTCACTTAACCCCAATTGCCCAGCCTTCCCCCTTCCAAAAAAAAAAGACATCTGTTTCACCTCCCCTGCTAAGACTGTCTGCTCTCTGAGGGCAGGCAATGCTCTAGGCATTAGGGATTCAAAGAAAAACAAAATGGTCACTATCCTCTGGGATCTCATAGGCTATTCTTCTACTTCCAAACAGTATCCTTATATTCACTCTTAGCAAAGAGTGATTAAGAGCTGTGCAAAATATTATAGAATCAAAGAAGTTCAAAATAAGAAAGTCCCTCAGAGACCATCTGGTCAAGAGTACGCCCTTGACAGGGAGAGGCTTTCAAACCATTGGACCTTAGGAAGTGAAAGCAGAAAGTCTGACAAATAGCTCTGGAGATCTGTCCTCCACCAAATGCTAGAAAAGAGCGACTCAGTGACCATGAGATATTTGGAAACCTACAGCAGACACAATGTAATACTAAGTAGAGAGGCAGGGCCCAGCAGGAGAGACAACAGAGATCAGAGACTTGACACTCAGCTGAGAGAGATTCCCACATGAACGGCCTCCACTTCCAAGGATGCTCCCTGGTCACGTGTGTTCTCCCTGTGTGTACTTTTCACCACCAGTGGCATGGAAACCCATAAGAGAGTATGTTTCATGTTTCAGGTCAAGCTTGATTCAGGCTGGTCTGGTACTTCAGATTCGGAATTGGAACAATCATGTACCATCTGACTTGCACCATCTGGGGTTTACTTAGCAATAGCATGGGAAAGATACTCATTAAGAACACAACACAGATTCAGAAAGATGCAGCCCTCTCCTCTTCACATATCTGGTCAGCTGTGTATATAAGGGCTCAAACAGCAGTGGATATCTGTCAAGGCTGAACAGCACTGATTCCTCATGGGCTGACCTCTTCTATGCCCTAACTAGGCAGCCCCAACAATGGCTAGAGCCTTCACACTTTGAACCAATCAAGTCTCCAGCAACAGCTCCCCTACCTTGACTTTTAGAGAAAAAATACCCAATCTGCTCAGCAGTAATCCTGGGAGATACTGCTCCTACCTGCTGCTGTCTCTTTTCTTGTCGCTTTTTTTTAGATCAGAAAGATCGAAGTCAAATAGGACCTCAGACATTTACTGAGCAAGTGAGGGTAAAATATCCTGACTTAGCCTTTGTCTGCCTCTGTTTCCTCATCTATAAAATACTTGTAATAGTAGCACCACCTCCCAGGGTTCTCGTGAGGATTAAACGAGGACACATCTAAAGCACTTTGCCAACCTTAAAGTGCTATGTAAATGCTAGTCATTGTTATGATTATGATTATTGTTTTATCAATCCATCAAATCACATTTATCGAATGCCTGCTCTTGTCTGGCACTGGAGAGAAAAAAACAAAAATGAAACAGTGTCTGTCAGCAAGAAGTTTATGTTCTATCGAAGGAAGCCATCTATAGAACATATACTCATATAAATACATTCACAATAGCCATATACACATCATTCAATATAAGCATACATACAAAATAAACACAAGGCTATTTTGGCACCAACAGTTGGAAGTGCAATCAGGAAAGGCTTCCTATAGGAGGTGTATTTGAGCTCAGTTTAACAGGAAACTAGGAATTCTTCTGTGGAAATAAACACTCTCCATTTAGCTGAAGTCTGTGGGAGAAAAGCTTATTCTTTTGAAAGCAATGTGCTAGGACAGAATTTCAATCCTGCCTGAATTTCACTTGCTAAACAGGAAATTCTCTGCACAAATAGAGTTCCAATGCACATTTATAGCGATTGGGAAAGAGAAGATGAAGAATTCAGCTGCAACATAAAAGAAGAAAGGACAGTTAGGGTTCTGTAATATTTAATCTAAAGAGAACAATAGTAGAGGCCCCTTGGAAAGACCTCGTCAAAGGTCCTGACTTCTCAGGGGATTAAGGACACTCCCAAATTTGAATCAGGCCAGCTATTCAAGTGGGACCAATCACACCAATCCTTCATTGTGGCAACAAGATAGAGGCCTAAGCATGGTAGTCTTCCCCAGGAAGAAGCTGGGGTGAGGAAGGGGTACTTTTCTGGCTTAGACTAGAGTTCTTCACCCTTTTTTGTGTTTAGATTCTTCAGGCAGTCAGATCAGTCTGGGGAAGCCTGGAGACCCCTTCTTAAAATCATGTTTAAAAATGCATAAAATGAATCACATGGGGAAAAGAGGAAGAGGACAAGCATTTACTGTTGCTGGTTTTGAGTTCTTCCAGTCGTGTTTGGGGTTTTCTTGGCAAAGACACTGGAGGGGTTTGCCATTTCCTTCTCCAGCTCATTTTACAAATGAGGAAACTGGGGCAAACAGGGTTAAATGACTTGCCCAAGGTCACACAATAAGTGTCTGAGGTCAGATTTTAACTCAGATGAGTCTTCCTTCCTGACTATCCACTGGCTGACCTGGCTGCCCCCAAACATTTATTAAGTACCCAGTATTTGCCAAGGATGATACTAATTGTTTTACAAATATTATCTTATTTGATCCTGACAACAACTCTATTATTATCCCCATTTTACAGTTGAGGCAGACAGGTTAAGTGACTTTCCCAGGGTCATACAACTACTTAGCTTCTCACACTGCCTAAGTGAATAATCTAGCTGGATGATACAAGTAACCAATTATATTACAATACAGCTGTCAAACTATTTTTAATTTTATAATTTCTTCCTATCAACAATGATCCACCTTCTTCCTCCCACTCCTTCCCCTCCCCCTCACCACATTGAGAAATAAAGACAACAAATTTCTTCACTGACCTTGTTTAAAAAAAAAAATCTCATTCTGCACTCTTGAGTCCATCGCTTTTCTATTAAGAGGCAAGCAGATTGTTGCATCGTGAGGCCTCCGGTAAAGTCATCTCTGATTAGAATTTAAAGTTGTTTCTCTTGACAATATTACTGTAATGATAGAAACTGTTCTCCTGGTTCTGCTCACTTCACATTGCATCATTTCATAAAGGTTCTCTGAAGCCATCCTCTTCATCATTTCTTACAACACAACAGTATTCCACGGCCCATCACTTGTTGAGTCATTCCTCAACTAACAGGGCATCTCCTCAGTTTCTAATTCTTTGCCACTGAGTTGGGGGAGGAGAGACGAGCAACAACTATCAAAGTAAAAATAAAAAAGTTCATGGATCCAGTGTTAAGAACCCCTGGTTCTAAGCAAAGTTATAAAAAAAGAAAATAATCTGTTGTGTTAAAGAACAGCAGGGCCCATTTGGCTAGACCATGGAAAGGAATAAGGAATAATAAGATTGGGCAAGTAGGTTGGAACCATGTGGTGAAAAGTTTTAATGCTCAACAGAGTTTCTGTTGGATTCTAGGGATTCTGTTGGATTCTGGGGAGCCAACAGCTTTCGTTGACTAAGGGGTAACTTGGGCAGACCTATGCTTGAGGAGATCATTTTGACAGCTGAGCAGAGGATGGATTAGTGTGAAGATGAATTAGGAGGCTGTAATACTCTGTTATTGTAATGTAAAACTAAGTCCTGATTAGTGGGAACAAGGAATGTTCAGAAGAGGTTACTGGTATTCAGAGTTGCACCATAAGAAGTCATAATTACGTAAATTGTGGTCATTAGTTGGGGGACAATGGAAATATAGGGTATAAATGCCACTTCAGGATATTTGTCATTTGTAGGTAGCAGGACCTAGGTGTGGTCCACACCAGAAGTGAGGACAGTCTGAACGAGGTTGGTAGCTGTGAGAATGAAGAGAAAGGGACAAATGGAAGAGAATTCCTGGGATAGAACTGGCAAGATTTGGCAACCCATTGGATTGGGGAGAGAGGGAGATTGAGTGAGGAGTCAAGGATGTCACCAAGGTAGTGAACCTGGATGACCCTTCCACTCACCTGAGCTCACAGAGACCTGGCTCTCTCCATAGCCCTGGCCATCCTTGCCAGTACTAGGTACTCCTTTCAAGGCTCTGGACCTACTCAGCCAGGGCTGAGTCAGCCCACGCTTTGATCTACATTCCTGGTCCAGCCCCTCCCTCTGTTGACATCACAGCTACCTGTCCCATAAGCTTCCCAGATCTGAGTCCTCCTTGGGCTCCCAGCCTCCTTTCATAAGCAGTTCATTACCTGACTCAGGGACTTTCTCTCCACCCCTATCCCTGCCCTCATACTTAGGGATTTGGCCATAATTCCAAGCACTCTGGCCTCCTACTTTATCAGTCTCCTTAGTTTCCCAGACCTGTATCTTCAGATGCAGATACTTCAGATACCTCAGATACCTACAGGGATGGCTGTACCTTGACTCTGGCCACTACCCATAGCTATGTCATTGCCATGATACAAAACTCTGAAAATACCCTCTTTGGTCATGACTCCTGTCTTGCCATCTCTCCTGCCTCATTCCTGTTCTTCATCCTGACTGTACCTTCTCATCCTCCAGCCATCAGTCTATCACACTTGATTTGGCCTCAGTACCTCACTCCCTCCATATCTCCCCTCTTCCCCTTGGGCATTTGGGATGGAGGGACCTTTCCCTCTGACTCCAAAGTAGAAGCAGATATTCTAGGACTCCTTCCTATCTGCCATAAGGATTTTTAATTTGCTGCTGAGATATACTAAAAAGACAATCTCTGCCCTTCCAGCCTCTCCTTTCTATGTTCTGGAAGTGTAAGAACTGCTTTCTGAGCTCTGGAGGGCCCCTGGGAAATGCCCTTCCTCTACCAGACCGCCTTATAATCACATGGCCCCCTAGGAAAATCTATTTCTAGGATGGGAGCACCTTCTGTTCAGGTCACCTTCCTTTCTATGCAGGGCTTTGTGGGCACCTGGAAGCATGATATGACCTAATTGGGTGATTGTGGCAGCAGAAACTTCTGGTAGCTGAGGCAGAGACCCCACAGAGAGAGTCACCCACAGAGAAAAGAGACCACCCAAAGAAAAGAGCCTCCTAGGCACTGGCAGGCTATACTCAGTGAAGGGAACATGTAAAAGAAATAATCAATGCCCCTGTCACAAAGCTACCAATGAGACTTGTGCACTAACTAGCTTTTCAACTGACTGTAATCATTCTATGATTCATTATATCCTTCTGTTACCTCCCTTTGTGGGAAGAAAACTGCCTATTCCATACCCGATTCACATTTGAACTTGGTGTGCCTTTTTATTTCCTCTTCCCTGATGAGGAAGAGCAGACACCCCTTAGACCAGAACCAAAAACAGAATTGTCCCCCAGGAACTGGAAGCCTGGTACTCCTACTGATGAGGCAGCCATCTCCTGAGTAAACTTTAGGGGCAGGTCAAATTCACCAGCCCCATGGCTTCAGCCTAGGGAAGACTGGACAGCTGCAGGGTCAGATTATTATCGTGTGTTTGGGGCCAACATGGGAACAAAAGACACTGGTAGGGCATTCAGTAGCTAACTAAAGGAGACTTACTTAACCCTGGAGAGGAAAGGATATTCAGTAAGTGTGGGGAGCCAAAAAAGGCCTGATCTGGGACTCAGACAGAGACCTTAGTATTGTACCCCAGTTCCTCTCAAGGTGATGCAGCTTGCAAAGGCTGGCTCCCCTGAAGGAACCTCGGGGGTGCACTTGAAAGGACTTCTGTCTGATATCCTGACATCAAAACCTTTACCCCCAAACTTCAGGCACCAAAAGGGACATGTTCCTTATCCTATTGTGCCACAGACTATTGTGAGTCAAAATGCTTGATTCTCAGGGATCCGGCTTCTATGCAGATGTCTTTGAGATCGTGGCCTGCTCTCAGGGAGCATCCTCTGTCCTGTAAGATACATTTTGATAAAAGACAAGTGACCTTCCCCATGACTTCCTGGGTCCTTGATAACAAGCCTTGTCTTATCCAAGCTACTTCTCAGGTATGGCAGACTAGTCTATTAGTGATAATATTCCAGGATATGATTGAGATAAGGATACTTGAATCTTTGTCATTTGGATTTTTAAAAACTTTGTTCTAAGCATCAATAAATGGAGTTCATGGTTCTTCCTTGAGCTACCCACACTGTCTGGCTACTTCTCTCTCTCTCTCTCTCTCTCTCTCTCTCTCTCTCTCTCTCACACACACATTTCCGCTCACACCTGAGGCTGGCACTTGGGTGGCGCTCTACAAGTAAGGATGTGTACCAAGGGACTCTGTACTGATTCAATTGGGCCTAGCTCCACCACCTCTGAATTGACCACAATGGTCTAGTAGGAGATAGGAATGGGCAGGGAAGGTGACTTCAGATGGTGAAGTCCTTGAATGCCATGGAAAATGAGTGTTCATTGTATGAATAATAGGCAATAGAGAGCCACTGAAAAATTTGTAGTGGAGAAGTGGCATGGCAAAATCTATATGCAATAAAATAATCAATTCTTTTCCCACCTTCCCCACTCTAGGTGTCCTGTAATGGTGGAGAGTGGCTGCTAACTTGAGGTTCCCCTTCCTCTTTAGGGTCCACTGACTGCCTCTTCACTCACTTCTGACCCCCTCCTACATGCCAGGGACTGTGAGGAAGACAAAAAGCAAACCCAGACAAACAAAACAAAACAAAAAACCAAAACCCTTTTCTTAAAGAATTTCAATTTGACAATAATAAGAATAACTCATGTTTCTACAGCAATTTTAGAGTGAAAAGGATTTTCCTCCTAACAGCCTTGTGAGTTAGAGAGTTCAGCTCTTACTATCTTTACAAAGAAGGTGGTGTTTGAGTTGGAGCTCAAAGCGGGAGGGGGAGGATTTCGATAGTTGAAGATAACTCTCACCTCCTTAGTGGCTTCTGAATTGTCCACAAAGATTAAGGTTTTTCCTCAAGAGTAACCAACTTGACCTTGGGTGAGTAAATTGATTATTGTTTCTAAGCTTCTAGACCAGGGATCCTTCGCCTTTTGGGGGTCACTGCCCCCCTTGGCAGTCAGTCTGATGAAACCTCTGGACACTTTCTCAAAATCATGTTTTTAAATGCATGAAGTAAAATATATATGTATAGAATTACACATATATATATATATATACACACACATATATATCTGCATATATACAAATACAAAATATATATAGCATATAAACCAACTTTATTGAAATACGGTTATCAAAAAATTTTTTAAACAAGTTCATGGCTCCGGATCAAGAATCTCTGGCTCTAGACAGAGGTCCTTTTAAATCATTATCCCTCCATTTCTTGGAGGGCTGACATTCTGTCCACTGGGCCACTTGGCTGTCCAGGAAGGTGTTTGGCAAACCATAAAAGTGCCTTGGGAATATGTTGTTATTATTGTTGCTGTTGTTGCTAGTGTTATCAATAAATCATCTCTCGTATGAAGTGATTATTGCAAGCCTCAAAGTGTTTTATGTGTCCAGAATGATCATTATTGCGATCTATAAGCAGACAGTACTTAGGAAGCTGAAGCCAGGAGAGAGGCTGGACCCGACCAAGTGCATGGGACAGAAATCCATGGGAAGGGTGATGTAATCTCAGAAGCACCAAGGGACTTTTTATAAACTCTCCCAGGATGACCAGAGAAGGATTTATTCTTACTTAATATGTGTTAGTCATGGAGACCTGTTTAAAGATGAGAGGGGCAGGTCAGAGTTTGTGACTCCCAGAAGGACTTCTCTGGAGCCAAAATCTAGTGGAAATCTTAGTTCAAGGGTAAAGCTTCAGAGTGGAGATACTGTTATCTGGAATTGCATTGGAGCTGTACAAAGAGATCCTTGGATCATAAGAGACCTTAGAGGGCACTGAGTCTAACACGGTCAGCCTGGCAGAGGGAGGATTCAAACCCAGATCTTCCCAGTTCTAAACTCAGCACACAGTCTTCTATACTGCCTGCCTCTCTGTCTCTTGCTATGTCACGCAAATTCTAGAATAAGCCCCTCTGCAAGATGGTTCCCAACTCCTGGTTGCTGTAGAGATCAGCACCCAGCAGGACACAGGAGGAATTGTTACCATCTGCTGGGAGAGGCGGAGAGAGAGTGGTTGCAGGTGCCACATCCTGGCCATGTCTAAGAGGTCCCTTATGCCTGCTGGGAGCCCTTCCCATCGCATAATCAAGGGCTATTTACTGAGGCTTCTGAGACCTTTGACAGAGAGTTGCTGGCTGGCGAATAACAGTATTTTCCATGAACTTTGATGAGAGTTCCGGTTGTTTTCCTTGACCTGTAAACAGACTTTTTCTTCCTTGAGCTCTGTGAGCCACGTACTTTGCCAGGGGTTTTGGTGACAACATCCCGGGCCATGTAAAACAGTGAACTCACCAGATTCTCTGGGTGGTGGCAACAGGCTCAAGATGGGCAAGTCCGCCCAGAGCATAACTGGGCCCTTTGTGTCCTAGGAGAACCTCTTACCAGATGAGTAGTTCGGAAACCTATCACTGATCACTAACAAGCATTAGCGCCATGCCCTGTGCTAGGTAAGGGAGATAGAAAGACAAACATGAAACAGCCTCAAGAAGCTGATGTTCTGTGGGGGGAGACCATACGTACATGAATAATTATATGAGAAATAAGTACAAGGTATTGATAGGGCATGGACCGTGGTAGCTGGAGGGACCAGAGATGTCTTTCTGTGTAGAAGCTGGTGTCTGAGCTGTCTTGAAGGAGCTAGAGATTTGAAGAGGCAGAAGAAAGGAAGGAACACATTCTAGCCATGGCAAGCTTTATAAAGACTGGTTTGGAAGGGCACAGAGAGCAAGGCACTTATTACAGTAGTCCAGATGGATGGCCATGGGGGCCTGAACTAGTATGGTGGTGTGGGAATAGAGGTCAGGGATTCAGGAAATGCTGCAGAGAGGTCACTTGGGGACCATTTTAAAGTTTGTGACAGGGAAGGAGAGACATGCCAGCACTAGCTGGCTGTGCACCCTAGGTTTTAGGGGAGTAAATCTCAAAGAGTTCAGAGAAAAGATAAATAGGATTGCAAGGCTTAAAATTTTCAGGGAAAGTCAGCCCAGGAGGGATAGGTCACCCTCAAAAATAAAATTCTAAAGAAAGAAAAGAATGTGGTGCTGATGAGAAGGATAATAGGGATTTGTCTGAAGGTGCTAGTATGGATGCATAGAGAATTCGCCAACCACATTCAAGACATATTGAGAGGGTGAACATAAGAGCAGGTAATGGGGAATAACTCCAAAGCCAAGTAACTTTCTGTAGGAATGGTGTCAGGAGTGCTCAAATCCAAAGCTTACTGGAGCCCACAAGGAAGCCCATGGCAACAAGAGATTGGGCTTTTGGCTTTTTAGTTAAACTGATGAGAACCTGAGCATCAACTATGGAATAGAACCAGGGGAGACGGGTTTGGAGTGATGAGAACTGATGACAAAGTGAAAGCAGAACTGCCCATTCTTTGATTTCCTTTTTCTCAGGAGAGGTGAAGGACCTTTGCACTGGAAATGACAGAAATGTGGCTAATGGGGAGCAATACTTGCAATTGGGAGATAGAAAGAGAAGGCTAGTTGAATTCAAGTCATCCTCCCAGATTGAAAATCAATTGATCAATCGATTACATTAAATAAGCACCTACTATGGGCCAGGCAATGGTGCTAAGTGCTAGAGATTCAAAAAGGAACAAAAACCAGTCCCTGCCCTCAAGGAGCTTACAGTCTAATAGGGGAGGGTATGCAAATAAATATATACAAAGCAAGCTGTCTACAGGATAAATAGGGGATAATTAACAGAGGGGAGGTTTCCTGTAGAAGGTGAGATGTTAGCTGGGACTTAAAGGAAGTCAGGGTCAAGTGGAGGAGGTGCTGAAAGAAGGAGTGGATGTGACTGGTGAGCCAATGCCGCCATCTCTGAAGAACCAGAACGGAGAATGACAAATGTTGGAGAGTGAAGAGCACAAACCTTCTACTGGTGAGCTTGGTTTTGATTCCTGGGGAAATTACATAGAAATAATGGTAAGAATTAGTCATTTATGTAGTGTTTTAAGTTTGCAAAGCACTTTACAACTATTTGATTCAGAACATCCTTGTGAGGTAGGTGTTACTATTACATTTTATAGAGGAGGAAACTGAGGCAGAGGTTAAGTCAGTCAATAAACGCTGATAAGCACTAGATCAAAGGAGATAAGGGGGGGTGGTAAGGTGTAAGCAGACTGGAAAGGTGGAGGTGGGGGCACTTTATTAAGGACTTGAGTACTAAACAGAGAATTTTGCATTTGATCCTGGCAGTGATAGCACTGGAATTTATTGAACAAGGAGGTGACATGGACATGGTCCACCTGCATTCAGAATGACTTGTCCAGGACCATACAACTTGTTTGAAGCATGACTTAAAACAAAGTCTTGACTCCAAGTCCCTGCTCTATCTGCTGTACCATCTCTAGAAAAGGAAGCAGGGATTTCAAGGAACAAGAAGGGACTTCATCAAAACCAGGTCTCATCAAACTAACCTCATTTTTTGTTTTGGATGGGACAGATGAAAGGAATGCTATGGATGTACCTTGCCTAGATTTTAGCAAGTCATTTGATAAACTCTCTGATATCGGATGTGGAAAAGACATGGGCTAGATAATAGGTGAGTTTGACATGAGTGACACTGGCAGATTCAAAAATAATAGCTTAATGTCATCTTGAAAGGTGTCCAGTAGAATGCCCCAGGGATCTGTATTTGACCCTGTGCTGTTTAACAACTTTGTCAACTTAGATAAAGGTATAGAGAGCACGCTTACCAATTTACAGTTGACACAAAGCCGAAGAGAAACTTAACATGCTGGATTCAGCATCCAGTCTTTTTTTTCTTCTAAATTCAATTTATTTTATTTTTAGTTCCAAATTCTCTCCTTTCCCTCCCCCTTTCCCCACCCATTGAGAAGGCAAGGAAAAAAACCCTATCAAATATGTAGAGTTATGTAAAATAAATTTCTGCATTAGATATGTTTCCCCACCTAGAAAAAGAAAGAAGAAAATATGCTCCAGTTTGCACTCTAAATGCATCACCTCTCTATCAAGAGAAGGTAGCATGTTTTATCATGCGTCCTTTGGAATTATAATAGGTCATTGCATTGACCAGTTACTACATCTTTCAATGTTGATTTGCTTTTCAATATTACTGTTACTGTATACATTGTTCCACTGCCTCTGCTCACTTCAGTTTGTGTCAGTTCAAAGAAGTCTTCCCAGGTTTTTCTGAAACCATTCTCTTCATTTCTTACAGCACAACAGTATTTCATTGCATTCACATACCATAATTTGGTTAGCCATTCCTCAACTGATAGGTGTCCCGTGAATTTCCAATTCTTTGCAACCACAAAAAGTTGCTGTCATTTTGTACATATGAGTCCTTTTCCTCTTTCTTTGATCTCTTTGGGGTATAGATCTAGTAGCAGAATTGCTACTTTGATTCTTTTGTGAAGTCAAACTAGGCTGTCTTTTGCCTCATTTCTTACCAGCCTTTATCACTGAATGGGTGCTGCCTCAGATAAACTTGAGACCTGGGAAAGATCCTGGCTTAAGGACACCAAGGTCTCCCACTGCATCAGGAGCCATCACCAGTTGTCCTGACCTATGTCTTGCCACTGCAATCACTGTAGGAGAGAGTGAGGCTGGTAACTTTGCACAGCTCTGCCTCATTTAAATCCGGTTCACTTGCAAGTCAAGATATCGCCCTCCTGATGTCACTGACCCTCTTTGAGAAAGAAGGACAAACAACAACAATAATGAGTCAGAGAATATGCAAAGTGGAATGGCTTTTTTAATATGCTCAGAAATGCTCTCCAGAATAGCTGGATTGGCTCACACATCCACCACGAGGGCCGTGGTGTCTAGAGCTCCGTTCTTCCTCCCCATAGCCTGCATCCCTGTGTGCCTTCAGGTCTCAATTAAGAAGCCCCCTTCTACGAGAAGCCTGTTCTGGACCCGCTGCATGCTAGTGCTTCCTTCGGAGATGAACTCCGACGGGTCTTGAATCAGTCTCCCATCAGGCTGGAACTCCATGATGAGAGGCACTGTTGTTGTTTTTGGTTTTTTGCCTTTGTATTTCCAGTGCCTGGCACTGTTCCTAGCACATGGTGGTTGCTTCTTGACTTGGCTCAAACGGAGGACTTGCTGGAGTGTCAGACACAAAGGAGGGGACACTTAAGAAACGCTCACTGTTTGATCACTTCCGAGCTGGCCATTCGGGCTGTTTATAAACAGGTTAGGCTGGAGCTGCCGGGTGTCATCATCTTTATCTTTCCTCCTAATTTGGGGCTTACTTTCACCTTTGCTCAGAGATTTGACTGTATTTGACATTAGGTTCTGGTACTGCAATGATTCTGCACCACCAGTGATCATCTCCATCTCATCTGGTCCCTCTAGATTCTAGAGTCTAGAGTCTAGAAACAGCAGCTCCAGTTAGGTAGGAGGGGGCTCTGAAACTTGCCCGTAGCCAGTTAGGGGGCAGGGAAGCCTAGTCTTGAAGGCAGGCTCAAGAGAGTCCCTGGTGGCAGCTGAGGCAGAGGATGCCACCCTGATCCTAGAGGCACTGGCCCTCCCGTGGCTAATCCCAGCCCTACCCCTGCACCCCAGCAAACCCATACTCAGAACCTGGCCTGGCCACTTAGCCCTGCTGTCCTCCTGGGGTTAACTGAGAGCTGCCTGAGTAACCTGGGCCTCATGCATTCAGTCTCTAGCTGCCCCAGGCCACCCCTTCCCATCCTCCTTCCTTCCTATGTTACCTTTCTCCCTTCCACCCTTCTTCCCTGGCATTAAAAACCCTCACCTAGGAAGCCGGGGGTTGCAGCGCATACAGTCAGGTGGCTTTCACATTTTGTATCTGACCCTTACGAGCTGTGTACCACTTAATTTCTGTTTGCCTCAATCTCCTCATCTGTGAAACGGGAGTAATGACGATAGCACCTAATTCCCAGGGTGGTTGTGAAAACAGAGATGTTTGTGAAGTCCTCTGAAATATCAATGTGCTAAATGATAATAACCACAACAGCGACAATAATAACTGCCACTTCTATCGCGTTTCCTATGCGCCGGGCATTGCATCAAGTGCTTTACAGACATATCTCATTGGATCCTCACAACAGCCTGGGAGGTAGCTGCTGTTATTATTTCCATTTTACAGTTGGGGAAACGGAGACAGACAGGGTAAGTGACTTGCCCAAGGTCACAGTAAGTGCTAGCAATTAACTGAAGATTTGAGGAGGAACAGAATATTAATACGTGGGGAGATCAGGAAAAGCTGGAAGGAGGTGGCATCTTAAAGAAAGATAAGGATTCCGAAAGGTGAAGATGAGGAAATGCATTCCAGACAAGAGGAAGGGCTTGTTGCTGATGCCTGGAGGCAGGAGAAAGAATGTTGGGGCTGGGGAAACCGTCAGTCTGCAGTTCCAGTCTGGCTGGAAAGTGGAGTTTGTGAAGGGGAGTGATGGGCCATGAGACTACACTGGCTGACTGGAGCCAAGCCATGAACAGCCTTAGACGCCAGGCTGAGGAGTGTGTTTGGTCCCGGAGGTGAGTGGAACCCCTGGTGGCTCCTGAGCTGGGGAGTGCCATTGTCTGAAGGGCAGCTTGTGGAGGAAGGATTGGTGTGGGGAGAGGAGTGGAGACAAGGAAACCAGTTGGGAGGCCATCGAGATTGTCCAGTTGAGAAGTGATAAGGACCTGAGCTAGGGTGGTGAGTGGAGAGGAGGAGACTGTGATGAACATCAAAGAGAAGTTCCTTACCAAACAAGGCAGCTTCTTCCATTGCTGGACAGCTCTGACTGCTAGAAAAACGTTTCCTTCTCTTGAGCCCAGCTCTGGCTCACTGTGACTTTCCCCCACCTGGTCCTCATTCTGCCCTTGCCTGAGCCTCAGCAGTGATGTTCACAATCACAGGGATTAGGTAGCACAGTGGCTAAAGCATCAGGCCTGGGTTCCAGAAGACTCATCTTCCTGAGTTCAAATCTGACCTCAGACACTTACTCCCTGGGCGACCCTGGGCAAGACCCTGTTGGCCTCAGTTTCCTCATCTGTAAAATGAGCTGGAGAAGGAAATGGAAAAACCACTCCCATATCCTCGCCAAGAAAACCCCAAATGAGGTCACAGACAAAACTGAAAAGTAACCCAACAACCACAACCTCTGAGCCCAGAGTCACAGCTCATTCCACAATATCCCACCGCCTTCTCTATTCAGCTGTAACCTGAGTGGCATGGTCAGTGCTTTTCCCATGGTGCCATGTTTAGTGGGCTCTGATAGGTCTTGTATGTGTTCTGCAGGTAGAAATCTCAGAACCAAGCAGGTGTAAATGGCTAGAATAGGGAGTTCCCTCCCCCTAGTGGTTCTACCCCAGGAGAGCATCTTTCCTGCTCCCTTTCCAGCAGAGGCTTGGGACTGTGTGGTGTCTTAAGGGACCTCAGGCTCCCAGCTACAAGGAGCTGTCCCAGGTTCCAGAATTTCTCCTTTCATAGAGCTTGTGTCTGGACATCCCTCTCCTCCCGATTTGGCTTTGTCTTAAATAGTTAATCTGAGAGCACCTCTCTCATCATTCTTCCATATGTCAGAGTTGCCAGTTATTCCTCTGCCCCCATCAGCCCAACCAGGAAGCCTCAATCTATAGATGAGAGATGAAGAAAGACCCCCTAAGACCATCCAGTCTAATTCCCTCCTTTTAGAAATAAGGGAACAGCCCCAGAGAAGTTATAAGTTCCAGAAGCACTTACCCAGATCCTTTGACTGAGGGCAGCTACTGTTTTGTCTCTGTATCCTTGCAGCCTGGCACCGTGCCTGGTACCTAACAGGAGTGGAATCGATTGTTGCTTGATTGATAGATCAAAGATCATTTAGACAAACCATTCTGAAATCCTCGAAGAAATGTAATCAATGCTAACTATCATGGGGCCTGTCTCATCATTCCCACCAACCCATGCTGCCCTCTTTGAACAGAGAAGGATTTATAAAGGAAACTATATTGAAAAATGTGTGTGTGTGCATGTGTGGTCATGAACTTCAGGTTTAGAATCCTTGCTCTAATTCCCTCATTTTACAGACACAAATGAGGTTCAGGGAAGGAAAGGGACCTGAACAAGCAGACGTCCAGAGTCCCAGTGCGGTTTAATTTAGCTCAATAGACAGGAAGGGCCTACTGCATGCTCTGCTCTCTGCCTCTGGGTGAGTGACCAGGGCAGTCTTGCCAAACAGCAAGTGAAATGGGAAGCTGTGATGTGTTCAGAGGCATCTTTGGCAGAAAAACAAATAAAGAAGCCTGGAGGCATTTGACCCATTTCCTTGGGAAGCCAGTGCCTGCTCCCCTGCCTGGCCGGTGAGAAGCCAGGCAGAGACAGTTCCCCGCTCCCTGCTTCCCAGAGGCAGCACTTTCAGTGAGCTGCCTCAGTGGCTTATGAAGGGCACTGTTAGCCTCCCAACTCTCTTGTGTCAGTCTGGCATTGCTCCTTCTGCCCTCCTTGGGATCCCCAGGTCCCATCCATAGGGCTTGGGGCCTTCAGAGGATGAGGATGACTCAAGAACTAAAGGCAAAGGCCAGGAGGGGTTGGGGAACTAGGGGGACCCCCGGGCAACCTTGAAGAACCAGTCCAAGCTCATGTCCTGTCCCTTCTCTTCCTGGGCCTTTCTCTCCCATTCTCTGTGCCCTGTGTTTCCATCTCTAGTGCCTGCAGACACCCTAGTCCTGCTTTCCTAATGAACTGTTCTCAGTAAAGGTGTTAATGAGTCCACTGTCTCCTTCTTGCATTTCTCTTGATGTCATTACCTACCCAGAACACTTTCTACTTCCTCATCTGTGTACAGACTGGATCCTCTGAAGTAGAATGGAAGCTCCTTGAGGGCAGGGGCTATTTGGGGCTCTGTCTTTGAATCTCTAGCACCAAGTATTTGCCCTTGTTTCTAGGGGAAGTGGGGCCCCATGTTTTCACATGAGCAGGGATCTCCCTTTGTGAGAACTCCCTTCATGGATGCAGACCAGCAACTCATCTGCGATTTATTTTTATTTCTTAAAAATAACTATTTTTTTCAATTCCTCTTTGAATACATTTTAAATCTAGAAGTTGACCAAAAACCAAATGAGACGAGCATTACACATACAATGGGAAAAGAAGACAACAGCTGAAACCACAAATGTGAATTACAAAGTTTACTTTGCTCTTCAAGTTTATAATAAATTCAACTTTCATCTCCCCAAAACTGTCCAGTTTGTCTGTCATTACCAATTACTGGGAACCCTGGAAGCAGCTTGCCCATGACCTCATGGCTGAGAGGCTCAGAATTTTAACCCGGTTCTTCCAGAACCCGAGGGTGGCCCTCTCATCCATCACACCATGCTTCCTCTCACATAGTAGGTGATTAATAAGTGTCGACCATATTTAAGTTTGGAGGGAAATT
Organism: Pseudochirops corinnae; assembly: GCA_028646515.1. NCBI lineage: Eukaryota > Metazoa > Chordata > Mammalia > Diprotodontia > Pseudocheiridae > Pseudochirops > Pseudochirops corinnae. The sequence goes on along the minus strand of CM053586.1, from coordinate 341,645,247 downwards.
GCAAATTTCAGCTTAATGGAAAGAAAAATTTACCAACAATCCCAGATTTCCTAACACAGAATAGGCTGCCTTGGCAGACCTCCCCCTTCTTCCACTGGAGAAGGCTTAGGCTTCTGGACTTAAGAGTGGGAAGAGACCACTTTCTCATTTTACAGAGAAGGAAACTGAGGTCCTAGAGGAGGTAAAGTGCCTTGACCAAGGCTATGTGCAGGGTCCAGATTTGAATCTAGGTCCACTGGCCACAAATCCAGTACACTTCCCACCAAGCTGACTCTTCCTGCCTTAGCCAAGTGGAGGATGGAGGGCTGCTTGTTGGGGAGATGGTAGGAAGATGTCTTATTCAGGGAAGGATTGGACCAACTGGCTGTCAAGGGTCCATCCAGTTCTAGTGGCCTGGGCCTTAGCCTTCAATATGTCAGGGCCCTAGAGTCTTTCTCCCAGAAGCCTCTGCAGGCCAAATCTGTATTCGCTCTGGGCAATGAGAGGCCTTGTCTCCCGAGAGCAGACTCATCTCAGAGGCACCCTTGCCTACGCACCAGACTAACACTCGTCTTGATGCTGCTGTCTACACTTTCTCTCCTTTGAGCCTCACAACTACTCTGTGAGGTGGCTGCACCAGGTACTGTCATCCCCTTGGAAGTGGTGGGAGAACATACAACCTGACAGACATTTTTTATTTCAGAGCATTCTCCAGGGAGAGAAGGGGACTGGGGAGGGGGTCACAAAGCTTAAATGGAATATCAACCCTGTATAGACTCAAGGACATTACAGTGCAGTAGGGGGAGCACCAGAGACTAGGGAGCCAAGGAACCTGGCTTCTGCTCATGGATCTGCTCATAGCTCCAAGTAAGCCCTTGGGACCTTCTCCAGGCCTCAGCTTCCTTTTCTACAAAATGTAATTTCTGTATGACTTTCAGATTTTCTGTCAGGATCAAATGAGATGATTTGTGTAAACCTGCACATCTTTAAGTGCCATAAAATGAGAGCTGTTGTTATGTTAAAAGGGCAGCAAGGTAGCTTCATAGTTTGTAGAGCTTGGGCCAGGAGTCAGGAGTTCAAATGTGGCTTCAGACACTAGCTGGGCAAGTCACTTAACCCTGCTTGCCTCAGTTTCTCATTTGTAAAATGAGCTAGAGAAAGAAATAGCAAACCATGCCAGTATCTTAAGAAAACCCCACAAAGGATCATGAAAAATCAGGTATTTCAGAACAACCAATTATGTTTAAAATGAGGTGGTGGGCCTAGATGACCTCTGAGGCCCCTCCCAGCCCTGACATCTCTCATTCTGTGCTCTGAAGCCTCTTTATAGTTCTATGACCCTTCCTTCTGTTTTCAGGGAGGCTGCAAATCCTTGGAATAAAATGTATCACCCCTTCACCTCTTGGGTGATTTGTCTTTTACCTGAGGACCAGCCTAGGGATGCCCAGAGTTCCTCAGCACAGGTTTGGCTGTAGGTGACACATTTTCTATCTACAACAACTTTCCAAGGCACTAGTCCTAAAGCTTAGCAGAGTAGCGGTGGCCATGTCAGGTCAGGGGCTGCTCCTTACTGAGCGTAGGGACCATCTGGACCAACTTTTCATTTACAGGTGAAGGAGAGAAATGATCTGGCTCTGGGTCAGGGTCACACAGCCGGCTAGAGCCCGGCCTTGCTGACTCTGCGAGATGTTCCTTACATGACACTGCTGAAATGCCCAATCTCCTGGACAGGCGGTAGGGTGCTTTCGCTGGCTGTCTCCCAAGTCTCAAACTCCCTCCTTTCTCTTTTCCCCCTCCTAGCTTCCCAGGCTTCCTTCAGTTCCCAGTTCAAGTCTCACCTTCAGCATTAGCCTTTCCCTTTCCCCTCCTTCCCGCTGTCAGCCTAGCTATCTGAAAAGCTTTGTATTTGCACTTGCAAAGTAAGAAACGTCGTTTGCTTGTTGCATTCCCTAATGGTGTGAGGGCTCCTTGAGAGCAGAGACTGTCTTTTCCCCTCCTTTGTATCCGAGCGCTTAGTGGAGTGTCTAGCATATGGTAGGCACTTAATAAAAGTTTGCTGAGTGACTGATGACAAGTATTAAATACCTTCATTTTACGAGTGACATGAAGCTTGGAGAGAAGTGACCTACCCAGGGCCACACAGTAAGTCCAAGGCTGGGACTTGAAATTCAAACCTTCTTACTCTGGGGCAGGTTTTTGAGAGGGTTTTGTGTGTATGTGTTGGGTTTGTTTTGTTTTTTAATGGGCTCACCACTTCTCTTGGAAGCAGCAGAGAATTAGGGCAGCTAGATTGTCAAGACTGGGTGGGAGCAGTCGGCAGGTCCTCCTCAGAGAACCCCCATCACCCTCCCTCTCTCGTCTTCCTAGAACCACAGGATCTCAGGTCCCTGCTCTCTCCAGTCTTCTCGGATTCTCCCCAGCCTCCCTTCCAACGCCCCTTTAGGTGAATTTGGAGACAAGGGCTGGGAGAGGAGACAGTGCAGTTTAAGCAATGTCCAGCAGGTGGCAGGACACACACACGAAGGGAATCTTATAACTGTCCCAGGAATAGGGACTGAATCCAAGATCTCAGGGGTGCAGAAAAGTCCTCCCTCTCCCCATGTAGGTGGGCACCTTCTCTGCAGCTAAGATTCTCAGAGCAAGGCTTCTTAACTGCTTTTGTATCATGGGGTCCTTCGGCATTCTGGTGAACCCTTCTAAGAATAATGCTTTTAAATGCATGAAATAAAATATACATGATTTTTAAAAAAACCAAACAATTACACTGAAGACAACACACCAAAATATTTTTTAAGACAAGTTCATGGACCCCAGGTCAAGAGAACTGCCCAGAGAACTTGAAGGCTGTAAGTCGATATGCATCAGAGACAGGGCTCAGATCGGGGCCTGAGACCAGCCCTCTATCCACTGGGGCACACAGGGAAATGTCACACGCTTCTTAATTTTCAAAAGCTAGCCCTGAATTCTAAGAGTGGAGTCTGGGGTCCGATTGAGATTGTAACTTAAAGAATGGAAGATGGGACCAGAGAGGGGAATCTATCAGAACCATTTTCCTGATGAAATTTTCTGAGCACTGGGCTCCCTCAATTCCTTGTCATTCAAGGCTCTTCTCAACCTGGCATCAGCTGAATGCTGTAGCCTTGGAGACAGGACATGGGTTCGAATCTTGGCTCTGTTTGCTGTTACCTCATCTCTCTGGGCTCCATTTTCCTCAGCTATAGCCTCTAGGACCTCTCAGGTCCTTTCAGGCTCAACATCTATGAGCCCGACTTTCCAGCTTTTGCTCATACTTGTCCTTTCCACCTACACTAGCTTCCTCAAACTGGGCAATACTATTTTGCAAACGTGTTATGCTTTCCTGCCCCCATGTTTTTGTTCAAGCTCTTCCCAATTCCTGGGATACCATCCCTGTCAATCAGCCATTTAATTTCTACCCATTCTTTAAAGCCCAGCTCAGAAGTCAGCCCCTCCAAGAAGTCTTTCCTTTACTCCGTTAGCATGACCCACTCCCACCTCCTCTGTACGGCACATTTCTTTTTGTTCTTCTCCACTCTTTTACCATTCTAGCTAGCATTTTCATAGTATGTGAGGGTCTGCAAAGTTCTTTGCTGTTGTTATGTCGTTTTGAGTCACGTCCAACTCTGTGACCCCATTTGGGAATTTCTTGGCAAAGACCCTGGAGTGGTTTGCCATTTCTTTCTCCAGTTCATTTTTACAAACAAGGAAACTGAGGCCAAGGTCACAGCCAATAAGTGTCTGAGGCTATATCTGAACTCAGGATAATGAGTCTTCCTGATTCTGGGCTTGGTATTCTATCCACTGTGCCACCTAGCTGCCCACAAAGTTCTTTCCATAATCATAAGAGCTAGCATTTATATAGTACCCCACAACACTATGAAGTAGGTGCTAGTGTTCCCATTTTGCAGGTGAAGAAAATGAGGCAGGTAGTTATTAAGGCATTTGCTCAGAGTCACATAGCTAGTGCCTCAAGGCAGGATTTGAACTCAGGTCTTCCTGCCTCCAAGTCTGGTATTCTCTACTATGCTACCTAAACTGCTTAACACAGGTTATCTCATTTCATCCTGACCACAACTACACAAGACAGGTACCATTATTATAATTATCACCCCCATTTTACAGATGAGGAAACTGGCACTAAATGAGGCTAAGTGCCCTGCCCCAAATCACGCAGCTAATGTCCCAAAGCAAGATTTGAACTCAGGTCTTCCTGACTCCAAGTACAGCACTCTACCACATACCTAGTTGCCTAGAAGAGCCCCCAACGTGATTTTGTACTGAATAGCCCCCCAATAAGTGTTTGTGGGTGGGGAGAGTCATAGCTTGGGCCCTAATCAGCTGACAAAGTGGTAGGGATGAGTGAGGGCTGGGGTGCAAAGAGGGGACCAACTAGGGCTCTGACCTGGGAATGGGGGGAGCAGATGACAGGGATAATCTCCATGAACTTCCTATCCCTATCTATGCTTCTAGCCACTCCAGTCACCCCACTTTGTCCCCAAACACACCAATGGATGGTGGGTACTCCCTCCCTTGGTCAGGTCCTCCCATTAATGCACCCACCCCATCAGCTCACCCATCCCTTAAATGCCAGGTTTCCAATCTCTGAATGAGAGAATTCGGTAGGCACATGTATAATCAATATCAAACTGCTTGCCTTCTTGTGGAGCTCAGTGGGGACAGAGGGAGGGAGAGAATTTGGAACTTGAAATTTAAAGAAACTGTTAAAAGCCAAATCTACCCCACCTTCCCAAGTGGAGTTATTTGGAACCATAATGATTTAAGTCAAAATTTCTGATGCTCACTTAGATGAAGGATGAAAGGAAGCAATGGTCTATATCAATTTACCTTCATGCATGGAATGGTTAGAACGTTTCTACACTGAAAATTTATAATAATGTCTGTTCTTTTGGGTGATCTCAGTAAAAGTAAATACTTATATGCTAAAACAATATTTTGTAAAAATCACTGAAACCTTCAGCCTCAGAGAGTGAACTGAGAGTATCCTAATGGACCGGTGTTGTAACAAAAGTTATATATTGTATCGTCAACACTCTTTTATCAGCTTCGATTAATACTGAATGGCAGAAAGTCAATTTTAATAAAATATAGTTCACACACACCAAAAAACCCCCAAAAAACCTAATGTTAAAATTATTTTTACCTGATTGAGAAAAAAAATAAAGGGAAAAGTGTTGATTGACTGACAAAAAAAAATTAGTACTAATTGAGTAGAAGTGTCTCTGGTCTCAAGAGGGACCTTAGAATGTTATTTATAAGAACCCCGATGTAGACTGGAAGGGCTCTCAGAGGCTTGCAAGTTCTGCCCACAGAGATTAAATGGTCTCCTTAGCCACAGTCAGAGGGGCTCAGAGGCAGGATCTGAAGCCCAATCTTGCAGGGCCAGCATTCATTGTAGTATGCCATGCTGTCAAATTCCTGACTTTTTAAAAAACTTAGATAGTAAGATTTAGGGCTGGAATGGAATTCTGAGGTTATCTGGCCCAAGCCCTGTATTTTAGATGTGAGATCCCCAAACCCCAGAGAAGGGAAGTGACTTGACTAAGGCTACATAGCAGGGGAACAGCAAAGCCAGGGTTCAAATCCAGGCCATCTGTGTCCCCTACATCCCTTATCTGGTCTTGACAATCCTTTGGGTTTCTTAGAGATGTCCAGCTTTGGGCCTGGGCAGCTGCCCTCATCCTCCACCTAGATCCCTTTAGTTTTTCTGGCAAAAAACACTCAGCAGGTCTTTAAAGAACCATTCAAACCAAAGTCTTCAAATCAAATCGTCTACTTCCCCACTTGTGGAAAGCCCCACCGAAACATCAGGGAAATGGAAGTGAGCCTTCGGCAAAACATTCAGTCTGTTTACCTACCTATACCTCACAGGATTTATTATGCACACACGATTGGATCTAAGTGTAGTTTAATCCTGTGAGTTTGGATCACTTTGTTGGTCAACAAATGAACATTTATTAAAAGTCTACCATGTGCCAGACATTGTGCAAAGGGCTGGGGATAAAAATAAGAAAAAAGAAAGACAATCCCTGCCCTTGATCTTACAATCTAATAGGAGAGGCCAATACACAAAAGGAAAATGAATAGGGGTGTGGAAGGCTGAGAAAAAAGGTCCATCCATATGTGGTCCATAAGATAGAGTCCAATCCAGGGAACGTAAGATGATGGGAAATGACTAGTCATGCTGATTGTTACCTTACCTAAGTAAACTATAAGCATCTTGAGAGCAGGGATGATGTCTTCTTGTATTTCTGCCCCTATACCCCACAGTAAGGAGCTGAGCACAAGGGCTGACAGGTAACTTTGTCATTACAGAAGTACATGTGAGAAAGTCCAAAGAAATCCAAAGTTCAATATCCTGTCTTCACTCCAAATATTTTGTTGTTTTCAAATGTAATAAAAATGATAACCTGCTGGAGAATGTTCCAGGTGAAAGGAGGTGATTAACAAAAGGAGCGTCCCATGATACACCAAATTATTTAATAACAGCACTTTTTGTAGCAGCAAAGACTTATCTGGAAACGACGTTGATGCCCACGACTGGGGATGACTAAACAAAGCATGGCGTGTGAATGGAATGGAAAGGATTATTATTGCCATACAAGGAATGATGAACCTGGTGCTTTCAGAGGCACGAGAAGTTACAGGAACAGGTGCAAAGTGATTTAATTAAATTGAGCCACGAAAATAACATACAATCAAAGTGGGAAGAACCACAAAATAATGGAAATGGAATATTGTAAAACAGAAAGAATCAGCCTAGCTCCAAAGAGGACTTGCCCTTACTCTTTTGGGAAGATTTGGGGTGGAGTTCACAGGGGAACATTGACTATATTGTCAGAATTGTTCAATGTATTGGTTGATATTTGCTAAATTCTGTTTTTCCAAAAAGATTCTTTGTTTTAAAGGATGTCTCTCTGGAAAGGGGGAGGCGGCACTAGAGAAAGTCTCGAGACTATGTAAAAACAATAGTTATCAATAAAAACCAATTTAAAAAACAAGCCCTTGGAAGGCTCCCCAAACCTGCCCCTTTCCCAACCATGTTTGCATCATTTCTGATTCTTTAGCCAGTCAATATTCAAAGCTTTGAGTTTTCCTCGACTCTTCTGTTAGCAAATGATGTCAACTCCCAAGCCCAGACCATCTCCTGAATTGTCTGCCTCCTTCCTGTCTCCCCTCCCCAATAAAGACCCTCATGGCCTCACACCAGCCTCCCCACTGGCCTCCCTACCTTGTTTCCCTCCCCCCCCCCCCCAGTCCATCCCATATCTGGCTGCCAAAGTAATTTTCCTTAAAGGCAGGTTTACCTATGTGACTTCTCTAATCACCCAACTCAAGATTTCTTATAGCCTTTAGGATGAAATATAAACTCTTCTATTTAATTTGTAAGAAGTTCTCATTGGACGTTCGGATCTCACCTGTACCCTGTGATCCAGCCCAGGCGTTCCTTACACACTGCTCCTTTCCATTCTATCCCTGGTCTCTCTACCTTTACCCAGGCTGTTCCTTGGACCTGACTGCCACTCCCTCTACCCCTGCCTCTGCCTCACAGGACTCCGCTTCCTCAGCGCTGCAGCTGAAGCGTCCTCTTCCACATGAAGTTTCCCCTGGTATTCCCAGATGCTAGTGCCCTCTCCTCCCCCCAATCTTTTGTATTAACTGGTCTTATTTATTCTCTGTATGACAGCTGGGACGAATGATACATAGAGGGCTACGTTTAGGAGTCAGTAACACCCAAGTTCGAATCCTGCCTCAGACACTGTGGCCTTGGACAAATCACTCTAAGGACTATCTACCTCAGTTTTCTTATCTGTTAACATGTGGGTATTGGCATCTACCTCCCAGGGTGGTTGGATCAAAGCAGGTAACTCATGAAACGTGCTTTGCAAACCTTAAAGTTGTACAGAAATGCTAGTTACACAGAAACGCTAGCTACTTGTATCTCCATGGCGAATGGAGGCTCAAAGGGTTTCTCCAATTCACATCCTGTGCTCAGCACAAAGGGGACGTGTAACGTACACTCACTGATCCAGCCTTTAACACCTGTTTTCCAGGATGCTTCCCACGCCCCTCTGGCTGGTGACCTTTCTTGCCCCACCCCACCTACCATTTTCTTATTTTCTTTCTCTCTCTCCTTGTACATGCACCCCATTTCCCACATACCTCAAGGCTTCCTGCCAGACCAGAGATTCCCCCAAGGCCAGGCTTCTCCATCTTATCTCATGCCGGCCCCTATCTGGCCTACTTGGGATACCATGGCTGAATGGAGAAGACCCCTCTGAAACTTGCTCTTACAATCTAATAGGAGAGGCCAATACACAAAAGGAAAATGAATAGGGGTGTGGAAGGCTGAGAAAAAAGGTCCATCCATGGGAACGTGGGATTTTAAAGTTGGCAGCACCCTCAAAGGCCGATTACCTACTCCAGCGCCTTTATTTTGAGGAAACAGGTTGACTGACCTGTCCTGGGTCACACAGCTGGCAAACGGCATGAGTTGGGATTCAGGCCTGGGCTTTTGGCCTTCTCTTATCAGCTCAATGTTGCTTCTTTCCAAGAAAAGCATTCTCTGCTCACCTTGGGGTCATGCCCCACCCTGGCATAGTCCCTTTATGGTACTTTTCAAGAGAGCTGGCCAAATGCTAAGTTTCACTACTAGGTGTCTAGCTATGCAGTATTACTCATGATGGAGGTGATTTAGAGATTGTTTAGCAAGAGCCAGAGTACCAGCCTGGTACCCACAGTACAGCTGTGTCTATGGCCAGCTGCAGTGTAGCCAGAGAGACAAGAATGCAGAAGGATTGCCACCAAGCCGAAAGACTGGCCAAGGGAATGAGGAGGCCCACAGTGAAGGAGACTGATGGGGGCATGGGAGCTATTCCTAAGCCTCTGAAGGATTCATATCACAAGGGACCAGCCTAGTCTGTAATGCTAGTGATGTTCCAGAGGGCACAACCAAGAGAGGCATGAGGGTTACCCAGTGACCAAGCTAGGCTCCTTCCAAGGGGTCAGAGGTGTCCCCAGATACAAGGGGCTGCTGAAATCATCAGGCAGTGAGTTCCTCATCACAGGAGATAGTGTAGCCAAGGTTGGACTTTACTACAGAAGTCAGGAAATCCTGAATTTAACTACTGCCCTAGCCATTCACTAGCTGTGTGAACACTGAGAAGTCACTGTAGCTCTCTGCCTCAATACCCTCATCTGAAAGTAGGGATGGTGCCTACTTCCCAGAGCTGTTATAGGCTTCTAAGGAGAAAACATACATGAAGCGATTTGCATATATTAAAGCACAACAGGTTTGCTTTCATTATAATTCCATGGCCACGGAACATGCACTTTTTAACTTGGTGTTAAAACATTTTGTCCCCAACAAAAGTATTTTAATCTCGTTAGCAAAGTAGTAATGAGCTGTAAAAATACTTCTTATCTTTCTAAATGGTAAGGCCATTTACCCTGTGGTAAGGTCAACAGTCTAAGTCTTCGGCATCTAGGTGACAGTGACCATTTGGATGATATGGATATGAGGGTTATATACTTAAGCATTCTCCACCGTAGAAGCACCATACCGAAGGTTACCATACACAGCACTCTGCAGGCCTTTGAAAGTCTGGGCCTCAAGAGGGCCAACAGAAGGGCTTGAGGGCTCTCTAGGTCTCCCCTGGACAGGCACTGGTTTCCTGGGATAAGGAAAATGCTTTCCATTTCTCACAGCGGAGTTTCTGGCAAGTCAGTGACAGATTTTGACTCAACCTTCCTTTTTCATCATTTAGGCGACTTAACTATCCCCTCTCTTAGTAATTTGTGCCTCAGAGACAGTTAAGAGTTCTGGGTTGAAGGTAAAAACGTTGTCATACTCTTAATAAAGTATAATGACATTAAAGTCAACATCTGGTCACATTATTTTCCAAATCTAAACCTCAAATATGGCTCTCCATGCTTAATGGCAATAAGAGATATGGCAGCTCATGTGCAAATTGCCTAAAAAATGTGAAACACTTAAAAAGAAAAAAAAAGGATGCACACAGCCCATGACTTGGAATTCTCATAAAAACCTGTGGTGTTCTTCAGGTAAAAATCCATTTAATGGGCACCTAACAAGCTCGTTATTCAGCAACAAAACAAGGTAGTCAGCATTTTAATTGTTACTTACAGGAAGAAAAAAGATCATGTCAATGTTGGGGGAGACTTCATCCCCTTGTTTAGGGATTCCCAAACACAGATCAATGGATGCTGAGGGGTACAATAGCTATTCAGGACCAAACAGGAGAATTGGGTAAGGCTGAAAATCAGGAAACCTACACTTACTTGCTTAGTAACCAGGAACTGGGGCAGTTTCCCATGGGGTCAATCCTGCAGCTACACTGGCACCAAGCCACCAAATTTGTGTCCTTCCATGAAAGAGCTGCTCACTCTGCCTCTCCTGAGCACTGAGGGGTGGACACAACATCCTACAGCAGCAAGTGGGAAACAAAATGAAAATCGTGACCCCCTTAAACAAGATAGGTCATTAAGAGTTGGGGAGCAGGCCTGAAGATAGCTGTAAAGTGCCATTTAAATGCCATTTTTGTAGACAGCTGGATGGTGCAGGGGCAGAGGAGAATCAGGAGGACCTGTAAGCTGTGTGACCCTGGGCAATTCACTTCACTTCTATCTGCCTTAGGTTCATCTATAAAATGCATATAATAAAGGCATCTTCCTCCTAGGGCTGTGGAGGATAAAACAAGATCCTTAAAGCTCCACAGAAATGGCTCACAAAGGTGATGATAATGAAAATGGAAAAAAGGAAGAAGAAAGTGGGCAAGTCCCCTGAAGCCAACGCCACAGACGCACAAGAGGGAGGCACTTCTTTTCTATGGTTATTTTATTTTATAGTTAAGTCCATATATTATATAAAACAGAACAGGAAAATGAACAAGTCTATAAAATCCACGGAGAAGTTTGGACGACAAATCACAAGAGTGCTCTCTCTCTGCTGCTGTCGTCTGCAGACCTCCGGGGTGTTCTTGGTCTCCGAAGCTCTGCAGCTGCAGAGTCGTCACACCACGCAGGGAAGCCATGGATGGTTTGTATGATGGTCAGAGAGGCCCTTGCAGATCCTCAGTCTCTCCCTCAACGCCTGCTCCAACAAAGGTCAGACTGGTCATGATGCAAGGCTTTCCTCCAAGGCCTTGAGAGAAATTCTGGTGGAGCAGCCCTGAGCCTTCAGGAGGAGGTCCAGGCATGCTGCCTGGGGCCAGTGAGCCCGCCTAAACACTGCTCTACTCTATGCACACACATTGGCGGGGGCCATGAGCTAAAGCAGGGACATCCAACCCAGAAGTAGGTTTCAGGGTTAACAGCAGGGAAGCAGGTCAAAGAAACCCTTTCTGAGCCAGCATCATCATCCCACAGATATCCCAGTGGATACAGGGGAAGGCTCTAGGTCCCATTTGCTTCCAATTCAACAGAAGGCTGCCAGTTCCCAACTTGCTGGAAAGAGAGCTGTCTCTGTCCTTCAGAACAGTGAGGACTGTTGGGATGTCAAGTCTCTTGGCAAAGGCATACCAGCCCCTGCCAGCTCCCCTGGATTTAAATCCACTGACTGCCATAATCCATGGAAAACGGAAGGTCAAGAGTGGGCCTACTGTTCCCCAGGACAAGAGAAACAACGCTTTACAAGGAGAGGGGTCTAGCTGCTCACACAACCCTAAATGGAGAACATCCTTCTTGGTCTAAATGAGAGGTGATGAGAAGCACGAACAAAGGCTGATCAAACCATTTTAAGACAAAAGGGGGCAAGGAAACATTTAGGAACAAAGGAAGGGAAAGAGAAACCCTTCTAGGTCTGACCATGGAGGCAAAGGCTGCAAGACCCAAGGTGTCCCCTAGCCCGTGCCCCGGCAGGAAGCCTGTCCCCCAGCTCTCAGAAAGACATTTTAAACACAGAAAAGTATTTGCAAATACAATAGTTAGCAAAGCAAACCGAGACCCATTCTTGCATGTTCTGTTGTCTTGAGTTCTTGAAGTATAGATAAGACACTCACTTCTCACTATTTCTGTGCACTATCGGGCAAAGATAAAAAGGAAGAGACTTAAAGATATTTTATTTTCTACTGGGGGTAGGGGGAGGGGGATCAATAGAACTGTTACCCAATTTGCTCTCCACTGTACACACCCACACCCACACACTCGTACACCCACACACAATGCACACACAAACACACGAAAATCCTCAAAGCTGCACCAATACTTCGTATTTTGACCAAAAGAGTAGATCCTGGGAGAAGTGCAAAATGCAAAATCAACTGACAGAAAAATGCTGAACAAACAGCATCATTAATATACAAAATATTTATATGACTGAACTATTAACAGGTGACGTTCTCTGCCGCTGTACAGCTCTGGAGCCGCCTGCTCCTTCCTCCAACTAAGTCCGTGCCGGCCGCTAAGAATCATCCCGCTCTAGTTGGCTTCATTCTTTGATGCTTCGTCAAAATTTTCTACAAGATCTGAAGAAAAGCAGAGAAATGAGCTGTCAACAGCGTGAGGCTTCTTCTCTGCCACCACTGTGACAGCCACAGCACCAGTAGGCTAGGTCTCTTACCCGGGCCTCCCTGCTGAGCCTGACCCTTCTTGGGGAGGTGGGCAGGGAAGATGGGACTGAGGCACCAACTAGTCCAAGTCCCCTGTTTTATTGCCCTGCAGGAATGCTAGCAACTGTCAGAGCCAACGTAGGCAAGCCAGCACAGGCCGTCTCTGACTCGGAGTTCTTATGTGAAATCTGGGGCTGTGTGAGTTTTGATATCTGTCTGAATGAAGTTTTCTAGGACAAAACATCCAAGTAAACTTCATTTTTTCTATTAAACCTCAATGACTGGGGTTTTATTGGCATGGATGGATACTTTTCCTGTGGACAGACTGACATCCTCTTCATGGCCCACTTCATGAATTAGCGGGGCTGAAATCTTACTAGTTGGTAGATAGCTCCAACCTTTACTGTGTTAGGTCTTTGAAGACAGATAACCAATTCACCCATCACTGGGCTTGGCAGGCCTCTCCTGGGATGGCCCTGGAGGAAGCACACTCCCGTGGCCAAGCAGAACCCCCAGTGTACAGGAGGAGCAGAGGCAGCCTTAGGGAGGTCAACCCTCAGCAGTCCCCAGCCCAGCTGGCAGGAGTCAAACACCAATCAAGCTGAAGGAACAAACACCAAAGCCAAAGACAGGAGCAGTCTTTAGACCCACCTGGCACGTCATCATCCTCTTCGTCAATGTCTTCAGGTTTGGGGGTTTTGCTATCCAACACTGAAAAGGATGTTAAAAACACTGAAGCCACCAAGTATAAGTGTTTTAAAAAAACCCAAAACTCTCTCTTCCACAGTCCCCTCCTCCTCTCTAAATGAATCTGAACAAGAAAAGGAAATACTGTTAATCTTATTACTGCAGATTTGGGGCTGACAACATCAAGAGATCTTTCATCCTACATCAGAAACAGAGCAGTTCAAATACTGCCTCTTGTTTCCTCATCTGTCAAATAAGGAAACTGGACCAGATAAACTCGGAGGCCACCTCAGCTCTAGGTTGGCAACAGCTTCACAGCAAAGCCAAGTTTCAGTTTACCCCCAAATTCAATCAATCAGAGGTCAGAGGACAAAGACTTCATGCCACACACACAGCCCAATCAACAAGGGCCTAGTGGAGAAGCTCACAGGAAGGACCCAAAGACCGTCCCTCCATGGCTTTCACACGGCCTCTTCCTCTCTTGAGAGTGGTACTCTCAAATCAATAAAAATTCACTTGTTCTGTGCTGCTGTATCACCAACAAATTCTTCCTAACTGATGGAAGTGGTTTCCCATAAAAGGCACAAAGTAAAATCCCTTTAGCTGGGGGCTGTGGGGTACCCGTGGTGGTGCTGAGAGGTAGAAGGCCCTGCATTCAGACACCTACCTTGCCTTGGGAACTGTTCAGCTAACTTCCTAAGACTTGTTAAGCTGTCAGCACCAAGCTGGCTTAATATTCCCGGAAGCATTTCTGTGATTGGCTTGGCTTCTGCATGGCCAGTGATTGCAAAGGTGTTGGCGGAGAGGGAAGCCTGGACTTTGGGGTTGTTGAAATGAATAACCGTCCCATCATCTTTAATCATGTTCACCTGTTTGAACACAAGACATACAGAAGGTTCACAAGAGTCTCACCACCTTTTCAAAAAGTAATTAGCCCACTAGCACATGGATTGCAGGCTCCTAAAGTTGCAACTCTTTCCATACTTCAGAGGGGGATCACCACATGGGAGAAAAGGCCAGTGAACCTCCAACCAGAGCAGAAAAACTGCAGGCTTACTGCCAGTCCTAGCCCCGTTTCTGTACAGACACTTCACCTACTGCCCAGTGGGCCTCTCAAACAGAACTCATTAGCATTCCTCCCAAGCCAAACCCAGTCAAGGGCACAAAAGCTCCACAATAGTCTCCTCTACTCCAGGTGTCCAACCAGCTGCCAAAGATGGCAGCTTCTAGCTCCATATCTGTTCTCCAGCCCTTTCTCACCACCCACAGAACCACTACCTCACATGCCCTGGTTTCTTTTAAAGCCCATCCAAGGGTCACGTTCTAGGAGAAGCCTTTCCCCAAAAAACCACCTCAGGCTGATTTTGTCCATCCTTCTGTGGGTCTGTATGGTGAAGTGTATCAGGGAAGTCTCTGGATGATTTAATTTATTTTTGTCTTTGTACCCCTAGTGCCTGGCCCATTGACTGGGACACAGTAGACGCTCTTAATAAAAGCTCCCTGACCAGGAGAGAGCAGAGAAGAGCCATCCTTTCATATCCTTAACTTTTTTTCCCCAGTGTGTTTTTTTTTTTTTTTGGAGGGGGGAAGGTAGGGCAATTGGAGTTAAGTGACTTAATTGGGGTTAAGCGACTTGCCCAAGGTCACCCGGCCAGTTTTTGTGTTAAGTGTCTGAGGCCGGATTTGAACTCAGGTCCTCCTGACTCCAAGGCTGGTGCTCTATTCACTGGGCCACCTAGTCGCCCCCTTATACCCTTCACTTGGACACACTGTATACTCACACCATCAAGATAGCCAATGACTGAGCTGGTGGTCCATTCAAACCACTAGGTCTTCCTCATGGCTGCCATGGTGAGGTCCCTTCACTCCTCTAAGATCATAAGATTCCATGCAGTGGATTGGAAGGCCCATCTCCCTGAACCCCTTCAGTTCAGATGTTAAGAAACCGAGGCTTAGAGAGGGGCTCCAATGCCTACAATGCTAGTGAATGCTTATTAGCTTTTCCTCCAAGCTTTGTAGCATCTGTCACAAATTACTCAGAGTTGCAGCTCAGGTGTACCAGCAACACCCACTCCCCATTGAAGCCCCTTCGGACACCCAAAATAATGCCCATCAACAGTTTAGAGCTGGAAGGGACCTTAATGGTCATTAAGTCCAATACTCTCATTCTACAGATTGGAAAACAGGAGCAGAAGTTATGGACCTGCACAAGGAAGGTCACATAGCTACTAAATGTCTGGGGCAGGATTTGAATCCAAGGTTCCTAGACTTCCAAAGATACAACTCTTTGTGGTACATGAGTGTCAAAAGGATACACATTCTAAATGTGACCACTCTTCCTCATAACATGATCTCGAGGACAAGCTTCCCCCAGGTCCTCTCCCCATGTCCTCATATAACACATCCCTGATGCCGAGCAGCCAGAAGGAACATGTTCATAAATTAACAATCTGTGTGATTCCAAGGGCAGACACATTAAGTAACTTAAATCACACGTGATGGCTGGATCAGGGGAGATCCCATCTTGGCAGAAGGACAAACCAGGATTCCTGATCTGTCGCCCATTGGCTGCTGGAGGAAGAATCCCTGTTCCCCCAACCCCACAACCACATTCTTCAGAGTTTTCCTTACTACCGTTGACCTTACTGTAGAATGAGGTGCCCAGGCAGGGTGCTGTGCTGAATCCATACCCACTCTCATTAATGCCTCACTTTAGGATTCCTTCTGCCTACTATTCACCATGAGCAGGATTCCATCATCTGTGACTTAACAGATGCTAGCTGGAGGCCACACTGCTTAGGATCCCCCTTCCTCTCTGGTGCTCCACCCCCACCCAGCTATCCCTGACTCCCACTTCTCATCTTGCCCGATGCCAGTATTTGTGGTAAACTGTTGGGGAGAGGGAAACTATCACTCACTTTAGTTGTCACGGCTCAGAGATGAAGGAAGACCCTGCCCCAGGCCACGGGGGCCCCTACCAAGCATTTACATCATTCACCAGGACATGGGTAGGGGGCTTCAATGCAGAACAGGTGGTACTGGCACGGCTGAGTTGCAACTATGAGTAATTTTTTCCACGGGGAAAAGTGGGTGTAGCATCAGAAGACCATATAGCACTTAACTTCAGTAATCCCCTGCAGTACTTCAAGGAAGAAATGCCAGCCCTCCCACAAGGATGATCACACAACCCCTCCACAGCTAGGCAGATGGTCTTGGATGGAGTCACTGAAAAATCCTCCACACTGACGCCTGCCTGGTGATGAGCTGGCTGGGGGCAGTAGGGTCCAGGTTCGAAACCCTTCCAACAGTGACAAGGCCAGCCAGAATTCATGATCTCCTGAAGGAGCCCTTAAGACCCACGAAGATGAGCCATACAGGAGGCCTTCAGAAAGAACACTTAGGGCACAATGTGGGGCTGAACTGGAATTAAAGTTGGCCTAGGAATTTCCATTGATTTATATACTGTTTCTATGGGAAAATGTACTCCAAGTTCCAAATAAGTGAGTTTTAACCCACCAAACAACTACTCAGAACTAACTCTGTACAGAGCACAGGGTGAGGTCCTCGGGGAGGAAGCAAACGAGGTAAGCCAAGGTATCCACTGCCCTACAAAGCTTGCAGTTTGGAGGCTGATGAGAGAACTCAAACACAGGTTATGTGCCAGCCAGAGCACCCTCTGGCTGGCTGGGCCCAGTGCGCCTTGCTTAAGATCTTCACTGTGGTCATGATGCTCCTCAGAGCCTCAAAGAAGAGCTGGGGCAGCATTCCACTGAGGGGAGGACAGGTCACTTTCTCTAGAGCCTAGGAGGGTGAGGATGTGGCATGGGCAGGCAGATTAAGGCAGACCCCACAAGGGGACAGCTGCTTTCAAGTTAGCAAGAACATCAGTAATTTTAGATTCTAGAAAATATGCAGAAAAGTAAATCAAGTCTGTGGTTTAAAGCCAAAGAGCCAGTTCACTCAAGACCCACTGAGTCTATGAAGGATTTTCAGAGAGGCATTGTGTATGTGTGCACATGTGAGCAAGCCTGTTCACTCCAGGGCTTTGTGACACCGCCCCCTCCCTCTCCCCCCCATCACCACAAGCAGAGAAGCGTCTTTTCCTCAAGAAGCTCTAGAAATAGCTTCTTGAGGGAAAAGAAAAGGTGATAACTTGTTTGGGAAAATCTTCCATGGTCTTTATCCATGCCTTAATCATTTCATTAAGAGAACGAGTTATCTACAATTGTGCCATTTTCACCAATAGCAGTTTGAGAGTCTTAGTATATAGTACAATTAAACCTGTATGTGAGGCCAGGCTTCACAAAAGTCTGTTGTGACCATATGTAACCACACCAATGTTAGTTATATGAAAAATCACCTCCTATCCAGCAGTGCCAAGTCCTTGGAAAAGACCAAGGACTCTGGGCTGATTTTTTTTCATCTGAGAAGTCAAAACACCCTTTGACATGGTAGCCTAGTGACCTCACCTCTTCAATCCCAGCAATATTATTCACAGCCAATTTTTTGAGAGAACTCTGAAGTTTCTTGTCATCTGCTGTGGCCGTTCTATGAACCACCTTCTTCTTTCTGCGAGCTGTGCCCTAAGAGAGGCAGACAATGGGAAAAGCCTTAGTCAGCAGAGTCCCACATTCCCACGTTCACATCATCTCAGTGAATCCCACAAAAGAAGTCAGTGACTCTTGTGGTTTGTGAAGGGTCTCAGGAGGCCATAGAAAACAAACAGCAGGGGCTTGTTCTCAGGAGTTTTGTTATGAAACACCTTATCCAACTGTCAGATGGCACCATTTCAACATCTGTTTCAAAAGTATCTGTGCCTCATGGTTAACTCGATAATCTGAAAACATTACAAGCAATGTCTGCTCTCAGTCCAATGCATCTTAAACAAGATGAGCTAGTTCTAGAAGCCAGATGACTCAAAGGCCATTATTCCAATGGCTCTCTATTACCTCCAAGGTGGGTGGTTCCTCCAACAGCAGATGGCCACCATCCAAGCCATGAAGACAGGCTCTGATTCTAGATTGCTCCCTACTTACTTCAAGAGTATTCTTTTCCCTACATTCCTGTCCCATAAGCACCTTCATACTTACACTACAGGTAAAACCTTTCTTAAAAACGCCACAGAATTTTAGAGTTTGGGGACCAGTGCAGTAAGCCTTACAAGTCATCATACATTAATGCCATCGTTAAAAGTCGATGTAAAACAACATGGAGTACAAATAAGTAACAAATGAAAAGCTGACATTTTACTGGGTCACATTATCAAGGGAATCCACATTAGACAGCTCCCAACTTAACAGGCTGAGCAGCAGCCGTGGATTTCCAGGACCCTACTGGAACAGTGATATATGTTTAGAGTTCCAAGCCAGACCACAATAGGTGACTTAACCAATAATGTAACTCAAATCCAACTAACAGCAGCAAAAACCCAGAGCTCCCTGGAGCAAAGTCTTGGTGCCTTGAGACCAAAGGCAGAATCCCCTTGCAGATGACTGGAGACAGGCGTCGAGAAGTTCTTTCCGCTAAAAAAGCAGGGGTCTGACCACAAGCAGGGATGGTTAGGTCTCTTCATAGGTGGCAGGCCCCTCCCATGCCCAGCATCTTTAAAGCGTGAGCTGCTCCACAAACACAGTAGAGTGGATGACTCCGGCTGTAGGCTCCCATTCCCTTCTCTAGCTCCTTTTACAGATGAGAAAGGTGAGGCAAACAGGGTGGCTACTAAGTGTCCGGGTCTGGATTTGAACTCAGGTCTTCCTGACCCCAGGCCCAGTGCTCTGTTAAGGCCCTGGCTCCCTGTCAGTGCTGGTCACTGCTAAACATCCAGCAGCACACTTCAGTTTAACACGCCGTTAGTATTCACACTCTCTCCTTCACTCTCTAAAGTCGAGATAATCAACACAATAATAAACCAAGCCCTTATTCACGGCCTCTGCTCATTTCTGAGGGGTGTGTGGTCACACTGAAAATTTAACAACCAGCTCTCCAGTTTGAGGGGAGATCCGGCTCCCTCCCACATCATCTCTATGCCTTCTGTCCCACATCAAGTACATTTTGATAAATCAACTACAGATTATCTTTTGTTATTATAATATTACAAGGAGTACCCCTCCTTAGCTCTTGGACATAGAAGGAACCTTAAAGAAAAGGCTACCAAAACACAGCATGTTAGAGTGTCACGGCTTGGAAAGGCCTTAGAAAAATAGAATGGATAAACCAACTGTTGGGAGAGCAGCCTGAAAAACACCCTCTCCTCAGAAACCACACTTGTGAGTACTTCACAGGATTGTTTCTGCAGGATCAATCAACTAACAAGCTTTTCTTAAGTTCCACTGTGTGCCAGGCCCTGTGCTGGAGACACAAGAAGAAAGGGAAATAATCCCTACTCACAAGGAACAACAACGACATCTATAAACATATTCGGCATAAATATAAAGTGGGGAGACACAAATACGTATAAGGCAGTTGGGGGGAATCGGGGAAAGGCTTTGCACAGAGCGAGGGGCCTGATGGAAGGCGGGGGGCACTCCAGAAGGGTGGGATGTCCTAGGGGAGGTACAGAGAGGCCGACTTGGCTGGACGCCAGAGTGCAGGAGGAAGTAATGTTAATGGAGGCTGGTGCCAGGTGGGCAGGACTTTGAAGCTTAGACTGGAGTCTCGAGGCAACAGGAAGCCACTTGAATTGACCAAGTAGGAGGATCCCCTGGTCTTGCTCTTCCTTGGCCAGCTGAGGGGTGCGGTGGGGGCAGGGCCGCTCCTTGAGCGCAGGGACAAGGTCACACCTGGCTTCTGCTGGCTGTGACCTGGCACAAAGCAGGCCTTTGATAAAGCCTTGCTGCCTAAAGGATCAGTCCTTCAGCTTGGACACTTCTTTCCATCCTTTTCAGAGAAATCTCTCAGATATTTTACATGTGTCTGCCTTCTCAAAGGGAGAACAGGAATCCTAATTAATCTCTCCTTGAGTACCTGGGATTAAATGTGAGGCTCCTGACCTCCTCACCCAGCTCTCTCCCTTTTAGTGTTATTACTGTTGTTGCTGCAGCTGTTAATCGGCCCATTTCTGATTTCTCCTTCTCCACCTCCTCACTGGGGGCTTCTTACCTGCTGGGGGCCAGGCCAACAGGACTTCTGAGGCTCCTGGGCCTGCCTCACTCTCTCTCCTCAGACTCGCTCCCCCCACTGCCCCATGAGCCACTGGCACCTTCTCTTCATCCTACTTAGGCCGACACAGTTGTCTCCCCCATTAGAGGGCGAGCTTCATGAAGGCAGGGAACATCTTTGTAACCCACTGTGATAAGCAATCGATAAAATGCTGGCTGGCTACTGAGGCCAAGCAAGGGCTCTCCGTGATTCAAGTGCATTGGCTTAGTTGTTCTGATGAACTATTTCATTCCTTGTAACTAGTCACCCCTGGGCTTAACTCCCAGACCCTGGAACCTGAAGGCATTTAATAAAGGCCAACAGACTGATCGATGAGCTGTGACATCTGAATCTGCCCCAGGTTCTAATCTTGGCTCAGACACTTAGTAGGTGTCTGACCTAGACTAAGATGCTTTTTTCTGAATCCCATCTTCCTCATCAGTAAAATGAAGGTGTTTGGCTAAATGATCCCAAAGGACCCTCCCAGCACAAAGTGATTAGTCCACATCATTAGATGCCTACTGTGTGCCAGGCAATGTACTAAGCTTAAGGCTAGAAGGACATAAGGGAAAAGTCTCTACTCTCATTACATTCCAATAGAGGGGAAGGCTTCCTGTAGAAGGTGCTGCTTGGGCTGAATTCTGAAGGAGACTAGGGATTCCCAAAGGCAGAGGTGAGAGCAAGCCGGGTATGAGGACAGCACCGAGGTGGGAGGAAACCAGAAGCAAGGGGATAATGTGAGAAGAGCTTTAAATGCCCAATAGAGGAGTTGCTACTCAATCCATTTGCTTATCTCTAGTTTCCCAGGTATGTTTTGAACAGGTGGCTTCCCAATAGATGTCATCACCATGGGTGCTATTAAGAGAACTGTGCCTTTTTTCAGAGCAACTGGGCCCAGAGGAAGGGAGGCTAGGCCTTTAGCAACTAGAGGGAGGGTCTGACCCTGGGATAGCAATGGGAATCTCAGCACGAGGCCCCTTCCCAAGGTAGTTAAGTCCCTTGAACAAGCCTGTCTGCCCACAACACTTGGCAGTCATGGGCTCTTTGGCTTAACAGGGATGATCAATGTTCCCAAGTCCCATGGCTGCCCCACTGCTGCCAGATCATAGCAAAGGCGGCTAGTTTTTGAGTGAGAGGACATGGGTTTAAACCCTGGTGCTGCCCTTATCTTAAATCTGTCATAACGGTCAAGCACTGTCAGCTCTCTGGACCTCAGTTTCCCTATAACCCATATGAAGGCATTAGGCTAGATGAGCCCTGAGGCCTCCTGTCCTGTTTGCTGCTCCCTGGAATGGAACATCACTTCCAACCTTTACAGCCTTTGGTGTATGAGAGTGCACACTCACCTTTCCTCCTATCCGGACCTGAGCCTGAAGCTTGGCTAATTTCTCTTGATTCATGCTGCTCGTGGATCTAGAAAAGAAGAAGATGGTTTTAAGTCTCTAGCAAGTCTTAACAAGCTCTAGCAAAAAGTGGAACCCTGCCCCTGCAGACCCCAGGCCCCTGGAGTTCTCACCCCCTTGTACTGAATGACCAACAGTTCTCCTGGCCCAGCTTCCTGGATGGGGCCTTCCAGCCCCACATCCCATCAAGACAGAGACAAGACCCACCGGATGCCAGCTCCAACGGCTCCTACACCAAGCTGCTCAGACTTCGAGACTTAAGATCTTAAAATTGGCCTGGTGAAGGGAGAGAGACTTCCGGGGATGAGCCCAGAAAGCTGCTCCTTGGTGACAAACTCCATGGTTGTGGCCACTCACAAAGCCTATCTATTAGGAGAGACAGGGAGAGTCAGGGAATGGAGTGGCTATAGAGAGATCTTCCACAATACTAACTTCCTGCCCATCATACGTAGTAAAGGATATAAATTAAAATGATCCTGAAAAGGAGGTCTAGAAACAGAAAAACCCCAGGATGCTGTGAAAGTCACCAATTTTGAGGCACCTCTAGGGAAACAACATTCCCTTCTTTTGGTTTCAATAATTATGAAATAAATCCTCATCACCAGTTGGTACTGGTGTTTAAGTAAGGATTTTTTGAGCAGAGCTCTTATTGATTACAAAATACCTCAATAAAGAAAAATCTCAAAACCAGACCATACTGTCAAAGTATTTCCCACTTCTTTTCAGACAGCTTGCTCACGTGAAAACAAAAAGCCACCTGGGCTGAGATCAAATGTGATGAATGGCTGGATCTCCACGAATGGAAAGTGAACACAAAATAAGGATGTCTTTGTCCTAGATGAGATGATGAAACGAGTACCAATGAGAGGGAGCAGCCCAAGCCTCCCTAAAGGGAGAACTCTAACAGCCACAAAATCCTCTCACGCCTCCTCCACAGGCTCCTTGTTTTCTGGTGTCCAGAGCACTTTCCCACATAGTATCTTCCTCGATCTTAATCTCCACACTACTGGTAGACTGTGGAGGAACACACTGTCACTTCAAAAGTACGTGTCATTCTCTAGCTGAGTCTCAGCCTTTTGTTTTTTAACCTTGTAAGGCACAAATGGAGAAGGCAGCCAATCAGTCAACCTTGGGTTTGCAAACCCCTGAATCCTGGCTGTTGGGACTCTCCTCCTTTTTCAAACAAGATCTTGAATTGACTCATCTCTATTCCCTCAGCGGAGCATCCAAGACCAGCATTAGCTCTGTCTTTGGGGCCCTGCTGTCTACAACAGTGTCCTGCATACACTGCATACAATCAACACTAGGTACCAGGCACTGTACTAGGCACTGGGAATAGAGATAAAAATGAAATTGTTCCTGCTCTCCCTAGCTTACATTGCATCAAGGAAGATGTAACATGTGCACCAGGGTATACACAAAATCAATACAAGGTGATGGGGTCAGCACTGGCACCTGGGGGCTCAGGAAGGACATTAGGAGGAGGCATGTGAGCTGAACTGAGGGGAATGAGGGATTCTAAAAGGCAGAGATGAGGACAGTGGGTATTCTATGCATGACATAAAGCCAGTGCCCAAGACACTGAGACAGGCTCAGGAGATGGCGCGTCATGTATGAACGGGGAGGAGGCCAATCTGGCTAAGTGTGGTAAAGTGGACATAATGTCAGAAGGGTAAGTTGGGCTGTTTTAAGGCCAAACAGGGCAGTTTTTATTTTACTGAGTACTGGCAAGTGGCATGATCAGACCTGTGCTTTACCAAAATCAGCAGCTGAGTGGAAGATCAAGTGCAGAGAGAGCTTAGACCAATTAGAAGGTTATTGGAGTCCAGGTGAGAGGTGATGAGGGTTAGGGGCACGAGAAAGAAGATGGAGGGGCAGAAATGGCAAGGTCTGGCAAAGATGGAATGTGTGCAGTGATGGCGAGTAAAGAGACTGGGAGGCCACTGAGCTTGTTGGCCTGGCTGCCTGGGAGAATGGGGGGACTACTGGAAGAATGGGGAAATTTGGGAAAGGGGCAGGTTTGGAGGGGATAAAACCACAGTGTTTTGGACAAGTTGAGGCTGAGAGGCCAACGGGACACCCAGCTGGTGATATGGGACTAGTGCTCGGAAGAGAACAGAGTTGAGATCTTGGAGACATGCACAGAGCTGTATCAAACCCCAAGGAGCTGCCAAGGTCATCACGTGAGAGGGTTATAGAAAGAGATGAAGCCCCAAGACAGAGCTTTGGGGTACATATGCCCATAGTTAGAAGGAATGACATGGATGATGAACCAGCAAAGGAGGTGGATAAGGAACCAAGGAAACCACGGGAGGGGAGAAGCCCTAGTCATCTGGTCACTAAGTATGAAGCTATGCACATGTATGGCCCATCACTGCACATGGCACTGGTGGGGCTGAGGAGCGCTGTCAGCTAGGAAGCCTGAAGACAAGCCCATCTCAATATCTGGTGACCAAGAGGGTCCTGGGAGCTCTGGAGAGAGCTCTTTCAGTGGAATAATGAAGAAGACAGATGGCAATGGGGTAAGGAGTGAGACACAATAAGTGTAGGAGGCAGATACAGGTCAGTAACTGGAGAGAAGTGTAAGTTCTGATGACAGTATGTTAAGTCTGGGGGAGACTTGGATGCATCTGTAGGAAGCAAAGGAGGACCCAGTAGAGAGAAAGAGACTAAAGATTAGAGAGAAAAAAAGGGATGATAGTGGGGGCAATCTAGGAGAGGGGATGCAATCAAGGGGACATGCTGAGGCTGGTGAGAAGCATCACCTTTTCATCAATACCTGAAGTAAAAAATGGACACTGTGTCAAGGGGTCTGTGAGATGCAAAGAAGAAAAACGGCAGCTCACATCAGATGAGCTCTATTTTTTCAGTAAAATCTGAGAGGGTAAGCACTGGTGGTGTGGGAGTCTTGAGAAGGAAGGTTAGGAAGAGTCTCATTGGGTGATGAGAAAAAGCACTTGCCAGGCTGCAGTGAGGGCCCAGTACAGAGCAGTCAGTCTATAAACACTTATGAAGCACTCACTATTGTCCCAGGAACTATGCTAAGTGCTGGGGACACGGACACACACACACACACACACACAGATACACAGACCCCAGCCCTGGAACTCACAGAATGATAGGGAAGCCAACATGTAAATATCTAAACCCATGCAATGTAGATAGAGTAAATGGAAATTAATCTGGAAAGGGCAGCCGTTGAGCAGATTTCTTGCAGGTGCTTTTTGAAGGAGGCCAGGGAAGCTGGCTCTTCTGCCTGCCAGCAGGGGGGGTGCACAGCGTTTCAGGAACACGGGGCAGTCAGGGCAGAAGTGGGAGACAGAGATGTGCTGTTGTCCTAGCAGCCCCAGTGGGCTCAGTGGGTGATTTGCTTCAGCTCCATTCAGCAGAATGTGAGTAGGAGTGGAGGAGGTGGAAGGTGGGAATAAGCCAGGCATTTAAGAAAATATTTATTAAATGAATATCTCTACTCAATTTTTAAAATGCTTTTTAAGTTTACAAGATATTGTTATATTGTCTTTTACATAAATATATAAAATGGAATTGTTTATGTCACCAGCCCTATAGATTCTGGGTACAGAACCATAACAAGGGGAAGAGAGGGATCATAATTAATGCTAATTTGCATTTGATCTCAAAGCCCATCACAACCACAGCCTCATGAGGTGGAAATGACACCAGCCTTGCAACCAGAAACCTCAACCTGTGTTACCTTAGCTAGGTCACTTACACATCCTCAGCTGGTTTCTTCCCCTTAAAAGCCGGTGGACTAGATAACTCCAATGTACACACTGTTTTATACTTTGCTACATATTTACACACATGATCTCATCTGGCTCTCAAAACAACTTAGTGAGGTAGGCATCATTGTTCTCACTTCACAGCTGAGTACACTGAGGCTGAGACCTTTATGAGCAGCGTCATGCAATGCGGGAAGCAGAATGGAAGGAACCCCGGTCTCCCTGAGACATATGCTTCTCAGTGATTGTAGGGCCCCCTTTAACAACTATAACACTTGGGAGGAGAGAGCTCACGGCCATATTACCAAACAGATGAGGAAATGTTAGGCATGTGCACTCTGGACACTGACAGCCCACTGGGGCACAAAAAAGTGAGTCCTGATTGGAGCCCAAGGTGAGACATTTGCCCAGAAGTCAGGGAGAGTTTACACTTTATCACTCCTCCACCTGAGCCCTGAACCCACTGGCACAGAAGAAAAAGGTTCGACTGCTTATGGAGGAAGAAACCTGGCCAGAGAACAAAGAAGGCCCAGAGGCTCAAGACACCAAGCCAGCCCTGCCACCATGCAGGGTTATGCTGCACCCATCCCCCACAGGGGTCTCCTGGCCTTCAGCTCCTTCCCTTTCCAAGCCATCCTTCCATAACATCTCTACATGCACAGGTGTGACCATGTCACTGTTGCCCAAAAGCTCCCTAGTCACAAGACACACCACAAGAGCCTCAGCCTGGGCCAGGAGGCCTTCCACAGCCTGGCCCCATCTATCCCCTACTCTGGTCAACTCCAGATGAACACCACTCAGTGAATCGCATCCACACTGTCAAAATCATTCTGTCCCTTGATGGTCCAAGTGCCACAACCTCCATGAGGACTTCAGTATTAGGAAGCCCCCGCTCCCTTCCCCAAGAGGTCTATGTCCCAGGGCATTTTTTCTATTACTCCTCCTCATTCTGTCCTTACTACTCTATACCCAATCACTTATTTGTGGGCCTAATCATCTCTGCTAGAATTTAAGCTCCATGAGGGCAGGACACGTGCACGATGCTGATCACTGTCTGCTGAATCGAATGGCCTATTTCTAGGCAGAGAAAATTTCTCTACAGAAACAGAGGGGGTACAGCACCTGTAACACTTGGCAAAGGTGCTACATAAACTGAGTGGGCCCAGCACTGCTGGCTGGCTGGGACCGGCCTTCTCAACCATCAGAAGCAGGTGCTTCTTGGGGTTCTGGCCCCACCCTCTGGGAGGTGGAGCCTCAGTTTCTTCAGCTATAAAACAGGGAAAAACCTCTGGCCTTTCCTACCTTGCTAGACCGTCAAGAGGAAGGTGTGCTTTAGAGAAGATGCTCAGGGCATGAATGAAGCTGATCTTGGTACTTGAGATACCCACAAAGTGAAGAGGGGTTAAGTAAAGATGAAAGAGGTGCTGAAAGGTGCTGAAGACAAACACAAAAACCTCTTTCACTACCAAGAGTCCATCCCACAGAGTTTCAAAAGAAAATACCTTCCCCACCTTCAACAAGGAGGCATCATGGAGACAAGAAGGCTATTTGGGGAGAAAAAAAAAGTAGGGAAGAGGTATGGAGAGATATCTCCTGGACCCCAGCAAGGGAGGCTGGGAATCTGGGCTCAGAATGTAAGAATGAGAAGTGCCTTCCAGAGCAGCCAGGGACCTAACATCTCAGACCCTTCGCTGCACAGCAGTCTCCCCTCAAACAGCACCGAGGAGGGCTCTGACTGGGAGAAGCCCACTGCAGCCCCCTGATGACAGCATGGACCCAAAGGAGTGAACTCTCCACGGTCACTGGCAAGCCGGTGGCAGGCTACCCAGGCCCAGGCCTCAAGACCAGCCCAGCCCTGGCCCTCCAAGGACCAAGGCCCAGAGGACCCAGACTTCACCACCCCAGCCCTGCGGGGGCAATGTAGTCCAAGCCAGACCCAAACAAGAATCCCTTCAGTCAGAATGGCCATCACTAGAGGCTGCTCAGAACCCATCACAAAGAAGAGAGGCAGTGCACGCTCCCTGGGCAGTGTGGCACAGCGGGAAGTCCAGCAGGTCTGGACTGAGAGTCAGGAAGCCGGCTACACTCCTGATCTACACACTACAACCTGTGGGATGCGAACTGGGACACCAGCCCTCTCCGTGGGGTCCTCGATAATCTCAAAGGTCCCCCCAGCTCTGCAGACTCTTAAGAGTCTATCCTTCCCCAAACTCTTCTCCCACTACTCCCCAGTCGGGAGCTGACGTGTCCTAGAGAAGAGGGGTTCAGACCCTGGCTCCGCTCCCTCCAGGAGCCACCTTCCGCCCGCCTGGTGTGAAGGGCGCATTCTGCAAGCCCCGGACACACAGGCGCTGGGGCTATGATCAGTCCCCAAGCGCGAGGCCATTGGCTTGTCTCAGGGCCAGGAGCTGGGCTTTCACGGGACGGGGAATCCCAGGGCCAAGTTTCTGGCAGGGCAGGTCGGCTCTTTGCCCAGCACCCTGTGAGGGGAGGGGACCTGCCCAGGGCCACACGGCAGGCTCTCTCCCCAGGGGGCCGCGCGGCTGAGGACCTCGGGGTCCCTTTTGTTCTTCTGGGACGGCCCTCGGCCTCCCCCGGGTCAGGACGGGGGTCGGCGGCCGCCAGGGAGGGCCCTACCCACTTCACAGATGGGGAAATTGGCCCGGAGAGTGCCGGGGGCAAGAGGCTGCCCGACCCGGCCCTCTGCACCACCGGGAGACCTGGGGCACCGTCTACTCCCGCAGCACGGCCGGGCAAGGCGCCCCCTGAGGAGCCCGCCCCTCACTTTCCACACGGGGAAACTGAGGCCCGAGTAAAGCCTACGGGCTCCTAGCTCAGTAACTAGGGATAGCCCTGGGGCAAGGCGTCCCAGGCTCCCAGCTGAGACTGAGGGAGCCCCCTCTCACCTTTGACAAGTAAACTGGCGGGACCTCGGGGTCCGCGGAGCCCTAGGCCCTCACTTGACAGAGAAGGAAACTGGGGCCCAGGAGGGCTCCCAGGTCCCCAGTCCTCCGGGTCGGCGGAAGGCCTGCTTCGGCAGAGAAGGAGCCCGAGGCTCAGAGAGGACCCGAAGATGGCCTGCCTCAGTCTCCCCCTCCCCCTAACGGCCGGGCTCCCGGGCCACGTCCGGGCCCGCCCCCGCTCCGCCTGGGCGACCTGGACTGCCGCACCCTCCAGGGCTCGCTCACCCAGGGGCGCCGGGACCGAGGCTCCGGCAGCGGCCGCTTTACCTGGAGCCGAGGCTGGGGCTTCCTCCGACGGCAGCACGCGGCGGTAGCAAGATGGCGGTCGCAGCGGAGGCAGAGAAAGGAGGCGGCGGCCGCGGGAGCGCGGACACGTGACGCCGGCCGGCCCCCCCCCCCCCCTCCCGGCCCCCCGAACAGCCAATCGCCACGCGCGTCCCTGGAGGGGGGCGGCCGAGCCCTTGCGTCCAATCGGGTGGAGGAGGGCTCGGAGGCGCACCATGCATGCTGGGAACTGTAGTCCCCGGCGGAATACATTGTGTCCCTCGCTAGGGCGTCTGGGAGCGGGCAGTGAGCGAGTTTTTTGTTTGGCATCCTGGACGTTTCTGGGGCATTGTCACGGGACTGGGGAGCAGCTCCCCGGCTTGTGCGTGGGGAAGCGGCGCGTTACGGATACACTTGTCTTTGTGCAATCTGGAGCACGGAATCCGGAGGACGGAATCCGGAGGACGTGGGGCGTTTTAAAAGCAACACGTTTAGTTTTCGGCCACCTTTAAATAAATTCAAGAACACTTTTTAGACGCCTGCTTCGAGGCAGCCTCCATCTCATTGGGATCCCAGATTTCCAACTCAAGCAGCGCTTCCTTAAGTGCCTGATTAGGTGCCTGCGCAGTGCGGGTACTGTGCTAAAGGCTGGTACAAAAATTGTGCTTGCCCTCAAGGAGCCTGCAGTCTGGGGAATCAATTGATGCAACATGTGTTAATGAGTTATGTAGAGCACACACGTAATGTTTCATACCGGGAGCCCCTCATCTGCAGAGAAGGGACAGATGTACGTTCTTTTCTGTTTTCTTAAGGGACAAACTTTTTGTTGTTCCATCTTTTTCATTCTTGACCCACTCTTTGTGAACCCGTTTGGGGTTTTCTTGGCAAAGACCTTGGAGGGGTTTGCCATTTCTTTCTCCAGCTTATTTTACAAATGAGGAAACTGAGGCAAACAGGGATAAGTGACTTGCCCAGGGTCACTCAGCTAGTAAGTGTCAGATTTGAACTCCGGAAGACGATTCTTTTTGACTCCAGATCGGCACTCTATCCACGGCACCACCTAGCTGACAAAGCCAAGCTTAGTCATTCTAATTACACAGCATTTGGGTAATTAAAAAAAAATATTTCCTTTTGCATTGAAGTCGTTGTCAGTAATTCCCGTTTACATCTCCTAAAGCTCAGATCTGACCGCCTCACCTCCCTTCTCAATAAACTTCGGTGGCTTTCTATTGCTTCCAGGATCAAATACAAGATGCTCCTTCTGGCATTGAAAGCCCTTCATAATGCTAGCGCCACCTACCAGTGTTCTTCCACCTTGCTCCTTGACAGGTACCACCCAGTCTCCTGGCTGTGGGCATCTTGTGCTCTCTGCCTCTTCCCTCAACTCTGCCCCACTGACTTCCTTTGAGTTCCAACTACAAGCCCATCTTTCAGAAGCCTTTCCTAAGCTCTCTTAATTCTGCTAATTATCTCATTTAGCTTGTGTGTATTTCTTTCCGTGTGCACATGTATCCTGGACGTAGATTTCTGTCTATATTAGCGGTTCTCAACCTGTGGGTCATAACCCCTTTGGGGGTCGAACGACCTTTTCTCAGGGATCACGGGGGTCTCCTAAGACCATCGGGAAACACATATTTCCCATGGTCTTAGGAACGGAGACACGGCTCCTCTATCCATCTCCAGGCGGGTCGCCCACATGCAGATACCCCCACATACGAGTACTAAAGGGTCAGGGCATTAGGAAGGTTGAGAACCCCCAGCCTATATTGTTTGCTTCTTGTCTTCCCCTCTAGATTATAAATTCCTTGAGGGCAGAGACTGTCTTTTGTCTCTTTTTGCATCCTGGCATATAGCAGGCACTTAATAAATGTTCATTGATTGATTGACTTTAGGGCTCTGAATTTCTCACCTTAGTTGTCTTTAGAGTACAGGCCATGACATTCTCATACCACAATTTGTTTAGTCATTTCACAGTTGATGCAATTCACTCATTTTACTGAGGAAGAATATGACACCGAAAAAGCTTCTGTTATTATATAAAGATCACTCACTATCATCTGGAGAACTGACTTGTCTCTGCAGTCCCAGACCATCAGGACCCTGCCTCACTGAGTCCTACTTGCTCATAGAGATGTGTAGTTTCTAGCTTTGTATCTGAAAGGTAGAACTCTGGACTTTTCTTTTCTTTTTTTTTTTTTTGTAGGGGGGAGGGTAGGGCAATTGGGGTTAAGTGACTTGCCCAAGGTCACATGGCTAGTTTTTTTGTGTATTAAGTGTCTGAGGCCAAATTTGAACTCAGGTCCTCCTGACTCTTGGGCTCTATTCACTGCGCTACCTAGCCCCCCTTTTCATTTTCTTTGATGTGAATGCTGACCTTGCCAAATCATTCATTTAGAAAATATGTATTTCCAAAGAATGGGGAAAATAGACAGGAGAATCTGATTACCTGCTCCTTTCTAACAAGTGACCTCTAACAAGTAATCCAAATAGTACAGTTCACCCCCAAAACTCCAAAATATACCAGGTCAGTTCAATTCAACAAACACCTATTTTACAGAAGAGGAAACCAAGGCTTGGGAAAAGGAAGAAAAATGACAACCTGAGGAGGCACAGCTTGGAAGGAGCTGAGCTGGGATAAGAACCCAGAACTCCAACCCCAGAGTTCAGCTGGGATTTCCATGAGTGCCAGGGCTTATCGTGCACAGCCTATCTCCTAGGGTTGTTGTGAGGAAAGGCACTTTGTAAACTGTTCTAAGTATCCTTATCCATTCTCCCAGACAGACTCTAGATGTTCTGGTTAATGTGTGTGTGGGGGGAGGGGGGGGAGTAGATTGGCAGAACAATGGAATAAAGATTGATTTGGATTGGGATGCCCAGAAGCCAAAGGAAGACCAAGATCTTCACAGCCACAGCCCAGGGAGAAGGCTCCTTCCTATAGGGGGAAGGAAAATTATTGTCCCAAACCAGTTTGTTCAGTCTCATATAGTGACTCAAGGAGCAGACCAGAGCCTAGAATCTGGTTTGCAAGGGAAGGGGGCAGAGAGGGGATGGTGAAGCGCAGGCTGAGCAAGACCAAATAATGGAATGAATGAATGTATGTTGAAGTGCTGTATGAACAAAACTCCACTCTTTGTTTCACCTCCCAGGGACTCAGTTTCCTCACCTGCAAAATGAGAATTAAAACCACTTTCCTCACAGAGCTGTTCTAAGACCGACCAAATGAGAAATTGTATATAAAATACATTGTAAACCTTCAATTTTGTGGCTGTTTTTGTTGTTCAGTAATTTCAGTTGAGTCCAACTTCCCGTGACTCCATTTGAAGTTTTCTTAGCAGACACGAGTGGTTTGCCATTTCCTTCTCCAGCTCATTTCACAGGTGAGGAAACTGAGGCAAACAGGGTGAAGTGACTTGCTCAGGGTCACACAGCTAGGATGTGTCTGAGGCCAGATTTGAACTTAGGAAGAGGAGTCTTCCTGACTCCAGGTTTGAAGCTGTGCTACCTAGCTGCCTCCCTCCCATACCTAGGGCCTTCCTTGTGCCAATTTGTCTCTGAAGGGAGTCCCCCAACCCAGTAACAAGCGATCCCATCCAGGTTTCAGGAGTTTTAGCTATAATGGGAGTGATCAGAGGAGGCTGAGGTTTAGAGCAGGCTCAGTGGAGTCAGGAAGGGTCCTGGATCAGGGTTCAGAACAGCCTCTGACACATCTTGGCCGTGTGACTCTGGACACAGACCACACCCTTGTCAATGCCCAGGGGATCTCTCCAAGACTGTAAGTTACAGGTGATCTGAAGAAGGCCAAACTGCAGGAGGGACTCAGAGGTACCGTTTCCTTTGACTCTCAGCCAAGCCCGTCTTCTTTGGACCTGGGCTTCCCCCTCCTCACCGCTGCCCAAATGAACCCAAGCTAACCCCACCGCCTCATTCGACAGAGGAGGAAACTGAGGCTCGGGGAGCGCAAAGGGCTTGCTCCACGTCCCAGAGGTGAGCGGGAGGAATTGGAAGCTGGTCCTCCGCTCCAGAGCCAGCCCTGGAGAATGTGCCCGGCCGAGGCGTTGCCTGGAAGATGCTCTGCAACTACTCTTATTCATTGTATAGATGTTGCATCTATTCGTCGGGGTTCTCTCCCCCTGGGATTGCAAGCTCCTGGGGCAGGGGCTCTCGCTCACTTTTTCATCGCTATTGCTCAGCACAGTACCTGGCAAATAATAGGATTTCCCCCGTTCTTTGAGTCGGTTTCCTTATCCAGTTCATTTTACAGAGAAGGAAACAGAGGCAAACAGGGTTGAATGACTTGGCCAGGGGTCACACAGCTAGGGAGTGTCTGAGGCCAGATTTCAGCTCACGAAGATGAGGCTCCCTGCCTCCAGGCCCCCAGCTGCCTCAAGCAGGCGCTTAATAAGTTTACTGGGGGATAGGGATCCCCCCTCGCCCCACCCTAGGGGGCTTCCTAGCAGCGTTTCCTCCCCCGTACCCTGCAAAGACTATACATGGAAGAGTGTAAACTCCCAGAGGGCGGAGGTTGCCTCATTTTTGTCTTCAGAGAGCTCACTCCAGGCGCTCAATAAATGCGGGCGGAAAAAACTGATAATTCCGCAGCAAAGCGCGACCTGGAGGCGCTGAGGCCTGGAGGTCGCCCGCACGTGCCGAGCGCCCCGCCCCGGGACCGGCCCCCAGGCCCGGACCCGCCCCCAGGCCCGGACCCGCCCCCCGACCCGGCTTTCTGTGCCTTTAAGCGCTGAGACCACGGCCCCGCCCACATCCGTCCTACTTCACTTCCTTCGCTGTGGAGAAGCTGGGAGACTGCGAGAAAGGGGAGGAAAAGGAGGGAGCCCGCGCCCCCAGCCCCAGCCATGGGCCCTCCGCCAGCGCTCCTGGGCGCCGGCCCCGCGCACCTCGTCCTGGCCTGCTGCTACTGCTGCCTGCTGCTCCTCGTCGCCTCTGCCTCAGCGGCAGAAGGGCTTGGAAAGGGTCAGATTGCCTGCCCTCCCCACTCCCGACGCTGAACCCCCAACCCTGCTGCAGCCCCCATGCTGGGGCCCCCCAGCACCCCTCACCCTGCTAGAGTCCCCCTGAACCCCCCCTGCTGGGGCTCCCAGCACCCCCCACCCTGCTAGAGTCTCCCTGCACCTCCCACCCTGCTAGAGCCCCCCCTGTACCCCCACCCTGCTGGACATCCCCCCCAACCACCACCTCCTTCGGTCTTGGCCCCTCCTCTCGGCTTCCAGGACTAGTCCTGTGCTGCCGGAGCTCTCTTGTACTCCCTCCTCCCCCCACTGCAGTTCTGGACTACTTTGGGCTCTAACCCCCCCTCCACCCTGTTCAACTCTCAGATTCTCCAAACCCCTCCTATTTTCCTACCATCCTTTGTCCTCCTAAATTCCCTTATTCCTTCTCTTAGGTCCCCTCTGCACTCCTGGACTCCCCTGTGAGCTTCAGGATACCCCCTGGGCCCCCAGACACCCCCATGAGCTTCTCTCACCACCCTGTGCACCTCCCCCAGTTTCTGGACTCCCCACCCCCCAGCAGAGTTGGACTGAATGGCCTCTGAGATCCTGCCCTAACATTCATGTGGCACCTTAAGGTTTGCAAAGCTTTATAGATACTGTCCTACCTGTGACAACCTGAGTGGAGCTGAGTCACTTAGCCTCTAAGTGCTCTAGGGCTGACTCTCTAAGGCTGTGAATTGAAGAGAAGGCAGCAACCCGCATTCATAAAGGGACTTTCCTCATCCTGGAGTTCCTTATACTCAGTCACAGTTCCAGTTCCTTTTGCCTTTCTTTGTAGCCCTTGTGACTTGTATACAGTAAACACCTAATTAGTGCTTGTTGATTGAGCCGACTCTTCCTGTCACTGGATTTGATTCTAAGAACACCTCAGAGGTGATACTGTTATCATTCTTCTATAGACAAGGAAACGCAGACTGTGAGGAATGTGGCTGATCCATGTCTGAATTAACATCTAAGCCGGTTCTGGTTCCAAGCCTCTGTTAAACCACAGGACTGTCTGTAGACCCCGTAAGAGTGAGCTCCTAGGATTTGGTGGAGGAGAGTGTGTCGAAGGAGGTCTCCAGTGGGTAGTGCTGGACCTGGAGTCAGGAAGACTTGTATTCAAATCCAGCTTCAGACACTTACTGTGTGACCTGGATAAGTCACCCAGTCTCTGTCTGCCTGTTTCAGCAGCTGTCAAATGGTGATATTTGTAAAGCACTTTGCAGACTTAAAGTGCTACATACCTTCTGTCTGTCTATTACAGTTATTAAATGTGAATGTAAATCCTTGGAATATGTTCTATACAGCCCCCACCCCCATGACCCTCAGAGAAGTCCTAGGACGGCAGACTGTAAGAGTCTTTGCCCCCTTTGTGCTGGATGGCCTTTGGTGAAGGCTCTGAGGACAGATAATTCTTTTAGGTCTCTTTGCCAGTGATCTGAGTTAGGTCACCTCTGGGCAGGTGACAGCATAGCCAGAGGCTTCTCTGGAGGTTCCATGTAGGCAGGAGAGCTAGGCAAATACTGCTTCCTCCTAGGATTGGCCCTTCCCAGGCCACACGGATCCCAATTGGGTCCTGAATCTGGATGTTGCCAAGCGAAAGGGGGAGAGGATTCAATGTCACTGTTTTCAGAGCTTAAAGGGACCCTGGGGCTCATCTAGCACAATTCTGGAGAGAGGTCCAAAGCTTTTGTTGCGATTTTCCCAGACAGGGTCCGGATGGATCAAGGAGATGGGACAATTATGTATAAGCTATTTGTTTAAAAAATATATAAAAATACATTTGTTGAACTCTGGATAGTTTGCCCAGTAGAGTACAGAACTCATTTTAATAATAGCTGCCATTCATGTGGGGTAGCCCAGAAGTCTTAGTTTTAAGTTAGTTTTGGTTCTGGTTTTCAGCTGTAGTAGGTAAAGGCTAACATGGCAGAGAAAACTCAATCATCTACAACTGTTTTATTAGGTCACTACTATGTGCCAGGTCCTTCGCTGGGCACTGGGTTTACAAAGACAGAAATAAAACAGTCCCCCTTGACCAGCCATCCTGTGGAGCACCATGGGTAGCTCAGAGATTGAGATGTGTGTGAAACTGCTCTCCTAGCTTCAGGGAAGAATGATTCCCAGAAGGGAATTTTCAGCTTGAGAGCAGAAAGGGCACGGCTGGAGACAGTCACAGTGTCTCTGAGCAGGGAGGGACCTTGGCAGCTGCCCAGTCCGTCTTGTCCCTGAAGAGGGGGTTTCCTCTACAAATGGGCATCCATCCTCTGTTTAAAGACCTCCAGAAATGGGGAGCTCACCACCTCTAGAGGTAGCCCATTCTACTCTGGGGTAGTAAGTTCTTTGTTAGTTCTGGTTAAGTTCTGGTTAGCAAGTTCTTTGCAACTTTGCAAAATGTCCCATTGCTTGTGGCTCAAATAGAAGAAAGTCCGTCCTCCATAGGATAAGCCTTTGGATGCCTGAGGCCCCAGTTTTCTCTTCTCTAGGCTAAACAACAATTTAGCCTCAGTTCCAAAGCCCCAATTCTTTCAGCTGGTCCTCCTCGGATACAGATTTGAATGCCCCGCCCTCCCTTGCTGGGCATTCTCCAGCATGAACGCTTGACCCCCGTGCCAGTCCCAGTTCTCTCCCCAGCACACCAGCTCTTCAATGTGGCCATGCATTATTGCCATTGTGAGCCTTGATGTCTCTGTGAAGGGCCAGCAGTAATCTGCCTGCCTGATGACATTAGGGATCAGGTGGCACTTTGCAGACCCCTGTGATTGTGCTGATGTCAGCTTCCTGCTGGCTTTTCACAATGAAAAAGTTTACTTTAAGCCTTTGTCTTTCCAGGTTTTGGGGATCACATTCACTGGAGAACACTAGAAGATGGAAAGAAGGAGGCAGCTGCCAGGTAGGTGGAATCTCTACAGATGATCTTATTAGATAACAAAGGCCCCACCTTCCAGTATGGTGGTGGGGGATGGTGGAAAGGACTCTGGCTCCAGTCTGAGAATCTGGGTTCAGATTCTGTCTGATGTTTACTGCATGCATGACCTTGGGCAGATCACTTCCCTGGACCTGTTTCCTGATGTGTAAGATGAAAGGGAAGTGTTCCTAAGTGTTCCTGTCTGGCTCCAGATTGATGATCCCTCTGTCCCAGATTTCAGGGATAGGGCTAAAGCCCTACTAAAAAGCAGGGGATGGAGCTGGGTGACTGCCCAGTACTTCTAAACTGGATCAGATTGGTTAGCTTGGGTTCTGTAAGAGTCCAGAAGAGGTGACCACAAGGAGACCAGGAGGGGAGGGAAGCAAAGAACATAGAAGCTCCATGTTACCTTTGAAGATTCAGGTACAATGAGAGACAATATCTGAGCATGATCAATTTATTAGTTAGGCAAGTAGTAACCAGTAAATTGGGTCAGTGGCTTCTCAATGACCAGAGACCCCAAAGTGGGGCTCCCCAGTCTTCATATGGTGTGGAGGAGTACAGAGTTGGGTAGATGGGGAAGAGCATGTGATTGGTTAGAGGACAGATAGCATTGTGGGGGTGGGGACCACCCTTTTCTGACAGTCAAGGATTGTTCATTGTTTTATGGGACCCATCAGCATCTTGCAGACCTTATCAGTGGACCAGAGTTCTCAATTGTGACAATCAGATCAGATCCT
The DNA here is from genome assembly GCA_028646515.1 of Pseudochirops corinnae. Taxonomy (NCBI): domain Eukaryota; kingdom Metazoa; phylum Chordata; class Mammalia; order Diprotodontia; family Pseudocheiridae; genus Pseudochirops; species Pseudochirops corinnae. Next base: position 341,607,833 of record CM053586.1, on the reverse strand, counting down.
ATTTGTAAAGCACGTAGCACAGTGCTGAGCATGTAAGAGGTGCCATGAAAATACAACCTATTGTTGTCATTCATGAGCAGTTTCTCAGGTCTGGTAACGAGGCCTTTTCTGGTGGACTGCACACTTGGTATAAGTGAGCCCAGAGGCTTCCAGGCCAAAACAAGAAAGGCTGTCTGTTGTGGGCCACATCAAGAGAGGCCCAGTATTCATGATTAGGAAGGTGATGGTCCTACTGTGCTCTGCCTTGTCAGACCCCGATGGAGCCTTCTGTTGGGTTCTATGTGTCTCCCTTTAGGAAGAACATTGACAATCTGGAGAGTACCCAGCAAACAAAGTGAAGGAGCCTGGAGACCATACCATAAGTCTAAGGAATTGGGAGTGTTAGCCTGGAGAGGAAAAGACTTATGGGGCCCAGGAGAGCTTTCTTCACATATAAGAAGGGCTGTTATATATGAAAGGGACCAGCCTAGTATTCCTTGGTCCTATAGAGCAGACCTGGGAGTTGGAGGAATTACAGTGCTTCAGACAGGTAGAGCCCAGGACATCTGCTAGAGGAAGGGGCTGCCTTGGAAGGTAGGGTGCTCCTCAATGGACATTCCTGCAGAAAATGGTTATCTCTAGGATGTCACAGCAGGGATACTTGTTTAGGTGTGGATTGAACTGGATGGCTCCTTTCCAGCTCTGGCCTTCTGTGAATCTCTAATCCTTTATAAAGAATTCATTTTGAAGATAACCTCTTAATGAGGTTGTCACCTCTTTGGCTAGGAATCCCCCAGAATCCATCCTTATCTCCTATCTGCAGAAGGATGGAGATCTGGTATTAGGAGAGCCTTTGCTCATCCTCCAGGCGTGGGCTTGGAGAACCTCTGGATGCCCTGGGCTAGAAAAGAATGTAATAGTAACCTGATCCCTGCTAAAGCCCTTACATTTAGGTTTCTGGGAACAGCCAAGGGATTGAAGAGGATTTGGAAAGTTCTGTGTCTGATTCCTTATTTGGGACTAAACCCTTCTCCTGTTTTAGGGTCTTGAGAAGGTATCCAGAGAGTTAGAGACCTCATCTTTCTTGTGGTCTTTGAAGCCTTACCTGTGACACCTTAAAATGTCATCACCCAGGTCTTCACCCTAAAACAAAAAAGTTGAGTGGTTTGTTAATGCCATGGCACACTCACAAGTGAATAGAAGGGTACTTACTAAGTGTTTACTATATTCAAAGACCTGAGGATAAAGAGAGAAAAGTAAGCCAGTCCCCTGCTTTCAAGAAACACATTCTAAGGAAAGAGATGTATTTAACGTTTCAGCTGCAAGTCAGGTGGAAATGTCCCATGATCCTTAGGGTGCAGTGGCCAAGCAGATGATCATTTACCTTCTTTGATGTCATTCCCACCCATGACATAGCAGTTAGTGATGATGTTGAACCATTTGATGGTGCCCTGAAGTCATAGGCCATTGTTTCACAGTAAATGCTGTAAAGGGGTTCCATTAACTCTGACCTGGGTGCTGTGAGCTGTTTTGGAGGTCTTGGTTACTTTTTTTTTTTTGCCTTTTTGGAGGGGGGAAGGCTGGCAATTGGGGTTAAGTGACTTGCCCAAGGTCCCACAGCTAGTAAGTGTTAAGTGTCCGAGGCTGGGTTTGAACTCAGGTCCTCCTGATTCTAGGGCTGGTGCTCTATTCACTGTGCCACCTAGCGGCCCCTCTTGGTTATTTTCTAATGAAGAGCAACCTGAAAAACCTCCTGGTCTTCTCTGTCTTAGTTGGGGGGTGGGGTGGGTAAGAGGATGATCAGTCAATCAACAAGCATTTATTAAATGCCTACTATGTGCCAAAGGCTATTCTGAGTGATAGAGATACAAAGAAATGCAAAAACACAGACTCCATCCTCAAGGCCTTACAGTCTATAATGGTAAGAGTTTGGAGACAGAAGTCTTGGGTTCAAATTCAGCCATCATTTTTCCTACACTGAAGCTCTCTCCTAACTTCTCGGGGAGGCAGCCTGGCTTGGTGGAAAGAGCTCTGCACTTAGCCGAGGAGGCCCAACAGGAATCTTGACTTTGCACTTTGACCTCAGGCTCTTCCTCTCCAAGGGAAAAGGGTTCAAGGTGAGCCCCTGGGCCTGGTGGCCGGAGACAGAGCTGAGCAGATTTCCCCAGGCCAGGGTGGACTGGACTGCCATGGGAGGCAGGTGGCCACCGGCTGCCCCAGCAGAGGCCAGAGGGTAACTCCCCAGGGGGCCCTTCTTCCTGCCTGTGGCCCCCGTACCCCCAGCACCCCCAGCATTCTGTGATTTCGTAGCCCCACGCGGAAAGGAAGGGGCACCAGATGCTGGCTTTGCCTCTCTGAGCTCATGGGTGACTGAATCACTCCTCCCGCGCTCCTCAGTTTCCCCATCTGTAAGAAGGGCTCGGACTGGACGAAGTTGGAGGCCTCCACCTTCAGGCCAGTTCTAGAGCCGCTCTTGGGTGGGGGAGAGGCGCTCTGTGGGCTCAATACCCTCCCTTCCCCCCCACGTTGAGGCTTTGGAGAGGGGCTTATTAAAGCGAGGGGTCCCCCATACCCAGAATTAGTGGTTTGGGGTACAGTTCTCCAGATTGGGGGGAGCAGAGAGTGGGTTTATCAACGCCGTGTCCCCCGATAACGGCCCCTAAGTCCCCCGGGATGTAGTCGCCTTTTGATCTGCCCGGTACTGGTTCTCCTGAACTCTTTTCGCCCACGTGAGAGACACGTGACTGCCTCCTCTCCGCCCCGCTACCATAGCAACCGGGCTTTGGCCACCTTCCGCTCTTTCCTCCGCCTACTCTCCTGAGTTGCGCCCTGATTGGCTGCAGTAGCCGGGCGTTGATTGGCCAGGGGCGTAGGGCGGAAGTCTAGGTAGTGCTTCCGGCGGGTCTAGCCTGGCCCCCCGGAAGCGGTCCTACGGTGGTCATGCCGCTGGTGGTCCTGTGCGGCCTGCCGGATAGCGGCCGGAGCCAGCGTGCCGACGAGCTTCGCAGGGTGTTGGAGGCCGAGGGTCGCCCTGTGACGGTCGTGCGCGATGCCGACGTGCTCGGGACTGGCGAGCTGGCGGCGCTGTGTGAGGCCTACTCCGACCCCACCCGCGAGAAGGCGCTGCGCGCGGCCCTCAAGGCCTCCGTGGAGCGCCACCTCAGCCCCCGGGCTGTCGTCCTTCTCGACTCCCTTAACTACATCAAAGGCTTCCGCTATGAGCTCTACTGCCTGGCGCGGGCAGCACGCACCCCGCTCTGCCTGCTCTACTGCCTGAAGCCCCGGCTGCGGGCGCCTGCCCCCCGGGAGGACCACTGGCCCCAGGCCAGGGCTGCAGCCAGCAGCTGGAGGCCGAAGGCTGCGGCCGCAGAGCCCGAGCATGGGCTGCAGGATGGGGACCCCCAAGAGGAACGCAAGCCTCAGGAGGGGGGCCTCGAGGAGGGCCCAGGATCTCCGGCCTTGAGGTTCCAGGGAACCCTGAGCTCAGGTGCTCTTTGCCCAGAAGAGAGCGGGGGTCTGGGGGTCTCGGCGCCTGAGCCGGTGCCCCCTAAACTCGAGAGCCTGCAGCTGGGATCAGACCCAGGCTTTCCTCCCGAGCTCTTGGAGGCTCTGGCCCAGAGGTTTGAGGCCCCAGATTCGAGGAATCGCTGGGACCGGCCCCTCTTCACGGTGCTGAGCCCCGAGGAGTCCCTGCCCTTGGGCCAGATCCGGGCGGCCCTCTTTGAGAGACAGGCGCCCGCCCCCCACCAGGCCACGCAGTCACAACCTCTGTCCTCCACTACTTTCCTGCACCAGCTGGATCAGGTCACCAGCCAGGTCCTAGCGGCCCTGATGGAGGCCCAGAAAACTGCGGTCCCTGGGGACGTGCTGGCCCTGCCCGGGACCACAGAGCGCCTGCTATTCACGCGCCCGCTGTCTCTGGCCGAGCTGAGCCGCCTCCGGCGCCAGTTCATCTCCTACACCAAGCTCCACCCCAACAAGGAGAACCTGCCCCAGCTGGCTAACATGTTCCTGCAGTACCTGGGCCAGAGCCTCCACTGAGGGGGGCAGGAGGCACAGGGAGGCTCCTGCAGGCGCCCGTGACAGCGTCAATTACCTGGGGTCAGACTGGCCACTTTGGTGCATCTGAGAGCAGGGCTGCTGATGGACAGCCTGGGGTTTGTGCACTTGTATTTCCGGGAAGTAGGGAAAGTTTTGGACACTGAACTTCCTTCTCAGTTTGGAGGCAGCTAGAGAGAAGACTCAGAATGGACAAGAACCTATCAGAAGAGAAGAGAATTCTGTTTTTCAGTTGATGTGCTGTAATAAAAGGTTTTTTTGTTTTTTTTCCATTGGAGTCATTCGTTGCTATTAGTACCAGGATGGTAGATTTAGAATTCAAAGGGAGCTAGAGGCCTTTGAACTAGACAGGAAGAGTTTCTCAGGGCTGCTAAGGTTGGGACAGACATCTGTATTCTGTGCTTGAGGGACGGGTGTGTAATTGGTCTTGAAATGAGGGGGATGATAGCCTGAGAGAGTCCTGGACATCTGTGTTCACTGGGGCCTTGTGAAGAAATGTTGGTGGCTCCTATAGCTGGAATTTTTGTATACCATAGCAGGTCAGGTAGTGGACAGGACACAAATGGGAGACTTCAGGTCCCACTGCCATCACTCAGAGCTGTGTGGTCTTGCGCTGGTCACTTGTCTTTTCTGGGCCTAAGATGAAGGGGTTTGACTGGAGCCGGGGTTTTGTGACTTGGGTTTTGTTTTTTGAATCTGTGAACTTGGAGGGGGGTGGGGGAGAGACATCGCTATTTTAACATTTGGTTTCCCTTGTAATCTTGTATTCCCTTGTAATCCCTTGTATTTTACTAATTTAAAAACATGATGAGGTTTAGCAGGCTTCACCAAACTGCCCAGGGAATCCAGGACACAAAAAGGTTAAGAACCTCTGGATTAGAGGCTCAATTAGGCTTCCTTCCAACTAATTTTTTGTATTTCAAAGTCCTGCTCATATCTGATATGTGATCTGGCTTCTGCGCTTTAACATTTTACGTTCTATGGTTCTAAGCACATTGTACACCTAAAAGTACTATGTCAATGCCAGTTATTCTTAAAATGCCAGAACCAGAAAGTGCCTGACACATTATTGAGTTCCACCCTATCCTTTTACTCGTGAGAAAACTGAAGACCAGAGATGGGGTATTGACAAGGTCACCAACCTGGACTCCATCCCAGGTCTCCTGGTCCCTAAAGGGCCAGCACTTTCCTTCCTCCTCACAGCCAGTGGAAACCCCAGGAAGGTTCCGAGGGGGAGATACTGAGACCTAGGGGTGATAGCAGTACATATCTACTTAGAGCTAGAAGTAATCTGTCGTCAGTTGGTCAGATGACAAGCATTTATTAAGTGCTTACTGTATGCTCAGCACTGGGAATACACAAACAAAAGTGAGACCATCATAGGGGAGACAAGCATGGAGTCCAGCCTGTTAGTGAAGCACTGGTTCTGCTGCTGTATCCTTAAGACCACCAGACCTTTCCATTTGCCGTACAGCCCACCACTAGCTAGGGCGAGAGGGAAGAACTGACTTTTCTGTGTCTATTTCCAGCACTTAGCACAGGGCTGATATATATATGGTAAATAAATATCTTTTACTTCATTCTGTTGAAAGTATCCCTGATGAGTGGTCCTCTGTCCTTGGCTTGAGCACCTCCAAATGAAGGGAAAAGTGGCCACCTCACCTTTGGACAGATCTGCTCATCAGGACTCTATATTGGAGCTGAAATCTGCTTCCTTTGTAACCCTCCCCCCCTTCTAGTTCTGGTCCCCGGGGCCAAGTAGAGCAAGTCACAGGAAGAGAAATTCACTTGTTTCAGTTGTCTTAAAGTGGCAGAATTAAGGCTGCATCAGACTTTATCTGAGTTTCAGAGTGCTTTAAATAGCTTAGGTGTTGGGGTAAGAAATAGGGTGATTTCCTCCTCCAAGATGCTTCTCTGAGCCTGAAGCTGTGGGGAGGCAGGTGGATGGCTCAGTGGTCAGGAGGCAGGAAGGCTGAGTTCAAATCCAGACTGACCCATACCAGTGGGACCCTGGGCAAGTCATACAACCTCTGCCTCAGTTTCCTAATCTGTAAAATGTAGGTTATAGTCGTACCTAACTCTCAGGATTGTGAGGGTCAATTGAGATTATTTGTAAAGTGCCCAGGATATAGTAGGTAAACCAATTATATTTAAATATAGTTAACTAATTATCATTATTATTATTTTTTGCTTTTTGGAGGGGGGAAAGCAGGGCAATTGGGGTTAAGTGACTTGCCCAAGGTCCCATGGCTAGTAAGTGTTAAGTGTCTGAGGTTGGATTTGAACTCAGTTCCTTCTGACTCTGGGACCAGTGCTCTATTCATTGTGCCACCTAGCTGACCCCAACAAATTAATTTTTTTTAAATTCGCGGACCTCAGGTTAAGAACCCCTGCTTTTTGGAAAAAAAAAAACAACTGTCATATAAAGAAAGTTCGCGGTTTCATATATGATCCTCTTTTTTCGTTCTTTGTATATTGGAAAGTTTGCATTTGTTGATTGTTAAAATTATAATTTAAGAGGAAGGGAAAGAATCTAGAATTTAAAGTTCTATAATCAAATGTTAAAAATATATATGCGTATGTATATATATATACATATATATATGTATGTACAATTGTTATTATTATTAACTACATCCAACTGGGAATTAAGATACACAGGCACTGTGGTAGCGAGATCCATCCTGCACTACCGGAAAGTCAGAGGGGCGAGGGGGAGGACATAGGAGAGAGCAGATTGGGGGAGGGGTTATACAGTGGGATGGCTGTTTTGAGGTGTTGGGTAGGGGAAAGATGGGGAGAAAATTTGTAACTCAAAATCTCGTGGAAATGAATGATGTAAACAAGAAAATAAATAAATTAAAAGAAAAAAATTATAATTAAAAAAATTATGCTTTAAAAGAAATGTTTCCCTTGATTAGACTTCGTGGAACATTATGTGTGGAGGGAATAGGGTTTTTTGGGAGAAGCAAGCCTTGAAGGGTATGGGGTTTTGAGATGAGATCAGTTACGCTATGATATTAGTGATCTTCAGTGTGCCAAATGTGTGTCTTTTGGTTCACAGCAGCTTTCCCTGCGACAGTGCAGCCTTAGACAGTTTCAGGAGTTTTAGCCAAAAAAATTCTCTGGTGATGAGGACTTAGCTAGGCTGGTCCTCAGGGGACAGAGATATAGTCTGTCCACTTTGGTGAGACCCCCTTGGGTCTGTGCTCCCCTAGTCTGACCTTTTCAAACCCAGAGCCATCAAGATGCATGAGAAGAGGATGTCCCTGGAAAATTCTGTTCAAAATGTGCTGATCGATGCTTTAAGAAAGATACTCTTATTGCTTCCCAATTGATCTCTGACCAGTAGCACCCTAGCTTATAGCCAGGAAGTCCAGTTACGCCAAACAGACGGACAGACTGACCCTGTCTGACAGCGTTTACCTCAGCCCCTCCCCCTAATCCACCTCTAGCGGGAAGAGGGAAGTTTGTCCCACCCTCATTTCCAGGGAGGATTTTTACAACTGAAAGAACGAGGGGTGTGGCCTGAGTTGACTGACCTTTTGCTTGTTTTGTTTTCTAAGTGGACTGCCTTTGATGGTCATCATCCATAAATCCTGGTGTGGCGCCTGCAAAGGTACGTATTTGCCAGGGATTTCAGCGTCTCTGAAGGAGACATGCTCCCTTCACTCAGAAGGCATTTCTTGTTACTTGTACTTTTTGGTGTTATTATGCATGATGATTTGGGGGTACAGAAGAAAGCCAGGATACTGTCCCTGCCCCCATGAAACTTACTGTCTCATCCAGAGGCACAGTGAAACAGTTCTGGTTTGGTGTCGGGACCTGGATTCGAATACTGCCTCTGTCCTGTGTGACCTGGGGCTGGTTATGCCACCCCTTTGAGCATCAGGTTCCTCATCTATAAAGTTAACACTTGATTTGTATGAGAAATTTCCCTGGTTTCCCGTGACTCTTCATGGTTTTTCTGTCTTGACCTAGCAGAGAGAATGTTAGGAGATTTGGGTTCTAGTCCTGCCTCAAACACTGACTAGCTGTGGAAATACTAGAGATAGAAGGGGCCTTAGAGGTCATCTGGCTGACCCCCTCCTTTTACAGATGAGGAAACTGAGGCCCAGAAACATAAAATTTCTGCCCCAAGTGTCCTTGATGGTGAGCAGCAGAGCCAGGCTTGGCAAGTCTCTCAATATCACTTGGCCTTGCTTTCCTTAATGAGGAGTTTGGACTGGCCAGCCACTGAAGTCATTCTGTCCTAATCTAAGCCTGTGAGCCCATGTTCTCTGCATTCCATCCAAACCACAGTATTCTCCATCTGCTGTTCTTGTCTTGTCCTTCCCTTCCCCCATTCCTTTGATCGTGCTGTACTCCCTCTTCTTCCTGCTGAAGCCTTCCCACAGGGCCCAAATCGGGGCCTTCTGACTCCTCCCTCTTCAGGCTGGAGCCCCATCCTCTGCACTAATCCCATTCTGCCCCATATCCTGAGTTATATCTGTGTGTGATGTCTTGTCCCACTCACCGAAGTCTAGCTCCCTCAATAAAAGGGTGTGTTTTGTGAAGTTTGAATTCAGTCAAAGGGCAGCACTTGACCACATGTGGCCTACAGGCCAAAGGTTTCCTCACTTTGCACTAGACTGTAAACTTTTTGAGGGCAGGGCCTGTGTAACTCTTTCATCTTTGCACAGAACCTTGTACCCAGTAAGTGTTTAATAAATGTTTTCTTGGTATAGAGGCCGTCTAGTAGTGGCCCTTGTAGATACTTGGCCATGCTCCAGTAGACCCAGTTTGCAGAGATCAAAGTAGGGTGTAGAAGGCAGTGAGGCTTCATGGCAGAAGGGAAGGACCAGAAGTGGCAGAGAGGTGGGAGGAGGGCACTCAGGAAGAACATGGGGAGAAAGTCAGGAGTGAGCAGCATCCCTTAGATCAGCCACATAGAGGAGGTGGACTGAGGCTCAGAGAGCTCACCTGTTTAGGGCCGCATGGCCGGGGGAGCTGCAGTGCTTCCTGCTCTGGCCTAGCTCCAGCCACCAGTAGCATCCTGACTTAGGATCCCAGATTTGGAGCTGGAAGGGATGTTGGAGGCATCATGTCCAATCATTTTACTGATGAGAAAACAGGCCCAGGGTCACACAAGTAGGAAGTGTCCCAGGAAGGATCTGAACTTGGGTCTTTCTGACTCCAAGCCCAGGGCACTCTTCACTGAAGCCCCTCACTGCTCAAAAGACAGGGCACTTAGTAATTTTGAGAAGTGAAGGGATATCATGAAGATCTGGGCTGACATCCTGGCTTTGCCCCTTATTCTGGGCCTCAGTGTCTTCATGTATACAGTGAGGGGACTGGGCTCAGTGGCCTCTGAGGACCCTTTTGCTTCTAGAGGTAGAGTCCTCATTGAGAAGGTATTGGGATCACACTAGGCTGCTTGTTACTTGGGTGATGTTGAGTAAGCCCCTCCCCTTTCTCTGAGCCTCAGTCTTCTCATCTGTAAAGTGGGGGTGGTCTTCATCCTCATCATCATCATCATAGCCAGATAGAGCTTCTATAGAGCTTCAAGATTTGCAGAGTACTTGACAGATGTTTTATTTTTATGTCATAGTTGCTCGGGGTTGTTTATTACCAGGAGAGTGCCTTTATCATTCCAAAAGCAGTATAGAAATGGGTGAAATTATGATGTACAAGCCCCTCATGACAGTCAGATCACAGGGTTTAGATCAGGTGAAGACAGATCTTACTTTTAAATCATTTTGTCCTTTTTTTTTCTTTTTCTTTTTTTTAAAAATCAGCCTTAAAGCCTTTGTTTGCGGAGTCCAAGGAGATCTCAGAACTTGCCCACAATTTTATTATGGTCAATCTTGAGGTAAGGTTGGAGGAGGTTCCCCGTCTGTTGGGAGTAAAGGGGCGAAGGCAGAACTTAGCACATGTGTGTTGATTGGTTTCCCCCTTGATTTGCTCTAGATCAAAGAGTATCAGAGTTGGTGCTGAGTGTGGTACCTGCCACACAATAGGTGCCTCATAAATGCTTTTTCATTCATTGGAAGAGATCCCAAAAGCCACCTAGTCTAATCCTTGTGGCCCGCCTTGGTGGCCCAAGGCTGGATATTTATCATAAGTAAATATGGGGCCACTAATCCTCCTAGGAAATGTGTTTACATACATATGACTTCCTTTTGGAACTATAGGTGGGTTCTTACTGTTAGCATTTCTTTAGTTGACTTTTGTCCCCATCACCTATATTTCCTATTGTAGCACTTTTCCCTTCTCACTCCCAGAGATCCATGCCTTATAATGAAGTATGAAAAAAAGAGAGGAGAGTTTTTGAAAATTCACTGAGACATCCACCTGACATAGTGAGAGTCAGATATAATGTATTGTTTATTTAACTTAATTGTTTTCATTGAACAAAAATCTATTTTCTTTCCCTCCTCTCCTCTATTAAAAGAAAAAGAAAAACCCCTTGTAACAAATCTACATAAGCAAAGAAAACAAATTCCTTCAGTGACCGTGTCCAAAGGAAAATGTTTCCTTCAGTGCCCTGAGCCTGTCCCATCTCTGTCAGGAGGTGGGTGACCTGCTTTATTAGCTGTCCTCTGGAATTATGGGTGGTCACCGTATTGATCAGAGTTCTGAAGTCTGTCACAGTTGTGTGTCTTCACAGTACTCTTGGTATTCACATTTTTTTTTGTTTCACTCACTTTACTCTTGTCAGTTCATATAAATCTTCTCAGGTTTCTTTGAAACAATCCTTTCATCATTTCTTGTAGCACAGTGATGTTTCATTAGATTCACATACCATCATTTGCTTAGCCTGGGTCTCCCCCAGTGTCCAGTTTGTATCTACCATGAAAAGAATCGTTATCAATATTTGTGTGTGTGTGGATCATTTTCCTCTTTCTTTGATCTCGTTAGGACTTAGGCCTGAGGCCTGATGTGGTATCTCTGGGTCAAAGGGTAGACATGATTTAGTAATTTGGGGGGCATGATTCCAAATTGTTTTCCAGCATAGCTGTTGTCTGCTGACCTCTGGGCCATTCCCTTTCCTTCCTCGACGAATTCAGTGTTTTACTCACAGTCTTTCTCTCTTCCCCAGCTCCTGCTCACATACTAGAGGACTTCAGCATACAGATTGCTATTCCTCCCAACATCTTCATCTCTCCATCCCTCCTCCCCTTGCTCATTTCCCATGACGTGCTCCTCCACTCCATTCAGATCACACATAGAGATGGTTATACCCTTGGTCTGGCCATCTCCCACAGAAATTCCATTTCCATGTTTGTGAACTTTGAAATTCATTGATCTAATTACAACCTATTGGCTTTCTTCCTTTCCCTTTGTCTTGCAGCCGCTCTGTAGCCTCACTGTGACTTCCAGCCCCTTGACCCCTCACTCAGTTCTCTCCCAGGCCATCACCCCTGCACTAGCCATAGTTTTCTCCCCATCTTGACCCCCTGGTGAACCAGTTCAACTCTGCCCTGCCTTCGTGAGTCTCTTGCCCCCTTATTTTTCTTCTTTATTTGTTCTGTCTTTTTGTTTTGTTTTGGGGAAGAACTGGGACAGTTAACTCTTTTGTGTCATGTAGTTTTCCTTTATGATTTCTTGGAAGTTAGCTCTGAAAAACTAGGCTTTGTTAAAGCCCATTGTAATATAAATGGAGCTACTTGACTATGCCTTTAAACCCAGATCACTCTGCCTTTCACTGGTCAGCGGTATATAGGTGCCAGCCCAAGCCTCACTTGTTCTCTGGGTTTTGATAGCGCAGAGTGAGTCTAAATAGCAGTTGTTTATGTTCTGGCCAGACATTCTCAGGGTCCTTCCCCTCCTTTTCGAGAGCTAAGGATGAACAGCAGCGATCCTACCTTCTGTAGGAAGCCTTAGTGCAGTGCTTCCCTTTGTCCGTATCTCCCTTGCACACAGTAGTCGGCTCATTGTTTCCCTCCTTAGACTGGGAGCTACTTGAGGGCTGGGGCCTGTGTTTGCCCCAGTGCCCAGTACCTGGCACGTAGTAGGTTCTTGATGAATGCTTATTGACTGACCAGCAGCACAGCGCAGCAGTAACTGCCAGGTGTCCTCTCCTCACTTTCTGCCAGTGCCTTGCTTTGTCGTTCACTACCCTGTCACTTTATTGTCACTGTGTACATTGTTCTCTTGGTCCTGCTCCTTTCCTTTTGTATCCTTTCATAAAAGTCTTCCCCTGCTTCTCATAGTTGTTCTTATTCATGTTTTCTTACAGCTCAGCCATACTCCGTTCCACCCATGCTGCTTACCTTGTTCATCCGTTCCCCAGTTTTCACTTTGCTACCCCAAAAAGCGCTGTTGTAATACTGGGGTGTGTATGGCAAGTCTTGCTTCTTCAGATCGACTCAGCCAAAACTAATGAGACATCTGCAGAGTGCTTGTGATAGAAAGGACAAAAATAAACCCTTTCCTGCCTTCAGCACACTTATATTCTGCCGGGCAGTAGAGGCAGCCTGCTGTAGTGGGGAAAGCACTGGTTTTGATTTCAGTGGTCTTGGATTCAAATGCTGGTGCTGTTATTTATGTTACCCTTAACCTCTTGGGTCCACCATGGTGGGGACAGAGGCAGTGATTTAAACCCAGATTCTCTGGCTCCAGAGCTAGCACTCCTTCCCATGTGCCATTCTAACCCGTACTTAAGCAAGGGGAGATGCATTGGGTGGGACACGGGCTCTTCTCTCAAGTGGGGTACAGTGGGGGCCTGGGTCAGCTCCGAGGGGAGAAGGAGGAGCTCACTGAGCTCAGGGACAAGAGCCCTCCTGAAGATGCCATGGGGATAGCACGTGGGGGATGGGTGGGCGTTCCAGATAGCCGCTGTTCTGTGAGGTGACTCATCCCTCCTTGATTGTCCGCAGGATGAAGAAGAGCCGAGGGATGAAGCCTTTAGCCCTGATGGCAGTTACATCCCGAGGATCCTTTTCCTAGGTAAGCTCAAGCTTTGGGCTCTGGATATGGCATAAATACATGCCTGGTGGTAAAAGGGAGAGAAGGAAGAAGCATTCGCGTAAGATCTGCTGTGTGCCAGGCCCCAGGCTAAGTGCTTTTCTCCAGTGTCTCATCTGATCCTCACCAGAGCCCTGGGAGGTCAAGTTGTTATTGTCCCCATCTTACAAATGAAGAAGCTGAGGCAGGCAAAGGTTAAGTTATGTTCCCAGGGTCTCACAGCTAGTAAGTGTCTGAGGCTGGATTTGAACTCAGATCTTCCTGACTCCAGGCCCAGTGCTCTATCCACTGTGTCACCTAGTTGCCCCAAAACTTCATTTGATTCTCACAAGAACCCTGGGAGGTAGGGGCTGTTATTATCCCGATTTTACAGTCGAGGAAACTGAGGCAGGCAGAGGTTAAGTAACTTACCTAGCATCACACAGCTAGAAAGTACCTGAGGCTGTATTTGAACTCCAGGCCGGGTGCTCTGTGCTGCTTAGCTACTGTATAGATGCCAGAGACAGCCAGATGCAGTAACTGCTGCCCACCTGGTGGCAGCATAGACCCCCCAGATCACACAAAATATTCCTGAGAACTAACATCAGATTCTTAAGTTATGAAATGGTGCTTGTTCCTGTTCCGCTTTAAGGTTTGTGAAGCCCTTTATTATAGCTGTTCTGTCAGTGGGTTGAACACGGTTAGTTTATAGATGAGTAAATAGAAGGGACATGATGTGTCTAAGGTCATGTGGCCAGCAAGTGCATGTCATCAGTCAGTAAACCTTGGTGCCAGACACAGTGCTGAGTGATGGCAGTGCAGAAAGAAGCAGAGGACAGCCCCCACCCTCAGGAGGCCAGAGTCATTGGACAGAACCGTACAAGAGGTGGTTGTGAGGTGTGAGAAGACTGGCAGTGTAGGAGGGGACCAGGTCAGGAAGGGCCTTTCATAATTGTCTCTGGAAGTGTCTGGGTTGGGGGGTTGGACCTGAGCTTTTGGAAAATCACTTGAGTGCCTGGATGAAGGATAGACTGGGCTGGAGAAGGATGGTGGCAGGCTGCGGGGCTGGCACTCTGAATCCTGGGGGCTCTCAGTGGGGATGAAAGAGATTCTCACCTTTATTCTTGGACCTTGTGACTGTCTCTGTGTACATCCTATCCCTCTACTAGACTGAGGGTTCTCTGGGGATGTGTCCTGTGGCTCCTAGGAATACAGACTCTCCCAGTGCTGAGTGTAAATAGCCCTCACTAACTGTCTAAGAAGTTTGTTGTGGGTATGAGGAGAATGAGGCTCATCATCACAACCTGCACCCCGTTTTTTGAGAGAAGGACTAGAGAGCTGCTGTCAGAATCAGGAGGGCCTGGGTTTAAGTCTTACCGCTGAGCCATTAGTGGCTGTGTGACTTTGAGCAGTCCTCAGTTCTCGGGGGCCCAGGCAATTCTCTTAAGACTGAGTTATGGATGAGTTGCTTGCAAGTCTCTGTCAGTGAGGAGAGTTTCTTCAAACCAATGAAACCATGGATCTAGGCCCTATTCCCTATTCCTGATGAAGGGGCTCGAGTACTGGATACTGGATCTGGAATCAGGAAATCCTAGGTTTGAATCCTGCTTCAGATCCCTAAACGCCTTGTGATGCGTAACCTCAGTTTCCTCATTTATAAAATGGGGTGATGTTGGCACCCACCTCCCAGAATTCTTGCAAGAATCAGATGAGATATGTATAAAGTGCCTTGTGAACCTCAGAGCACTCTTAGGAATGTTGAGTTGTGTTTATTGTTAATAATAATAATACACATTTGAGCTTTGTTTCCTTTGTATTTTAGATCCTGTTGGCCAGGTGCACCCTGAAATCATCAATGGGAAAGGAAACCCCAGCTACAAGTACTTCTACATCAATGCTCAACAGGGTACATGGGGGACCCAGGGGAGGTGGGTGGGCTACAGCTCCCCAGCTTGGCCAGGATGGAGCAGGTTCAGGATCTACAATGAGAAAGTAGAATAAAGTACTTACTGTGTGCCTAGACCCTGCTACAGGCTGGGAACTGTAGATGGCGCAGAGAAGAGGGTACAGAGAGGTGTAAATTCAGCAGCTCTTTTATGACCAAAATCTGAAACGAGTTAAAACTCACTTTTAGCTGGTTAGTTTCTGCCTTAATGATAACAGAGAGCCAAAGGCCTGTACCATCTGCTGCTAGGGTTTCAGAGAGACAGTGATGGAAGTGGCAGGCCCTTCCACGACTCCTTGTGTTTATCTGGTACATTTAAGAGAAGCCATGTTCCTTAATTGGAGATAGCCAATGGGAACGTGCAGTGGGAAATGGGAAAGAAGAGAAGGGCGTGGGGCAGCATCTGTCCCCTCCAAAATTAGAGCAGGCCACCAACCTGCCCATGACCAGCCTGACAATTCCAGAGTAGGGTGGGAAGGCCTTTAACCAGGGGTTCCCTGGGGAGACCTGGAGGCGAGGAGAGTTGTGGGAGGTTGCCCCTATGACCTGGCACTTAGGCTACCAAGCTTCCTCTGATTGAGTGGATAGATCCGTCAGAATATCATGTCAAAGACCAGCTTTGTAGGGTGCTGGTTTGCCACTGCCCCTCTGTCCCATGTTTGGAGAATTTTCCATGCTTGGCACTACATTTTAGGAAGGCCCTTAACAAACTGGTAGGTGTCATGAAGAGGGCAACTTGACTGGACTGGAGACCTGCCTTAGGAGGACAGAAAAACTCCACGATGTCTTCACATACTTGAAGGTCCTGTGGATGAAGGAAGTAGCCTTGTGCCAGGAGCACTGCGTGCTGGTTCTGAGTGTATTTAAGCCACTATAGGGTGAAGCGGGCTGCCCTGAGAGGCGCTTCCATTCCGTGGAGGTTTTCACAGGAAGGGTGGATGACCATTCGTGAGTGAGCACTCACTTGGTAATGTACAGGCCCTGAGGTCCTTCTGACTCAGAGTCTGATTCTTGATCCTCTGCCTCCTGGTTCTGAGGGCCTGGGTCACTGTTTTCTCTCCCCTTAGGATCATTGAGGGGTCACTACCCTGCCCATATTCCTGAATTCTTTTCCAAAAGGCTCCTTTGCTCCCTTGTTTTTTGTATTTCTAAACATTTTGCATGTTGATTGCAAATTTGATCATCTACAGTCCAGCCCCACACATCATCTCCCAGCATTGGCCCAGCTCCCTGCCTTTGTACTGGCTGCCCACCATGTCTGGAGCACTCTCCCTCTCCCCCTAGACTCAGCCTCGCTGGCTAGAGACTGCATTCAGATCCCCTCCTCCAGAAGGCCTTTCCCATCCCCCTGAGATCACCTCCCATCCACTCTGCATATATCTTGTATGGACCTGATTGTGTCCACCAGCTTGTCTCCCCCATCAGAAAGAGGAAATCCTCGAAGACAGGATCTATATTGGCCTCTTTGTGTGCCCAGTGCTGAGCACAGAATCTGGCACATAGTGATTGCCATGCCCAAAGGGCTTGTGGATGTACTCAACCAACACAAGCATTTCATGACACAAAGAACAGGCAGGGGGAGAAATCCAAGAAGGATTGGGCTCCTGTTGGGTCTAGCTCTTCATAAAGCAGTGTCAGGTTTAACAAGGTGGTAGCACAGTGGTCCCCTGGTGACCACTCCTGGCCTTCTCTTTTTTTTCTCCTCTGTGTGACATCTTATTTGTCTTTTGATTTTTTCCAGTGGTTGAGGGGATGAAAGAAGCCCAGGAGAAGCTGACAGGTGATTCCTTCAAAAAAAACCATCTGGAAGATGAGCTGTGACTGACTGGGAGCTCGCCCCTTCCTTCCCTGAAATAAAAGTGTGAGGAGGAGTCTTCTTCTGGAAGAGACCAGGAGATATATGTGACTTGCACTGGAAGGCAGGACCTGCCCTTCTGGGAAAGGGCTCTGTCCTGAGAAAATCCCGTTTTCCCATCCAGTTGCATGTCCTGGGATTCCTCCCCTCCTTCCCTACCACCTTTCCACTAATCTGCCTATTTGGCCTGAGAAGGGGCATTGGATTGCCTTGGGGATGGGCCCTCACCATGTGTGCTCGGCTTCTCATCCCTTCTTGCCTGTCCTCCATGCCTGACTCACAAGGGCATTGAAAGTGTGGGCAGGATCATTGACCTCTCACAAACCAGCTCATCAGGTTCTGTTTCCAAAGGTTGGTCAGTGGCTCTGGCTCCACAGGGAAACCAGGGAATATTAGTTCCCTGCCCTTGACCTTCCTTCCTCCTCTCTCTCTCTCTCTCTCTCCTTTTCCTTGTTTGTTCCATGAACTAAGTGAACTCTGAATCAGCTCCCCTTCCCCACCCCCCATTGTCAACGTCTGAGCAATGCCTCACCTTCTATAGATTCATTCTAGACATTTCATCACACTGTATTTTTGTACTAGGGTTTGGAAAATGACTTGTAGTTTAATTAAACTTTTAAATAATGCTTTAAAAGAAACATTGCTGGTTGATTTGACCTCTGGAGGGTATATGGGGAGGGACAAAAACCACTTTGGAGCTGTCCAAAAGTGGTGTGAGTTGCCTGAGGTGGTGAAATTTCTCCTTTCTTGGAGGGTCTTCACACAGAGATTAGTGACCGCTTGTTGGGAATATCCTAGAGGGGGGAAGCCTGGTTGCTTTGGGGTTGGACAAAATGATAAAAGACTGTGGTAGAAAAGGTTGGGTTTGGGGCCCTTGGGTTGAAGTTCCAGCTCTCAGATTTCTCAGCTCTGTGACCCTAGTCACTGAAGTTCTCGGGGCTTCAGCTAGTCCTCATTTCAGTCTGTATGATCGGTAGGGTCCCATCAGGCCCCAAATCCCTTGATCCTAAGAATCTTGGGTCCCAAGTGCCTTGAGAGTTGTGGCTAATTTTCCCTCCCAGAATTGAAAGTTAAGGCACTGGTCTGGCTCTAATAAGATCCCTGAGTAGTTTGGAGGGCTCAGAAAAGGTGGAAACAAGAGGAGATGATACCTGAGCTACACCCCACAGGTTCCAGGAATAGTCAGTGTTGGGAGGGTTATGGGAAAGTAAGTACACTTGTTCATCCTTTGTTCTCAAAGAGGACCAAGACCTCACCTACGGTGACATCTTGACTTTCCAAGGAATTGGATGTGAGGCAGAACTGAGCAGTCTTCAGCCTGCTCATCAAAGTCCAGTGGCAAGACAAATGTTAAGATGATTGATGGTGGCCCAGGATGAATGAGTGACCTTGGCCTTTCTAAATTAAGATCTTTCCCTGTTCTCGATTGGTCTGAAGCAATGCCCTTTAAGTGACTGAGGGCTAGGTAAGGATTGAGACAAAAGATGGCCCAGTTGACCCTTGCAAACATGTCAGTCTGGGCAGAGAAGACTTTCAAAGTTTCTGGCAAGGACAGAAACCTGTCACCATTGCACTCATTCTAAGCCATCAAAACCTAAAGACGCACTAATGCATTGTTGATAGAACTGTAAATCAGCACAACTGTTTTAAAAAGCAATTTGGAATTATGCAAATAAAGTAGCTAAAAAATGTCTACACCCTCTAACCCAGGCATACACCCCAACGAAGTCAGGACATAAAAGAGGTCTACAACAAAATCCTTTTAGTGCCATTTGTCATGATAGCAAAGGGCTAGGAACACAGTAGATGCCCTACCACTGGTTAATGGTGAGACAAGACAAGTACGGGATTGTTGTACACTGCTGTGTCATAATGGATGCATATGAACAATGCAGAGAAACATGGAAAGAGTTCCATTAATGGATGCAAACTGATGTAAGCAGAGCCAACACTGTGCACAATGTTGGCAACAATGTACACAGAGGGGGAGCCCACCATGAAATAACCAAAATTCCAAAGAAGAATGGGGTATGAGAAAGCATCCCCATCCTACTCTTTTGCATAGATGAGGATCTCCAGGTGAGGAATGTTGCATATATTGGAAGATTTTAAGGGGATGGGGAAGGGAAAAGGAAAAGGAGCATGCATTTATTAAGTGACTACTGCATACCAGGCATAATGTTATTAGCCACATTTTAGAGTTTAGGAAACAGAGGCAAACAGAGATTAAGTGACTTGTCCAGGTTCACACAGTGTGTCTGAGGCTGGATTTGAACTTGGGTCTTCCTAACTTCAGGCTTAGCACTTCATACACTCCATCACCTCTTTTTAAAAAATTATAGTTATTTGTTATCGGAGATGGCTTTCTGGATGGAGGAATGGGTAGGGATATAGGGAGAAATTTAGGAAACAAAAACCAAAGGGCAATAAAATTTTCCTTAAAATGCTAAATGGAGGAATTTCTATTAATTGGAAGTCAGGGGCTAGGTGACACAGTGGGAAGAGCGTCAGGCCTAGAGTCAGAAAGACCTGAGTTCAAATGTGGCCTCAGACACTTACAACATGTGTAACCCTGAGCAAGTCACTTCACCCTGCTTGCCTGAGTTTCCTCATCTGTAAAATGAGCTGGAGAAGGAAATGGCTAAAACCACTCCAGTGTCTCCACCAAGAAAATCCCAAATGGGGTCATGGGGAGTCAGATGGACTGAAAACAATTGAAAATTGGAGGTCACTGTGCCCCGGCCTGCGGGGCACAACGTGGACCCTAGAAGAGAAAAAGGGACGGGGGACAAGAAACACGAAGAATAGAGACAAGGCAGGCTTTCTGATCAAGTCTCATTGATTGAAGGCGGAGGCATAAGTATATGTAGAGGCATATAAGGAAGTAGGGGATTTCCACAGGCAGCCAGTTAAAGCACAAGATGTTCCAGTATGACATTTCAAGATGTAACCAGATGTTATTGAAAAATGCTGGGTTTTTCCACTGGCCCCTCACAGGTCCCCCTTCTTTATTAATTAAAGAGGGGCGATACATGCTCCCGGATCTGTGCCTGTCTTAGGTTGTCCCTATGGGGAA
>CM053586.1:341569308-341587491 GCA_028646515.1 Pseudochirops corinnae | reverse complement strand
TCTCTCTCTCTCTCTCTCTCTCTCTCTCTCTTTCTCTCTCTCTCTCTCTCTCTCTCTTTCTCTTTCTCTGTCTCTCTCTGTCTGTCTCTCTCCCCCCTTCTTTCCCCCCTTTCCCTTCTTCCTCTTTAAAGCTCTGCTCAATTTCTTTCCCAAGTTCATGGACTTGAAGTAGAATCACAATATTACAGTTGAGAGGAACCTTAGAACTCATACAAGTTAGTGACAATCAACCAACAAACCAGAAATCAAGAGAGACATTTAAATATGAAAAAACAGACAGGCATATGAGAGACGTATGGGATACAGAGAGAAAAAGGAATAGGTTTTTGCAAGGTCCAAGAGGAGAAATATGTTCTGCCTACAAATAGAGTTGTGAAGCATTTATTAAGCACCTACTACATGCTAAGTGAGATAGTCTCTGTCCTGATGGAGTTTGTATTCTATTGAGAATCCATCAACCAATAAACATTTATTAAGCACTGTTTATGTCCAGCAATATGCTCCAATGCATTCATTAGTAAATAAATACATATTGAATCTGTCTGTCTATCTGTCTATCTCTCCATCCATCTTTCTCCCTCTCCCAAAGCAACTGACTTAGAACACTGATAGTGGAGGGGGTGGGGATTGACAGAGTAAATGATTTGCCCAAGGTCATGTAGGTAATTATATTTCAGAGAGAGGCCATAAACCCAAGCCTTCTTGACTTCACTGCACCATCTTCAAATACTGGATGGATTTAAAACAAATGCACATAGATGGTGAGGGCATGGTGCAATTGACATAGAATCAGAAAAGGCCTCTGAAGGATGTGGCCTTAAAGCAGTGGTTCTCAACCTGTGGGTCACGACCACTTTGAGGGTCAAACAACCCTTTCACAGGAGTCACAGGGGTCGCCTAAGACCATCGGAAAATACATATTTCCGATGGTCTTAGGAACTGAGACACCCTCCTCTATCCTTGGTCTCCAGGCAGGTTCACCCACATGCAGATATGCCCACATATGAGTATTAAAGGGTCTCAGCATTAGGAAGGTTGAGAACCACTGCTTAAAGGGATTTTCTTCTGCCCATCTTGGTATCCCTGGTGCTTAACACAGTATCCGTACACAGTAGGCCCTTAAAAATGCTTGTTCACTGTTGGTTGATTGGCTGAGTAAGGACTGGCTAGAATAAGCCTTCTGATGAAGTGTCCTTTCTCCCCCACAGGCCAATAATGCTTTTCTACCTACAATCTCACTTCTTTCTTTGTCTGCCCCTCTCAAATGTCCCCACATATATTAGATACGGGAATTATCTGTGTTTGTGTCTTCTTCCCCTACTAAACCCTATGCTTTAGGGGGGCAGATGCTGTGTGGGATCTGCTCTAGCATCAAGCATTGTACCAGGTACACAATAGGCACTCAGTAGATGTTTGAAGGAGGTAAAGAATCTTGCTAGTGGTTCTAGTGTGCTGGAAAGAGTAATGAACTGGAATTCAGGACACCTGGGCTTTGGGCCCAGGGCTCCCACTGAGTTGCTATGTAACCTCACCTAAGTTACTGTCCTTGTTTGGGCAGCAGTGTTCAATCTCGCAAAGGGAGAGGGTTGGGCAAGTTGGCTGCTAAGGTACTGTCTAGCTTAAATATTTCATGGAGTGTGTTCACATTCAATAAACTGGGGGTGGAGCCACTGGCAATGACCAGGTGGTGAGGAGACTTCCTCCTGGACCACATTCTTCCACCCTAGTGGAGAAGGACTCCATTTCATCAGACAATGGGGGAGGTGGGCACCATTGCCTTGGCCTCCAATGTGATAGTCTTTCTGTCAGTTTCTAAGAGTGGCTCATGTCTCACAAGGCTGTTTATTTCCTATTCAGTACTTTGCCCATGATGAGGGTGGGCAGTCATGAGGTGGTAATGGAATTTCCATTGGTGGCATGGGATTCTGAAAAGTAGCTGTATGATATTTGTTATTAATGATAAGATTATTATGATGGTAGGATTTACCTAAAATGGATGTAATCATATTTATTTGTTTTACTTTTTTTTGGAGGGGGGAAGGCAGGACAATTGGGGTTAAGTGACTTGCCCAAGGTCATACAGCTAGTAAGTGTGTCTAGTGTCTGAGGTTGGATTTGAACTCAGGTCCTCCTGATTCCGGGGCCAGTGCTCTATTCACTACACCACCTAGCTGCCCAAATTATATTTCTTTAAAAACCCTTTGTGAAACAAAGCCAGAACTCTATTAATAAGCACCTGAAATTTTAAAATGAGCTCTATTTCTGCCAGTTTTAGCAGAACTGTTAGAGTCTTGGAATTATAGAATGTGAGAAATGGAAAACACCTTAGAACCTAGAATGTCAGAGTTGGAATGAACCTTGAAAAACATCATGTCCAGTCCTCTGCTTTCACTTACTCCACTCATCTATGCATTGATTCATTCCTACATTCAATAAATGTTTATTAAACACCAGCTAGGTACAGAATCTTGGACTCAGAGAGGGATAAAATTTGACAAAGAAACTGGTCTAGCCTCAAAGAGCTTACATTCTATTAGGCAGAACCAACAGATAACTATAGTACATGTATTACATAAGGAGTGCATAGAAAAGGTCCAAAACTGTGTTTGAGATTTCTGTGTTGAGGTTTGTTCATTGGCCTGGGGGTCCTGAAAGGAAACCCACTTGAAGTGAGTTTTAAAGGATGGTTATTAGGAATTCCAGTGGTGAAAAGGAAAATGAAGCTATTCCAGGTATAATGAACAGCCTTGAGAAAAGGTGAGATGAAGTCCAGAGGTGAAATTTTCTGCTCCAGGTTACAGAATGAATGGCAGAACTTGAACTAAGCAGAGAAAAGGTTTAAGCTGATTTTCTTCCCCTTCCTTCACTCTTTTCCAATCTCTCATGTTACTGAACCCCAGAAGGATCCAGTAAATTAGAGGTTCTTTATTGCTTTTTTGCAGTCAGTCTGCTGAATAGTGCTTTTCAGAATAGTGTTTTTAAAGGAATAATATCAAATATATAGAATTACAGAGAAAATTGATCACATTGAAATAGTTATCAAAATATGAAAAAAAATAAGTTTATGGTCTCCTCTATGGAAGAGTCATTTGCCTCTATGCTTAGAATTTTGCTTACAAAGTCTTTCTTCTTGTGAAGAATTTGATTCTGGCAATTGGCAAAAGGAGAGGGAGCTTTCAAAATATGGTCAGGCTCATAAATTGGGCCAGATCCTGCTTGGAAGAGAAGGGGGGATCCTGGATGGGCTTCCAGTCTTGGGGATACTGATACCTGAAGGGTCTGGGAATGGAAAGAACTTAGGGATCATTAAGTTCAAACTGTCTTTAACCCAAGGAGGAAATTGAGGCTGGGAGGGGATGTGATATGCTCAATTCATTCATTCACTCATTCATTCATACATTCTTCATTAATTCATTCTTTTATCCAACATTATTAAGCACCTAGTCTGTGGCCAGTATCATTTTAGGCACTAAGGGGGATTCACCCTGAGATTAAGACCAAGTTTTAAGACCCTGGAACAGGTGATAGTCTGACTGCAGAAATAAATACAACATAGTATAGAGTGATGGACCAGATCAGTGATAAGCTAAACATTACTCGCTTCACAAATGTAAGTAGCAAGACAACTGAAAAATCTGAGAGTCTAAGTGGACTGCACTCATGACCCCATGAGTCAACTGTGGCCTGTGGTTGCTGAGAAATCTATTATGATCTTGGCCTGCTTTAAGAGAGGTTATGCCATTCAGCATTTGGAAAGGTCCTCTTGCTCAGTATTCTTTTTTCTTTGGAGGAGTCAGTAATGGAAAGTGATTGTCCTCTGCCTTTGATAGGTTTCATCTGGAGTATTGCATTTAGTTGTGGGCTACACAGTTTAGAAAGGACTTTGATAAGCCAGAGAGTGGTCAGAGGAGAGCAACTAGGTTGGGGAAAGGTCTGAAGTCTGTGTTATATGAGGCTAGAGTGTATGAACTGAACCTGTTTAGCCTGGAAAAGAGAAGACTTAGGGGCAGCTGGATGGCATAGCAAATAGGGCATTGGATGTGTACTAGCTGTGTGACCCTGGGAAAGTCATTTAACCCAGATTGTCTTGTAGGAAAAAAAAGAAAGAAAGAAAAGAGAAGACTTAAAGCAAGGACTGTATAAGTGCCTTCAAATTTTGAAGGATTGACCTGTGAAAGAAATCTGTTTGACCCCAGGTCCATAGACAGGAGCAGTGTGGGAAGGAGGCATTTAATTTAGTCTCTGAGCCTGAAAAAAACCTTTCAAACAAAGAGAGTGGAGTGAGTTGCTCTTGGAGTTGTGTGGGGGTGGGGAGGTGGGTTGGTTTCATGCAGAGTTGTGATAATCATTTGTAGGGTATGTTCTTGAGAGGATTTTTAGTTAGATGTGGTGGGTTGGGACAGATGACTTTGGAGATCCCTTCTACTGCTGAGATTCTATGCCTTTTCTTAAGCAGATGAGAATATTGGTCTGTTGGTTATAAATGTATTAAGCCCCCACTATGTGCCAAGTACAGGAGGAACCCTGTGGATCGCAGAGTATATTGGTAGAGTAAGGAACTTCTTAGAAAGAAGTCACCACTCTGCCTTAGAACTGGGGATTAGATGGCCCCTGAGGTCTCTTCCAGCAGAGGTTCTCAGATCATTAATATGGTAACTTTTCAAAGATAGCATTCAGAGCCCTGGGACTCCCCCATTTGGGGAGTCAAGTCTTGTTCCCCTAACCAGGGATTCATTTGCATTAATGCCAACAAGATAGTAACTTCCAGCCTCCTTATTTATGGAGCCAGCAAGAGCAAGTGACATTTCTCTTAGCACATGAGCTTCCAAATTCACAGCTGGGCAGTGCCCTGTCTGTCCTAACATTTCTCAGCCTGCTGCCTGCCAGCTAGCCTGGGCAGCCCCAGGGATGCTTGCTTTCTCAGCTGCCGCTGAATGCCTCAATAACTCCTGCTAAATTGTCCCCTTGCAATGGAGAAGAATCCCTGAGGGATCTGTCCAAATGTGTTCCCCTGGTCTCCTGGCTTTCTTCCTTCACCTCTATCAATTCTCACTATGACAACTGTGAAAGGGCTGGTGTTTGAGTCTTTCTCACTTGTCTCCAGGCTATTTTTCAAGGCCTGGTCCACAGAATTGCAGAGCTAAAAGGAATATGTGGATGTAGAGAGGTGGGAGTGGGGACTGGGGTCTGGTCTAACTCACACCTGAACAGCCTTACCCTTCTCTCTCTACAGCATCCATTCCTTGCTCCAGTATAGTCAACCAGTTTCCACTGGTTCCTCATTCCTACTTTTTTTCATTTCCCTTGAGAATCTTAGACCTTTTGTCTTTCAAATGAATTTTGTTATTTGGTCTAGTTCTATAATTGATATAGAAATGAATCTGTACATTTAATTTAGGAATTATCATCATTTGTATTCAATTGACAAGGTCCAGTCACAAACATTACCCCGTAAGTTATTTAGAATTTTCTTCATTTAAAAAAAAACAAATTGATTTTATTAATATTTTGTTTTCACATAGCTTACAGTTCCCACTTTCTCCCTTTGTCGGTGTCATCTCTTATTTTAAAAAAAGAAAAGGAGAAAACAAAACATTCAGAAAAACCAGTTTTTTTCAAGCAATTTTAAAAATCCAGATGTTTTATGGAGTATCCCACATCTGAGGACCCCAACTTCTGCAAAGGAGTCTAGGGGATGATGTCTTCTTACATCTCTTTGGGGCCAAATTTGGTCTTTATGATTTTGCAATATTTAGTTTCAGTTGTTTCATTGTGGTTATTCTTTCCATTTGCAGAGGCTTCTGACTTTCCTTTGAGACTAACTCCAATTTACTCTGTGTGTGTGTAAGCTATTATATCTAGAAATATCTATATTTATGATCTATATCCAAATCTATATGTATATAATAGTTTGTATGCTAGCTATGTTGTTTCTCCCATTAGAATGTGAGCAAAGGTTTTTGGCTTTTCTTGTGTCTCAGCACCATAGTACAATGCCTGTCTTATAGTCAGCATTTAATAAATGCTTATTGATTTGACTGTTTACCTCTAAATTTCTTTTATGAATTTCTTGTAGTTCTATCCTAGTCTTCAGGATATGTTGGTAATTGATTTCCAGATATACTTATTGTAGTTATTTTGAGTAAAATTTCACTTTCTGTTATCTTCTCCTGGGTTTTGTTATTGCTATATAGAAATGCTATTTATTTTTGCATGTGTTTATTTTGTAAACTGATGCTTCACTAAATCACTGCTAAATTGCTTTACTAAGTTAATAACTAGCCAAATATTTTGCCAAATATTTTGTCTTTCTTAGTTTATTTGCTAATTTTCTATTAATTAATCAAACCATCATATCATCAGCCAATAAAGATATTTTTATCTCCTCCTTGCTTATACTAATGCCTTTAATTTCTTATTCTTGTCTTGTTATTACTAGCATTTCTAGAACTACATCCAATAATAGCAGGGAATGGGGTCACCCTTGTTTTATTCCTGTATTTTCTGGGAAAGCTTCTAGTGTTTCCCCATTATGTATAATAGTATTTTTTTGGTTTTAGATGTCTACTTTTGACCATATTCAAAAAAAGGCACTCTTTATGCCTGTTTTCTTTGGGGTGTTTAACTTATGTGGGTATTGTACTTTGTCAAAAGGATTTTTCTTCATCTCTTGATATAATCATGTGGTTTAGGATGGTTTTGTTTGTGATAGGAATAATTATATTGTTTCCCTAATGTTGAATGATCTTTGCATCTCCAACTTTATTTTGCTGAATCATTTTTTTGGCTATAATATGCCAATCTTGTTGCCAGTAATTTATTTAAAGTTTTTGAATCAATACTCCTTAATTATATTTATTGGACTATTGCATTCTTTTTTTGCTTTGCCCTTCTGTAGTTTATAAAGTAGAACTATATCTTATAAGAAGAGATTGATAGTGTATTTTTTTCTGGAGGGGGGAAGGCAGGGCAATTGGGGTTAAGTGACTTGCCCAAGGTCACACAGCTAGTTATATGTCAAATGTCTAAGATTGGATTCGAACTCAGGTCCTCCTGACTTCAGGGTCAGTGCTCTATTCACTCTATCACCTAGCTGCCCCTTATAGGGTGTTTTCCTTCTTAATATTTGAAAATAATTTACATAGTTTAAATATCATTCTTAAAAAGTTTGATGGAATTCACCTAAAAATCATCTGGACCAGGAGTTATATGTTAGTACCTTTACAGTTAGCCCAGTTTCTTAATCTGAAATTTTTCTATGATCTATATTTCATGTTGTATTAATGCAGGTATTTTGCTCTATTTCTTTTAATTTTTCTGGTTTTTACTGATATATATTTGTGGGGAGTAGGCTCCAATACTTCCCATTTTTTCCCTTTTGTGATTTTACCTTATTTGTTTTCTAGTTTGTTTTTGTTTTTGTTTTGTTTTTTGGTTTTTGGAAGGGAGAAGGCAGGGCAATTGGGGTTAAGTGACTTGCCCAAGGTCACACAGCTAGTAAGTGTGTCAAGTGTCTGAGGCTGGATTTGAACTCAGGTCCTCCTGACTGCAGGGCTGGAGCTCTATTCACTGTGACACCTAGCCGCCCCTGTTTTCTAGTTTGTTGATTTGATTTTTATCCTCTTTTTAAATTAAGCAAGGGTTTAAAATTTTTTTTCCAGCTTTTCCAAGTTGCTTCTAAGTTCCTGTTTAGATTTCCAGTGGTTTGTATTTCTGTCTTCAGAAATTAATTTTTGAAAATAAATGAATGAAAAAGTGTTTATCAAGTCCCTGTCCTCAAGGAGCTTATATTCTAAAGATGGAGGCAACCCCCAAAGGGGAGTAGTGACCAAGGAGGGGCACTTTGGTCCAGAAAGTTACCAGGATGGTGAGTGAGGTCATGGAGGAAGATATTAGTGCAGAGTTGATTTGATCATGGTTCAAGTTTCCAGAAAAGGAAGGTGGGGTGCGGAGGAAAGAATACTGGCATGGGGGCAAAGTGGTTGCCAAGGTTATGGAGGAGCTGGCTAGAGAGTTGGGAGCAAAGAACTTCCCATCCTTCCTCAGCTAGTCTTCCCCCTATAGAATTTCACTCCTTTGGATCATAACTGCTTTCTGTGAATTTTTTGAAATCTCTTGTTGTCCAAATTTAGGCTGCATGCTAGACAATGCCTGGCTTTCCTCTTCTTCATCATAAATTCCAAGATGGAGTAGTTACTTCTTAAGGTTTTTTTCTTTATCACTTAACCACTCTCTGCCTCAGTTTCCTCAGCTGTAACATAAGGAGAACAGTATCACCCAAGTCACAAGGTTGTCATAAGGATCCAACGAAATACAATTTGTAAAGCACAGCTTTTTTTTTTTTAGCAGTTTCTGGTGCAGAGCAAATGTTTAATAAATCCTTGTGCCTTTCCTTTAACAGAAGAATTCGAATTGAAGAGTACCTAGGACAGCGGTTCTCAACCCGTGGGTTATGTTCAGTTTGTAACAATGAAAATGCATCCTGCATATCAGATAGTTACATTACGATTCATAACAGTAGCAAAATGACAGTTAGGAAGTAATGATGAAAATAATTTTATGGTTGGGGGTCACCACAGCATGAGGAACTGTATTAAAGGGTCACGGCATTAGGAAGATTGAGAACCACTGACCTAGAAGAAGAAAAAAGAATACCTGGAAGAACCAAGTTGTAGAAAAGAACTCAGCACATTTGCCCATACTGGAGATAGTAGATGAAAATTTTTGTTTCAAAGTAAAGTTACAATATTTGCTTGTAATTATTTGCACCTAAAGCTCATCCATAGGAAAAATATAGTAAATCATAAAGAAAATTTGAAATTTTTGTGTTAATTGACACACCGGGTCCTTTCAATATTTTAAGCAATCCATTACAGAACTAGAGAATCTTAGAGCAGGGAATTAGCTCATGGACTGAGGCCAACCTGGACCTACCCCCAAGTTCCCCCCACAACATACCCCCAAAGTAATCATTCAGCCTATGTTTAAAGGCCTCCTATGAGGAGGAAGCCTCTGCCATCTTTTTTTTAAATCACTTTTTTTAAAAACTAAGAAAAACTGATTTTTTCTTCCTCCTACCTCTCCTCTTCCCATTGAAAAGAAAAAGAAACCCTTGAAACAAACATGCATAATCAAGAAAAACAAATCTTCATACTGGTTGTGTCAAAAAGTATGTCTCTTCTACACCCTGAGGCCATCACCTCTCTGTCAGTGGTATGTAGCCTGCTTCAAGTCCAGTCAATCCAAGGCAACAAGTTGTTCAGTTGGACTATGATAGTAACTGTGGACACCAAAGCAAGTAAAAAGAAAGACAGTCCTGACCTCCAGCTGGAAGGGATCTCAGAGGTCATCTAGTTAAACCTACCTATTTTACAGATGAGGAAACTGAGACCCAGAGAGGTGAATTGCCCCAGTTCACACACACAGTAAGTGGCAGTCAGTATTAGAACCTAGAAGTCTTCTGGCTCTATATTCAGAGATCTTTGCCCTTGACCATACTGCTGGCCCCTGCCCATAGGGAGTTCACACTCTATTTCAGAAGCTGACAATTGTATATAAGCAGGAATTAGAGAAGCACGTTTCTTCAGCAGAATTAAAGTTCCTTTTTCTTCTGCCTTGGTATCCACAGTGCCTTATACAATGCCTGTCATGTAGTAGGTACATAAAATAAATACTTCTTGGATTGGTTGGGAGTAGATGGGGTGGAGAGAGGGAGGGTAGAGCATAAGCTAAGCCTTAGAGCAGACTTTGGAAAGGCCAAGGGAGGAAAGGTTATGAGAATGATCTTATTGGAGCTGGGGTTCTAGATGAGGAAGCCAGGAGGAGGGGACAGGTATGAAGAGCCAGGGTGCCTGAGCAAAAGCCCAATGGATGATAGCTACAGGTATTTAAGTGTTGGGATGACCCAAGATATCCCTGGGTGATCCTGGAAGAGGAATCAGAAATTCAGAACATAAGGGACCTCAGAGTATAAGGGACCTTAGAGTGTAAGGGACCTCAAATGGTCTAAGATGACCTCAGAGGTCATCTGGACCCTTTTGCAAAGGAGGTATGTGAAACTGAGGAGATAAAATGATTTGTTGAAAGTCACCTAGGTTTAAGAGTCAGAGGTGGTGTTTGAACCTATCATCTCTGACTCCACAGCCAGGAGTATTTCCACTGTATGACACAAGGATGCTTCTCTGGATGATACTAGAAGAGGCTGTATGTATTTCTGGCTAACCCAGGTGATTGTATATGTCTCTTACAGATGGCTTCAGTGACAGAAGGAGGCAAAGCTGGGGGTAAAGATGCTTCGGACCAAAACTTTGACTACATGTTTAAATTGCTCATCATTGGCAATAGTAGCGTTGGGAAGACTTCTTTCCTCTTCCGATATGCTGATGATACCTTCACCCCGGCCTTCGTCAGCACAGTGGGCATTGACTTCAAGGTGAAGACTGTTTACCGCAATGAGAAGAGAGTGAAACTACAGATCTGGGTGAGTTTTGAATGGCTAGAATTAGAGAATGCTCCCCAAGGGCAGATTGGTCTCTTGGGTCTGGGCAAGAACTTGATGACAAGTCATTGGGATGTCAACCATGAGTGAATGCTTAGGGCCTGGGTCTAGCCTTTGGAGTCCTTGTGTCAAAGCTGTGGTGATCTATCCATAGCACCTGGGGTACTCCTTTCATATATTTGGCTCCAGGAAAGCTACCCTGGATTTGAAACACTCTGTGGATCAATACCTACTCAAAACTATAGCTCATGAGCCCCCACTGGTGTTCTTATTTCATTATTATTATCAATTATTAGCCAGCCAGAAGATACATTAGTTCAGAACAAAAAAATCTCAAGATTACCAAGTTGTTCTCTGATAACATATGCTACTCTTTGTTCCTGGAGTACAATAGCTAGAAAGACCTTACCCAACAAGGACACTTTATGCTCTTTTAGTGCACAGCCAAGGTGAATTACTATACCCAGTTAAGCAATAGCCAGCAAGTGAATAGAATGTCTGTCTAAGATTAAGTCTATTCTTTTGACTGTGCTTGTCTGGTGTCAATTCCAGGTTCAGAGTCCTGACAATTATTTGACTTAAGGTTAGAAAATTCCCTGTAATTCTCATTATTACTGCCTATGAGCCTCTGTTCCCAAAGCTCATTTCAGGAACTCTGACTTTCTAGAACCTATAGGATCTAGTGCAGGCTGGGTTGCCAAGGAGAGCTTCATTCTCTAAGTCCTCTTTGAATGGCATGTGGATGAAACTAGAGGCCAGAGCAAATGAAAGTAGGGAGGCCATCACCATCCACCCCTCCAGAGTGCCTTTATTATACATTTCTTCTAGCAAGAAAGCCTTACTGGTCTTTCTATATTTGTATCCCCAGCACTCAACACAGTGCCCTACACATAGTAGGCACTTAATATTAATTAGGCTGCATTTTTTTGGTCTTTTTCCCCTACCCACACCACCAGCTGCTAGTGTCTTCCCTCTGAGATGATCTTCCATATACACTGTCTAAATCTTGTATGTACCCAGTTATTTGCATATTATCTTGCCCATTAGAATGTAAGTTCCCACAGGACAAGGACTATTTTGACATTTCTTTGTATCCCAAACATTTAGCTCAGTACCTAACACACAGTAGGTGCTTAACAAATGTTTTTTGACTGACCAAATTGAGAAAGCAAAACTCTAGGAGAATGTGGTGACTGTCTTCAAATGATAGGAAGGCTATCATGGAAGAGTCATTGGACTTGACAGATCTTGAAGGTGGAGGGAGAACTGGAGGGCAGATTTGATGTAAGTTACAACTTGCTAATGAGAATTGTCCCAAGGTACAGGAGGCTGCCTTTAGAGGCCGTGAGCTAGCTCTCCTTGGAGGTCTTTAAGCAAAGGTTGTAAGGGGAGGTTGTAAAGACAATGATTGGACTAGATGGGTTCTAAGGTTTCTGCTAATGCTGAGATTCTATATGTCTGTGATTGTGTGACTCAGCTCTTGAGGACCAAAGCTTCATTTTCCACTATTTCTCCTCCCATCCCCTATCTGCCTAGGACCATAGCAGGTACTCAACAAAGACTTATTACCTGATGTCCTTTCATTAGAAAGGACTTTATTACTCCCAGATAGGCTGGTAATCAGATGATCCCTGCTACCTGGGAGGTGACAGTGTCAGACCCAGGCTCCCCTGCTTTCTTCTCTTTTCCAGTTGCCAATAACCAATTATAGTGCAATTCAGCAAAACCTTGTTAAGCTTCTGTGGTGCCCAAGGCCCTATGTCTAGCATGGTATGGGGGTGTAGAGGTGTCCTCATGGAAGTCACAGTCCTAGTAGGGGAAAGAGGAGGTAGTGTGGCATGTAGATGGAGCCCTGGATTTGGCGTCAGAATACTTGGATTAAAATCTTCCAATAACTACCTATATGACCTTAGAGAAATCCCTTTGTCTCTTTGAGTGGGTCTCAGTTTCCTCATCTGTAAGGAGGTTGAGCTAGATTCCCTCTAAGGTACCTTATAGTTCTCAATCTGTGCTCCTGTGTCCTTGTAATAAGTCAGCGTAGCCTGCTGAGCCTCAACTGCTTTATTCATAAAATGGGGACTAGATGGAAGGCCCTTCCAACTTTGGAGCCTGGAATCATAAAACAGATTGACAAGTTCCAGACAAAGGGCTGATAACATTCATATTGATCTGGAAACCATGTCAGCCTTTGGTGGAGAGGCAGTGTCACCAGTGGTTAGATTACAGGACCTGGAGTCAGGAAGACCTGAGTTCCAGTCCCATATCAGACACTTACATGCTGTGTGACCCTGCGAAGTTACTGAGGATAGAATATAAATTTGTTAAGGCAAGGGGACTGTCTTACTTTCTTCTTTGTATTTGCAGTATCTAGTGCCTAGGAGATGAATCAATGCATTATGATAAGGAGGAGGAGGAGGAGGATAAAGATGAAGAATATGATGAGGAGGAGGAGGAAGAAGAGGAGGAGGAAGAGAAGGCAGACAGGGGAAGATCAGGAAGCCTTCTGGGAGTAGGCAGCCCTTAAACTAATCCTTTGAGCTCCCATATCCCTATTACTTTATGATTTACAAAGAGTCCCCCATCCTACAACTACCCTGTGAAGGAAGTAAAGTGTTGTTGACTGTTTTTGACAGTGAAGAAAAGGGATTCTCTCAGTATACTGGTTAATTCAGTTACTTGCCCAAGGTGACACAACTAGTAAAGGTTAGAGCTGGTTGGGTTTCAACAGGCTGGACTGGGTATGTGGGGGAGGGGGGGAGTTAGGGGGATGGCTGTGGTGGCACTGAATGAGGTCTTTGCACAATTCCAAGACTTTTTGCTTGTTTCATGGGACGCTGGATTTAGACTAGAGAATGCCCTTAGAGGTCATCAAATCCAACCTCCTAATTATACAGAGGAGGAAACTGAGGTACAGAGAGGTTAGGTGACATCGAAATTCATATAAGTAGTAAGTGGTAAAGCTGGTACTTGAACCCAGGCCTACTGTAACACACACACACACACACACACACTCTCTTATGTGTATTTGTGGCTATCTAGCTTCTCCTTCTACACCAGGCTTCCTACTGACATGGCTAGATGGGGGTTAGTTCCTTCTAAGAGGGCTAACTCTGCCCTCATCCCTTGATTTCCTTGGCACTGGGTCATTGCTTGTCATTCCCATTCTCACTTCTCAAGAACAGGACAGTGACCCCCAGGGAGTCCCAGAAACCTTCTTCCAACTAGCCCTTATACAGATCTCAGAGTAGGATGCAAGCAAATATGGCTTGGCTCCCCCAGGAGGCAACACAGCTGCTCCCCACACATGCAACCTACAGGCCCCCTGCAGGCTTCTACCACCCCCCTGCCTGCTCCAGGGGGCTTGGCAGCCACTTCCAGTGAATTGTTCAATTATCACTCAGCCAGATGGCTTCATGTGTCTCTACCTAAAGGGTGAAGTCTCTGGAAGGCAGAAGGAAAAAGAGAAAAAGGACTTGACAGCATTGTGGAAAGATCCTGGGATCTGGAGGTACACTACCTCTGTTCAAATTCTCCAATTCTGGCTAAGTTACTTCTTAGCTCTGAAACTCTGAAAAAGTCAGTTTTTCTCAGTTTTATTGTCTGTCAAATAGAAGGGAAAATCTGTAATGTAGTTCACAGTTTTGTTATGAGGCTCGAATGAGATCATGGCTGTGAAGTGCTCTGTAAATTACAAGATGTCATGAATAGCAGCCTTGACTGTTTCTGTCTGTCTGTCTGTCTATCCACCTCTGTTTGTTTGGGGCAAGACCTGGGCTTTCATTCCTTTGGGGGATTTCAGCTATGTAAACTCCCTCCACCGATGCAGATTGTCACTTTTTCTAGAACTTGTCATCCTTGTACCTGGGACACAGAAAGATGAGTGACCCAGAGTGGCACTGCCAGTGTGTCAGAGGCAAAGGCAGAGCCCAGCTCTTCCCTGAGTCCCTGGCTGGCTCTCTAACCATTGTACCACGCTGCCTTTCATTATCACCACCATCGTCATTAATCTAGTATCACCTGCCACTATGAGTGAACTTCAAACAGTTCTCAAGCATGGTTTGGGGGAAGTTGTAACCATTGATAGAAGTTGTACAAATGGAGGGCTCATGTCTAGAATGGGGGGTCTGATCACCCCCACTGGCCTCTGCTTCCCAACCACATTTGGAATACAGGGTTCTGTTGTGGCTGCCACAGTTTAGAAAGCTGTTGTTAAGCTGGACAGTGCCTAGAGGATGGCAGCCCTCAAGGAGAAGGAACTGGAGATTGGAGCTTAAGAGAAGACTCTGGGAAAGGGAGAATGGAATGAAGAACATGTGGGCTGTCTTTAGAAAGTACCAGAAAGGCTGTCCTATGGAAGAGTGTTAGATTTCTTCTGCTTGACCCTGGAGGACAGAGTGAACAGTGAGGGGCTGGGGAGGGAATTTGTAGAGAGGCTAATTTTGGCTTAGTATTGGGAAAACAATGAGATGGATCCTCAAGTAGAGTAGGTTCTCTTGGAGGAAACAGGTTTTTCGCCATCAAAGATTTTTAAGCAATGGGCAGATGAGCCACCCCTCCCCCCAGATTATTGTTGGAAAATTCCTGCTCAGGAATCTGGATTGGACTAGACCTTGGGCAAGTTACTTCCCTCTCTGCACCTCAGAGGAACAGAGGTACTTTCAGTTCTGTGCTGCAATCCTATGATGCTGTCACTTACTTTACTTCCCTTGATCTATTTCCACACCTGTAAAATGAAGGGGGTAGGGGTTGAATTAAGTGGTCTCTGAGGTCTCTTCTAGAACTCCGATCCTATGAGATGATCTCTTAGAAACCCAGTGCCCTTCCACCTCTGACACTCTAGGCCTCTTTCCCTAACCTCCTTCATCTCTGATGTTTTCCCTTCATCCATGAGCAACTGTTCTCTCTCCACCTTCCCCCCAGCTGCCTCAGTTCCTGGGGAAGTTAATTACATATTAGAGAAGAGAACATCCTCACCCTTGGGGCAGAGGGGAGGCCTCATTACCTGGGAGTGAACCAGTGATTGGGAGAGAGCCAGGGAGCACACACAAGGATGGAGAGGCTTGGCAACCTCTGAGCCATCAGCCTCAGCTCAGGTCTGTGTACAGGCTGCTTAGCAACAGAACAGGGAGGGGAAGGAGGAGGGGGAGGGGTGAAATTGGGGAGAAAGAGGAGAGGAAGGGGAAGGGAGAAGAGAGGAAAGGGGAAGGGGAGGAAGAGAGTGAGGATGAGGAGGGGATGGGGATCAGGAGGAAGAGGAGGAGGGAGGAAGGAGATGAAGGAAAAGGAGGGGAAGGGAGGAAAGAAGAAGGGAAGGGTGAGGAAGATAAAAGGAGGAGGAGGGAGAGGAAGAGAGAAGAGGGAAGGAGGAAGTGGAGAAAGGGGAGGAGAGTGAGGGTAAGGAGGGGAGGAGAATAGTAAGGGTGAGGAGGGTAGTGAAGGAGAGGAGGGAAGAAGGGGAAGGAGGGGGAAAGAAAGGGAGAGGAGAAGAGAAAAGTGGAGGAAGGGGAGAAGAAGGAAGGAAAGAAGGAGGGAGGACAAGGGAGGAGGGAAGGAAGGGGTAGAGATGGAGAGGAAGGGAGAAGAGGTGGGGGAGGGCTGCAGGTCCTGCAACACAGCAGCTTCTGAATAATTCTGGAGTTGGCTACAGCTGGAGAGAAGGTGGCCCTGGGAACAGGCTTTTGCAGAATTCAATTACAATTAAAATTTAACAAACATGTATTAAGTACTGATTGTGTGCAAAGCTCTGGAGACTAAGACAAAGCCGGCTGTATCACACTTGGTGTTCCATCTCCCATCTCCATGCTTCTGCATAAGCTGTTCCCCATGTTGGATTGCAGCCCTTTCTCACCTCCGCCTCTCAGATTCTCTAGCTTCATTCAAACCTCAGTTTAAGAGACAGTCAGTGTGCATTTATTAAACTCCTACTGCATGACAAGCACTGACTGCACTGAGGACTGGGGATGCAAAGAAAGACCAAAGCCCACTCCTGTTCTACGGGAGCTCACTATGTTGATGGGGGAGGGGGATGGGGTACAAACACCTGTGGACAAACAAGATGTAGGTAGGATAAACTGGGGGCAGGCTCAGAGGGAAGGAATTAGCATTAAGGTGCACTGGGAGAGGCTTTTTGCAGAAAGCAGGAGATGTTATCTGAGACTGGAGGGAAGCCATCTGTGCCAAGAGACCTTTCCTGATCCACACAGCAACTCACACCGTCTCCCCGAAAAGGACTCTGAATTGTTTTTGTATAAATAAAGTTCTTATCTGAGTACTTGTTGTTTCACTCCCAAAAGAATATAAGATCCTTGAGGTCAGGGATTGATTCACTTTCTTCTTTGTATCTCTAGAGTCCAGCATGTACTTAAAATGATTGTTGGTAGATTAATTAGAAAGTTGTAAAGAAATGAGGTTGGACTACATGGCCTCTAAGGTCCCTTCAAGGGAGAAAGTTTGATCCTATGGGAGTTAAAATTAGTCCTTAGAGCTGGAAGCTTAGACAACAAGCATTTATGAAGCACCTACTGTGTGCCAGCCACTGTACTAAATGCTAGGGAAAGGCTAATTCATAGTCCCTTGCTATAAAGGAGTTTTATTCTAGGGGAAAGATAATATACAAACTTCATTAAGCAGCTAGGTATTGCAGGAGATAGAGTCATAGACCTGGAGTTAGGAAGTAGGGAAGACTTGAATTCAAATCCAGCCTCAGACTCTGACTAGCTTTGCAGCCCTGGGCAAGTCACTTAGGTTCTGTCTGCTTCAGTTTCTTATGTGTAAAATGGAGATAATAATAGCACCTACATCTCGGGATTATTGTGAAGTTCAAATGAGATTATATTTGTAAAGTGCTTTGTAAATCTTTATATAAGTGTCATCTATCATAAACCGTGAGCATACAAGAATATATGCAGTGCAAACTGAAGTCATCTCAG
Source organism: Pseudochirops corinnae (assembly GCA_028646515.1). NCBI lineage: Eukaryota > Metazoa > Chordata > Mammalia > Diprotodontia > Pseudocheiridae > Pseudochirops > Pseudochirops corinnae. The sequence continues at coordinate 341,570,064 of CM053586.1, read as the reverse complement.
AGAGAAGGCACCGGCATGAAGGGGGCTTGGGAAAGGCATCTTGCAGAAGGTGGGACTAGCTTCCTCCACAGCCCCCACCTTGTCCCTGCCCAGGAAGGCTAGACATGGCTAATTAAGATGAAGGAGCTGTTATGTTAGCAGGTGTGGAGACGGGACACTGAGAATCTTGTCACTTCCCTTCCATGGCTAGAGTTTCCTGCAAGGAGGGACAGACTTAATTGGGATTCTGAGAGTAGCATTAATAACAGCAGCTGTCCCAATTAGCTACATATCTCCTTCTTCCATCTCGGTCAGTGCCCAGTATGTGAGGCTTTAGTCCTCAACTAATAGACCTTTTTCTCATCCCACCTAACCCTTTATATCTGGTCTTTCTCCTTCCTCCATTAGGTTAGGGGGAGCATTCACAAAGGACTCCCATCTCTTTTCCTTGTTCAGATAGTCAGCAAGCATTTATTAAGTTCTTACTATATGCTAAGCATTAAGGACACAAAGAAAGGCAACTCCCACCCTCAGTTGTCTTGGCCTCAAGGAGCTCCCCCCTCTCCCCCAGGATAATCTCCTAGTAAGTAACTAGGATGGAAGCCAATCTCAAAGGGAAATGCATTGTCAATGAGGAAGACTGGGGAAGAACTTCTGTAGAAAGTGGGACGTTAAGATTGGCTAAAATGACAAAACAGGAAAACGACAAATGCTGGAGAGGATGTGGAAAAATTGGAACACTAATGCATTGTTGGTGGAGTTGTGAATTGATACAAC
>CM053586.1:341513093-341568808 GCA_028646515.1 Pseudochirops corinnae | reverse complement strand
CTTTTAATTTACAAGATTCAGTTCCACAGTCACTTGGGTTTCAGATTTTCTCCCCTCCCCCCCCCCATGGTGGCATGCAATCGTGTATAGGATCTGCAAATACTCTCACATTGTACCATAGTTTGGTCATATAGAAGGGCTGTGACCAATGAGTGATCACTGGGAAAAGAAAAAAAAAACAACAAAAAAACAAAACCAGACATAAAAGAACGATAACGAGTTTTGCTTCAGTCAAGTGAGACTATGGTTAGTTTTCCTTTTTCAAAATGTTTATGGATTTCTTCTGTTCTTATATCACTTTCATTTTCCATTCCTCTCCTTCATCCTGAGGACCAAAAGAAAGAGGGAAAAGAGCAGGCAAGCACAGGAAGACAATCAAAACATCTGCCAAGAGGGAGATGTCTTCACATAGCTCTTCTTCGGGGCCAAGCTGTGACATTGTATATACATTATTTATTTTTATTAATTCCACACAGTCCAATCCATCAAATAGCTACTATGTTCCAGGTACTGTGCCAGAGGCTGAGAGTGCAAAGAAACAGTCACTGCCCTCAGGGAACTATCATTCTACTGGAGGGATACAGCATGTAGACAGACAATTATATATCCAATTATTTGAGGAGAAGAGAGGGAGCAAACACTAAGCTGCTACAGAGAACAGAAAAAGAAAAGCTTCCTATAGGAGGTGATACTTTAAAGCAAGTCATGGATACTAAAAGGCAGAGGGAGGAAAAAAGAGCACTTATCAGAGATATAGCCCATACACAGAAGTGGCAGATGGGGATTGGCAAGTGAGCCAGTTTGGCTACAATATTGAGCATGTACAGTAGAGTAGTATGTAATAAGCCTGGAAAGGTTAGTTGGAACCAAACAGTGAAGAGTTTTGAATGCCAAACTGAAGAGTTGGGTCATGTTATCCTTGAATCGATAGGGAGTCATTGGAGCTTTTTGAGATGGTGAGCAATTTGGTTAGACTTGTGCTTTTGGAAAATTATTTTGGCAGATGTTTAGAGAATAGATTGGAGAGCTCCAAGGCTGAATGTTGAGAGTTCAGTTAGAAGGCTGCTTCAATATACCAGCAAGAGGAGATGGGAGCCTGAACTAGAGAAGGTGGGGTGGTAGCAGAGAGAAGAAATATAGACTTAGAAACACAGGACTTAGAAAGTTACTGGATATGGGGAATAAGGGAGAGGGGAAAGCCCAGGATGAGTTACTAGAGCGGTGGTACCTTCAACACAGTACAAGAGGAGATGGATTTAGGGGAGAAGACATGGAGAAGACATATTGAATTTGAGAAGCTGATGGGCCCTAGAGGTGGACCGGGAGGCAGGTAGTGAGTGATATAGGATGGAAGCTCAAGAGAGAGATATGGGGTGGACATGCAGATCTATGAGTGACTGGCATAGAGATGATGCTTAAATCTATAGGAGCTAATGAGAGGGGATAGCGAGCCTTGGGAGACATCCACAGTTATGGACTAATGAGAAAAGGAGACTGAGCAGGAGTGGCCAGACAAGTAGGAAGGAGAAGGGGTTACGTACTTATGTAGTACCTACCATGTATCCGGTACTATGCTGAAATAATGTTTTATAAATATCTCATTTGATCCTCATAAGAACCCTGTAAGGTAGGTACTGTTATCCCCATTTTACAGTTGAGGTAACAGAGACAAACGGAAGTTAAATGACTTGCTCAGGGTCATGCAGCTAGTAAACATCTGAGGCTGGATTTGAACACACATCTTCCGCACTCTATCCATTACACCTTTAGCTGCCTATTATAATTGTCCAGACCAGATAGATCACAAACCCAAAGAGGAGGGAATATTTGGGGGGAGAAAGTGGTCAGCTGTGGCAAAGGCTGCCAAGAGGTCAGCAAGGTTGAGAATTGAGAGAAAGCCACTGAATTTGTCAGTCAGTGAACAATTATGTGCTTACTATGTGTTAAACACATTCCTAAGTAATGGGAACAGAAGCAGAAAAAACTAGACTGTTCCTTAAGGAGGTTACATTCTTATAGGGGAAGACAACATATGAAAGAAATCAGAATGGAATGGGGGAAGAAGTAACCTGAGGGGGGGTAGCAGAGGAAGTCCCATGGAGATGAGTCAGCAGAATGACTGGAGAGGGGTGAAGACATCTTTGGCCTGGGCTTCCTCCTCATATTGAAGGTTCTGAGAGGAACCAACCAATCAGGAATAAAGCATGGTTTCTGTCTCCCATGGGAGATGATAGTGTACTGTAGGTATAGAGGGAGGCGTATATTTATATAAGGAAAGGTTCTAATCTGGGATGGGGAGGATGTATGGAGAGTTACTGGAAAATGATGGATTTTAAGTGCATTAATAAAAATTTTTAAATAAAAGTATTTGTATAGCCCAAACTGCTATAGAAATTCCCAGCTTTGCCTCTAACAATTTGTGTGACCATGGCAAGATACAACCTCTCTGAGCCTAAGTTTCTTCCCTATAAAATGAAGGGTTGGCCTCTGAGGCTTCTTCTTGCTCTAGATCTAATTGTTAATACTATTTTTCAGTTAACATTTATTAAGTGCTTAGTATGTTCCAGACACTGTCTTAAGTGCTAGGCAAAAGACAGTGCCTACCCTTAAGGAACTTACAATCTAACGGGGAGACAACATGTAAACAAATCTAAATAAAACAAACTATATACGGGATAAATAGGAATAATTAACAGGGAAGGCACGGGAATTAAGAGTGGTTGGGGAAGGCTTCCTGTAGAAGCTGGGATTTTAGTTAGAACTTAAAGAAAGTCAGGGAGGTCAGTAGTTAGAGCTGAAGAGGGAGGGCATTCCAGGCCCGGAGGACAGCAGAGAGAATGCCTGAACTTCTAGATGGAAGGTCTTGTTTGTGAAACAGCCAAGAGGCTAGTGTCACTGGATGGAAGTGTTAGGGACTAAGGGGTAAGAAGACTGGAAAGTAGAAGGGGCCAGGTTAGGAAGGACTTTGAATGCTAATCCCTCTGAATTTAGCCAGGTTTGTCTGTCGATGGTAGACACAGAGTCCACCGTCAGCCCTGTCTGTATTCCAAGCTTTTTCTGTTGGGTCACAGTCTTAGAGAAGCTGGGCTTGTTCCTAGGCCTTGAATATAATGATAGGCATTAGCCTTCTTGGTCACATATCCCTTTGGTGACTCATACTGTGATCCATTAAAAAAACCCAGGTCTTTTTTTTCTAATAGTAATAACTCTCTAACAGTGTCTCCCCTAACTTTTGAGGTTGATTTTTTGAACCTGTGTCAGACTTTACATTTACCACTGTTACATTTATTCCATTTTATTAGCTCTGGTCTTTTGTGAGGGTCTCCTTTGGTCCAATGTATTAACTCTTCTTCCTGTCTTTGTGTTATCTGCATTTTTTATAATTGTGTTATCAGTCAAATAGTGGTCTTGCTCTCACCTATACTCCCTCCCAATACATTACAAATAAGTTTCTTGGAGTGGGGACTGTTTCAGTCAATAAACATTTACTAAGCACCTACTACGTGTCAGACCCTATGTTAAGGGCTGGAGATACAAAAAGGGGCAAGAGATGGTCCCTGCTATCCATGAATTCAAAGTCTCAGTCATTGTATCTGGGTCTCCAAGTATCTGGCACTTAGCAGGTACTTAATAAATATTTGTTGAAGCTTTCTGCGAATCACAAAATGCCTTGAAAAAATGAGCTATTATTATTCTCTATTACTTAACCTAAGTTATTGCTTTAAAATGTTCAATATCTAGGGCTAAGCACAGAACCCTTGGACACTCCACTAGAGACCTCTTCCCATTTGATATGGAGGCATCCATGACAATTCTCAGCCTGGCCATTTTACCAATTCTGAATGCCTTTCAGTATACTCTATCACTCAGCCCACATCTTTCCATCTTTTCCACAATCACAAATGGACAAAGGGGTACATAATACTCCAGGAAGTGTCATAGGTTTGAGGAGGGGAGCTGGCCTCCAGTCTGGAATCACTGAATCCCATCAGCTGTTTCTGGGCAACCCATTTGTCTGTGTGCCTTGGGTAGTTCTCAGCTCCTACCTTCCTAGGTCTGGTTACACGTGACTCTCCATCTCCCCTTTTGTTTATGTTCTCAGTGTAGCTGCATCTATTTTGGGCTGTCAGGTGGCCAAGTATGACCTGAAGCTGGGAAGGATTGTTTTTCCTTTTTTTCCCCTGGGGGTGTGTGTGTGTGCGCGCGCATGTGTTTGTGCGCATGCTCTTCAGTGAGTGATGTCACTTTTCCTACACAAGGTAGGGCTTTCTTTGTGAGTTCTCTAGAGAATCTCAGCTGCTCTTCTCCCCTCCTGCAGTAGCTCCCATGGCTGGGCATAAGTCTTTCACCAAAGCTTTGTTGTTTTTTTGTTGTGTGCCTAGCCTTGTGCTGCGTACGTCAGAGATGGAAGATAGAGAACTGAAAGGGGTTTTAGGTATCATTCATTATTATAGAGAGGGAAAATGAGGCCCAGAAATAGGAAGAGACTTACCCAAGGTCCCAAGCTAGGAAGTATCAGAAGTGGTATTTATATTCAGGTCCTTGATCAATGAACAAGTGAAAAATAGTTTATCAGGAGTATTGTCCCAAAGTCCTGGCAACACAAACAGCAAAGCAAGGAGTTTCCATTCTTACAGGAGAGCACCAGGGGAGTTTATCACCATCCACTTTTCAGGAGTAAGAACAGCATTGGTTTGATGAAGTGTCCAGAGTTTGAAAGGGTTTGGGGGGTGAGGTGGCCATAGCAGGCAATGTCCCCAGGCTTGGTCACCAGTGATCTATGCAATTTCGGAATCATCCCACCCAGGTTCCCATGTACTCAAAGCTTGGGGTGACTAACATGTGGAAGCTGGATGGTGTGATGGAAGATGGAGGCCCCTGTGATGGGCAGCACCTCCCTCTTTATGTCAATAAAAACTCCACTCAGATGTTACTTCCTGCAGGAAGGCTTCCCTGATTCCCTCCCTGGTTCTCTCCTCCATAATATTCCTCCCAGGCTCTCACAGACATTCCCCCTCCACCCCTTCAGTGTACTCATTAAGTCTTGGTCCAAATTCCAATTATTGGTCGTTCTCTTGGGACCCCTTCCTAGACTGTGAATTCCATGAGGGCAGGAACTAGTCCAGGGGTGGGAAACCTGTGGCCTTCTAGGTCCTTGGGTACAACCTTTTACCTGAGTCCAAGTTTTACAAAACAAATCTTTTTATGAAGGGGATTTGTTCTGTGAAGTTTGGATTTAGTCCAAAGGCCCCACTTGAGGACCTAGAAGGCCTCATGTGGCCTGAAGGCCAAAGGCTCCACACTCCTGGACTAGACCTTGCTTTAAAACTTTACCTCTCCAGGATGGAGCAGCAAATGCCCGATTAATAATCTTTGGATTGTATTATGTTGTCATAACTTCATTCAATGAACACTAAGTGCCTACTGTATACCAGGTACATAGTGAAAGGAAGTGTGGTATAATGGATAGGAAACTGGCTTCACAGGGTCTGGGTTCAAGTCCTGACGGTGTATTTGGCAAACTGCTTATCAAGTGAATGAATTTGCTAAATTCATCCATTCTCAGTGCTTGCTGATCGATACTTCATAGAAGGATTGGAGGAGACAAGGGCTGAGCTTCTTCCCAGACCAGAGGTTCAATGATTCTGTGGCCACATTTGGAGAAGTCTTCTTGAGCAGGGAGACCAGGGAGGAGGCCGACCACAAGAAGAACCTGAGCATTCTAGTCCTGAAAAAGGCCCTAAATATTATCCAGTCCAATCCATTCCTCTTATGAATGAAGAAAAAACTCAGCCAGGGAAGTGGCTTGCTAAGGTCACACAGTTCTAAGTGGCAGAGCCAGGGGTCAGAACTGGGCTTCTCATTCCAAATCTGGGGTACTTTCTACTTCATTAAATGTCTGACTGAAAACAGCTGGTGCCCACTTCCATTTTTAGAGAAGTGGGGTCCTGTGGGTTTGGAATGCTGTATACATCATCTCATGATGCTGCTTTATCAGGCTTGGTTTTTTGTTGTTCTTTGTTTTTGGCTTCACTTTTTCTTTGGCACAAGGGAAGGCTCCCTGCAGTAGGGAAAGGCTATGTGTAAAACTGACAGTATCTAAAAACAGAGGGCACAAGAAAGCCCTAAAGGCTCTACTGTTCCCCCTTTTCAATGGAAATCTGGCATCTAGGCCTATTGCTTGATCCCACTGAGTTCTGATCCTTTCTGGATTATTGTGTTCAGTCCTGGGTTTGGGACATGAATAAACTAGAGAGAGGCTGAGGCTGGGAATGGGATGGTGAGGGGAGCCTGACCCAGGCCACAGGAGAATCAGTTGAAGGAACTGGAGGTATTAGTGGTTAAAGTAGAAGCACACTGAGGACAGGAATCACTTGGTTTTATCTTTAGATCCCCACGTGCTTAGCACAGTGCCTGGCACTCAGAAGGGTGCTGAATAAATTTTGAATTGAATGAGTTGAATTAAGAAAAGTGTTAGGAGAGACTGGAGGGACCCACTTTAAGTGTCTGAAAGTCTGTTGCGTTGAAGAGGGATCTGGCTCATTCTGATTCACTTCAGAAGCACGAATGAAGGAGGGAAGTTCCAGGGAGGCAGATTTGGAGTTGATAGAGGTCAACCCTTCTAGGTAGTGAGAGCTGCCCCAAAGTGGAAGGGGCTGCTCTGGCTTGAGGGGAGGGTAGAGGGTGGGCTCCCCCTCACTGGAGCTGCCAAGTACAGGCCGGACGCCCCCTTGGGTGAGATGTTGTGGACATGGGGGAATCTTGTTGGACCAGATGGTCTCCAGCTCCTGCCAGCTTCAAGACTGACCGAGCTCTGAGGGCCAGGATTGGGTCTCCTGCTTACCCTGTCTTCTACATGACACCTGACACAGCCCCCACCAGCAAGAGCAGGGTGCTCAGCCAAACGGCCCAGTAGGCCTTCCTAAAATGTACGTCTGACCCTGTCACCCCCTTCCACTCAGTAATCTCTAGGGGCTCACTGCTGCCCCCAGGACAAAATAGAAACTCATTTGTTTGGCATTTAAAGCCTCACCTGTCTGGCCCTGATATACATTTCCAGTTTCATGCCTTTCTGTGCACTCGAGGATTCAACTAAGCTGATCTGCTTGTTGTTCCTCGAATTCAGGACTGAATCTCCGTCCTCCAGCTGCTCTTCATGCCTCCAATGAATCCTTTTCTTGCTTCTCTAAAGGGTCAGCTCCAGCTGGACTCCCCATCAGCCCTTCCTGGCCACCTCCTATCACCTGGTGTCTGCTTTGTGTAAATTACGTACACACGCACACACACACACACACACACACACACACACACACACAAGCACAGAGTGAGACCTCAGAAGACAAGGACTGTTTGGGATTTGTCCTTATAGCTCGAGCACCTTCCATGGAGCCTGCATAGAGTAGGAGATTAATAAATGCTTATTAAATAGAATTTGGTGGGGGGTGACTGTGATGCTGAGGTCTCCATTCGCCTGCAGGCATGAAGGCCCTGGGACTTTTGGGCCAGCGATGAGAATGGAAGGACAGCGCTTCCAGAGCCCTGGCAGGTTTCTAAAGCACTTTTCCCCACCAGCACCCGAGGCCAGGGAACCACTTTAGAAACCTCAAAGGGCCACATGGTTGGGTGTTGCTAGTGAGAGGCAGCGAGGGAAAGGATGGAAACAGCGGTGGGGAGACCCAGGTTTGCATTCTGGATCTGCCACTTAAAAATAATGTGACATCAGACAAATCATTTCCATTTTCTGGTTCTTATCTTTCCCATCTGTGAAATGGAACTTGAGAATTTTTGTACTACCCTACCCTCAGAGTGGGCTATGAGGAAAATGCCTCGTAAAACTTACAAATATGAATTAGTATTATGATTATAGTCCCCGCTTTGCAGATGAGAAAATGGATAAAGGTGATTATTAATAAAGGGTTTGTGGGAAGGGCTGACTTTGGGCGTACAGATAGAGCAGGTTAATCAGAGGAGGCTTTCCGGGGGGATGGGTGGGTGGATGGGGAGATGGGTGGATGGATGGGTTGAGTGAAGGAAGGAATGAAAAAGTATTTCAGGGCTTTCTCTGTGCCTGGCACCATTCTGAAGTCTCTGGATACAAGTATAAGAGTGAGAAAGACATCCCCTGCCTGCAAGGAGCTTATATTCTTACGGGGAAGTGGAATAGAAATAGCATGCTTAGGGGAGAGGATCTTGAACTGATTAGGGTGATCTTCATTTCACCTGCTGTGTCTGGAAGCGTTCAGAGCCCGATGCAGGGGAGGCTCTGTGTTCTGGAGACTGGAGTCTGGGTGTCATCCCACAGCAGGTGCTTGCCTGAATATCCAGTCCCAGGGCCCCCTCCCTACCTCTTCTGGAACCTTGCTCTCTCCCCACCCCCAGCCAGGTTTGAGGGCCTCATGCATTATAGGTACTTAACACTAGTTTGTGGAAGTGAATTGTGGTAGCTCCTCTTCTGCCCCACCCTCCCTTCCTCTGAAGGTACAGGTGGCTCCCCTTTGTCTCTTCTGCCCTCCCCCCTCCCCCCATATCCTCTGAGAGCCTCAGGTAGCAGCAGATGGCAGATGGGTGAAGTGTCCTGATAAGGTCTAGTGTGTGTGTGTGTGTGTGTGTGTGTGTGTGTGTGTGTGTGTGTGTACGTGTGTGAAGGGGGGAAGGGGAAAGGGATCAGGGGAAAAAGTCATCCTCTGTCCAAGAGGCCCCATTTCACTATACTAACAGCTCAAGCCTGCTCAGAGCTCTCTTTAATTTCTAAAATATTTTATTAATATATTTTACTTTTGGCTTCTTCCAGCTAATTTCCATTGCACATGAGTAGGAGAGGAGATTCGGATTGGTAGAAATAATCAAAGGTTGGGATCTAATTAGGACAAGGGGGTGAGGGTTTTGAGAGTTGAGGCTGAACTGATTAATTGAAGGGTCCAGACTAGAAAAGGGGGACAGTGAGTTTGATGTAAGGTGATGATGTAGGAGGAAAGGGGGAGATAGTGAGACCATAGTTTGCAGTGAGGTTAAAGAAAATATTCAAGAAGGGTGAAGCAGAGGGAGAGACGGAGGGTTAGGAAAGCATAGTCAGAGAGGGAAATCTCAGAGCTCTAGATGATGGATTTTGTGAGTTTGTGGTCAATGACAAGGCAAAGGTCCTTGTGTGTGACTTAAGACCATACAATTGTAGCTTTAGAACCAGAAGGGACTGCAGAAGCCATAGAGGTCAAGTCTCATTTTACAGATGAGGAAACTGAGGCCCAGGGAGGTAAAGTGACTTATCCTATGCCTATATGACCTTGGACAAGTTAAGTCAAGCATTTATTAAGCATCCTGTGCTAAGGGCTAGGAACACAAAGAAAAGCAAAAAGAAAAATGTTCCCTGCCCTCAAGGAACTTACAGTCTAATGGGAGAGTCAACATGCAAACAATTATGGACAGACAGACAAACTATATACAGGCTAAACTGAAAAGAAGCCCAGAGGGAAGGCACTAGTTCTGTTTTAGCCGAGACCGAAAGGAAGCCAGGAGGCAGACAAGAAGGGAGAACTTTCCAGGTATGAGAGAGGCAGCCTCTGAAAATGCCCAGAGTTGAGAGACAGAGATTATCTAAGAGGAAAAGAAATAAGGCTCATGTCACTGGATTATAGAGGATGTGGGGGTGAGTAGGGCTTAAAAAGACAGAGGGATGAGGGAACCAGTCTATGGAGGGCTTTACAAGACAAACTATTCTAAACTTGATCCTTGGGGCAGCTAGGTGCTGCTATAGTGGATGGACACCCACCCTGGAGTCTGGAGAACCTCAGTTCAAATCTCTTCTAAGACATTTACTAGTTGTGTGACTCTGGGCATGACACTTTACCCTGATTACCTCCCCTCCTTTCCAAGAAAAACAACAACAAACAACTTGATCCTGGAGGGTAATAGTGAGCCACTGGAGTCTATTGAGTGTGTGTGTGGGAGGGGGGGCATTTAGACCCTCAACTTCCAGGCCGTGTGCCCACAGATGTCACTTCTGCCTCCTTCTCCCCCTTTGTCCCCAGCATTCAGGGTTGCTAGGTAATGACTGCAGACAGGTCTCTAAACTCCACTCATGTGCTTTGCACCTTTCTCTGTGAAGTCTCTCAACTTGCTGTGAATGACGAATGTTGTTCCAGGCTCTGAGCTCAGGCTGGGAGGACCCTACAGTGTCAGGCATTGCAGGGCAAGGAGCAGCTCATTGAACATCTAGGACTCAGGAGTCTACCTCACAGGGCCTGGAGAGCTCCCAGCTTGAGACACAATTTTTAACTGGTGCTTATTATAGGATCCCAGGCTAGAGTGTGGAGGGACCCCTGCTCCAACTCCCTCTCTTTACAGAGAAGGAGACTGCAGACCATGGAGGTGGTGTGACTTCCTCAGGGTCAGAGAAAGTATTTGAACCCAGGCTCTCTGACCGTAGCGTCCCATTCTTTCCACAAGACCTCTGTGCCATTCTTTCACCTGAAATGTGGGGCATGGAGATGGGAGGTCAGTCAGGAGAAAGGAGATCAGTGTGACTGGTAGGAGAGTGGTATGAAATAAGACTGGCCACCCCAATGGGAGCCAGCCTGCAGGGCCAAGCTACAAAGAGTTTGTATTTTATCCTTTGCCCTCAGGCCACATTGGAGTATCATGTTCAGTTCTGGGTTAAGGACATTAATAAGCTGGTGAATTTCCAGAGGAGGAATGGCCTTGAGGCCATGCCATCTGAGAATCATTTGGGGATGTTTAGCCTGCATATGAGAGGAAGGGAAGAGCAATTGAGCTTGTTTTGTTGGCTCTGGAGGACAAAAGTAGGAGCAATGGGTAGAAGTGAAAGGGACTGGGCGGCTAGGTGGTGCAGTGAATAGAGCACCGGCCAAATCCAGCCTCAGACTTTTGTTTCCCCTGAGCAGATGGAATCAGGTTGGATCAGGTGCTTGGCAGCCCACAGGTTGTCAGAGCTGGAAGAGGCCTCAGAGCAGGGAACGTCAGAGCTGTCAGGGAGCTTAGAACAGGGAATGTCAGGACTGGGAGAGAGCTAGAACAGGGAATGTCAGAGCTGGAAGAAGCCTCAGAGCAGGGAACGTCAGAGCTGTCAGGGAGCTTAGAACAGGGAATGTCAGGACTGGGAGAGAGCTAGAACAGGGAATGTCAGAGCTGGGAGGGGCCTGAGAACAGAAAACGTCAGCCAGAGAAAATGCCCAGAGCTAAAAGATAGAATGTCTTCGTTGTGCAACAGTCAGGAGGCCAGTATCACTGGACCAAAGAGCACCTGGGAAGGACTAAGGCATGGAAAGGGAGAGCAGCAGTTACGATGGGCTTTGTGCACCCAATCATAATCATCATAAAGCTAAATATTCTCTGCCTTCTTATGGTCTAGAACCAATCTCCTCACCACCCCTGGTCACCATCCCTGGTCACCTTCCTCTGGTCATTCTCCATTCTTTCCAAAAGCACAAAGCCTAGAACTCAACACCATATTCCAGATGTGGTCTGATGAGGGCAGAGGACAATGTGGCCCTTCCTCTCGTCCTCCCTTTTGTACAGTCTTCATTGTTGTCAAACCGGCCTCTTAGCTTTTTGCATAGAAGACAGGCCATCTCCCGACAAGATGTGTCATCTCTTACCTCTGGGCTTTTGCCCAGGTGGGCCTACAGTATCTGCACTCTTTTGTTTGGGATTTCTTCCAAGCACAGCTCCTGCTACCCCCTCAATGAGGTCTTTTCTGACCTCCCCCCACCCCCAAACCATGGATGTTCCTTCCTTTATGAGCATACATTCTATGTATTTTGTATTTACTCATGTGTGTAAGTATAGTGTCCCTGTGGAAGAATGATAGCTCTTTGAGAGAAAGGACCATTCTGTTTGAGTTGGCCCCTAAGCATAGTGATTGGCATATAATAATTACTTAAGGAATATTTATTGAACCTTATTGAATAAATAGCCTTGGACACTATGCCTCTCCTCATGTGACCCAAGAAATCTAGATAGTATCATAGAATGTTCAAACTGTAAAAGACCTTAGAGGTCATCCAGTGTGGCCCCTCTGTTTTATAGAGGAAGAGACTGAGGTTCAGAGAGGGCAAGGGACTGGTGCCCCATCACACAGTTAGCAGCAGAGCAAAGACTTCCTTAGGGGAGAGGCATGGCATGGGGTCCTGAATTCGGAGTCAGAGGACTGAGCTTCCAACTACCTGGGCTTAAATGCCAACATTTTAAATTATTAGCTGTATGTCCCTGGACAAGTCACTTAACCTCCCTGGGACTCAGGTATGCCTTTTGTAAAATGAGAGGGGTTCTGGACATCATAACTTCAAAGATCCTTCCGACTCTAAATCTCGGATTCTTCATAGATGTTTCCCTTATTCAACTCCATATCTCCTAGGATCTGCGCCCTCCTCCCCAACAATTTCTAAAGCATGTGCTGTGCAACAATGATTGTGTATCTTATTTTTAGAAAACTTGGGCACCTGTATGCAAATGATGCTGGGGAGACGTCTGCTACAGTGCAACCATGAGCTTGCCGGGTTCCCAGGAGAGCTCCCAAGGTTGCCAGCAGTGGCAAGGAGAAAACCAGTGCAGGGGGCCCTCCTGGCCTCTCCTCTCCCAGTCCTTGAGTGTCCTGTGTGACCTCAGATCAGGCCCCTCCCTCCCTGAATCTCTGGAAATGGCAGGGCCCATGCTGGTGCTACCCTCTTTACTGGGCTCCTGTGAGGAATGATCCCCACAAATGTGGTCTTTATTTTTATTTATCCTAAGGTTTACAAATATTATCATTTCATATTTATAGATTTTTTTTATTGACATAAAGGCAGTGAAGTCTAGTAAATAGAACACCTGATTTGGAATCAGGAGTTTGTAGTTTAGTCATATCAGTCATGTCTGACTCTTCATGACCCCATGTGGGGTTTTCTTGGCAAAGACACTGGAGGGGTTTGTCATTTCCTTCTCCAGCTCATTTTTCAAATGAGGAAACTGAGGCAGGCAGGCTTAAGTGACTTTCCCAAGGTCACACATTTAGTCAGTGTCTGAAGCCAGATTTGAACTCAGGAAGATGAGTCTTCCTGATTCCAGGCCTGGTGTTCTGTGATTTATGGTGCCACCTAGCTGCCCAGGGAGTCAAGAGACAGAAATGCAAATCTCACTTCTGACCCTGCAGTCACTCTCAAATCCTCACTTTCCCCATCTGTAAAACAGGGCTAAGAAGATCTGTTGAATTGTGGTCATTTATTCTTTATGCCCTGTCACATAGAGTTTGGTCCAGTGACACTAGGCTCCTGCTGTTTCACAAACGAGACCTTCCATCTCTTGGCTGTGGACATTTTCTCTGGTTGTCCCTCATACGTGGAATGTCCTCCCTCTTCATCTCCACCCATTGGTGGAGAGCCATGTTTTGGTGTGCTGCCCTACAATTTGAACAACTTACAAGGAGCTATACCCCATGACTCAGTTTCTTAGATTCTATGGAGTTTGGAAACTGTGACTCTGTGGCCTCATCCAGTGTTTTCCCTTGGAAATTTAAACCATAGCTAAATTTAGCTTGTGTCTAGGTCTCCACAGGTGTGGGCAAAGCTATCTCCAGTCCTGTGCAAGCATTCAAGCTAATGAGGTATATTGGGGATAGGACAGCCTCCTTGCCATTCCTTGAACAAGACACTTCATCTCCAGACTCATAGGCCATTCCCCCCATACCTGGAATGCTCTTTCTCCTCATCTCTGACTTTTGCCTTCCCTGACTTTCTTCAAGTCCAGTTCAAATCTCAACTTCAGCATGAAGACTTTGTCCATGTTTTCCCCCCATTTCCTATTTATCCTATCTATAGCTTGTTTGTATAGAGTTGGTTTGCTTGTCGTCTCCTTTATTAATTAGGTGATGCACAAAGACTGTCTTCTGCCTTTCTTTGTGTTCCAGTGTTTAGCACGATGCCTTTCACATAGTAGGTTCTTCATGAATGCTTATTGACTGACTGATCAAAGGGAACACAAGCTGACTCACAGCATCCCAAGGCCAGCTTCTGTAATTCTTCTCCCACTCCAGTGAATCCCACCTTTTCCCCAAGGCCATGTACTATCCCTCAGATTCCTAGCAGTACCCTATGGGTTGGGTTTTCTTTGGAGAAGAACTTGAGGTTGCTGGGCAGACAACTCCCTAGTATTCTGGTGAATCCCTCTTTCTCACCAGGCACACATACAGACCTCCAGTCTTATGATTCTACTATAAGGGCTTAGATTCTCCAGGAAGGAAAGAACTTGGGGTTTCCAGAGAGGCAAACCCTCTTCTCATCAGGCCTACAATCTAGAAATAACTCATGGCGATCGCAGAGAGGGAAGTCCAGGTGTGTTGCTTCCCTATGGCATGACTCTGAGGGACCATGTATAAGGTCATCTCCCCACTAAAAGGGAGAGCATCCAGGAGCTCTCACTTTCCTCTTTAGAAGCCTAGACCCTAGAACTCTCTAGAAAGTCAACATTTTTCAGGAAAACCAGTTCTGCTTCTAACCCAGGGGTACTCTTGGATAATAATAACAACAGCTGACATTTTCACTTTTTTCAGTGTTCACTCAGCACTCTACATTCATTGACTCATTTGAGCCTTCATAATTCTGTGAGGGAGGTCCTCCATCATCCTTATAGGTGTTATTATCCCAAATGGAATTATTACCTCCATTTTACCAATTAAGATTATGAAGATTGAAAGACCTGGAATGACTTGCTTGGAGTCACACAGCAAATTAATGCTTCAGAGGTGGGATTTGAACTGAGGTCTTTTGGATCCCCAAGGCCAACACTGTAACTCCTGGGGCTCAGTTTTCTCCTCTATAAAAGGCAGGGGTTGGACTAAGGCTAAAGTAGGGTCTGTAGACCTTTTCAGCTATAAATTCTTATAGTTCTGTGATTACTCCCGGACTCTGAAGTTCAGAGATTTCAAAATGGAAGTTTCTGGGTTGTCTCAGGCAGGGCTGAAGTGAGTCTGGGTGGCCAGGGAAGGAGGAAGGGAGGGGAGTGTGTACACTAGGGGAGCCAATAGACTGGAAAAACAAACCAACACCTTCCCAAACTTGTCAGGTTTCTCACATCAGTGGCAAAGAAGTGGGTGCTGATTCACACCCAGGAGATAATGTGGTTCTATTCTATAAAAATGAAATTAACTAGGGGAAGTAGGACAGTGGCCTATCTCTCTCTACCACCCCCCCACCCCCCGCTCTGGCTGGGCTTAGGGAACCTGTGGTGATGGATGTGACTCAGATGGGCACAGGAGGAGACCCAGACCAACTTGCCCACAGAATTCAGAGCCCCTAGGCTCTGAGTTGGGACACCATCCTGGCCTTTAGGGATCTGCTCCAACAGGCCCTCTGCTTGAAAGGTAAAAGCAGAGGTAGAGAGGATGGAGTGTGATTTTCTGTGGTTTTGGACCTGCCCTTTTATCTCTATGGGTGTCAAAGTGCCCCTTACTTCCTTAAAAAATCTTTCAGCTCTTTGGGAAGTGACTTTGAACACTTAGATGTTTCTAAGTGGAATGGAAGCTGCTTGAGGGCAGGCATATACAGTGGGAAGAGCATTGTATTTGGAATCAGAACTGGGTTCAAAATTTAGTTCAGTCACTATGTTTGTGACCTCAGGTGTGTGATTCCCCTGCTCTTGCCCTTAGTTCCCTCCTTTGTAAAATGAGGAATTAGATTAGATGACTTTTGAGATCTCTTCTGGTATCCATGACTCTATAATTTTGGGGCAGCTAGGTGGCGCCATAGTGAATAGAGTGCTGGGATTGGAATCAGGAAGACTCATCTGAATGAGTTCAAATCTGGCCTCAGATACTTATTAGCTGTGTGACCCTGGGCAAGTCACTTAACTCTGCCTCAGTTTCCTCATCTGTAAAATGACCTAGGGAAGGAAATGGCAAACTACTCCAGCATCTTTGCCAAGGAAACCCCCAATGAGGTCACACAGAGTCAGACACAGCTGAAAACAACTGAACAACAGCAATGAGTCATAACTAGGGCACTAGCTCTTCTTACTTTTGTTAGGTGGTAGATAAAAGCAGAGCAACTCAGAGCCTCTAAGCTGGTGTCTCTAAACTGACTGGGGCTGTGAGATTGAACATGTTGACAAGAGAGAGAAGGAAAGCTAGGTGCAATCTCACCATGACAGAGAGGCAAAGTTTCTCTGAGAAGAAGTGTCCAGTGATCCTGACTAGCTTTGCCCTGTGTGTCTGTGTCTATATTCTTTTGTGTCCCTTGGGGCAATCTGATGTATGAGTCATGCTGAAACTTCCTGAGGTCTTAAGGTTCGGTCAACAAGCATTTATTAAGTGCTTACTACCTTTGTATAACGCTGGACTAAAGGCTGGGGATACAAAGGAAGGCAAAAAAACATGGTGCCTGCCCTCAGGGAACTAATATTCTAATGAGAAGACAATATATAAATAATTATGTATATATATGATATATACAGGGTAGGTAAGTAGAAGGTAACCTCAGAGAGAAGGCAGTAGCAGCAGTAGATGGGATATAGAAAGGTCTCCTGCAGAAGGTGAGATTTGAGTTCAGTCTTGAAGAAAGCCAGGAGGTAATAGTGATGTTGGGAACATACTAGGGCATAGGGGACAGACAGTGATAAGGCACAGTCTGGATATGGAACATCATGGGAGACCCGAACATCTAGGAGTCCAGTGGTTCTGGATCATAGAGTAAGTACAGAGGAGTAAAATATAAGACAAGGAAGGCAGCAAGGGGTAGGCAGCCAAAGGTTTCACAAGCTACACAAAGAATTCCCTATTTGATTTTGGAAGTAATAGGGAGCCACTGGAGTTTATTGGGTATTGGCCAGATCTGCGATAAATTAGGAAGATTGCTTTGGCAGCAGAGTGGAAGATGGGTTGGAGTGGGAAGAGGCTAAAGGCAGGACACCCACCAGTGGCTACTGCAGTGCTCCAGGCATGAAGTAATGAAGACCTGCACACAGGAGGTAACTATGTACATAGAGGGAAGGTGAAATATAGACGAGATGTTGAGAAGGTAGAAACAAGACTTGAAAATATGTTGGATATGTGGGATAAGTGAGAGCGAAGAGTTGAGAATGACATTAAAGAAGGAAGGAATAAGAATTATATATCACCTACTATGTGCTAAGCACTTGACAACTATTATCTCATTTGATTCCCACAACAATCCTGGGGCAGGGGAGCAAAGATGCTATTATCTACATTTTACATTTGAGGAAACTGAGGCAGACAGAAGCTAAGTGACTTGCCCAGGGTCATGCAGCTAGTAAGTATCTAAGGTAGGATTTAAATTCAGGTCTTCCTGACTCCAGACCCAGCACTCTATCCACTGCACCACCTAGCAGCCTAGTATGGTAGAGAACATGTTTGACTGGGAGGACAGAGATACTCTCCACAGCAACAGGAAAGTTTAAAAGAGGAGAAGGTTTGGGGGGGAGTGATGTTGAGTTCTGTTTTGGACATGATGAGGATGGGATGCCCAATAAGAGGTTGGAGATTTGATGTTTGGAGTTCAGGAGAGAGATCAGGGCTGGATCTGAGTCACCCATACTGAGATGATCTCAAGGGAGGAGATGAGAATTTAGAGGCAAAAGAGAAGTGAACCATGGGAAACACCCATGGTCAGGGGGTCCAGCCTGGGTGAAGGACCAGCAGAAGGGACTGAGAGGGAAAAGTCAGACAGGTGAGAGGAGCAGCAGGTGAAATCAGGGGCCTGAAATCCTAGAGAGGAGAGAATGTCCCAAAGGGGGTGATTGATCAGTAGCATCAAAGGCTGCAGAGGGGTCAAAACCCAAGACTCAGGAAAAGTGGTCATTCAGTTTGGCGATGAAGACTTCGCTTTGGAGAGGCCACTTTCAACCAGATGATAAAGCTGAAAGTCAGATTTCAAAGAGTTTAGAAGTTAATGGGAGGTGGAGAAATAGTGGCACCAAGTGTAGATGGCTTTCTCAACGAATTGAGTTCTAACTCCAGACCTGGGTGAGGACAGCTCTGTGTCACAAAGCAAACCCCTTCTGAGCCATTACCTGTATGGTCTTGGGGATCCTGACACTCGGAAATGTCTGGACTTGGGAGTCCTACCTCTTGCTGTATTAATCAAATCTAGGTCCCATAATGTTTCCCCCCTCCACTGCCACTCCCCAGTCAGTGCCCTACAGAAGTTCTGGCAATAGCCTTATGAGCTGGTTAGCTGGGGAGGGGAGCCTTTCTCAGCCAACTCTCCTAACAAATTGAATGAAAAAGTGACATTTTCGATTGCCTCCTTAACCATGGAGAATACCTTTGACAAGGACATGTTTCTTACTTGATATTAATAATAAAAGGTTCATTGAACCAAAAAATAAAAGTGACATTTTTAGCACCCAGCATTTTTCAGGACATACAAGATCCCATCTGTGGCTTCCCTCCACTTCTCATTTCATGTCACTGACTAATGCCTGCATTCAGGCTTTTCTTCTGATTCTGTGTCCCTTAGGACTTCCTATCCCCCTCCCTCTCCCCTTTAACCTTCCCCCCACCCCCTGCTGAAGCTCAGGTTATAGATGGAAGGACATGGAGAGAGCTGGGTGAGTCATCCAGTGAACTCTGGAGAAAGCAAATTAAATGAACTTCGGTAGAGGGAGACTTCTCCGGAGGTAGTGAGTAGTGCTGATGTCAATTCAGAGGCATAAAGAAAAGAAGACTAGAAATGGGGCCAGTAGCTCCCATGAGCCAGAGATGATAACAGCAATAATCACACAGTAAACATTTATTAAACTCTCCTCTATCGAAGGCCATGATTGCTGTTAATAATTGTTGACATTTTGGAGCTACTTTGTAGTTTATCTCCAGAGTGCCTTTCTTTTCTAATATACTTCATAAAAAATTCTCAATGCCTCTTGTTGGTACATTGTCCTCACGTCTGACTATCTCCTACCCTGCTAGCCATCCCTCATAACAAATTTTAAAAAATAAAACATTTTGGGAAAACCAACCCACATATCAGCTATGGCTGACAGTGTATAGTATACTCTGCACCTTAGCCCCCCACTTCTGCAGTGAAGGGATAGGAGTTCATTCCTCAACTCTTTATCAGGATGAGGTTATACTTTCACAGTATTTAGTTCTAGTTGTCTTATTGTCATGATTATTTTCTATTTGTGTTGATGTATGTTGTTTTCCTGGTTCTGCACACTTTATTTTGCCTCTGTTCATGTTAAGTCCTTCTAGGCTTCTCTGTAGTCATTATGACATTGTTACCGTGATATTCTATACCATTCATGGACTGCATCTTGTTGATGGGCACCCACTTTGTTTCCAGTTCTTTGCTACTAGAGAAAGGGATGCTCTGAATTTTTTGGTGTACATGGGACTTTTCTTTCTATCTTTGATGTCTTTCTTTTTTTTTTTTCTTTTTGGAGGGGGAAAGGTAGGGCAATTGGGGTTAAGTGACTTGCCCAGGGTCACACGGCTAGTAAGTGTTATGTGTTTGAGGCCAGATTTGAACTCAGGTCCTCCTGACTCCTAGACCAGTACTCTATTCACTGCACCACCTAGCTGCCCCTATTTGATGTCTTTCAATCCTCAATGTACATTAATCCCTTTTCTGCATTCTTTGATTCAGCCAAACTGGTTTTTTCTCTCTCCCTCCCATCTGGCACTCCATTCATCTCCCATCTCCCATCTCCCTGCCTTTGCATTGGCTATCCCCCAAGTTTGAAATGCCCTCCCTTCTCCCCTCCACCACATAGACTCCCTCTCTCTCTTCAAGTACCACCTTCTATATGATGACTGCCTTTGCTACCTGTAGATCCAAGCGGAAAAGAATCAGGGTGCAGTTAGTTCAACGTGAAGAAAAACTGCCTGACAATAACGTAGAGACATCTTGGACATAATTCTAAACTGTAAAGCTCTTCTCTTGTGTCGTTGGGAGTGAGTGTGGTTTAATGGATGGGACAGAAGACTCAGCCAGAAAGGCTTGTGTTCAACCCCGCATCAGGGGCTGATCTGTGAAAGTGGACGAATTATTCAACCTCTCTGATTGTCCTTCTCCTTATTTGTAAAAAGGACCTAGTAGCTGGCTTTTAAATGGGGCTTTAAGGTACTTTACAAGTATCTCATGTGATCCTCACAACAACCCTGGGTGGGAGGTGCCTGCTGTTATTATCCCATTTTACAGAAAGGTAGAGGTTAAGTGACTTGCACAGGATCACACAGCTAGGAAGTGTCTGAGGCAGGATTTGAACTCAGATCTTCCTGTCTCCAAGTCCAGATCTGTTAACTTTGCCATCTGGTGGCCTCTCTGGATCCAATGAGATAACATGCAAAGCACTGTGCAAGCCTCAGAGTTCTAGAGAAAGCTGTCAGCAGTTATTATGAAGTCAGATTCCATTTTAGGGAGGATGCTGCTGAGGCTTGCCTAAGGTCATGTTTGTTAGCCAGGATAGGCCCCTCCATCTCAGCAGCTCTAGCCTGGTTCCCTCTGCTCCATCTGGCAGCCCTGACCCGGGTGAATAGGCTCAGTCTGAGGGGCCCCTCCTCCTGAGTGTCTGCTAGAGCTGGAGAGCCTGGAGCCCAACCCCCAGAGGAAGGGGGCTGTGTGGAGAGGAAGATCACTCGACCGGAAGCTCTCGTTACGGGACTCCAGGATTGCTAGAACTTGAGACAGGAGAAAGAGAACCAGCTAGAGCCCAAGGCGAGCCAACCCCTGAGAAAGATGGCCCCAGAAGTAGGGTATGTTTGTCCTGCTGTCTGCATCCTCTTCCTGGTGGGGATCACAAGACCCCGACTTCCCAACGTTGAGCCAAAAGTTGCCTGTCTGCCACTTTCTCCCCACCCCCCATCACCTTTAGTTTATCCTCTGGAGCCAAGCAAAATCAATCTCCTCCCTCTTCCCAATGACAGCTCTTCAGATAATTGCACACAGCTAATCATAGCCCTTCGAGCTTTTTTCCCCCTCAACTCCTTCAACCAATCCACTGATGACGTAGTTTCTGTCTTCTCTTCATCCTGATCTGAATTCAACAAATATTTGTTAGGCACCTACTATGTGTGAGGCACTATGAAAGAAAGACAATGGAATTGAATTAAGGTGGAAAAGTCCAGGGATGTCAGAGGATCACAAGTACTTTGGGAGGGGGAAGCAGAGTATTCGTTGAGGCAATCAGTAAAGGATGACAATAGAAAGGTAGGGATGGAAATATCCACTTTTTAATCATCTGTTAAGAACCTACTATGTGCCAGCGTGTGAGGTGCTAAAGATGCAAAGACCCAAATTAAACAGTGCTTGTTTTCCATATTTTCTCATGGGGAGGGGTGAGGGGAGGGAGAAGCATAGATGGGATGGAAGAAAAGCAGCCACAGCCTTCCTTTGGGGGGGGGGGGGAATTAATTTTTTTAAAATAGCAAATAAACAAGCTAAAATCCCAACAAAACCAGAAGAAATCAAAACAATTATTTTAAAAAACCACAAGAGGAAACAACCTCTGCTCTCTAGGAGTTTATAGTCCTTGCCTTCCATCCACCCTGTGTGTATCTGTTAGTAACGATTCTTGTGCTCAGTGACAGCCCCATTCAAATGACAGTGCCTGCAGGGCAGAGATTAGTTTGGCTTTTTCTCCATACTCCTGGGGTTTAGCCTGCTGCCAGGCAGGTCCTTACTAAATGATTGTAGATTGACTGAGTTAGTGTGAGATTCTGTTAGGGTTTGGAGGGAGGTGGAGATAAGATCTATGTCAAGAAACAAAAGCAAAATGGATATAAGGGAGTGTCTTGTTTTTATATCTTCGGCTTTTATATCTGCTGAGAGGGGCAGAAGACAGACATTTGGGGGAGAAATACTAAGCACCTTGAGGAGGACCACTGGAGAGAAGTCAGGATATTCCCTGGTGGAGGGGACGTTGTTGCTTGGCCAGGGCAGTGATTGCTATGCCCCTCGCCCAGGGCTCTGGAGGTAGATCCTCTCCCTCTGCCCCTCATCCCATCCCTGGGACCCTGAAGTCTCCCTTCGTTCCAGCCAGGCTCAAATTCTCCCCCCCACATCGCACTCATGAGTCTCCCTGGGGCTTCCTGTTGTCTTCCTAGCAAATGGGCTCCTAAAGCTGCCTGAGGAGGGAGGCTTGCTGCTGAAGGGGACGTGGACGTCATCGTCCTGGATGACACAGTTTCTTTCCCCAAGTAGCCGGTGACTCATGCCTCTTTCTCTTTCCCTTTTCCTGTCTCTTCTTGGGTTCTATTTCTGACTCTCATCAGAGGGAAGGGATCGATGGAGATTTTAAAAATAAAAGGAGGCAGACAAAGCTCCTGTGTGATCCATAGGGCACCTTCTCCTCCTGCCCCCAAAGATCCCTCTCCCCACCAGGACCCTGGGTGATGAAGCTGGGATGGGCCAGGCCACTCACTTTTCTGGGTTCCCCTTCTCTCACTCAGACAGCTTTGGGGAAGGTTGTCGCCTGCGCGGAGGTTTTGTAAGATTTTAGACCTGATTGGAAGGTTTAGAAGATGGTTCCCTTTATCCCAAAGTGGCCTCCCTCTCTCACAGATCAACCATCTTGCTACAAATTTGGTTGGTGCAAAAGAAAAGCACCAACTCTGAAATCAGAAGATCTGTGTTCAAATCCTAGGTCTGCCATGGCTGAGTTGTATGACCTTGAACATCTCACCCTCTCTTGAGTTTCCTCATTTATAAAATGAAGGGATTGGGTTCCATCCCCACTAAGGGTCTCTCAACTCTAAATCTATGACAATAAGATTTAGCCATGGTTAAATGGAGTACCTACCTGTACCAGGGCTGTACAGGCACATGGTTGGGTGAGATGGATTTCAGAGAGACCCTTAGCAAGGATGTTTGTCAGGGAACCATAGGGACATGGGATTTTTTTAGTAGGAAGGTTCCAGAGATCATCTAGCCCCAAGGTTCTTAATACTTTTTCTGTATGTCATAGACTCAAAATATTTTTTAAAAAAACTAGTTCATGGACACCAACGCTAGCCCAACACTCTTTTCTTTTAAAAATTGTATTTGCATTGACTTCTTTTTCATTTCTCTATACATTCCTTTCTTCTACCCAGATATCCTCCCCTTCGTTTTAACAAAAAAGTAAAAAGAAAAAAGAAAGGTAGAAGGAGAGTTGTTAGCTACTTGGCCACTGCCCGTCAGTTGATGTTAATTAAAGTTTTAATCTAAATAATAAAAGAGAGAAAGCAGAAAGAAAAGCAGCTGAACAAAACCAACAAACATGTCTGTGATGTCTGGCCAAATGTGCTATACCCAAAGGCCCCCCACCCCTCCCTGCAGTGAAGGCAGGGCCTTACATGTTCTCATCTCTCCTCTGAGCCCAAGCTTCTCATTATAATGATAGCGTTGGGCTCATTTTTTCCCCTTTATATGGTTGGAGTCGTTATGTTACTTCGTTCTGCTGACTTCACTCTGCCTCAGTTCATTAAACTTTCCTGTGCTTCTCTGATTTCTAAGATCATGAATCACCTCCTGTGCAAGGTGCTTCCTCCCACTGCCCACCCCCATCCCCAGTGCCTTCCCTGCTAAGGCCTCTTTCCATCTCCTCCGCAGTTTTCTTGTGTTTATCTATTTATGTATATCACCCCCCATTAGAGTGGAAGCTCATTGAGGGCAGACAGGTTTTGGGGGGGGAGGGCTTTTATCACAGTGCCTGGTGCATAGTGAGCATTTAATACATCTTTCTTGTTTGATTGAGTCTTAATAAGTCATTGTTACTTACAGTGTATTTTTTCTATATTCAACCACATCCCAATGGGCAACTACTTTATCTCAAAATCTTTAGACCCACAAAAAGTGCTTCTGTGAATATTTTGTTATCTTTGTCCCTCTATCTTTAACCTCCTTGGTTAAAGGAGGTTGTACCTAGCAGTGGGATTTCATGGCAAAGGGTGTGGATATTTGCATCCCTTTTTCAATATAGTTCCAAGGTGACTTTCAGAAAGAGTGGACCAATTCCCATATCCATCAATATTCCAACCATCTCAGCCTGCAGATGACAAAATTGTGACACAGAGGTCAAGCGTTTGCTCAAAGTCGTGTGTGTGTGTGTGTGTGTGTGTGTGTGTGTGTGTGTGTGTGTGTAGGCTTCAAATTGAGAGGGTCTAGATTAGATGATCTCTAAAGTGGCCCAGTGGATAGAATGCCAGGCTGCAGTCAGGAAGACTCATCTTCCTTTGTTCAAAAGCAGCCTCAGACACTTACTAGCCATGTAACCCTGGGTAAGACACTTAACCCTGTTTGCCTCGGTTTCTTCATCTATAAAATGAGCTGGAGAAGGAAATGGCAAACCACTGCAGTATCTTTGCCAAGAAAACCCCAAATGGGGTCACAAAGAGTCTGACAAGATTGAACAACAACAAAATCTCTTCCAGCTTTAACTCCCATGATCCTTAGCCCCAGAAGCAGTCATTCAATTAGCTAGTTTATTAGGAGCCAGGTCCAGACTGTGTGCTAGGGAACCTTTCTGGGTAGATTCCAGTGTCTCAGGGAGGTCAGGGTTCTGGCTGTCTAATTCTATAGGTACTTTTCCAGGTGATGGAAGAAGGATATCTGCAGGATGGATTGAATGGGGTTGTAATCCTTAAATCCCCTGCCTCATCACAGTGAAGAAAATTGTTTTGTAAACTTTAAAATGCTATGGAAATGAGAGTTTCTTGCATGGAGGAATTGAACTCCTCAGATACACTTACCCTATGATAATGTCCATTGTGCTAGGTTTGTGGTAGTGAATGTAAATGGCTGAATGACTGCATGGATGGGTAAATGAATGCATGAGTGGATGGATACATAGATTGATGCATGAATGGATGGATAGATGGATGGATGGATGGATGGTAGGTAGGAAGGAGAGAAGCATTTATTTAGTACCTACTATATGCCAGAAACTGTGCTTAGTGCTTTACAAATATTATCTCATTTGATCCTAACAACAACTTTAGGAGCCAGATGGCATTATAATCTCCATTTTATAGTTAAGGAGACCAAGATAGATAGAGGTTAAGTGACTTGCCCAGGGTCACACAGTTACTAAGAGTCTGAATCCAAATTTGAACTCAGGTCTTCCTGACTCCAGACCTAGTTCTTTATCTAGCATGCCACCTAGCTGCACTTTTTGTGGGAATAAATGTAATGGGTGAATAGATGGATCCATGAATGGATGCATAGATAGATGTATTGATGCATGGATGGGTAGATGGATTCATGGATGGATGGATGCAGTGATGGATGATGAATGGATACATAGGTGGATGGATGCATGCATAGATGGATATATTGCAAATTTAATGGCTATATGAACAGATAGATTTAGAATGTTTTAGAGAACCCTAAGGGATACCCTGGAACCTAAAGTTTGACTACTTTTTTGCATCCTAGGACACAGCTGGCCAGGAAAGATACCGAACCATCACCACTGCCTATTACCGTGGTGCCATGGGTTTCATCCTCATGTATGACATCGCCAATGAAGAGTCCTTCAATGCTGTCCAGGACTGGTAGGGAATACACACACCCTGGCCTGTATCCCCACACCCTCAGTGCCCAACACCAAAGGTTGTGGGAAATGAGAAGCAAGGTTCATACCAATTAGTTAAGATATAAAAGTCAGTACCACAACCATTCTATACAGACTTTGAAGGAATCTGCTTCCTTCTTCCTGGGCACAGGCAGGTAGTACAGTGGAACAATAAGAGCCTGGGCCAGGAATCAGGATACCTATATCTGAATCCTGCTTTGCTTTGGCCTAATGTACTGTGTGCCCTTGGGCAAAGCCAGACCTTTAAGGACAAGGCTCTCTGTATTAAGACAAAATGAAAAATGTCCCTGTCCTCAAGAAGCTTACATTCTAGTCTATATTTCCTCCTTTGTAAGATGAGTGTAACACTACCACCACCACCACCACCACCACCACCACCACCACCACCATGACCACCACTACTACCACCACCACCACCACCACCACCATGACCACCACCACCACCACCATGACCACCACTACTACCACCACCACCACCACCACCACCACCACCACCACCACCACCACCACCTAACATGCAATATAGCATCTTCTCAGTGCCAGGAAGTGCTAAGTAAGTACTTTACACATATCGCATTTAATCTGGGATGGGGGTGTTATTATTATCCCCATTTTACAAATGAGAAAACTGGGGTAGACAAGGTTAAATGACCTACCCAGGATGACACAACTAGGGAGTATCTGAGGCTGGATTTAAACTCAGCTCTTCCTGACTCAACTCCTGGTACTCAATCCACAGCTGCCTCCACCTACCTCACAGAATTGTTGTGGGAAAAGGGCTATGCAAACCTCATAGCATTATAGAGCTGGGACCCCCAGGATCCATCCACCAGGATCTCCAAGACCCTCATATGTTTAATGGTTCCAGGCTTAGCAGATTCATCCACCTCTACTGTTTTGATCTCTTTGGGCCTGGGAAGGGGGCGCTTTTTTGGGATCTGACTGGAAGTTCTCAGGGACATCCCAGCCTTAAGGAGGTTATAAAAGTTCTTAGTTACAGGGAAAGCCAGTCTGATTGAGCATTGGGACCCTCAGTGCCAGCAGTTTGCTGTGGCAATGGGGACAAAGGCCCTGACCTGCTTACTACCCAAGCCAACAAGATCACAATCCTACCCTCTCCTGCCCAGAGTCTCATCTCCGGGGTACTTGGCCCCAACCCAAATGTCATAACATCAGTTCAATGCCATCTGTCAACAGAATGGATGTATGTTGCTGGGAGGAGACAGTGGGTGTAGCAGGGGGACGGTTAGAATCAGGCATCTAGGGAACTCCCTGTATTCAGGGTAGAGTTGGGGTTAGACTCAATGTTGAGGTTACAATTAAAAATGAGCTCCTTTCCTTTCCCTTGAACTAAGATTTAGGTAAAGGGGTTCCTTAACCCCTTGTGTCATGGGCCGCTTTGGAAGTTTGGGGAAGCCTATGGATCTCTTCTCAGAAGAGTATTTTTAAATGTATAAAATAAAATGCATAGGATTATAAAGAAAGCCAGTTTTTATATATACATACATATACATATATATAGGTATGTGTGTACACACACACACACATATATGTACACACAGATACACCCATATATGTGTGTGTATGTCTATATATGTGTGTATGTATATATATATGTGTGTGTATATATATATATATATATATATATATATATATATATATATATATATATATAAATTTTTTTTTTAATTCATAGACCTCGGATGAAAAAACCCTCGTTTGGGTCAAGGTCAAATTTAAGGCTATCATGAGGCTGGGAAACTCATAATCTGGGAGAATGAGGCCAGTTAGCCCCCAGATGATGCCAACTTCAAGGCTTCACTCCTGGGCACACAGCCCCTAACACCCCATCCTCTCAGGCTGGTCTTCTCTTTCCCAGCTGTGCCACATCTGGCCCCACCTCCCTTCCTCTAGTCTTGCTTCCAAGCTGACTAGCTCTGGTGACCTTTTTATATCGATGACTCAGATCTCACCTTTTACCACAAATGAGGCTCAAGGCTCCATCTGGAGGCGTGTTCCTGTTCTTGCTTTGGGTGGGGGTTTTACTGCAGGATTGCCTTTATCCCACCTTCCTCTGGCAAAAAAGAGAAGAAAAGCTCTGAGCCAGCCTGTCTATCTGATGGGGCTCAGTAACTCTAACACCAGCTCCCCTTTCTAAAATGCTTTCTCCCAAGAGCCCTGTGCAGTGGGAGGTGCATAGGTATGGGGGAATCCTTGAGGTCAGGACTGGTTTTTTGTTCATTTGATTTTTGCCTTTCTTCCCATCCAAGCCCTTGCAAAATTCCTGGTATGCAGTTAGCACTTAATAAATGCTTATTGATTGACAGGTGTCCGACTCAGAATGGGAAGACCCAGTCTTCTTCCAGCACTGGATGGCAGTGGGAGAGGGGGAAGACAGGAGGAATGGTTTGACTCCTGATTCAGGGACTGGGAGCTGTCCTAGGTAGACTCTTCAGTGACCAGGCCCAAGTACACTCAAATGATTAACCTCACCTCTCTTTCTCCCTCTGCTCCAGGGCCACCCAGATCAAGACCTACTCCTGGGACAATGCCCAGGTCATCCTGGTGGGGAACAAGTGTGACATGGAGGATGAGAGAGTTGTGCCCACTGAGAAGGGGAAGCTCCTTGCTGAGCAGCTTGGTATGTGTGTGTGTGTGTGTGTGTGTGTGCATGCATACATGCAAATGTATGTGACTAGCATGTTAGGTGTGCATGTATATGTTGGCCCTGCAAAAGGGGAAGGAAGCTTGGGGAGGAAGCTTACCAAGCTCCAAGGTAGCAGCCCTGTAGTCATCAGGGTGCTTAATAGTCTGACAGGGCCCCCAGGGGAGGAGGCTTGAGGCTACTCAAGTAGAGGGAGCAGGGGGAGGACGATTTGGAGGATCATAGGATTTTAGAGCTATGAGGGAAGGTAGGGATTCTAGAAGATGGAAGGAAGGAGGGAGGGCATTCCAAGAAGAGGGGACAGCCTTTGCAAAGGCATGGAGGTAGGAGATGGACTAACCTGTGTGAGGAATGGCAAGAAGGACACTTTGGCTGGACCATAGAGTTCATGAGGAGGAGTGATGTGTACTAAGCTTGACAAGACTGACTGGAGACTGTGAAAGGTTTGAAATTCCAAACTAGAATGAGAGAACTCCCTGTCACTGGAGGGCTTTAAGCTGAGGCTAGGTGGCTGCTTGTGGGGGCTATTGGAGATCTTTTCTGAGTTTTAGATTCTGTGATCTTTTGAAAGGGTCTCAGAGGTCAGTGAATCTGAGCTGCCTGAAGCTTCAGTCCAACCTACAGCTCACCGCAAACGGCCTAATGACCTCCAGTGACAGAGATCTCATGGAGAGGGCCATCTGACTGAGCTCCAGGGCAGCAGCAGCCTACTTGGGGCTCAGCCTTTTCCACCTGCCTGGAGACAATCACACTAATTGGTTCCTTGTCTTCACCCCATTGTCAGCTGCTGAGGATTTCCCTTAATGAATCCATGGAGAGGTTCTGCCTGGCTGGGAGGCAGAGGAATGTCAGGAACACCTGTTAGCCAGCATCAGTGGCATGGAAGGGCCATACAGAGGGAGGGTTATTGGTGCAGGGTTGGTACAAGAAGCAGTCCTGGAGTTTGCTAATTCTGACAGATTTCTCCAGCCGGGAGCTTGTTTCTAGTAACATCTGGTGCACATTATCCCAAGAGAACCTCCTGTCCCAGGTTCCCACCTGTATAGCTTCGCTGCCACTGCTGCCCGCCCCTCCTGCTCCAAATTCTGTCCTTCCTTAAAAGCCCCACTCAAGCCTCAAGCTCCTCCAGGAAGTCTTTTCTGACCACTCCAGTCTGAGGGGAGATGTCCTCACTTATTATCATCGATCATTCCTAAATAATTAGAGCTCTCTCAGTATCTTCATCTGCAAAATGGGACAATAACCCCTACCTGGGAGGGTTGGTTTTGAATGAAAGTGGATGTTTCATGCCTTAAAGTGCTGTGTCAATGCTAATTTAGTTCTGTTCTCTTAATCTCGTTTTTTTCAAACGAGTCCAAATAGAATCAGCCCTGGGACAAGTCACATTCCTATTATTCTTCTGTATTTGATTTTCTATGGGGGTTGAGAACAATATTAATAATAATTAATTGAACATTAAATATAAACACAGGGGAAGAGAATAAGTACTTATTAAGCACCTACTGCAAGCAGACACTGAGCTAATCACTTTACAAACATGCTCTCATTTGATTCTAAAAGATAAGAAAAATGAAGCTCTTTGAGGTTGGCAAATTGTGATTATTCCAAAACCAGGCTCCTTGAAGTTTGGGAAACATTTTCCCGTTCACCAGCCTTCTCTGTGAGCTGGCGGTGTGGAGGTCATGTGAGGTGTTGGCCTTGACTCGGGCTTCTACTCTGACCCCAGAACCTAGGAGTAGGCAGCCTATATGACTCTGGGTAAGTGACTTAACCTCTCAGAGTCTTAGTGTCCTCGTCTAGGGGAACCAGAGGTCAAAGGCTTAGAGGTAGAGCTCTCACAGGTCCAGTGCCCCCATTTTACATACTTGGAAACTGAGAGCCAAAAAGTGAAATAACTTCCCTATGGTCAAACAGGTAGCAGAGTCTACATTGGAAGAGGGCATGATAATAAGAGCATCTGCCTCTCAGGGTTGGCTGTGAAGATCCAAAGAGATGCCACAAAGAGCTTTGAAGAGCTCTACCAGTGTCAGCTGGGACTGGCCAGCATAATAACTCCCCGCTGGGTGGTTGTGGGGCCCCAGTTGGAAGGGGTGGGGGCTTCTCCAAACCTTAGAGTCTCTGTAAAAATCAGTTGTTATTCTAGTGCCAAATCGGTGACCTCTGAACCTTTTCCCCAAGGCCAATGGTGGCAAAGGGGCTAAGGGTGGGAAAGGTTTTGTTTTGGATTTAAAACAACCACAAAGGGACCTATTTTTAGCAGGGATTGGGGGTGGGGCAGGGGCAGGTTCATTTCCTCTGAGTTTGACTAATGAGATCCACTTCCACTAATGATAGTCCTGACAGTTAAAGGGACAGGCTCTTCAAGTGCCCTTCTTTGCTTCCTCTCCCTGTCTCACCTGTTCTTGTCCTTCTCCCTCTCCTCTCGTCTCTCAGTCTCTCTTCTCCATCTTCCTTCTCCCTCTCCTGGTCCCTGCCCTCTTTATCCTTCTCCCTCATTCATCTCCTTGGCTCTTTCCTCTCCTCCCTTCTCCATCTCGCCAGTCATGTCGCTCTTCTCCTTCTCCTCCTCCTTCTTTTTTTTTTTTGAGGCAATCGGGGTTAAGTGACTTGCTCAGGGTCACAGTTAGTAAGTGTCTGAGGCCTTATTTGAACTCAGGTCCTCCTGACTCCAGGATGGTGCTCTGTACACTATACCACCACCTAACTGCCCCTGATCCTCTCCTCCTAGTCCACGTCTCTCTCCCTCCCTCCTGTCTCTCTCCCTTCTACATCTTCCTGTTTCTGCCTTTCCCCCTCTCCCTGTCCCCAGTCACTGTGGGATTCCTGCTTCAGGACACAGTTGGACAAGATGACAGTTCCTGTCTCCTCCACCTTTAGGATGCTATCACAAAATTCCATTTCTACAGGACTCTTACAAAGACCCTAGGAGAAAAGGGATATAAGTATTAAGAGAAGGCATGTAAATATTATCACTATGTAGTGAAGAAGGAAATGGAGACTGCAGAGTATTTAAAGCAGGGCCACAAAGCTGGTGAATGTTGGAGCTGAGGTGGCTTCAGGCCCAGGGCTCCTGACTCTAAACCCAGCTCTGTGTCATGGCCTTGAGTAACTCCTGCTAGATGTAGGATTTATTAAGTTCTGTTTTCCTCTCCTCAGGATTTGACTTCTTTGAAGCCAGTGCCAAGGAGAACATTTGTGTCAGGCAAGTCTTTGAGAGACTGGTGGATGTTATCTGCGACAAGATGTCGGAGACCTTGGATACAGACCCTGCCCTGGCCAGTGGGGCCAAGAACACTCGCCTCACAGATACCCCCCCACTCCTCCAGCCCCACTGCTCCTGCTAGGCCTGACGGGCCATGCTCCCTCTGTTCTCTGGAACTCTTCCCCAAATCCTTACTTTCCCACACCCTTTCCTTCCTCTTAAAATTCTTCCCACCCCCTACCTTTTGTTAACTCAGCAGCTCTCTGGTAGACTTTGGTATCTCTGTTCTATAACTGGTCCTGGTGGAACCTGCCATTTACATTCTGGGTTCTGGAAAATGTCATGCTCTCAACCATTTGCGAGTGGGCCCTGCTTTATGAATTCTCATGAGTTAGAAAGGGCCTTTAAGGGCATTGAGCCCACCTCCTCTCTCCCCATTTCACAAAAGACAGAACTTTGTTCCAGAGAAGAGGCTTGACTTATCCAAAGTCCCTTAGCCCAGAAGTAGTACAGCCAAGATTTGAGCCCACTTATTCTGAATCCAATCAAAGGTCCTCTCCCTAGCACTGTACCACATCCCACTGGAGTGAGACTATTCATTTAGAAAAAGCATTTCCCACTTTACAAAAGGCTTCACCCAAAGGTTTGCCCTGCATAACATCTTCTTAGGCATAGGCTGATTGCTTAATGAGGGCCATCCACGTGGCCAGCACAAGGTTAGCTGAAGAGAGACATGTACAAAATTATCTATTTCCCATTCTGTTCCTTAGTGGGTTTCCTTTCTGGTTGTTCTGAGAACCCTAACCCTGTCCTAGGGGTACTCCTGGGGCTCAAGGGCAATGAGGAAAAAGCCCATCTCTTTGAAGCCTGGAAATGCTGAATTAGAGACTTCAATCTGGAATGGACCTCAAATTTTATCAATTCCAATCTGTTCCTTTTCACAGAGGAAGAAACTGGGGCCCAGCGAGGGTAGAACTGGGAAAGAGGCAGCTCTTTTAGGAGAGACAGTGAAAAGACTGGATTTGGGGTCAGAGGACCTGAGTTCAAATCCCCACTTTTCTGTTTCCTGGATTTTTGATCTTGGGCAAACCCTTTCCTCTGTGTGGGCTTCAGTCTTCTACTCTGTAAAATAGGAGACATGGAATGGATAACTTGGATAACCTAGCCAGCTCTACTATGGTCTTAACAAGGGTGGAAGGAGCCCAGGTTGGGTTAGATACAATTTAGTTCTTGATGGTGGGGGCAGATGGAGTTCAATGATTGTTCTGAAGCATGTTCAGAGTTCCATTATGAAAAAGAGCAAGAGGGAAGGTGTTTCTGGGGGTCTGGGGTATCTTTTCTTCTGCCTGGAGTCAATCTGCCTCTCCACCATTCAAAATTCATTGACTAGCAAGTAACTG
Source organism: Pseudochirops corinnae (assembly GCA_028646515.1). Classification (NCBI taxonomy): domain Eukaryota; kingdom Metazoa; phylum Chordata; class Mammalia; order Diprotodontia; family Pseudocheiridae; genus Pseudochirops; species Pseudochirops corinnae. The sequence goes on along the minus strand of CM053586.1, from coordinate 341,536,023 downwards.
ATCCCTTCTTCAACAGGTCTGATCCTGGAAAGGCAATCCCAGTATGTCTGTTCTGAAGGACACAAGGAAACTGAATATAGAGCCCATGCTCCTGGAAGAGTAGGCAATTAAACTAAAATCAATCCAAGATTCCCAGAGTTTGATAGGTCCTCCAAGGTGTCTAGTCTAATCAATCTAAACAAAAACCCCCTACAGCTTACCCAAGCAATCACTCAACTGTCTGAAGAATCCCAGTGATGGTAAGCTTATTACATTAACAGTTGGTAAGCTAATGGCTTGCCCAGGAAAGAATACCTTTTCAAACCCTTATCTGGTGTCTCATAATTTAGGGGCATTTGCACCTATGAGCTCAGGACTCCTTCCAGTCTCTAGATGGAAAAAAGTGGCTAGAAAGAATTAATCCACAATATGTATAGTATCCCCATAAGGCAGGTTCAGTTGGGTGAGGGTTCATTCCAAGTTTTTCATCAAATCAAGAAAGGGCTTGAGACAACAGAGAACACATTTGAGGCTGGAAAAAGGGTTCTTTTTGTGAAGGGAGTGGGCTGTCTTGGTGAGGCTTACCATGACCCACCTGACAATCATTTAAGAGAGGCTACTGGAGTGGTGAAGAAAGCATGGGATAGGGAGTTGGGAGATCAGAGTTCTGGTCCTAGCTCAGCCATTGACTTGCTGTTTGACCTTTGGACAGTTCCTTCCTCTCTCTAGGCCTTAGTCCCTCCTCTATAAGATGGTGCAATTGAGTTAGATGATCTCTAAATCCTCTTCCATCTCTTACAGGAAATGTACCACAGTCCTTCCCAGCTCTGAGATGATCTGTTCCAAAGCTCATCCCAACTTGGACAATTTATGACTCTAATTTCAGTCAATCAAACAAATAAGCATTTATTAAGTACCTACAATGTGCTAGACTTGGGGATGCAAAGACAAAAGTGAAATAAATAGTCCCTGCCCTTGAGGAGTTTACAATCCAGCTAGAGAAAATGTATATATATAGGTGTATACATCATACATGTATAAAATGTGCAAGGTGATTGGGGGGAGGCACAGCAATTGACAGGATCAGTAAAAGCTTCATAAAGAAGGTGGTGCTTGAGCTGAGTCTTGACATTGGGAATTCAAAGAGGTGGTAGTGAGAAGGGAGTGTATTCCAGTGTATTCCTGTGCAAAGTTATGGAGATGGGAGATGGAGTGAACAGTGTGAGAAATAGTAAGGCAGTCTTAGATCATTTGGGACTGAGTCAAGCCATCAGTTCTGACTCTGCAAGAGCCTTATTCTAGCAAGTAATTGGGTGAGGGGGTGGGAAAGAGAGGATGATTCCCCTTTGGCCAAAAAGAGACCAAAAACTCCACTGTGGACAGCCTCATTCTGGAGCTGTCCAAAGTCCTGTCCCAGCCTACCTTTGAGGAGTTCTCAATAAAAAGACAAAGGCTGGAGTTTGAGGGAAGAAGGCTGTTGAGGAAGGGCAGCCGTGTGGACTGGGACCTGAAGGGACAGCATGGCCTAATCACTTGGCTTATCTGAGCTTCAGATTCCCCTTCTGCAAAACAGGATGACAGGACCATTTAGATTTGGAAGGGACCTTAGACACTATGTATTCCAAGCCCTTCATGTTATAGATGAAGCTAATGAGAACTGAAGGGTCCGATTCAATACATTTCAAAGTCAGTAATCATTTATTAAGCACCTACTATATGCCAGGCAATGGGAGTATAAAGATATAAAATGTTCCATGCCCTCAAGGAGTTTGGGAGAGACATAATGGGTCCAAGATAAGTAAATACAAGGTAAATTAAGGAGGGAGAGAACACTAGCCACTGGATAGATAAGGGGATTTCTGGATGGAGGTGAAGGAATTGAAAATTTCTGAGAGGTGTTGAAGTGACTGGTCCAAGGTCACACAACTAGTAAATGGCAGAGCCAGGATTTGAATCTAGGTTCTCAGACTTTTGGTCCAGTTGCTTTGAGTAGCAGCAGCTGGTAGAAAATCAGTTCAGTAACTTGTTGCCATTTACCTGAATGAACAGTCTTCAACTGCAAAGGGGAGCTGCCTGTGTTTGGGGAAGTATGACTAGAAAAAGATTACTAATAACATAGTGTATTTACTTCCGACTTTACCTGGATTATCATTATACTGTATGTGTGATTATCATCACATAGGATTGTGTGATAACTCAGGATTGAAAGATAGAGTGATGGGGTAGAAAGATGAAAGGGTTTGGAGTCTGAGGAGCTGGGTTTCAAATCCTCATCTCTGGTATATACGTACTTGCTACTGTGAGACCTTTGAATGAATGATTCATTCTCTGTAGGCCTTAGTTTTATAGGCTCATAGATTTAGAGCTAGAATGAACCAAAGAGGTAATCTTGTTCAACCTCCTTATTTTATAGAGTCTGGAAAGGTTCAGGGATCTTGCCAAAGTCACACAGGGAGTAAATTGCAGACCTCCTTGGTAAGAGGGAGAAGTTTGGCTAGATCAGGGGTTCTTAACCTGGGTGGGGGAGGGGGAGCTGTGAATAGAGATAGAAATAAAGATAGAAAAAAGGACACCTTTATTTTCACTAACCTCTAACTGAAATTGAGTATTTCCTTCAATTTTTTCAAAATGTGATTCGCAAAACTGACTGCCAAAGGGGTCCAGGACAAAAATCAGGTAAGAAACAAACCAAAAAACCCTGAAGTAGAGGATCTCTAGGATTCCTTCCAGCCATAGTTCAGTTTAGTGGAAAGAATACTGAAACAGGGGTCATGGGAGTTGAGTTCAAATCCAGATTATTTCACTAGCTGTGTGACCTTGAGCAAGTAATATCCTCTCTCTGGGTCTCGGGTTCCTCATTTGCAAAATGAGACATGATGGCCTCTGAGGTCCCTTCCAGCTCTGGAGCTATGATCCTGTGATTCCCTGCCTAATCTCATTTGATCTTTCCCCACAATCCTCTGCAGTCAGGGATTATCTCCCCCATTTCACAGATGAGAAGACTGAGGCTGGGTGAGCATAGAAAGGATGACTTGTGCAAAATGGCAGGGCTAGGACTGGATCCCAGATATCCTGATTCCAAGTCCTTTATCTTTGCCCTCCACCAACACCTTTCCTGTGCAGTGTATCTCCTTATGCCAGTGAACCCACAAGTGCACTAGCCCTGCTTCTTAGGGTTTGCTCTAGTCCCCTTGAGGTTCATGCTTGGCATTCAGCAGTCTTTGAGTCTCCTAAATAAAGACCTTGAGAGGACATCCAATTGAACCCTATAAAATGGGCCATTTTGGGGGGAAACCCTCACACAGGAGTATGAGAAGATACCTGGGTATTCATTCTAGCTGCCCGAGCAGACTTTTTGAGAAGATTCCTTTTTTCTGGTCCTTAATCCTTGGCCTTGCGCTTGCCTCCATCACTCTCTCTAACCACACTGTGATATCCAGCCATCCTGCAGCTAACATCCTGCAAGTGCCCTGCCCCATGTCCCGAAGCCACATCCTGACCTCAAAAGGAGCAGATATCGGCCAAATGTGCAATACAGTATTGTATCTCTTGTGCTGTCAGTGATCTATGTGTGCGTTTGTGTAAATATAAACCAGTTCCTGATTTCCTGTTGAATATCACTCTGTAGCTGCTGTTAGCCTTTGGTGGGGAGGGGAAGAAGTGCTGAATAGTCAAGAGTGTGCAGCTGGGACGACATATAGAATACTGGAAAACAGAGCAACCTAGAATATTAAAAGAGAATGTGAAAGCTGGAAGAAACTTAGAGGAGAGACGATCAGAGCTAAGGGGAACCTTAGAACAGAGAATGTGGAAGTTGGGAAGAACCTCAGAACAGGGTATGTCAGAGCTAGGTGGGGCCTTAGAATGGGGAATGTCAGAGCTGGGAGGGAGCTTAGAACAGGGAATGTCAGAGCTGAGAGGGAGCTTAGAACAGGGAATGTCAGAACTGGGAGGGGCCTTAGAATGCCCAAATATAGCCCAGTTTGTCCATCAGAGGAGTTTGGGAACCATCCTGAATCGCTATGGCTCTCACCTGTACTCTGCATCTCCTGGACAATCCTGAGAAGAATTTTTTAAACATTTGTTTGCAGAAGCAGGACATCTTACTGAGTTCAGATCTGGTCTCAGATACTTACTGGCTGTGTAACACTGTCAAGTCACTGAACCCCATTTGCCTCAGTTTCCTCATCTGTAAAATGAGCTGGAGAAGGAAATGTCTAAAACCCCTCCAGTTTCTCTGCCAAGAAAACTCCAGATGGAGTCATGAAGAATCAGACATGATGAAATGACTGAGCAACAACAAATGTCCTAGGTATCGTGCTGAGTACTAGATCCAAGGAAAGAGGAATGTTAGAGTTCTGGGCCCTGATAAAAGTTATCCTGGAAAGAGTGCTGGGTTTGGAGCCATAGGTGCTGGGTTCAAATGCTGGCTCTTCCAAACTAACTCTTTGACCTTGGACAAATCACTGCCTCTCTCTGGGTCCCAGTTTCCTCCTCTGTGAAGTGAGGTAGTTAGATGAGATGATCTCTAACTCCTTCTAGATTAAAGTTCTATGATCCAGAACCAGCCAGGCATGTCAGGACATGGGTTGGAGCAGTTTCATGGCCACCAATGAGAGCTTGATGACCGGAAAAATCTTTGGGCTTTTAAGGCCAAAGATCACACAGGGCTGCCAAGGGAAGGGCCACTATTCTAGACAGTTTAGACTAGCTGATGAGCTAACATTTACGAGTGATTTTAGGCAAGGCCAGGTCCAGTTGGACACATGGGCTGAGATCTGGGGGTGGTGGGAAGGCCCCGGTGCCAACTTTCCAGAGGAGCATCTCTCCCCTAAATTTCATCATTAGGGCATCACTTCCCTCATCCTCAAAATGCAACCCCTGCCTAGAGCATCCTCACATCCACAAGCAGTCCCCCCTTCCCCTCCCTGCTCTGTATGGCATCACCACCACAAGGTTCCACAAGCAGCTGGGGAGAGGTTTCGTCAGCTGTGCCACCAAGGGTTTGCAAATAGCAATATTATCGGAGAAGATGGGTGTTTATAAGACCCATCAGTAGCAAACAAGGTTCCGGCCTGCCTCCTTTCATCATTAAAGCTTCTTTTCTTCTCTGGTTGATGAGAAACAGCCACAGCTGGGCTCTGAGAGCCTTCTTCCCAGCTTGCCCCCCTCCCTGATGCCTGGGTCTTCATACAGGCTTTATTTCCAGCTTTCTAGTACTTCAGAAAGCTTTCCACCTAAGTAGGCCCACTCCAAGGGTGCAGCTCTAGCACCCAGTAGCCTATAGGGAACTACAGGTTGGTAGGAGAGAAGAAGAAAGAATCTCCTGGGCACCTATGAAGTCTGAAAGAAGACATTGAGTTGGTTGTCCTTGAGAGCTAGGAATTTATTCCTGATGAGCCCTGGTTCTGCTACTTTCAGTCTGTGTGACCCTAGACAGGGCACTTCATTTCTGTAAGATGGGGGGTTTGGACTAGATGGAAAGAATGCTAACACGGGACTCACATGACCTGAGTTTGAATCCTGGCTCTTCCATTTACTTCCATTGACTATTTCCTAATCTCCCTGGGCCTCAGTTTCCTCATTTGTAAATGAGAGGTGAGACAACATGGCCCCTGAGGTCTTTTGCAAATCCGAGGGGAAGGTACATGGGCTCACCAGCACTATAAGAGGTCCCCTTCCCTTGCCTCTGAGGTAGCCAGTCCCATCCCCCAAGTCTGAAGGTGTCCTCTTTCCATTTAGTGGAAGGAACACTGGACTCTGAATGTAAAGGTGTAGGTTGATTTTCTGTTCAGCCAATACTTAGTTATATGACCTTGGATCAGTCACCTCCTTTCTCTCTAGGATTCACTTGCCTGGAAGGTGAGGAGTTGGATTAGAGGGCTCAGGCTGGCATCAGATGGCACTATTCACATTCTGGGCCCTGTCTTATTTCTAACCAGAGGTTGGTGGAGACGACTCACATTCAGAAACTGAAAACTAGAAGGGCAAAGGAATGTGTAAGTGAACTTGGCAAGATTTGCATTGTCATCAAATGCTGTTCAAAAAGTATCTGTGGAATAATCTAAGCACCTACTATGTGTCGGGCTCTGAGGCTACAAGGATGAAAATGAGATAATCCTTGCCTACAGGGAGCTTACATTCTACTGGGGATCTAGTTTCCTAGAGTCCCTGCTCTCCACTAAGATGAGTGGGTACAGACACAGGGAAGATGCTTGGGCAATTGAGTTCCTGTCCACTCCCCAAGGTCAGCCCTTTCCAGGATGTGGAATGGATCAGAGTAAATGTCTAGTGTAGACCGCTTTACTTGGTTGTAGCTCCAGGGCATTGGCAACCCAGAGGAGTCCTAAGATTGAGAGCTGAAGGGGACCCTAGATCTGACCTAGCATCCTCTGGTTTTACAGAGAAGGAAAAGACAGCAGAGAGGTGAAGTGACTCAGTCATAGCCACACGGGGAGTCACAGGGCCAAAACTTGGACCCAGATTCTCCGATACCAAATTCAGGCTCTGTCTGCCATTTCACGATGGCAGCCCTGGAAGACCAAGGGGAGTGTTTGAAGGTATTTTGTGGGGCTTAGCTGTGTTTGTAATCCTACCTGTCAGATTTCCAGGACTGGTGAGGTTAATATTAGAGAAGACCCAAGGCAAAGGGGCTCATTGGTGCCAACAGGGAGCAACAGAGTCTTGGTCCACAGTGGCCAATGAGCCTACCACTCTTAGAAGAGGAGACCTTGTGTTTAGGTACCTGAGGTCTAGTCAAAGGAAGGGAGAAGGAAGCTGGCATGATAAAGTCCAGTGTGGTATACAGAGCTGACAAGTCTCTATCCTCAGAACAGAGGACCCAAGATCCCAACAGCTGACCAGGCATGAGCAGTACCAGGAGGAAATAAGGCAGGAAAGCAAGACTGAGGTACAGGGGATGAAAGACTGGAGACATGGAATTTCAGCATTGGAAGAGACTTTGGGGGCCACCCTGCAGGCCACATTTCAGCTTGTTCCTAATGGAGAAATCCCTCTATAACATCCTTGGCAAGTGGTCATTCAGCCTATGCTTGAAGATCTCCAAAGATGGGGAACTCACTACTCTTCAGTCAGTCAGGCAATAAACATGTATTAAGTGCCTACTGCACACCAGGCACTGTGCTAGACACAGGGAATGCAAAGAAAGGCAAAGCGTAGGCCCTGTCCTCACAATCCAAAGGGGGAAATAACACGCCAGCAATTACGTACAAACAAGCTAAGTGCAGGATAAACTGGAGATTCTCAATGGAGGAAAGGTGCTAGTATGAAGGGGGAAAGGCTCCCTCAAGAAGGAGGGAGCCCTGAAGCCCCTGTCCTACTTTTTGATGCCTCCAACAGAAAATTTTCTCTGATGCAGAGTTGAGACCTCCCTCCTGGGGTCAGAACTTAGTGAAATTTCCTATAGGGTCTAAGTTCTGCCCCCTGGAGCCCAGCAGAACATGCCTGATTCTTCTTGTACTTGAAAAGCCTCCACATATTGAAAGACAGATCTTGTGCCCCCATCCTCCAAGTGATCATCTCTAGGCTAAGCATCCTCAGTTCCATCAATCAATAAACAACAGTCAGTAAACATTTATTAAGCACTCAATATGCGTGCCAGGCATTATGCTCATTGCTCAAGGGATCTGCTTCTGCCAGCTCGTAGTAGCTAATTAGGACCTGACAAGTTTCACCAGAGTGGTGAACTTTACCACTTGGGTCTGAGAGACCCATGTGGTCCAGGACCTTGGGTCCTCTGAGCACTTATTTCTAAGACCTACTCTAAGGGCCCTAAACCCTCACCAACAACCCTGGTCCCCAAGGGGAAGCTCTGAACCCTGACCCAGACCTACTTACTCTCAGGGCTTGCTAGAGATCAGGATATCTTCAGAGGTTGGATGGAGCCAGGGGAAAGATAAACTGCAATCTCATGGGAGCCTGTGGGTTGGGGAGGAGTTGATCAGTGTCATTCCAAGGCCACTGATGGGCAGTGATGGCTCAGGGCTCATCAGGGCAGCAGCGGGGCTAGAAGAACTGGACAGTAAGCAGGTTACCAGAGACAGTATCAGGGAAACCAGTTCAGAGAACAAGGTATTTATGATTTAGAGCTGGGCCAATAACAGAACGAGGGGTATGGTCTCTGGCAAGGAGAAGATGACCAGGGAGAAGAGTGACAGAAATTTGATTGAATTCCACAAACATTAAGTGCCTACTATGTGCCAGGCAATGTACTAAAAACAAAAGGATGTTGCCCTTCAAGGTTGCCCTTAGAGAGTTTACATTCTACTGAAAAGACCCAAGGGCCTGGAGAGTAGGGTTTGAGTCTCAGCTCAGTCACCAGTTTCCTGTGTGATTGACTGACTGATCTCTGGCAGCACAAAATGTATAGAAACTCTCCTCTGAACCTTGGTTTTGTCCTGAGGACATAGACTAAGACTGGCTTGTCTCAAAGGTTTCTTCCAGCTCTAATATTGTTGAATTTGGGTCCCAGATGGTAGACCCAGACACAATTCCATTTGGCATAAAATTCCTCCAGAATGAGCAGAACTGGGAAGAAGATAAACCAGCGCCTGGGCCTTCTCCCTCACTGCCCCTCCTGAATTCTAGCCAAGTAGTTGTTTCCATGTTCTTAGATCTTTTCTGAATCCCAGAAACTGCCTAACCTCCCTGGTATACTGTGGGATGGGTGTAAATATGTGTGTGTAACTTCCCACACTGGAGCACAGGATAAATCTTCTGTTTGCTGACACCTGTTCTGTGTAGACAAATTATTTTGTTTAGAAACGCAGAAATTCTAGATTCTGGGGAACCCCTGACCTGACCGGTAATAGGGGAACCAAGACCCCTGTGTGCATTATTTTAAAATAGCATGGTGTTTGGCTCCCTTGTCTGCTAGTGCCTTGCTCCCATGTGTAGGCCAGAGCCCTTGGCCTCAGGGAGCTCACAACGGGTCTGGTGTTTTTAGGAGGTAATGGGAGAGTGGGTAAAGACAAGGTCAGGTGAGTTCTAAAGAAGCGGAGAATTCACAGGAAGGAACTCCATAGATCTGAAGGATTCCAATCAGTGACAGAGTACTGAATTTGGAGCTGGAGGACCCAGGTTCAAATCCTGACTTTGGGCTTATTACCTGGTAACTCCTTCACCTTTCTAGCCCTGTTTCCCACTTTGTAAATTCTAGAGGTTGAATTAGATGACCCCTAAACTCCCTTGTAACTGGATATCTATGAACCTATCAATCCACTTCTCCAACCTTTACAGCCCCTTTAGATGGAGAATCCCCTGCCCTGAAGGTCTGTAAGGACAGGCTGGAGACAGAAACTGATTCATTAGGAACAATAGTTGGCCTGTCTCCTACTCAGGCTCTTGGACCCCATAAATGGGAAGTATTCCTCCTGCATCTCCCTTTTCCAGGGCTAATGTGGGCTCTTTTGGGTAATTGACTCTTAAGATCACAGTCTAAGCCCTATACCTCCTATAAAGCAAGCCTTTGTATGTCCAATTACGTCCAAGTATAGTAGAATTAACTCACAGTATGGTTCATAGCTTACTGCTATTTATCATATAGAACATCCCATCTCCAGGTTCAAGGTCTTTGTCCTGGCAGTCCTCCATGCCTGAAATGTTCTCCCTTCTCATCTATTCACTGCCACTCCCAAACCTACCTATCCTTTAAAGCCCAATTCAAATGCCATCTTCTCAGGGAAGTCTTCCCTGCTGACTACCCCATTTGAAGTCAGAGGGCCAGGGTTCAAATCCCATTTCTTTCAATTACTAACTACTTTGTGTGACTTTGGACAAGTCTCTCTTGGTCTGTTTCTTCATCTTTAAAAAAAAAAGGGGCTGGACTGGATGATTAGTTCAGGTCTAAATCTCAGATTCTCCCACCCACATGCCTGCCCCCCCCCCCCATCTCTTGTTCTGTCTGTAATATTGGGTATTCTAGTTAACTGTACTTATTAACTGTACTTGTTAACTGCAAATAACACCTCTATCGCACTATAAGCTCCTGGGTAGCAAACCTATCCTCCCACCCCCACTCCCACTGGCACCCAGATTTTTTCCACATAAGGTGGAGAGTAATAAGGGAAGGAAGGTAGATTGTCCAACCAGAATGTGGTTCTGGGGAGTGGCTGAGGGGTGTTTTAAAGTATGATTATACCATAAACCTTTCCATAAAGGCTTAGTATACTAAAGAAAATTACTGGCTCTCCTCTACTTTGTGATGGAAGTGTGGTGTAAAGGGAGTCAAAGACCCTGGGTTAGAATCCTGACGGCTACGACCTCACTGCCAAGTCCCTTCTTCTCTCTGGAACTCGGTTTCCTCTTCTCTCTCAAGTCCTCCTGAGCCCCGAATCTCCCTGATCCCAAGTTGGGAAGCAGTTTGGGGACACAGAGACTGCCCTCACTCCAGTTTGTCAGAGTAGGACTGAACCTCAGAGTCAAGGTCAGGACCCGGAGGTCCACACATGGAGCAGACAGGAGGAGTCGAAGAGAAGCTGGGTGGGCAACTTTGTCTTGCGTCCAGCTAGATCTCCCCAGTCCAAGCCAGCACGCATCGACTCGTGCCGGTGCGGACACCCAGCAGGGCTCCCAGGAGATAAAACACCGGGGAGGAGCGTCGCCTAGCAACCAGAGGGTAATGGACTTGGAAAGAAAGGAAGGAAAACTCATGGGGGAGGGGCCTTATCATGACGTCATTACACTCCAAGAGCGAGGAGGCGGGAATATGCAGAGAAAGAAATCCCTCCTTAGCTGAAAAACCGCTAGTTCAGGGGACTACAAAAGGACCCAGCCCGGAGACGAGCAGGGAATTCCAGCTAGTGGGAAGAGGGAATCTGGAAGGATGTGATGTCCCTCCCAGGGGATGCAGGTGCAACTAGCCGGGTGTCACCACGGTCATAGTGTGAGGGTCCGTCACAAACGGGCTCTGCCCCATGGGATGGCTTTGTCTATCGAACTCTGGGCGAGTGTGGAAGCTTCTGATTTCCCGCAGTGTCAAAAATGGCTGTTGTTCGGTCATTTGGAGTGGTTTGATATGTTCTTCTCCAAAAGGCATGAAATTCAACTGACGTAATTTGTGATGGTGGGACATGGCATTGGCGTTCTCTCGCCGTCCCCTGAATTTTTAATGAGGAAAATAGTTCTTTTCATCTCGTCTAGAAACTAATTGGTTTCTTGGATACAGTTGTAACCTTTTTTCTACCAAACTGCCATCTTAATCTTTTCAAAAGATTTTCACAACACGGCAGCGGCAGCTCTGTTAGAAACTGTCATCAGGTGACTGATGACTTTAGCCACTGTTATTTTGGGTCGTTTTTGTTGACTTAAATGACTGTAGAGATTTACATAATTAGCTAGTCGTCATCGAATTCAAGTTCCGTTTTTCTGAAAGGTCTGACCTTCCGAGGTGCTCTAGAAATTCAAAGCTGCAAAGTACCGCCATAGGGGGCATTAGGGCCAACTCTCTTGGCCTCCGTTTTTCAGGTACGGAAAATGAGGAACAAAGTTTAAGACGTTTGTCGCCTGGGTCTCACAAATAGGAAATATCCGTCTTCCGAGCAGGGGGAATGAGGGAAGCGACTGATGGAAGATTATGAGGCTTTCTAGAGTCAGGAAGGAGGCGTCAGGGGGCACTGCCAACCCAGTGAAGTGCTGGGGGAAAGAGCACAGAGAGGTGGCACAGTGGATAGAGAGGAAGTCAATAATACCGGAGTTGGGATCCTACCTTAGGCACTTACTGGCAAGTCCCTTAACCTCTCCTTCAGCTCTTCCCCACTTCCCCCACCCCCTTTCAAAATGAGGACCTAAATCATAGGGTTGGAAGAAAAAAAGATTTCATAATTATATGTACATACGTATGTGTATACACACATATCTCTTTGCAAACTATATGAATGTTAGCCAGTATTTGGAATCCAAGTTAATTGCCTGCGGGACCACGGGCAAAGTCCCTTTACCTTCCTGTTTCCCCATCTGGAGGTGAATTTCCTTCCAGCTCTGGTGGTTGTTGATCAACCGTGTCTGATTCTTCGGCACCCCAAGGACCATAGCTGTCCTGGGAGTTTTCTTGGCAAAAATACCGGAGCACCAGGTTACCATTTCCTTCTCCAGTAGATCCTTTTTTTCCCTTCTAGCAAACAGAGGTTGAGTGATTTGCTCAGTGTCACACAGCTAGGAAGCGTAGGAGGCTGGATTTGAACTCAAGTTTATCCTGAGGCAGGCCTAGTGCTCTATCCATTGCGCCACCTGGCTGCCTCAAGCCTGCGAGACTGCTCACCGAACCGCAGTTTGGCTGGACAGGTTGTCAAGTCGATCAGTAAGCGGCCCAGGATGACTGCACATTGAAAGTGCTGGACCAATCCCGGAATTAGCCTCTTACTATGTACCTGGAACTGCGCTGAGCGCTTGGCAGACAAAGATCAGCAAAACTAAAGAGTCTTCGTCCTTGGGGAGTTCACGTTCTACCTATAACCGGGAGACAAAACATTTAAGATGGAGGGTTGGGGCCCTGGAGGTGTGGGAAGTCACAGCGCTAAGCGCTGGGGATGCAGAGAAAGGCAAAAACCCTCTCTCTGCCACGAAGGAGTTTACAGCGTGATAGGGGTGACAACGTGCAAACAATTACGTACACACAAGACACGATACGATGTCATTTGGAGGGATGGAAAGGGACGAGGCGCAACATCTGGAAAAAGGAAGTTACACTGTCCAGCTTCTGCGCGTGCGTAAAATTTCTGGCCCGTATTCCCCCTGCCAGCTCACGAGCGCGGCCCAGCATAACTGCAAGTTGAAAGTGCTGGACCAATCCAGGAGCCTGTGGGTGGAGCCATGCAGATGAGGGAGCGCCATGGCTGACACTCTGTGTTATAGGAAGAAAAAACACACACACACACACACACACACACACACACACACACAGACTTAGCCTCCGGGGATCCTAGTAGCTCAATCAAAGAACGAGTCTAATTATTGAGATTGTTGTCAGAGTACTTACGAAATAAACGCGTACAGGTCACCATATGAGTACAGTGTTTTGCTGGTAGGGTAGTTGGGGTAGTGAAGAGAGAAGAGCATACTTACCTGGCAGGGGTGATTCCATGATCATGAAGGTGGTTTCCCCAGGGCGAGGCTTATCCATTGCACTCCGGATGGGCTGACCCCTGCGATTTCCCCAAATGCGGGAAACTCGACTGCATAATTTGTGGTAGTGGGGGACTGCGTTCGCGCTCTCCCCTGACTTTTTTGGTTTGAAAAGAAGTACAGTGTTAAGTTTTTTTACGCTATCGCCTTTAAAACCGTGAGTTTTGGTATTGTGTTTCCTTAGCGCAGACGCCGTGTGAAGCTTTCAGCTGTTTCTGGGGTGCAGCGTAGGGTAGGAAGATAGCTGTTCTTACGAGTATTGGAGTGGTTCAGTAGGTGATACGCTGTGCGGTAGTAGTATGAACACTTAACTCTAGCCAGTGGTAGGACTACTTACGCGTGTTTTTCTCACAAACTAAAGAAGAAAGTGGTGCGCTGTTACGTATGTCAAACTAGAAAATCCATCAGCGAAAGGCTGTGAAGTCCCCAAGTAACCGGAAGTTCGTGTTTCAGCTCCAAGGGAGAGGCAGATGAGGTGCTAAGGCTTGTCTTTGAAATTATTCCATCAGTAAAAGTCTTACGCCCGTTTGAGCTTACTGAGAGCTTTCTTGTGGCTGCAGAGGCTGCAACGTCAGGAAGAAACGTTGCTGAGTCCCCCTGCATGATAGCTGCTGGAGAGAGGGCCCATAGTGTGGGGGCCTGCTAGCAGCGGTGCCTACCCATCCAGTCCAGTCCTACCTAATGTGCCAGACCCTCTGCTAAGACCTGGGGATAAAACTAATAAAAAGACAATTCCTGCCCTCAGGAGCTTATGATGTCAAAAAAGGGGGCAGGAAAGGAGGAGGTAAGGCGGGCTGAATGGGGGCGGGGGGACACATCAGCGTGTATCTTGTTTTGTGGAGACGAAGTTCATGCAGGGCGGCAGAAGCTGAGCGGAGTGGAGTGAGTCCAAAATGTCCAGTTTCAGAGCTCTACAGAGGAAGGCACTTGGAAGAGTCTGATGCTTAGTCCTCCCATTACTGGCCAGGAGGCTGTGGATGGTGTCAATCAACGCTTGGATTGGCAGGCTTAGAAGTGATGAGTTTATCCTGGGAGGGGCATCTCGTTCAGCAGAAGGGGGGCCCGCTAGGTGGAGCAGTAAATGGAGCCCCGGCTCTGGAATCAGGAGGACCTGAGTTCAAATTTAGCCTCAGCCACTTAACACTTACTAGCTGTGTGATGTTGGACAAGTCACTTAACGCCAAATGCCCTGGTTTGTCCCAGGAAGGAAGGAAGGAAGGAAGGAAGGAAGGAAAGAAGGAAGGCAGGCGGCACGATGCAAAGTGGTCTAAAGGGAAGAGATGGTCAAAGCAGTAGCAGTGGAGTAACTGATTGGGCATCTGCTGCTGCCTCAGAAACCTCCTTCAAATCCTGCCTCTGATACTGACTGTGCACCTGTGGGCAAAGACATTTAATTTTTTGGAACCTGGATGAGATGAATAATGAGGGCCCCACTACCTCACAGGGCAGTGGAGAGATCAGAAGGGATACTCAGAGTTTCACTGAACTATTACTCCCCTCTTTCTGGACTTCTATTAGAAGTATAGCTTTAGAGCAGGAAAGGACCCTGGAGGCCATTGAGGTCATTCCACACCCCACACCCCCATTTTACAGATGAAAAAATTGAGGCCTGACAAGGTAAAGAGACTTCTCCAAGGTCACACAACATAGCCATTTCTCTGCACTCTTTCTCATACTAAGACAGTCTAATACTAAGCTTGTGGAAAGCAAACTGAAGCTGATTGACACAATCATATGATCTCTTGATTCCATCGTTGTCTTCACAGTAATACAGTAACATTTATGTAGCACCTACTATGTGCCAGCCACTTTACAAGTATTAACTCATTCAATCTTCTCAACAACATAGGGAAGTAGATAGTGTTTTCCCCCTCCCTTTTTTTCTAGTTGAGGAAACTGAAACAAACAAGTGACTTTCCCAGGACAGACAACTAGTAATTGTGGGCTAGCTGCGAGGCTAGCTGTGAGGCGGCTCTTCCTGACTCCAGATGCAATGCTGTATCCACAGTGCCCTACTCGCCTATCCATGATGTATAAAGAACGTGCTGTAGAATCAGCTGAAGTCAGAAGCCCTGGGTTTTAATTCCAAGCAGGCCTTCCTCCTCTGTAACATGAGGGAGTTGGATTTGATGGGACTCTGAGCTCCACTAGAGCTGTAGTCTCAAGAGATTTTGAGCCTCTAAAGAAATATGAAAATTTAGAGAAGAGGCACTTTGGGGGAGGAAATATGATAAGGAGACCTATTTTAGATATGTTGATGCCTAAATATCCACTTGGACATGTACAGATGCCCAACAGCCCATTGGTGATGCTCATGCCTGGGAGAGAGACTAAGGTTAGATACAGAGATTTGGGAGCCATCTTCTTAGATCACTGAATTGACTCTGGAGCTGATGAGATCACTAAGACAGCAAAAAGAAATAGGGAGAGATCACAGGTTAGAGCCTTGGGAGGGGAGCAGTAGACAGATAAAGACCTAGTGAAGAGAGAAGTCTGAGGAGTGATCAGAGCGGGGAGAGAGACAGAGAAGAGAGACACAGAGAGACAGAGAGAGAGAGAGAGAGGGAGGGAGAGGGAGGGAGGGAGAGGGAGAGAGAGGAGAAAGGAGAGACAGAGAGAGAGAGACAGAAGGAGGGAAAGAGAGGGAGAGGAGGGGGAGAGAGACGGAGAGGGAGAGAGAGAAAGATAGAAGAGAGGGAGAGAGAGGGAGGGAGAAGGAGAGAGAGAGGGAGAGGAGGGAGGAGGGGGGAGAGAGAGAGAAGAGAGAGAAAAGAGACGGGGAGAGAGAGAGGGAGAGAGAGAGAACATTGTCATGGAAGCCAAGAGAGTATCCAGGAGAGAGAAAATGACCAACAATGGCAATTACCTAAAGGCCAAGGAGGATGATGACAGAGAAACACGGCTTTTGGATTTAGCAATTAAAATTCCATTAGAAAGGGGCTCCAGTAGCACGGCAGGGTCAGAAACCAGACTGTCAAGAGTGAACAAGAGGTGAGCCAGG
This sequence comes from Pseudochirops corinnae, assembly GCA_028646515.1. Lineage (NCBI taxonomy): Eukaryota > Metazoa > Chordata > Mammalia > Diprotodontia > Pseudocheiridae > Pseudochirops > Pseudochirops corinnae. The sequence goes on along the minus strand of CM053586.1, from coordinate 341,519,903 downwards.
GGATGCAGCAAACATAGGCAGCTTCCTGGAGGGTTGGCAATGAAAGCAAAGAGCGTCCGATTGTATGACGTCTTTACTCTCTCAGTGACCTCATAGACTTCCGGGCTGAGGGGAGGCCCCATTAAAGAGACTGGAGGCCCTGGCGGGGGGGCAAGCACTCTTGCCCCATTTCACCCCCGTGCTCCAGTGTATCCTTGATCTCAATGATAGGGGTGCAGATTAGAATTCATTCCTAGCTTCTAGGGTTATTCTCATCTTTGTCCTCTCCTGACTTTAGCCCTGGGGTTCCCTCAACATACTGGGGACCTGCCTGGTTTTCTCTTGAGATGCCAAGAATACCAACAGAACACATGGGCTGCGCCCCTTCTGCCTGTCCCTTGTTCTCCATGCATGCCCAGGACATTTTGTTTGCCAATCATATATTTCTTTTAGAACATCCTTAATTCTGCCTCTCTCTAGTTCTTTCTCTCTCCTGTTGGAGTGAGCAACCACCCAATAAACTCATCCACACTAAAGTTGATTCATTTACTCATTCAAACATTGCCTAATTCTCTTAGGTCCAGCTGCTTTGCCGCCTCTGGATTCTAGGGGTACGCATCCCTTAGGGATTAGGGCACCTTTCCCCTAATGTTTTCAGCTTGAGCTCCCATTCTGTGCTCCCCACTGTTTATAGTCACTAGTGCCCCAGTTCCACTTAAACAACTTAAAATCAACCAGCTTTTACAAAGGAATATTTACTTTGAACAGAAGTATAAACTTCTCCCTCCCCTCTTTAAAACATCACCAACATATGCCACAGTTACTATACAGCTTTTGTCTCAGCCACCAATGCGCAGGGTCCCGAAGGTCTCTCTTTGCTCCTTAGGGCTTCAAAACTGGATGTTGGCTGCAAACACTGGCATTGACTCCACTTCCATCAAGAGAAACAAACCACCAACCCCTTTATTAGCAGGCAGCATGCCCTTGCTAATAAATGTTATCTTCCTTGGGAAATTGCTTCAGTCTACCTTTTTGTTAAATTTCACCCATAATACTCTCTGCCTAGCCAGAGAGCATATGTCTCCCCAAAGGTAACTGCTGAGCAAGCCAGTAAATCTCAGCCAATCAATCAGCCCTGCACACAAGTGTCATGGCCCATTCTCGAGTCTCTGATGTGGCGACTGCAGGAGCAGCCTCTCTCATGCCCCAAGGTCAAGCTGGAGGCTGGTGGGTTTCTTGTATTTTTAACTACAGATATTCTTGGCTGCTTATACCCAAATTCTGACTGTTGTAAACGATCTAATTTGTTCATTAACTCAATTTGCTTGATGATATGAGCTAATGAGGAAGTTGTTTAACAAATTTTTCTGTTGGTAGTCTGTCATTTCCAGCGGTCCCATATGTTTCCTAGTTGTTTATGAATGCACACATTGTTGACTAGCCTATACAACACATATGCTTGATTATCATAATATTGAAAAACAAGTTATGAAAAACAGACACCAGAACACTTCATCGCCTAATACAAAATTGAATCTGTTATATCATAATAAATTTACTCTCATTATAGGGGACAGTGTGCAAACAGCTTTGAACAAAGAGCATATAGACAGGATAACATGGAGATCGTTGACAGAGGGAAGGCACTAGCATTATGGGGGACCAGAGACCAGAAAAGGCTTCTCGAGAGAGGTGGGATTTTTCATGGTACCTGAGGAAGTCAGGGACGCCAAGGCAGAGATGAGGAGGGAGAGCATTCTAGATGCGGAAGAGAGCCCGAGAGAATGTCTGGAGCCGGAAAGGGAGGGTTTTGTGTGAAGGGCATCAAGGAGGCCAGCGTCCTTGAATCCAGAGTGGTGGGCAGTGAGCCGTAAGAACACTAGAGGTTGGGGGGGAGGTGGAGGGTTATGAAGAGCTTTAAACACTGAACAGGGTTTTGTATTTGATCCTGGAGGTAATAGGGAGCTATTGTAGTTTACGAACAGGCCAGACACTTGTGCTTTTGGAAAATCCAAATGAGGGAAAATGGATTAGAGTGGGAAGAGGCTTGAGGGAGGAAGACCAGGCAGTGGCAGCATCACAAGTCTGAGGGGGTAAACACAAGGGACATTGTGGAGATGAAATTAACAGGATAGGAGGTGAGACAAAGGAGTCAAAGACTGTCCTAGGTTGTGAGTCTGGGGGACCTGGAGGATGGTGGTGCCATCAACAGCAACAGGAGAGTTAGGAACAGAAGGAGGTTTGGGGAGAAAGACATGGAGCTGTTTTGAACACGAATTTAAGATGTCTATGGGACATCCAGTTTGATATGTCCAAGGGACAGAAGGGGATGTGAGACTGGAGGTCAGAAGAGAGGGGGGAGCTGGACAAATAGATCTGAGAACCATTAACATAGAGTCACAACTGAATCCATGACAGCTGGTGAGATAACCAAATGAAAGAGCACAAAAGGAGAAGACGACAGAGGACAGCAGCATGGGGGACATCCAAGTTTAGCAACTATGACCTAGATGAAGATCCAGCAAAGAAGTGGTCAGATAAGTAGGAAAGCCAGGAGAGAGTAGGTCACGAATGCCTAGAGTATCAAGGAGAAGGGGAGGGGAATGACACTGTCTCAAGAAGGATGACCACTGAGAAAAGGCCATTCCTTTTTCCTGTGACAATCCTCCAGATACTTGGAGATATCTTTCTATATACTCTTTCGGTCTTTTCCAACCTCTTCAAATGATCCTCACATGACACAGACTCTAGACCTTTCCTGGTTGTCTTCCTTCAGATACTCTCCAGCTACAAGCACCCTTTCTAAAATTAAGTGTCCAAAGTGAACGTGCCCCTCCAGATGCGGTCTGACCCAGCAGAGAGAGGAGGCATCAGAGGAGACATACAGCTGGAGGGAGAACCTCAAAGACTGGAGCTATATTGTGGAAGCCAAGGGAGGGGAGAGTGGCGGGCAGTGCATAAATACAGACCACATCGAAGACAGAGAAAAGGTCATTGAGTTTGCTGGAATACTGGGGAAATTAATGCTCCGAAAGAGGGTTTGTAGGGGCCGCTAGGTGGCGCAGCGAATAGAGCACCGGCCCTGGAGTCAGGAGGACCTGAGTTCGAATTCGACCTCAGACACTTAACACTTACTAGCCGTGTGACCTTGGGCAAGTCCCTTAACCCCAATTGCCTTGCCCTCCCCGCTCCAAAAAGCAGAAAAGAAAAGAAGAGGGTGCGGGAGGCACAGGGCCTGCTCTGCTGGAAAGCCTTTGATGTTTGTGTGGCTAAATCTCACTGTGCGCCTTACCCTGAATATAAATGCCAGAAAGTGAAAACAAGCCCCAGAAGGAGCCCGAAAGGAAAAGAAGGTCCCGAAGGGCAGCCGGAGGCACAGACGGCGGAGGCGTGGAAGGGCAGGCCCGGCCACCCAGCCTGGCTTTCCGAGGTCGTGGGGGAGTCCCTAGGGGAGCAGCGCCCCCTTGCACGCGCCCCCCTTTGAACTGGAGTCTCTTCCTCCCTGCGCACTCTTTCCCCGCCGTCTTCAGACACATTCAAGGTTTCCCCGTGCTTAGGAAAATCTTCGCCAGACCCTGCTACTGCTGCCGCTAGCTCTCCGTCCTTCCAGACTCCTTGAGGAACGTGACTGCCCTTGCAGCCTTCGCTGCCTTATCTCCCTTTTGCATTCTGACTTCTCACCTCATCGCTCCATGGAAACTTGCCTTCAAAGTTAACCATGATCACAGCTCATCAAGTCCAATGGCCTTTTCTCAGTACTCATACCCCTTGAGCTCTTGACGACGTTCCACTCTTAGACACTCTCTCTTCCCTAGGTTTTGGTAACAGCTCAATCTCCCGGCTCTCTTCCTTCATTCCTGACTCTTCCTTCTCAGTGTCCTTAGCTGAATTTCCATCCGTTTTATACCTTCTAACTATGAATGTACAACTCCAAGACTCTGTCTCTCATTTGGTGACCTTATCAGCTCCTATTAGCTCAACTGTCATCTTGATTTTTTTTTTCTCTTTTAAAAAAATTATTTATTTTTAGTTTTCAACATTCACTTCCATAAGATTTGGGTTCCGAATTTTCTCCCCATCTCTCCCTTACCCCCACCCCAAGATGGTGTGTAATTCTATATAGGCTCTACATATATATTCATATTAAACCTATTTTCATATTAGTCACGTTGTAAAGAAGAATTAGAACCAATGCAAGAAACCATGAGAAAGAAGAAACAAAGAGAGACAGAGACAGAAAGGCAGAGAACAAATAATGTATCATCTTGACTCTAATGATTCTGCAGCCTGTGTAGTCAGTCTCCTGGCCTTCACTCCTGCTTCACCAGCTATCTGTTGGATGTTTCAAACTGGACATCCTATGGACATCTGAAACTCACCATGTTACCTTTCTCCTTTCTCCCCAAACTCTCTCCTCTGAGGAACTTGATGGGGATACCACTAGTCACAACTTTGAGACCCTTTTCTATTTTTCAGTCCATCGCCCCACATATCCAATCAGTTGTGAAGTTGCTTCTGCCTCCAAAACATTTCGCACATCTGTCCCCTTCTCTCCACTCCCACCACAACCATTTTAGTTCAAGCTCTATCATCTTTTGCCTGTACTATTGATTTCCTTACCTCAATGTCATTGAAACAGTCTCATACTTCTAGAGCACAGCTCTATGTCACTCCTCTGCTCAGTAAGCTCCAAATGGCTGCTTATTATCTCGAGGCATAAATACAAATTCTTTGGTTTGACAGTAAAAACATGTCCCAAGCTGGTTCAGACCTGCCTTTTCAGCCTCACCATATGTCTCTCCCCTTCCTGTACTCCATACAAACTGGCTTTCTTAATGTTCTCACATGACAATCCATCTCTAAACCTTTGCACAAGTTCTTCCATGTGCAGGACATGCACACCCTCTTCTCCTCCATTTCTTGGAATCCCTAGTTTTCTTCCTCGAGTCACCTTCTCTCCCTGAAGCATTTTATAGACACCCTCCCACCCTCCCACCGGCTGCTAGTGTTTCCCCTTGAACCCTCCTCCCAAACCTTGTATTTATTCTGCATATGTGTATATGCTTGTGTTCTTCTCCTTGGTGGAATGGAAGATCCTTGAGGGTAGGGGCTGTTTCATTTTTGCACCCCTGGTACCGAGTGTATCCACATAGTGGATATTTAATAAAGAAATGCTTGCTTGCTTGCTTGCTTGCTCGCTTGTTGCAGAGGTATATACACACAATTTTCCGGAGCCTGATTAAGGTGGTTATGACATTGCTGCCCCCTGGTGTCTACTTCCATCTCTCTTTCCATCAAACTATTCCCATCAAGCAAGGGCTGCTAGGTGTTAACCCTTACTAGCTATGTGAATGTCCTCATCTGTACAGTGAGTCAGAGAAGGAAATGACAAACCACTTCAGTATCTTTGCCAAGAAAACCTCAAATGGGCTCATGGAGAGTCAGGCATGACTAAAACGACTGAGCAACAACAGAGAAAAAGTGGAATTATAGGATTTCAAGGGTGGCGGGAACTTGAGAACATAGAATGTCAGATGATACACCATAACTAGATTTACATCTGGGAAGGAGTTTAGAACAAAGAGTGGCCTGAAAACCAGAACTAGAACCCAAGTTTTCTTTCAATTAAATTCATTTCATCCCAATAAACATTTTAAAATCAGCTGCTAAGTGCAGTGTTCTGTGCTTGATACAAAATTCAAAGATGGTGGGGACTTCACCCTCATGAGAGGCAGTGTGGTCTAAGGGTCAAAAGAACCTTACTCTTAGAACCAAGCATGACTTGACTTCAGATCCCATGTCCAACTCAAGCTATGTAATCTTGGGCAAACTTCTAAGCCTCAGTTTCCTTATCTGTAAAAATAGAAATAATAATACTCCCAGCAGCCACCCCACAGAGCTCCTGCGAGGATCAAATGAGATAATGTCTGGGAGGGGTGCTAGAACACTTAGAGCTCTGTACATTGGTCAGCTATGATGATTTCAAAGCTTATAACTTAGTAGGTGAGATAACTGCATAAAAGGGATCACCTCCTGAAAGAGATTCCCAAAGTGAAAGCTCCCAGGAATATTCTAGCCAAATTCCAGAGCTCCCAGGTCAAGGAGAAAATTTTGAAAGCAGTCAGAAAGAAATAATTCAAATATCATGGAGCCACAGTCAGGATCACAAAAGACCTAGCAGCTTCCACATTAAAGAAGCAAAGAGCTTGGAATGTGATATTCCAAAAGGCAAAGGAGCTAGGATTACAACCAAGGATAACCTACCCAGCAAAACTGATTATAATCTTGGGGGGGGGGTATTTAATGAAATAGAGGACTTTCAAATATTTCTGATAAAAATACCAGAACTGAATAGAAAATCTGATATTCCAACATAAGAGTCAAGAGAAGCATAAAAAGGTGAGCAAGAACATTCCCACATGGCAGGATGATAATTGTAATTTCTAAGAACTTTATCATTATTATAGCAGTTAGGTATATGCACAGAAGGCAAAAGTGTGAGTTAACTATAATAGAATTATCTCAAAAAATTAATTAAAGGGTGAGAAAGAAAGATGCACTGGGAGAAGGGGAAAAGAGGAAGAATGGGAAAAAATTATCTTACATAAAAGAGACATGCAAGGAAGAGATTTTACAATGGAATAAAAAATGGGAGGGTGATTGGCAATGCTTGAACCTCACTCTCACCAGAACTGGTTCAAAGAAAGAATAGCAGACACACTCAATCTGTCTTATCCAACAGGGAAGTAGGAGCAGAGGGGAATAAGAGAAGGGAAGAGGGAGGGAATAATGGAAAGGAGGACATATTAAGGAAGACAGGATCAGAAGCAA